>CM050323.1:23765165-23795736 GCA_027475135.1 Bactrocera correcta
AAATCGGTACAGCTATACGCCAACTTTTTTAATCCGTCTGAGTTTTTTGAGAGTGACATTTTCAGTTTACAAACGGATACTGAGAAAACAGTTCATAGCCAAGTTCGACCAATTTGCGAATGGCGACAGCAGTGGTCAAAGAACAATTTTTCTCCTTCGAATGTGACCATTTTTCTACAATTCTCGATGCTGAACCCAAAATTTTAACTAATAAACTCCAAACCTCAAATAACATCTTATGTGCCCTAGAATCCAGTAGCCATCTATCTTTTTCCGGTAACCATCGCCTTCTTCAGAGGAGGTTCGCCTTGAAGTCCACAGTTTCGACTGTTGCTTCGTTCCTGGTGTGCACCAGTGTTTCCATGTTCCTTTGAATACACTTTAACAGTATAAAACGGTACTACAAAATATACACACAGCGCTTATGGTCCGGAAGGATCACAACGCCACGAAAGCTTTCTGCTGTCCAATATTTCAATCAAAACGTGACACATGCGGTCATCTATCTCGAGTTGAGTAAACCAAAATTACTAGTGTGGCTAGTTGGCTGTAATCTTGACAGTAGCAGTTTGTAAGATGAAACTAGTCGTAAACTATAGTAAATTTGTCTTTTCAAAGTTGCACTAAAGGCTTAGGTTGGGTTAGGACCTCGTATGAAAACTCAACATCACCGTTGATGATAAGCCATATAAATTCATCCGGGAGAGAGGTTCCGGCTGAACTACCGATTCAGTATGGTGCTTATGCGGTTCTGGAGGCCAACAGTGGTGCAGAAGCATAGCCAAGAACAAAGGATGCAAGTGGATTAGAAACCGACTCATTCCAGCATCAACACAGCTAAGCAGGTTCCAACTGCCGCGGCCTCTAAAGGAGAGCGGAACGAATCCCCCAGCGAGCAGAAAAAGGTGCTACCCTCCACGCTGGAGCCCCTAGACGAGCTGCAGGGTCAGGCTGGTAAAGTCGAGGACCAGTCGATCATCGAACTAATCTTGTGATCTCCAGCACCTGCATTGAAGTCTCCCAGGTTAACATGCCCCACGCGACGGCAGCTTCAACTATCATCGTAAGGAGGTTCGAATCCAATGACCTAGATATCCTACTGATCCAGGAACTGTGGATCTTTAGATGAGAAGTAAGGAGCCTCAATTGAAGGAATAGCAAGGTAATTATGGATATCTTTAGCTAGAGACCTCGTTCTTGTGTAGTGGTTCGGAACGATTTAGATTACTTCTTTATTTCAGAGTTTCAAACGCAGGGTCTAGTGTGGCGGTACAAGTTATGAACAAGGAAGGTTCTGACTTCGTCCTCGTATCGGCGTACCTTCCAGGGGAGATGGCAACAATATCAACTCTCCATCGATTCTTTGTTTTGGTGGATTATTGCAAGAAGGACAAGCGTCCTCTCACACTGTGTTGCAATGGACCGATCTCCGATGCGTATCTCTAGAATTATGTCACCAAGAAATGAACCTGTTCACGGTGGCCCAGCAAGCTCTCAGTGTCTTAGTCAGGAAATCAGTTCGCGGGTTTTTCGCCCAAGTGTCTGCTGTGCGCACGGAGATCGGTTGGTCCAGTGTTAGAATAAAAGATTCCAATATAGATCCAACTCCCCTTTATATATTAGCGGGGCAAAGATACCCCTCTGGCTAGCTCATCGGAGCTATCGGTTAGTGAGGCTAAGTATTTATCGAACCGCCCTCGTTTTTCGGCATGTATGTAAATATATCGCCATATAAGCATACCTGTATTTACATATGCGTGCTCTTGCATGCCCATATGGAAATCCTTGCTTTGTACCAGCAAGTGCCACTGCGCTTGCGCGACAACCAGTCAATAAACTAAAACAGCAAACAGTAGCGTTTTTACCGCTGATGATCGTCATTAGTTCTGCGACGAAAATTCTGAGGAATTTCATTGAAAAAAAGCATGTCACCTGCAGCACTGAACAAAAATGTACGAATGCCTATGTGTGCATGTGTTTGAACGAACATATGTAAATGCGCATGCGCACACACTCAGGCGTGCTCCCCAAAGGTGCGCATATTCTTAAATTTTTATATATGTGTGTGTCGGCCTGAGAGTGACTGATGAGTCAACCGCAAGCCAGGCGGCAAACAACCGCACTGAGTAAACATATATGTATGTACATAATGTATTTGCAGGTATGCCTGGCTTATACGCCTGGGAAACTTCTTCCTTGCCTGCAAGCACAATAAGAAGAAAGACAAGTAGAAATAAAAGACTGCCACTGCATGTAGCATTCAGCTTAATAAAAGTGTAGAACTTGTAGCGCATCGATCATCGCCACTGGGCCATCATTGTGCAGCCGCTGCCAAAGGCTAAGCCTGTGGCGGCCACTGCGCAGTCTCACATACTAAAGTAGCGCACGCTCTCACCCTTGGTCGGCGCTCTGGTCTGGCAGAAAAAATTCATTTGAGAACGCTCAAAGACATTCTACATGAAATCTTAATGGCGCAGTCTAATTAACAAGTTTATTTCTAATTGGACCACCAGCAAACAGTTGGTTAGGGACACTATTTTTTTCCATGCTTGCGATCTCAAGGCGCGCTGTAGTGTTGTTAGGCAAAGTTAAGCGGCTTGGTTAGCTTGAGAGATTTGATTTGGAAACAGTATTGCGATAGAGCTACCGAAAAATCAAATAATTATTTAATTTGGGGTAAGCAGCGGTGCTAGAGTGAGTCATAAAAGTTAGTATTAGAGTCGAAAATAAAACTATAAACTTTTTTATATTTAAAATTAACATAGGTACAAATATTTCTGTGCGAGTTCTTCTGGTGCATCTTCCGTCATGGATTAAAGGGAAAATATGCTGAATGTGGGAAATAACCCTAAGCGGTTTTCAAAAGCTAGACATATGTGCCGATAAATTGTCGGCTAGGGTTCAAGAGGTCCGAAAGGCAGCTAGACTAAAAGTTTTAGCCAATGTGGGCCTGAGGCCAATGTGGGTGAGGTGAGGAGAAAGAGAAGGTGTTACGTGACTGCAATCCACTTTTTCCAAGTCACGATTGGAGAAGGATAAGGCTTCAGAGAATCGTTGAACCATATAGACAAGGTCTGATCCTCCTGAACAAGGGGTCCAACAGTATGCAAGGGATGCCACTAGCTATGGCTTTGAGAGGGATGTTCTTAGGATCCACCCGACCGATGCAAAGGCGAACAGCTGCGACAGGAGGAAAAAGAACAGGATCTGAAACAGGTATGAAGTTGGCTCGTTTATTCTACCTTCAATCTTGAATGGTTATTTGAGGAGGACCGTGACGAAAGTCTTGCTGGTGAAGAACTCACACTACTGGGGAGAAGTCTTGAGGATGAAGATAATTCGGATTAAACTGTAGGCACCAGGAACCACCTGACCGATGCAAAGACTGAAGTCCCACAGTCACCAGCAGGAGAAAGAACAGGATCCCAAAGAGGTATAGAAGTGAACTCGTCTCTTTTGGACGCATTGAAGGATATTTCGTCGACTGACAGTTTTACCTTGAATTTCAAAAGATTATTTGAGGAAAACCGCGTCGAGAGTCTTGCTAGTGCGGAACACGCACATCTGGTGAAAAGTTCGTGGGGACGAAGATGCTTAAGATTAATCTGCAGAACGTGAAAACGGCATTCGCCAATATTTTACTTCGTCTCAGATAAAATCAGAGCTCGTTTGCTTGTTCTTCGTTCTCTGAAACCTCAGAATAGACTAAATACTGGCTGATTTTCCATGCCGTTTTGGTGGCGAAATAAAAATTTGCATCGAAGTAGGTTTCAGTTTCTTCATCGTGACTAAATTTCTATCTAGAGAGTCTGAAAAAAAGGAAAAACATGCGCGCACTTTGTAAAGCTTGTTTGACCCCCTAAACCCGCCAAGACAGAACCAAGTAGTAATCACTTTATTCCAGGCCCAATCTATTAGAAGGATGCATAAAAATATTCCAACCAAGCTCCAGTAGCTTCTAGCGAGTCCCTATCAATCTGCGTTGCCTGATGTTCTCCTGATGATACATAGTCCTTCTCCATTGGCCAAAGCTGGCAACTTTTGCGCAATTTCTTACTTCAGACAGTCCAACTGTTGCCGGTACCAGTCCAAATTAAGAGTTTGATCATAGAAAAGCATTTCCTGCCAGTTCTCCAAAGACATTGCACAATCCTTCTGGCCGTTTATCCTGGCTCAGGTACGATTTGAACAGGCTCACCGCGATTCGATCGCCACTGTTTGCGCTTGCAATACATCATTCAAATTAGAGAACATTATACCATAAGAAAACATAGTTGAAAATTTCCTTAATGACAGCAATATATCAGTCAGTCGTTGAAGGCATTTTGAAAAATATAGGCATCTTTAAATATTCTGTTTTCTTATAAAATCCTAGCACAGGCTCTTATCTATGACTGAATTGGATATTCCTTAAATGCGCCAAAGGTTTAAATTTCATTCAAAGGTTGAGTAATTGTCAACCAAATCGTCAAACCATCCATTCATACCTTCAAAATCTGTCGCCAATACCGCAATTATTCAAATTTTATAAGGATCAATCTGAAGTCTGCCGTGGGACAGTTGCAATTAGTCTTCAACAATGAATAATTGTTGGAATCAAGTACACACCTTCAATGACTCTATCTCAACGACCATTAGGGAATTGCGTTTGTGTGCGCTAACTTGTATCGATAATTGGGCTGATAACACCGACATACTATATCACACTCTGTCCTCTTACCTGAAAGAGTGATCAGTTCATCAGTCATTCAGGGTTGCACTCGTAGACGTAGTGAGTGACAGCCAAACACCGGATCACTGTACGATAATTGGAAAGAAAGGGTCAAGAAAATTTATACGAATGTAATTTGATAAAGGCAGGTTGATTGACGAGACGGTAAGCGCTCGGTCAAGCGACTAAATGCTGGCTGTCAACACTCAATGTCGGCTGAGTGACATTGAAAAAGCACCCACTTAAGACACGATCGATTGGGGGAGATTTTTTTGAATATAGAAAGAATTGCCTTTATTTATTTTTCTTATAGAAAATAGAGAAAAGTTTTAAGGAAAACAATTTATGATCTTATTTTTTGCATAAACTCTTTTTACGATCCACGATCACTGATCGTAAAAATTGATTTTCTTTAGTTTGCAGAAAAAGAGAATAAAATTGTCACGCTTCCCTTAAAGCACTTGTAAAAAATCAGATCATTATTTGAGGACCACCACGAAGTCGACTGCAGATCATGCAAGATCAGATGTTATGATCCGCGCGAATCACTTGAATGCACGTGAAGACAATATGCTTAAGTGGCAACCATAAAAACGTTTGCAGCACAAAAAATTAAAAAAAAAAAAAAAAAAAAACACTTGACTGTATAAAAGACACAAAAGAGTGGAGTAGAAATTGAGCCATCATCGGAGAATCCAGAATGCAAAAAAGTGTTAAAAAGGACCTACTCATTATACACCTCGATTATGTCACGTCATTGTGTATGGGTTTAGTGGAACCTTTATATCATATTCATCATCATTTTATACTTAATGCCTCACAATGAAGATGAGCCAGCACATGTAAGAGTTCAACACGTGTGGCCCTTTTTTCTTTACCCCTCTCATAAGCACTTGTAAAAAATGCCGTATGAAAAGGATCAACTGTTGGCTGACTGCTGTCGCCCATATGCCACTCGCCATGCACTCATACGCTCGTCCCCTCACCGAGTGGTGGCACTTAAGTGGGCGCCAGTGTCGTCAGCTGGCAGCCAAAAAAGGCCAGCGCCAAGAAAGTGATGATTATTGACTTAAATATTGGAAGGAAAGGAAGTGGAATGACATCGCTGTTTCAAGATTTTTCAATTAATCGAGTCGCTTTGACTGAAAGGTTACTGAGAAATGACTTTCTTGCGAACTTCTTTAAATTAAACTAGAAATCAGTTCTCCGTTAGAAGACTTGATATATTATTTTCTGTAGGTTTGCCAATAGAGTGCAACGTCTTCCTGTTTTGGTGCTGAATATTTTTATGATTTGCAGAAATTACAGCCCTACAACCTCGTTAGAAACCATATCTGTGATAATTTATTCAACTCAAAGAGACTTACCTATTGTATGAAGATTCAAAATCCGTCCGTTTATGACCGACCTTTTCCACAAGCGCTTCAAAGATATGTAGATGCAGCTAATAACAACAAAGCTTAGTAAGAATACCTCAAGTAGAACTAAAATCAATTTTACGCAATTTTGGAGATATTATAGTCAAATTCTAATCAACCCACCCACGAAAATAGTTCTTGTAACATAACAATGACTAGGGTTTCAAGATCTGATTTCTCATCTTATATATCTTCATATTACAAAAAAGGCTCTAAAGAATTTCGTATTGCTGAAGGAAAGAATCAGTCACTGTTGAAAAATATGCAGTCCACCATGTTCCAACTTGCTCTTCTGTTAATTAACCTATTTTTGCGACCGGAACTCAGTTGATACAAATCTGATTGCTCATTCCTAGTTCTCTCAAAGACAGGGGGTAGAATTTTGCCACGATCCTAAGAGGCGACTAAAATCCAATAAGCGATACATCTGTTATATAGCTTGCCTCTAAAAAAATTGTGTCTTTTCCACTTTACAAATTGAAACCAAATAAAGCTTGCAAAAAGCATGTACTATTTGAGGCTTTTCAACAGGAACGCTAAAAGAGTAGACCAATAGAGACAGCAAACGTCACAAAATTTTTTCCGCTATTTTGACATTTCTCTTAAGTAAGGTTTGCCATTTCGTCATGGAAAGATATACGGTCCAACAACGAGTCGAAATCTTTGAAATTTGCTACTGAAATTCGGAGTCAGTGGCCTCAGCCTTAACAGCGCTACGTCCAATTTATGGTAGTCATAATCATCCTGTCAGATCAGCAATTGCGCGTCTAGTAGAAAAATGTTCCGGTGCCAGTGAGACACAGAAGTGCCCATAGTGTCGAGAATATCAAATCAGTCTCATCAGTCAGTGAGTCGTTCTCAAGAGTAAGGCATCTCTGTGACGTCGTTGTGGCAAATTTTGCAATAATATATTGGCCCACATCCTTACAAGATCAAATTGACACAAGAACTGAAGTCGCTTAACCACCAAAATCGTCATTTGTTCGTGAATTGGGCCGAGCAACAACTTGAAAATGGTCCGGATTTTCATTGAAAAATCATCTTCAACGATGTGCCCCATTTCTGGCTCAATGGCTTTGTTAATAAGCAAAATCCGCACGTACTTCATGAGTCATCAACCGGAAAAATTACGGTTTTATGCGGTTTTCGGGCCAGCTGCTTTATTGCCGGGTCGTATTTTTTCCATGATGATCAAGATCAGCACGTTACTGTGAATGTTAATCGCTACCGCTCAGTGATAAACACATATGGTTTTAGACAAAATGCGGTTCCAACAAGACGACGCCACAAGCTACACAGCGAATAGCACAATAAATTTATTGAAAACCAAGTTTGGTGAACGTGTTACTTCATTAAAAGGCCCAGTCAGTTGGCGGCCTCGGTCGTGCGAATTTACGCCGTTAGACTATTTACTGGGCGGACTACGTCATATCTATGGCTATGGTCAGCCAGCGACGATTGATGAACTTCGTACGAATATCGAACGCGAAGTTGCAGCAGTATCGACCGATTTATACTTGAATCCCGTCGAAAATTGGGTTCAGCGTCTGGACTTCTGCAAGCGTGTCCGTGGTGGCCATGAAAAAGAAATCGAGCTGAGTTTGAAATTAGAATCTACATTGAGAAGGTGAAAATGAGTCTTGTGTAAGACCTACATAATATGTAACGTCAAACTAATGTACAAGTTCTTTTCTGCAGTCCTCAATTCTCTTGTTTTTTTTTTTAATATCCAGAGAACTAGGTTTCAACCCTTAATTTATATATTTCAAGAGATAACAACCGGGAATGTGATAAAAGATTAGATATTCTTATCCAAGCTTTCAATTTCCAAGCATCTAGCCAATAATCAAGCGTCCAACAAACTTACTTTACGACTAGAACTTAATATGAACGTTCTAATTCCGGAATCGATATTATCCGCCATAACAGATTTGTTATAGATCACAATTGGCACCTATACATGAGGATTCTTAAATCCCTTGATATCACAAGAAACAGTCCTTGTGGCTTTCCTTCTGATTGGCTTCTTAATGTTTTATATCCTGAACAGATTATGCTTGCTAGGAAGTTTGTGGCTCAGTGGATTTAGTCTGTCCGTTCGTCCGTCGGCCTATCTATATATCCGGAAACTAGTCCCCTAGTTTTTGACGGCTGCCATACCAACTGCACGATTGGAATAAAATGCTTCTATGAAACACTTTTTCATATGACGAGATATCTTCAACTCGAATCATTGTCTAAAACAAAAATATATTTACTAAGGAAATTCTTACAATCGGATCACTGTATACATATATGTATATATACATATGGTAGTTGCCATACAAACGATACAAACGATCAAAATCGTGTTTCTGTAAGTTATGGAATCTCTTATACTTGAGAAGGGTGTTATAGTTTTGATGCCACCGGAATTACTGTGTTTTCTTGTTTCAAATATAATTCAGATGAATCCTTAGCTTATTAGAGCCTAGTCTGTGATTTCTAGAGTTCATTACCGCAATCTGTATTAGAAATCAATCACTCCGTTTCACTTGTACATAATCTTTATTCTTTACTTTCCCTTTTCCCCATTTGAAAACGCAGGACCAACTTTGCATTTTGAGAATGAGTTCAACAATACATATTGGGTCACAGGAACTAGGAATATTAAATGTTCTTCAACTTCCTACTATTCTACTGTGGGTGAGGAACACAACATATCTACAACCAACCATATTTAAATGAGCAATATTTTAAAGCGTAATAAGGTTGCCGCCGCTTTCACATTTCGTGTGTGTTCCCGGCCATCAAATCAAGAGTCAAAGTGCAGCCGTCAGCGAGCACGCCAGCAAGCGACAGCTGGTGCTACCCAAACGATACAACAAACCAACAACAAAATGTCACACAACTTGCCGCCGATTGGGGCAACGTGTGGCGCATAATTAAAACGGCTTATTTGCCTCCGTCGAACGCCAACGCAAATTACAAGCAGCAGAGCCGGTGGGAGATCCTCGCGATCATTCACAACGTTCGGCTCATAAGAGTGCGAGTGTGCGTGCCGATGTGTGTTGAGCTTGGCATGCGACCCTTCATAATTTTCGGTGACATTTCTTGGTGGTTCATTAGACAAGTCAACAGTGCGGTGAGGACGTGTGGTTGCTTCCTAATTTTGTGTCGATCAGTTCGCTCAGCGTTGTGATCCCACGTCCTCACACTCCCTATGACTTGCTTAATTTGTATTGCGGGCTCATCGCTTTATTTGACAAGGGCTGCTTTGTTGCTTCCTTTCTTCGATATTTCACTGTGGATTCCTTGCATATACAATTACTCGTGCAGGTAGCTCGTTGCGCCTGCTTGACAATTTATTTTCCTGTTTTTGGGCTTCTCTCTTTTGTGCGATCAGTCAAGCAGAAAAGTGTGAGTGTGCCGATGCGTGTATGACATGGATAAATTGGACCACCAAGGAGTTGCTATAATCCTGTGTTTCTCAATTATTTCTTGTAATTTTTGATTATGAAAACATTATTAAATGCATATTAATCAAAATTTTTGAATTTGGTGGGAAATTCAATGACAAAATATAGTAAAGTGTATGGATAATTTATTTTGAGGTTAGGAGAATATTCATGATATGCTCTTCTATATATTTTTAAATAAACAAAATATTTTACGCAGTTAAGCTAGTGGCAACTCCATGTAAAAAATTTACAAAATGTTCTCTTCAATCAGCGGCAGCGTTGATCTTAATACTGATTTAAGCTGAGCTTTCGAATCCAGTTTTTCGGAACACTCAACGGCAGTTACGACTTCTTAGAAGTTCCATAACTGTTTTGATACCCTTAAATATAATCTAACAAGAAAAAAGTAACTGTATGCTGTGTGCGTGTGTAGGATCACCGCGGTTTCAGGAAAAGACTTTATATGACTTTGTTCTATTGGTTAAAGTCCAGAATGTTCGTTTCGCAAAAATAGTGATGGCCGAATAAGTGAGACATTATTCTGTACTCTAGGGAACTAAGAAGACGAAAAGTACATCATTCCAGTACCTACAACTGTTTATTGTTCTATACATAGCAATCGAGTCGATCTGCCTCTGACTCTTGGGCTCTTTTTGGGTGGTAATGTGGTAGTCTCCCCCCAATATCTCCTTCGTGTGAAGCAACTCCTTTATCCCCACACCATAACCGCGCCCAAATGCATGGTTCTGGTTCCGTCAGCCTGGAAGCTGCCGCAGAGCGGGCTAGTTCGTCGGCTATCCCTTTACACACCGGTGGTTGCAAACTGATAGGCGGTTCAGCATTCCTGTACACTCCTCCACTAATAGCGATTTAACCTCATAAGCTGAAATTGCTTTAAGTGCCGTTTGACTATCGCTGAGTATAGTGTTACGCTGGTTGCGATAGTTGCGATGGAGCACCGATTTCTGCACAATGTCTTATAGCAAAGAATTGTGCTTGAAAGGTTCTCGGAGAACATCCCATTGGTGTGGATAGTTTGGTATGCGGTCCCGCAATTCCTGCTGCTATGCCTTCTGGTGCTTTTGCACCGTCAATGTACCACAAGACAGAGCTATGCCCTACTACTGAGTAGCATCACTCCGCTCCGCCTTGCAAAGTTCACCCTCTTCATAACGCCGTCCTCTGGAAGAAGGACCGGTGGAGTGTCCAAGGCCTTCATTTTTTGAGACGACATTAACTTCCCTTTTCCAAAACCCTCTACTCTCATGAGTAGCTTGGTGTGTTTCGCTGCTTTTTGATCACTAGACGCAGCGGTGTGAGCTCCAGCATGACTTTAAATGCTTCGGTTGGGCAAGTGCTCATTGCTATTTTGAATAGCAAACTGATATAACCATCTGATGATACGTGGATTGTAGCCGTAGGATCAGACAGCTAGGCGTCCAACGTCCAACGGCTGCGCTAGAAAAATTACTTAACCTACCACCAAAATGGCTGAGATAGCTAACAACGCAGCTAACATCATATTAAACATCCATATATACGTCGATAGCCTAAAAAATGAAGTCAATAAGCTCACATTTCGTAAGAGAATGTCCTTTGAACCAGGAATGCACTAGATATAGTGGCTGCTGGCAAGGTTGGCTATATACATACATGTACGGTTAATTGTACTCCAGCTCACAAAGGATTCCGGGAAATGAAATAGCTAATGATATTGCCAAAAGTGACATCCATCAGAAATACGAGAGTCAATAAAACCGATATGCAATGAAATTCCGAAAGAACTGCCAGACGCAGAATCGCCAATATCACGTGCAAGAGGCTCAAAGAACAACATGTATGTTTTCTTTTCATACAGTCTCGAAAGAACTGGAGGATGTCCACAAGTTACTATCATCTCATCAGAGCCGGATTGGTATTAATAACGGCGTTGGATGAAGAGAAGTAGGCATGCACATTTTGCATGACGAATACTTCAGCTGAAATTAAACAAAACTTCACTGGTGCTACTTAGGACCACTTTAGGCATGGTGGGAAGTAGTATAACCTACTTAACGTAAATTTTTCTTGAACGCTCCATTATTGTAAGGCAGACTTGAAGATTATACCGGAAACCATAATTTTTTTCTTTTTAAACTTACTGTGTATAAATAGAACTTTACAGCAGGTTCCAGTTATTCGAAACAACGCAGCGGAAGAAGCTGTTGAGTAGAGTTTCTGTAGACTGCAGACTGGAAGGTTATATCCAAATCTCTAAGAATACAAGAAAACTACTATAGGATGTATAAAATAATCATAATGTCTTAAATTGTTTCTTCCACAACCATACTCTGATAATATAAGAGGTTTTAAATGATTCCATGTAAGATTACTGATTACATTTAATATCAGTTCAACTCCTTGCCGACTTTTGTCCGCAATGTCCTCAAACTTGTCTAGAAGATTGCCTGCCCTAGTGGAACCAAAATGTCTAATTGAACTATTCTCCACTCGAAAACCATTAGTTTTTATCGCTCAAATTATGTGTACACACGCATTCACATACTTACTCTTCGCGTATAAACACACGTCCGAAAACAAATCCGCTATTATCTTCAATCAAGCTTATCAGCAAATCGCGTGTAATTTTTCTAAATGAACAATTTACGGCGAGCAATTTTAAATTTGTCTCATTTACTTAATCTCGACGATCGGCGAAGGTGATTAATCATAGAAAAAGTAGAGACAAAGAAAGGCTGAGGAAAGTACGCATGTGACAGGTAGCAGTTGTAAGGGTAATGCACAGTAGCCGAGTTCAACAGAATGAAAAGGAACTCCAAAGGAGCAAAGAAAAGAATTTGGAAGAAAGTAAAAATCGAAAAAAGCCACAAGACGATCGCTAATGCGGTCTTACTTCATTATTTAAAATTACTTTTGTGGTAGTCACGACATCGTAGAAAGGATTTTGTTAAAATTTGGCAGCCAAAGAGTCGGTCATTAATTATATTTAATGGGCATATGCGCATAGCTACTGCTTGTCAATATTTCTATAAATATTGTTACAACCATAATGGGTTGAAACCGCACACAAACAAATGTATATGTAAATATTTACAGCTGTAAAGGAGTTATTGAAACGAAAGGATATTTTGAGTGTCTTAGAGAAGACAAATGTTCTTTCTTAAAACATTTCTAATCGATTACGTTGCCTATAAAATGAAAATATAGAGAGTAACTGTACATTGTTTCAAGCAAACAAGATGCAAGTCCGCTGAGAGAGCCACAGCATGTATTCTAGGCATTCTCTTAGGCGCTCCCACAAGGTACCTCTTTTATGGGTCTTCTTTATTCTGTTTAATTTCTGCTGAGTAATGTTTTGTTTGTATTGATTATTCATTGAGCCTGTGACATCGACACAAATAGTATTTGCTCTTTTGTACTTGGCTTTGAACACCCACAAATCCCCATTGGGCTGTGATCAATTTCGTGTTTTGACAGCTCACTCACATACAAAGTGTAGCGTGTCTAATTGAGAAATAAATTTTCTCGAAATCTGACAGATGCTTCTCACAACTATTGATTCTAATCGCGGGGGCAGCACGATGTCTTAAAGAAGCATAATGCACTTGTATTAATTGTTTGGGTAATAAAGAGCAGGAATTTGCCTGCAATCTATAGCACTAGACTTAGAAGATGCTCCATTGAGAATATGTACGTATCGAAGGTTAACAGGCTCCTGTTAGCTAGAAATATATGCAACGGAGGAATGGAGTAGAACTTGCGTTCCATTGTTAAAAAACTAGATAGTCAATAACGAGAAGGTTCCCAGAGCTTTAATTGGCAGATATCTTAACAAAAACCTTTAAATATTTAGGATTAGACACGTTAGACCACAATTTAACTCTAATTAGCAAATTCCGACAATGAATAACCTTATCTCCTTCCGTAACTCCACTCACTTCTCCAATGCTGTGAACATACTCACAGATTTCTGGCATTGATTTAGGCTTTCTATGGGATACCTAACACCTAACACCTCTCTTTTCCATTCAAAACTCTCTTAATTAATAACTTTCTCAATGCTTCCAAATGTCGAACTATTTTAGAAACTGGGAAAGATAGCAGTAGAAAATGTTTCAGAACTACAAATTAAAAAAAAAAATAAAAAATATAATCAAACCTTCAATAAAAAACGCTATGGTCTTTCAGTTCGTTGATCCGATAATACTAAATCTTTCTAAATTCGTTTTTTTACAGAATCTTATGACGCCTTTCTATCTAAAGCTTGGCTAGATACCAGGTTTATATTCCTTCATGCACCGAGGTGAGGAGGTTATATTGCTTAATGCAGTAATGTTTTCAGACTTCTTCTTCTTTACTGGCGCAGACACCGCTTACGCGATTATAGCCGAGTCAACGACAGCGCGCCAGTCGTTCTTTCTTTTCGCTAAGTGGCGCCAATTGGATATTCCAAGCGAAACCAGGTCCTTCTCCACTTGGTCCTTCCAACGGAGTGGAGCGTGGAATAGTTTCAGAGCTGGAGTGTTTTCATCCATCCGAACAACATGACCTAGCCAGCGTAGCCGCTGTCTTTTAATTCGCTGAACTATGTCAATGTCGTCGTATATCTCGTACAGCTCATCGTTCCATCGAATGCGATATTCGCCGTGGCCAACGCGCAAAGAACTGTAAATCTTTTGCAGAACTTTTCTCTCGAAAATTCTTAAGGTCGACTCATCGATTGTTGTCATCGTCCAAGCCTATGCACCATATAGCAGTACGGGAATAATGAGCGACTTATAGAGTTTGGTTTTTGTTTGTCGAGAGAGGACTTTGCCCATTACTCTATCGTCGACTTTAAGGCGTTACATGGGCTTAAGGGTTTCAAAACCTCGATGTTTTTGATTTTCGTATTAAATTCTACAAAACCTCTAGAATAATTTCCTAAATTTTCATGTTGATCCGAGTAATAGTATCGGAGATACAGCCTTGAGAACTTATACGCCAGAGGCTAGCTAAGCTAAGTGCGCCGTTTAAAGGATTTTCTAGATACTGTGTTTTTGAAGTCGGTTGAAAAGTTTTCTCCAGAACTACTCAACCAATCTTCATAAGTTACAATTCTTAAAGACTTGGACTAAAGATTTTTTTTGAAACTACAACTATTTGAAAAAAAAATCCCGAAATTTTAATTTTTTTGCAAAAATGTTCGCTAAAAATACAATTTTTTCCTTCATTAGTTCGAGTTGAAGTTTTAAATTTAAAAAACGTATTTGTTCGCTTCAGATGATCCTGTAAGGAGTTATTCTTTCAACGCAGGCGCATTTTTTTTCCGAGGGGTCGCTGATAATGGCGTCGCAATGGCCCAGTTAAAATTTTTTATTTTTTTTTTTCAAAAATTTCGGAATTGAAAAAATTCTGTTTTTTACCCGAAAAAACCAGACAAATATTCATACTTATACTTTTATCCCTTTTATTCATCGATAACCTGTGCTCGCTATTAATCGAATTTTTCATGGTTTCGAGCCTAAATTTTATTTTAACTAATCTTCAAGTGGCGATATGACAAAAAATCTCTTGAAGTAATGAAAATAATGCTGCCGTTCAGGCAAGTGTTGCCAAAGACGACAACCTCCCCGCAATTTGTCGATTCCAAGACGTTCTCAAGAATTGCCACTGTCTGAAACCACAACCTGGCGTATTTTGAGAAATGATTTGGGCTTACATATTAAAATTGTTCTCACTTAAGAACTGAAGCCATTGAAAAGTGAGTGAGTTTGCTGATTTTGCCTTGGAACAACTTGAAAACGATAGTTGGTAGTACTTGCAAAAACCGAAATATTGCGAGAAAAGTTTTGAGATTGGACTATTTCAAGAAACTGTGATATTGAATGGTCTCCAAGAAGTTATGATTTAACACCATTAGGCTGTTTCTTGTAGGGTTGTTTGGAATCATTGGCCGTTATCAATAAACCAGACACCCTTCAAGCTTTAGAAGTCAATATTACAGTTGCTATTCCCGACATGTGACTTGACTTAGTGGAAAATGTACACGAAAAATGGGTTCATCGAATTCGTTGCTGCAAAGGAAACCGTTGAGACCATTTTAATGATCTTATATTCAAATCTTATTGGAAAACAAGTTCCATTATATTAAAAAATTGTTCAATTTTAGAATGTAACTCTGTAAAACAACTGAATATTTTTTATCTCAAACTATATGTATTATCCTTCTATCGTATTGAATGGCTGTCATCATTTTTCGCTCTACTCTTATAATTTCTGAACAGAATAAATGCCAGCTACACGCTTTCAACGCCAATCCTCTTCATAAAAATCGTAGAAAAAAAAGAACGAGTTACATCAGCTAATCAAGGAAATGGCTTCAAAGTCATTCAGAGTCACCAATAAATTAATTGGAATTTCAATGTTTCATTTCCTTTTCCCCTTCACTTTGCTTTTTCGAATAACGGGTGATTTTTTTGAGGTTAGGATTTTCATGCAGTAGTATTTGACAGATCACGTGGGATGTCAGACATGGTGTCAAAGAGAAAGATGCTCAGTATGCTTTGACATTTCATCATGAATAGACTTACTAACGAGCAACGCTTGCAAATCATTGAATTTTATTACCAAAATCAGTGTTCGGTTCGAAATGTGTTTCGCGTCCGTGTCCGATGAGCGATGAGGCTCATTTCTGGTTGAATGGCTACGTAAATAAGCAAAATTGCCGCATTTGGGGTGAAGAGCAACCAGAAGCCGTTCAAGAACTGCCCATGCATCCCGAAAAATGCACTGTTTGGTGTGGTTTGTACGCTGGTGGAATCATTGGACCGTATTTTTTCAAAGATGCTGTTGGACGCAACGTTACGGTGAATGGCGATCGCTATCGTTCGATGCTAACAAACTTTTTGTTGCCAAAAATGGAAGAACTGAACTTGGTTGACATGTGGTTTCAACAAGATGGCGCTACATGCCACACAGCTCGCGATTCTATGGCCATTTTGAGGGAAAACTTCGGACAACAATTCATCTCAAGAAATGGACCCGTAAGTTGGCCACCAAGATCATGCGATTTAACGCCTTTAGACTATTTTTTGTGGGGCTACGTCAAGTCTAAAGTCTACAGAAATAAGCCAGCAACTATTCCAGCTTTGGAAGACAACATTTCCGAAGAAATTCGGGCTATTCCGGCCGAAATGCTCGAAAAAGTTGCCCAAAATTGGACTTTCCGAATGGACCACCTAAGACGCAGCCGCGGTCAACATTTAAATGAAATTATCTTCAAAAAGTAAATGTCATGAACCAATCTAACGTTTCAAATAAAGAACCGATGAGATTTTGCAAATTTTATGCGTTTTTTTTTTTAAAAAAGTTATCAAGCTCTTAAAAAATCACCCGTTAGTTGCTTCCTTGAGCGTGAGTGAAAAACAAAAAATGCAACAAAAATACCGAAGAATTGGCGCGTGACAAAAACGCATAAATCGGTGGCAGTAGTGGTGGGGCGAACGCGAGCATGTGGCATGCCACACCAAAATGAAGCTAACTGTATGGTGGTATGTGCTTGTAAGATATACGTACTACCGCGTTAGTATGCACTTCCCGAGGATTAGAATTTAGTAACTGCACAACAGTTGTTGTTGGTGAGCTTACCTACTTGGCAGGAATAAGGTTAGATTTAGTGACGAGTTCATAAAATGCACTGGGTGACATACTAATATACATATATATTACGTACTTGAATATATTTACGAATAGTGAAATATGTGTTTGAAGTAAGTAAAGTTGAGTTTAAAGCATATTATGGTGGTTAAAGGGGATAATCTAATAATCAATTGATAATATGTGCTTATTTAAAGGTTAAGTCTATTGGAATTTCTGGATTATACATAATCCTATGTATAGACATCTTCCCCCAATCAGGTGAATTGAAAGATTTGCAACTATGTTTGAAGCACCCAAATGGAAACGTCCTATAAAATGCACAAACGTTCTCGATGAGGAGAGCCAATTTTACCATGTCCGTTCCGCTGTCTGTATATACATACGTGAACAGAGTCCGAGTTTTAGAGATCTCGGTCCGAAACTTAGCACAAGTCCTTTTCTCTTCAATGAGATGCTCATTTGTGTGAACCTTTGATATCGAACTACCATAGCACACAGTTGTCATAATCATTGAAACCTATCTTTCACTCTTGCGTTTTGCTCAGAGACCCGGTTTTATTTGGTTGCGGTAGAATAATGTCTATGTATCACTCGAACTGCATGCAACTATGATTCCTAGGGGATGGCTGATTCTCTAGTGATATAAGTTTGTTGATGAAAGTATCTTCCGAAAGATTCAGGAAGCAAGGAAAAGTCTCTTGTCTTAGAAAATAAGTACTTAATTCGATGCGTAACTGAAATTCGTAACTATACCGGCACATACTATATATATGTTGCATACTGTGCAGAAAGGTCGCAAGAGACAGAAAACCGGGTGAGCGGAAAACGTTATAAATGGTGTCCGTTAGCATTATGGGCATCTCAAAGCAATGCGTGGATCAGATCGATCGATAAATTGAAGAAATGAGCCTATGAACTAGTTCACCATCCATCATATTCCCCAGATTTGGCTTTCAGCGACTATTTACATTTTACCTCGTAGACCCAAAACCTGTTCGCTGGGAAAATATTTAACTGAAGTGAGAAGTTTAGGATAAAAATAGATACCTAAGCTTCGATGCTTCACACTATCGAACCGGTATCGAAAGATGTGTAGGCTATTATAAATTTACTCTTAAAGGAATTTACGTCGAATATCTTCTTTCATTATTAGACTAAAAACTTTCCAGCTTCTGTGGCAGAAATATGTATCATCGGATTACAGGTGGGGAAGCCGAAATAGAACTCCTCAAAACTTATCCAAAAAAATCGAAGCTACGACCTTAGGAAAGCGTTCAATTCTCTGTTAACCTTGACAATTTGTGTTATTTTGTGGTCTGAACGCTTTTCAGTTTATTTCCATTAAATCGGCTGAGAATAGCGCATTCGGCTTTCATATCAGTCAGGATATTATAAATTTTATTAATTTTGTAGATAGTCATCATCTCTTACAGCTTCAAAGTAATTGTTTGAAAAGCCCTACTGTTATTTCTACATTCGTTATGTTAAATTATATTCGAAAGTACACAAAAAACTGTCCGCCAAAGGAAAAGAACGAGAGAGTGTACTGTAATTACAAAAAGCTCAGATAGAAACACAGTTTTATGATCGTTACACATATGTTGGAGCCGGTCGAAAGACCGCAAGTAACATTCAAGAGTAGCCAGTTCATTGGAGGGCGAATAAAAAGGCCTGGATGACAGCTGGTCTATTATCCGAATGGTTTGAAGTATGCTTTGTTCCTGAATTTAAAATATATTTATGTTAATTAACAGAATGCCACAAATATCCTTCTAATCCTCTTTTCATAGGTTGTTGCCTTGGATTATAGACTTCCTATTTGTGTTGTTTCTAATCGTCGGAAAAAAATGTTTGAGGTTTTGCAAGTGACCAAAGCCTAAGACGCTTAAAATATCTGAATACTCCTGAAAGACTCTGCTAAAGCTCTCTTTTAGGAGCGATCCGAGGTTCAAAATGCATTGGCTGCTGCAGTTTACAGATTGTAAATGTCAATCAACATGGCCACATTTCCATTTTTATGCTTCCTTTTATTATACTCTCGCAACAAAGTTGCTAAGGAGAGTATTATAGTAGTTTTGTTCACATAACGGTTGTTTGTAAGTCCTAAAACTAAAAGAGTCAGATATAGGGTTATATATACCAAAATGATCAGGGTGACGAGTAGAGTTGAATGTCTGTCTGTCCGTCCGTCCGTCGGTGCAAGCTGTAACTTGAGTAAAAATTGAGATACCATGATGAAACTTGATACACGTATTTCTTGGCTCCATAAAAAGTTTAAGTTCGAAGATGGGCGAAATCGGCCCACTGCCACGCCGAAAACTTATAAAGAGCTATAACTAAGCCATAAATAAAGATATGAAAGTAAAATTTGGTACAAAGGATCGCACTAGGAAGGGATAAAAAAGTATGTAAATGAAGGATAATGAAATCTCGATTATCACTTTATCATGCGAGAGTATAAAATGTTCGATGACACCCGAACTTAGCCATTCCTTACTTGTTTTCCTATTAAAATTAATATGGGGATGTAAACACACTTTGTAATCATTCATTACGCCGAACTACCGTTTGAAATGAGTGACATTTCTTTGCGTTGACATATATTTTTGCACTCAGAGTCATAGACAAGAGAGGATAAGTAACTATAATACTGTAGTTCTAATAATGCAAGTAGTACAAGGAGCGGCCAAGCAGTCGTAAAGTATGTTAAAAAACGAATAAACGCAGCGAAGCACGCACAAATGGCTTTCGGAAGCAATGAAAGTCCGAACGGGACATACAGCGATTTGGTCACTAAAGGGTTAACTATGCCATACTTAAATGTGATGTTAAAGAGATTCTTCCGCACCTACATATATATATTTACTTTCCATTTAGCTGTCTTTCTGCGCTAGATAACCTTTGGTTTTTCTTCTTCTTTAATTCTCATTTATGGTTCCTTAAATATTTATTGTTTTTGTTGCTTTTTTCTACGCTTATATTTGCTAGAAGTGGGTAAATATTTTCTGTTAATAAATTTGTTTATTTCATTGTGGAATTTTTATGTGCTTTGCAAGCTCATTTGCCGCTCATCGCGGCCATACTCGCTCATTTATGCTTAATGTCCCTTCCGAAGCATTGCCATTTCTTAGTAGTATTATGCGATGTGTTCGTGGCTTTTTTCGGTTATTTCGTAATTTAATTGTAGTCGGTTTTTGTTGTTGTTGCTGCTGCTGCTGTTTTTGGTCATTACGTCGCGAGCCAAAAGTGTCTTGTTAACATGCAAAACAAGTTGCTTTATGACTCTGGCATGAATATGCAAAAGTCGAGCCGCCGCCAAACGCTCACGGACGGGCGAAACACAAGCGCACATACATACCATACATACACACTTGTGTATGAGTTTGTTGTATAATTCTTGACGGCAGCAATATTAAGGTGGTAGCTTATTGTGTGTGTGATTACCTTACGGGGTGGGCCATTAAGACCAACGCTGGCATACTTCGCCACAAAGCATGTTTTTACTGTACACACACATGCATATATAGCGACGTGTATGTGTGTGTGTTTTTTTCGCTTGTTGTACTTACTTGCTATCAGCTTATGTTATACAAGCTCGTTAAATTTTAATTACATGCAACTCAAACAAAAACATAAACACAGCGAAGAGCCAACCAAGCGATTGCCGGTCATATATACATTTAAATATCTATATAATTACATATATACATATGTACATATAACAAACATTTATACGTTTTTATATGCATGTCAGCATAATCCACCATCCTTGCCAGCTGTTGTGCGCGTCCACTGTCGAAGTAATGCTTTATTGTTGTTGTGATTTTGTAAGCAACTAAACGTAAGAAGTCTGCAATCGTTTCGTGTTATTAAAATTTTCTTTAATTAAGTTGTAATTGCGCAAATGAATGCAAAGATTTTGGTAATAAAAACTTTTACACATACATATGCCATATATGTAATATAGAGATATGAGTGTGTACGTATGTGTAAATGCACTTGACTGCTAATATGTGGTGATTTTATTTGTGCATGCAAACATATGTAAGATGATGCGGTGATTGCTTTGTGAAAAGCCTTGGCTAGTTTCGGTAGTGTAAGATTTTGATTTCTAATGTCTTAATGAGTTCAATGTAAGCAATACGAATAAATAGCATATTAAGGGTGCTCCACTACTTTTTATCAAGAAAAAACACAGAAACTTCAAATTTAGTGGGGAATATTTATTATCATTCGAAAGAACTTGCTTTACCATTTGTCGTTGATGATCATCTCTTTCAAGTGTTGGCCGCGGCTACGTCTCAGATGGTCCATCCGTTGGGTCCAATGACTCATTCGACCATTTCGACTGGTAACTGACGAAAGAGACGCGTGATGTTTTGCTCCAATACTTGAATCGGTGGGGAATTGTTCATATCGACTTTAGACCTTACATATGGTCCACATAATCCCCACAGCGGTGACATCAAACCTTTTAATTCATGCTCAGTCTCAGCTACGGCTACTAGGTTTTCTTCACTGGACTTGGTCTAATCGGTCGAATAGTAACCAATAATGAATGTAGGGTCTCAAGATGGGTGATGGTGTTGCGATTAATACGCCGATACGGCCGATTATGTGGACCATAAGTTGAGTGAAGAAGGCGAAACACATCCTTACAGAACATGCAGTTTCCTAAAAAAGTTGAACGATTTATAAACGTTGTCCAGGCATAAGTTTTTCCATGATGAACTGCCAAAAAATACTGAACGAAAATAATATAACAACTTGTTACGACTCACACGAGATCTGTTAAAAAACGCCTATTGAAAAAGTACTTTTACTTGGATCACCCGTTATAATTACAAATAAATGTATATCCCACATATGTAAAGATATCTAAGAATACCTTGTTTCTTAATGAAGGCTTATGGCATACCCCAATACTTCTCAAATTTTGAAGAAATCATACTTCTAACCAAATAAAAGGGCTCCATGTTATTGAAAATTTGAGCTGTGATGTAATTCTTCTTCTTAATAGGCGTAGATACCGCTTACGCGATTATAGCCGATGTAATTGTTGTGGGGTTAAACACATGTGTCTCATAAACTATTTGAGATTTTTGGAAATCATCTCATTTCATTTCATACGAAGAGACATTAACAAAACCTGGCTATATGATGTCCACCTTTCAAATAACGGTATTTTTGGACACCGTTTTTTTTCCTTCACATAAAAATACTATTCTTCTATAAGAAGTTAATTTTTATCGGTCAGTTTGCATGGCAGCAGTATGCTTAAGAATCCTGTTTCAACATTTTTTTCGGAGATTTAACCGTTGCTTCGGCAATAATCTATGTCCAGTTTTGTGACGCTATCTTATCAAAGAAGATTGTTTTCCACAAAAATACTTAATTCTGATGGATCAGTATGTATGACAACAATATGATTTAAGAGTCCGATATGAAAAAATCATTTAGGAAATGTATTGTTGTCTTAAATAATAATCCATACCGAATTCCCTGGCGACGCCTTATCAAATTGAAAAGATTTCCATACAAGGACTTGAGTATGGCAGTTATATGCTATAGTGATCCCGGCGGTTCCGACAAATGAGCAGCTCCTTGCTGACCATCCGCCATCATCCGCAAATATAAATATTTCGTTAGTTTTTGGACAACCTTTATAAAGATATACCAAACTCAAAGCGTCAATAATACATTACAAATGTGATTTCGAAAATTAAAATAGGCAAGCTTTTATCTTTATAAGAGTGAAAAAGAATTACTTGAATGTTTTGAGATTAGTTCCAACCAACAAAGAAAAATTTCATACATTTGGAGCAATTTGTACGCGAAATTATAAGTCATTTGGAGTGATAAAAACAAGGAATTTAATCCAAATCAAACTGAACTTTAGTGAAAGTACCGCTGATATCGAAAACTTGCTTGATGAGTTTTATCCGGGATCAGCGACAGGCGAAGTTAGTTCATTTGAGCGCCAAAAGCAATGAACCCAGCAAATGTCTTAGTGCGGCTGTTATGGCTGAAAACATCAAAAAGTCTATAAAAATTATTTTGACTGACTGCTAACAAATAAATTTATGTCCAGTTCATGTAAATCTGGTTATTCGAAAGTTCAGTCCAAAGTTATTGTCACATGAGGTAACAGTATACTAACACAACGTGTCACAATTCTGTGAAAACGATCACGAAATTTCAAGATATTCGTAGAATCGCTTGCTCATCCACCCTATTATTTGGAATTGTTTGCTATCGTTTTCTTTCTGCTAGCTCACACCTCAAGAGTTTGGAAACTGAAGAAAAATTGCCGAAACTGAGACTTATTTTAAAGCAAAGAGGTTTAATTTTGGCACCAAAATGTTATTAAAAATTTCGTAAATCATTATCATCTAAGATGGTAGCTATGTTGAGTTTAAAAAATGCTTTTATTACTTTTTTAAGTGATGCGAACCATTAAGCCAGTTTGTTATATACGAATCTCTCTGCATAAGTTAATACAATTCCAAAGGCTTGTTTTCTTTTATGAGTTTGTTTCTCTGAAAAAGAATTTAGATATTTGATGTCCAATATGATACATGCAGAGAACTTTCCATAACTCAGCGCTGGACTTTCCTAGACCTTAATGAATTTGACGCCGCCTTCTTTGGTGTGGGATACAGAGTGGCTATCTGACGACGCATCTAAGCCATTAGGGCACCTTTACACCGGTTATGCGGTTCTTAAGCAGAGTTTACAACCGCATGCCAGTCGTACTTCTTTTTCTGTGTTTGGCACCAATTGGAGATTCCAAGTGTAGCCAGGCTTTTAGGCTTTTCTCCACCTGGTCTTTCTAACGGAGTGTAGGTCTTCCTCTTCCCTTGCTTCCCCGGATGGGTACGGCATCGAATACTTTCAGAGCTGGAGCGTTTTCATCCATTCGATCGACATGACCTGGCCAGCACAGCCACTGTCTCTTAATTCGCTGAACTATACCCATTTGTTATATAACTTCTACTGCTCATCGTTTCATCGAATGCGATATTCGACCATAAATCTTCCATAAAACCTTTCTCTCGAAACTCGTCACGCCATTGTAAAACTACCGGGGCTATCGTCTCATTTTGTTGTCTACTCTCTCAACCATTCCGTAACTGATGAAACGGAAAAAAAACGTTTTATCCATATAACCTCCGAAATATTGTCAAGAAACTCTCTACCTATAGTGGCGATTCTTTTCTTGTAGTCACCAATCAGTGCACGGGTCGCATGACACCTTCATCTAGTCCTTTTTTGTACCTCCAACCATATTTGCTACAGAGCTAGGAGCAACAAGCATCCAACTAAAAGGACAAACCTTAGCTAAAGACTTCCTAACTGCAACAGGAGCCAACGGTTACTAAAACGTCCCAGTCGGGTAGGTTCAGCGGTGAATTTTTGCCGATCCGTAAAGGAAAAAAGTCATGTTTTTTCTCTGCTCATGTACTATCCTTATCGTTGTAGATATTAATTTGGGTATCTCTTTCCACCACAGTGATCTATCTTCGCCTATCATCGGCCACCGTTCGTGATTGTATTTTTTGGAAGAAGCCAACGTTTACGTTTAAGCATTTAAGTCCTCGATATAGGTTCTTTGAGAGCTTCAATATTCTTGAATGTATTGAGAGTTTTTTCATTCCAAGCTTTTTGTTAATATTATAAAGGAAAAATATTCAGGTATATAAGAAGAGCACACTTAGCATCGATTCTGTCGAATTTTAACGTTTATTCGAGTTGCTGAGGCAGCGAATTTGAGATCCTAAAGCTTCTTATACTGTAACTTCAGTCTTCCTTACCAATAAAGCTACCGAAATCCCACATTTTACCAGTAAAAGTGTGCCCGAAAATACTTTTAATTACATCGTGAAGACAACACATTAAATTTCACCAGCTCATGATGTCAGAGGCGACTTTTACTGCTTTGAAATGTTTGCCTAACGAAAAAAGGTCGAATAAATTTACTTTTCACTCAGTAATAATAATAAAATAATTTTCCGAAGAAAACGAGTCGCAATGCTTAATTGCCGCTAAGTTCGCGTCCACCTACAAAAGAGTGATTTTTTTCACGATGAATTTCCTTTTTATTTCTCTTCAATAAACATTCATTACAAACTATTTATTACATTAAATACAATTATTTATGCTTTCGGTACTGTTGTCCTTTAAATCCTTTACGCCTTTTATGCCGAACTCACCCACATTTAATTCATTAATCAACCCAGTTCCACCGAACCCACTCCAGTTGCACTTCAGCGGAGCGCAAGCAACAACCATACTTCATAAGCGCGTTCTTCGGCCAACAGCTGGTGTCACCACCGCGCAGCGTGCGTGTGTATTGCGCTCTGGGTGTGTGTGTGTGTGCATCTAATGCCGTTAGTCACGCATGTCCAGTTAAAAGTTTAATGTACGCCTTTGGCTGAAACCAATTTTAGTGATACCCACCCTCTTTTATCGCCTATCAACCAGTTCTTCCCCTCCCGCTCCACCGCTCTCTGACAAACCGAATGACAGGCAAACAACACTTTGACACATTAACGCATAATAATAAAGTATAAAGTATCTCTGTAAATATGTACTACGTGTGTGTGTGTTCGTATCAAATTGCCGCAATGCGAATGGATGTCACGAGCTAGGAAATTGTTTGGCGTTTGGTGCTTCGTTCGCTCCTTTCGAATTGCAATAAAAGTGTAACGCTTTATTATCTTGAAAGGCAAATAAAAATGTCGTCAAGTTATTGGAGAAGCGCAAAATTGTTATGAACTCGTGGATATTGGAGAGGTTTCATTGTGTCAAGCCCAAAAACATATAATTGCGCTGTAAAATTGTCCAATTGCCAAATTGCCCAATAAGCTGGATGGAGTCAGATTACCATTGCAACAATACCTGCTGGCAATATTGATATCATCAACCTCTGCGGAAAATTACCGTAAGTCATTGCTTAGGATGAAGGAAAAGCTACAATTGAGTGATGAAAAATCAATTACTTCCGTCAGGCTGATTTACTAGTACCGTGGATAACTAGTTACTTTGTACACCCGATAATATCTGGGGTGGAAATGAATTGTTTACTAAGGATTTTTAAGCTTCTCTCTCTTGCGAAGCTATAGTCTAGTAATTTCTATAGATTCTATTCTGTTTATCTCTTCTTCTTCTTCTCTATTGGCGTAGAAACCGCTTTCTGTTATATCTCAAGAATTCTCGGTTATAGCCGCGTTTACCATAGCGAGCGTCTTCTTTTTCGCTGTTTGGAGCCACCTAGTCTTTTCAATGGTGTGGACACCTTCCTCTTTCTTTGCTCTCTCAGAGCTGTAGTTTTTTCATTCATTCGGACGACATGACTTTGCCAGCGTAGTCTCTGTCTCTTAATTCGCTGAACTATGTTAATGTCATCGTATAACTTGTACAGCTCACCATTCCATCGACTGTGGTATTCGCCGTTGCCAATGCGCAAAGCACCATAAATCTTCCGTAGAACCTCTTTCTCGAAAACTCGTAACGCCGTCTCATCAGATGTTGTCATCGTTCATGCCTGTGCACAACTTAGTAGGACGGGAATGAAAAGTCGTTTGGAGAACTTGGTCTTTGTTCGTCGAAAAAGTACTTTACTACTTAATTACCTAATCAGTCCGTTGTCCGGTTGGCAAGAGTTATACTGCGTTGGATTTAGAGCCTGACATTGTTGTTGGTGTTAATATTGGTTCCAAGATAGACGAAATTATCTACAACTTCGAAGTTATGACTGTCAACAGTGACGTAGCAGCAAAGTCGGATTGTGGCTAGACGTTCATCTACCGGTATGAATGCCAGAACTCGGCAACGGAGTATCCACGAATACCACACCAAATTTACGCTCTTTTATATGGCCACTGGCGTAAATGCCACAAAGACCTACTCGGCTTAGTCCTTGTCCAGTACGTAGTATTTCTTGGACCACTGTGATGTCAGCCTTAACTTTAACAAGAACATCAACCAGCGGGGCAACGGCCTATTTCGAATTAAGATGCATGCCCTTTAATAGTATTTTTTAATACATTTACAGTGGTCATCATCAAAAGGACGGTCTCTCATCCGATTCTGTTTTCTTCTTTTCACTGATAGTGCTTTTTACGTAGCGGGTCCCAATCCGAGCGCACAACCCTGAGCAGGAGATGTTTCGATTTTTCACTTCAACTTGCCTTTAAGGGGTCCCTCTTAGGCTAACAAGAGGATACTTGGTCTAAGCCCAGAAGTCGTGAGCTGCTTGAGCCATATGCAAGAGAATATTTTCTGACCACTCCCAAGTGAAAGGCGCTCTGAGAAGTTTTCTCTCTTGTGTGAACTTCTACAAATAAATCCAACCTCCAAATCCAGCCTGAAATAATTAGAAACAAGAAACTACATCAACTGTACCGAGCTGTACCGAGGCTAAAAAACTTCTCAGACAAGATCTTTATCTTGATTTTGATTGTTTAGTTTTTTCTGATCTGAACAACTTCTTCGTAGATTGTTCCGTTGCCTTGGGTAATGAGCCATGCTGAATTTCGAGAAGATAACTCATCAGGAGTTAGTGAAGATAACTCTGTTACTAACTCCCATTTAATCCTCAAAATTTTAGAGAGTTAGCTGTATTTTCGTTCAAAAATGGCCAACGAAACAAGCAACACTGACAGCTGTTTTTCAAATGTCCAATAATAAAACAAGAACATAAAGATGATATACTATGATACAGTTTTAAAATGTTTTTGTAATAAAACAATGGTTTTGTAAAAATTGGTCGGCTAACAACCACTATGTTTATCTTCCATCCCTTTTCATTGAAAATATTACAAAACTGACAGTCAGCTGTTTACGAGGGTTTCAAACTCGCTTAGCTGCCGTCTGTCGCCTACAAATTTGGATCTGATTAAGTGCGTAGTTAAACCGGGTTAACGCTGCCGTCTATCAAGGCTATAACTGGACTCAGCTTATAATGCTGTAATAACATATAATCAATTCATACACCTTCTCCAACAAGGTGGTCTTCACCACCTGGTCCTTCTAGCGCAATGGTGGCATTCTTCTCCCTCTGCTTTCCCCAGCGGATACCGCGTCGAATATTGAATATTCTCCGAACTGGAGTGTTTTCATCCATTCGGACGGCATGACCTAGCCAGCATAGCCGCTGTCTTTAAATCCGCTAAACTATGTAACACATATTCACATGGAATTATTGTCTCCAAAAGTCGATACCGTCAAATATTTTCGCAGACTCAAACAGTAGCTCGTTGGAAAAGATGTCATCCTGTGATAATCATCCAACTTTGAGATTTTATATAAAAGTCTCACCGTACATAGGAGGAAGATAAAGAAAACCAAAAGGACTCTGAAAGCAGTTGAGAGCAACCTTATTAACGAAAAAATTACAATTGCTTGGATATCGGCGTATTTCGATGAATGGGCTTAGTTGTAAATAATGTGCTTTTGGACATGTGGTCTTCAAGAAAAAATGCAACGCTTGGAATTTGATATTATGACCAAGAGTTTAGTTTTCATAAAAAATTAAGTGACCGCTGCGACAAGCTCGAATAAATTCCTGTCGAGAGCCTCAATTTTTGTCCACTTTTTACAGCAAGTGGAACCGTGTGTCAAAATATTTCCTTCCAAAGCATCAATCGTTTCAAACTTATCTTCGTAGACAACTTCGTGGACAACGCCACAACAAGTAATCCAGCGTTGTTAAATCACCAAAGGTCGCCCACGTTAACATCTTCCAAGTCAGTTACGAAAAAGTCAGTAATAATGACTATAAAACGTCCTTCTTGACTGCACCATTATAATATGGTCGATAATGATTTCCTCTGCTTATAGATTCTTACTTATGGATTATCATCTCTACGTAAAGTACGAGCACCTCACCGAACCGATCAGTGTCAACTTCTGACCTTTATAAGCTAGGATAGCTGTTTTCTCACATAACATTATATGTTCAGCAGGCCATCTTGTCGGTTCGCTCGGTTCTTGATAGAACTTTGTTCTTGAATAAAAACTTTGCTAAGCGCCCAATATTTAATCGTTTTTTAAGGAAGGATGTTTCAGTGAAGGATCCAAATCGACTTCGCTAGGCATTATCCTAGAAATTCTTGAGGACATTCTTAGCGATGAAACGAGTGAAGAATCATTATCAGGTATTAAGAACCTTTGTTAGTATATTCCGTATAAGAAATAATTCCCTAAAGGCAGACGAAATGAAGAACTCTATTTGAATAGAACATTACATCTATTACCAAAAAAAAAAAAAAAATACCTCTATCGATCGCAGTTATGTCCCATAGACACTCAATCTAACCCCAAAATAACTAAGCCCGTTTCATGCGCAACTCACAATTCAAAGACAGACTTAATTAAATTCAAATGGATAATGATTTCTGCGCAGGCGTAATGAGCTGTCACAACAAAGCCGCACACTTGAACACGGCAGACAGACAGCACCACGCAGACGGCAGACACAGGGTCGAATTACGGAAAAACATAAAAATTAAGTTAAGCTGCAACAACAAAACCGATTTTGCCGAATGCTACTTCAAGCACTTTGTCACAAAAGAAAAGCATAAAATGCAATACACCAACAACAACAGTAACAACAACAATAACGAGGGGCTATAAAGCAACAGATGTGTCACAGTCACAGTGACTGCCAAAACGTTTTGCGCATGCGCAGCGCTCGCAACACGACGTGGGTGGTCGGTCTGCGCGCAGAGCTCGCATTGGCAGGCGAGCAGCGAAGAACGGCACTTGTGTGATGAGGCCGCCAGCGGAGCCTAACATAAAAGTCATACATACACACACACACAGACGCGAACATATATACATGTCGGTTTTTATGTGTTTACGAGTACGCGCTGCCGCTTCGGACAGACGTTCACTTGTGGCATATTTGCATGTGCCCCGCGCACACTTTGCGCTGTCGTCATTAAAACTCATTAAAATGCGCTACAATTTAAATTGCAAATTAATTTCGAACTTCGAACCGAAACCGAAACCGATACGTAATGATTACGGGTGAAGTGAAGTGCGGCGGAGGGGATCAATTAGGCACATTCACTTGTGTTGGAGCATCGTAAAAGCGTGCGGATGTGCAGAGTTGTAAAGAGTTATTGCTCTTTGTTGTTGTTGTTATAATACTTTTTATATTTTTTGGAGATAAGACTGCGCATTTAATTGACTCGCGTCACGGCCGATTTGATTTCGAAACAAAATATTTAGGTTTGTGGGGGAAGAGTACATTAAAAGTACTCATTAATTACTAAGGTTTATAAAGAAGTGAGAGGGGGATTTATTTCCGATAATTCTGTTTTATTTTTAATGATTTAGGCATCACTTATTGA
>CM050323.1:23796736-23833421 GCA_027475135.1 Bactrocera correcta
TATTGCGGATGTGCCTAAAACTACTTATATCTTTTCTCGAAACAATATTTTAAACATTCCACTAAAATTTTTACTCAACGCAAAACTGTTACGTCACGAAATTGTTGCACAATGTATTTGTTTTAGTAAGAATTGTCACGAGCTAAAACAAAAAAAAAACTAACGGTAAACTAATGTCGTAATCTTATATTCTATCATTCTTGGGTTTATATGTACAATGTCCTATTCCTTTTGCTCATCGGAAAAGTGTTCTATTATTTAATTATTTAATTTCATCGATTTATCTTCAGTAGTTTATATGAAAATATTTTACCATTTTCACCAATTTTTTTAAATTTCAACCTTCAACAACTTAAAAAAAAAAATTAGTTTTGATGAAATATTTATATCACGGGGCATGCGTCTGGTCCCCTTCCTAATGAACTGCTAATTTTCAAAATCGGAGATTTTTCGAATCTTTCATGGCCCACTTGACGTGGTTTGACACATACATCTAGATCATCATTCTAGATCGGATTTACTTGTAAGTAAATAAAGATAATTAAATTAAGTAGCTGGTTAAATAGTGTTTTACTTATTAACACCTTAACCGCCACATTGGTGCCCCCAATATTCATGTAATATAACAGGTTATTCCGATGTGCGTACTATAACCTCTACATTGGTGAGCCAAAAGCGTCAAAGTAAGTCCCGATATAGAAGTAGCACGCGCATACTCAACTAAGTACATACGCCAAGCGGCTTAAGCAATAGAACACTAAACCTGTCACATCACTGTAGTAACCAAGAAGCGAAGCTACAACAACTTCTCGAAGGTGAGGAGATTGGCGATCGTACGCCATCACAACTACTGGGCCATCTTAAAGCGCTTGTTCTAGGCGTCGACGAAGACATACTTAAGGCTAAATGGTTGTCCGCTTTACCGAAGGATACACGCGCCGTTTTAGCATTGCAAACAAATACAACGTTGGAAAATTTAGGGGCCAGTGCAGACAGACTCTACGAGATCATACAAGGCATGCGCGGTTCATCTGTTTCCAAAAATTCTAACAACACTAATGGTGCAGACTTCGCACAACAAATGTCAGACCTAACCAAACAGTTAGCAGCACTATCAGCCGTTATTAACAAATTGGAATCCAGGTCAAACACACGACAGCATAACAAACCGAGGTCACGTAGCCAGTACTAACAACATAGGCTGAGCTCTAACGGGTTTTGTTACTATTTCTTGAAATACGGTAAAAACGCTATTCGGTGCAAATTAGGCTGCACATTTTTTGGGAAACGCTCTAGAGAGTCGCTAATGACGGGTAGTGATTCTCTGCAAAAGAATGGTCGAAAAATGCAACATCAACAATTGGTCATATGCTACCAGCAGTAAACGGATTCATCGTCCAAATATACGGAAAACGATTATTGTCTCTTAATCTAGGTCTTCGCCGTGATTTTTTTGGCAATTTGTTATCGCCGACGTCACGAAACCAATCATCGGGGTTGACTTCTTGAGTCACTTTGGCTTATTAGTCGGCCTCAAGCGAAGATGTCTACTCGACGGACGCACTGGATTAACATCACCCGCTCTAATTGCTCCAATAACGAATACGATTTCCATCCGAGCAATTAAAGAAGATACAATGTGCCATAAATTACTACGAAATTTTCCTCAGATTACAAACGCTGTAATCTGAGGGAAGAAACAAAACACTTTCCACCGCATACGAACTTCAAACGGACCACCAGTAATTCGTAAAGCACGTCGTTTAGCACCGGATAAACTGCAAGCTGCACCTGACGAGTTTGATAACATGATCAAACTGGGAATCGCTCTACCTTCAAACCGTGGTCATCGCCACTGCACCTAACAACAAAAAGCACTGGAGAATGGCGACCATGTGGAGACTAAAGCAGTCTAAATGCTCGCACAATTCCAGATAAATACCCCGTATGCTGCCTTGAGCACTTTACTGCAACATTACATGGTAAAGACATTTTTTCTACTATAGATTTCGCTCGTGCTTTTAACTTAACTCGGTCGCACCAGAAGACTTTTCTAAAACGGTCATTATAACGCCTTTTGGACTATTTGAGTTTCTTTATATGACCTATGGTCTAAGAAACGCCGCTAAACGTTTCAAAGGTTCATCGATGAAGTAACCCGAGATCTTCCCTTCTTATTCGTATATGTGGACGATATCCTGGTTGCTTCTGCCAACGAGCGCGAACATTTGCAACATCTTGAAATTTTATTTAAACATCTTCAAGATTATGGATGAGTCATTAATCCCAGAAAATGTAATTTTGGTCTAACCGTCAACAAAAATGGCATGACACCATTAAAAGATAAGGTTAACGCTATCGTAAGTATTGAATTTTCTACTACTATCCAAAAGTTTAAGTATATTTCTTGTTGAATACAGCAAGAAAAGCTTCCACCATCAATTAAGAAATTATCTACATATGATCCTGAACTACATGCAGTCGTCTTCACAGACCATAAGCCACCACAGCACGCTTTTCACCAAGGTATAGAACCCTTGGCAGTTCCATCGTTCTGATTTCATCGGTCAATTTACATATTTCAGGACATCAGAATATCGCTGAGGATACGCTCTGCCGCGTCAACGCTATTTCTGAATTCGTCACTGCACAAAGTTTAGCAACAGCACAGCAAAATGATACTGAATTGCAGCAATTACTCCGCAATTCGTCAACATAACTATCACTGCAGTAAATACAGGCAGATGCCACCGAATCAGCTGTATACTGTGATATAACTACTGGATTTATACGATCATACGTCCCAGTTTCACTCAGAAGACGTATATTCGATTCTTCACATTCCTTGTCACATCCCGGAATTAAGGCATCACAAAAGCTAGTGAATAAACGATTTGTGTGGCCGTCGATAAACAAAGACATGTAGACTTGGTGTCTCTACCAACTTCTAAAAGCTTTAATCAATGTTTAACTATAATCGATCGTTTTACGCGTTATCCGGAAGCAATACCTTTGGAAAACGGTATAGCAGACACTGCAGCACGAGCACTACTCGCCCACTGGATCGCTCGGTGCGGTGTACCAACACTGACATTGACACTGACGTCACAGACGACGAGTCCCTCGATAAGTATGAAAATTTACTCATCAAACTGTCAAGCAAAATTGAGTCGAAGTTTGATAAATTTAAGCAGTCTGTTGAGGGTAACCTCTCAGATATAAGGAGTGAGATAAATAAACTGAACGAGGCTATATCGAAAAAGTGCTCACAATTAGATAAAAGAGTTGCGGAGATAGAAGACAAACTAAGTTCATTCTCTCCAATTCCTCCAGAGGAGGTTATTACGCATATCAATGAGCGTAAGAAGCGGGACGCCAATATGATCGCATTAAATATTACCGAATCCAAGGCGGTAGACGGTAAAGTACGTCTGGAAGAAGATAGAGCACGGTTATCATCAGTTATACCCGAAGAACTCCATGACAATGTGAAATCGTTCAAGCTACGCAGGCTAGGGCGTTCAACAGCCGATCGATCTAGGCCTTTGCTGATTGAGACACAGTCCGTCACTCATGCCAGAAATATACTAAAATCCAAACCTGATCCTGACACACGAGTCTCCTTCAAGTCAGATCTCAGTCACAATTGCAATCACTGAGGGAAAAACTTAGATTGCTGAATGACAGTGGCGTGAAAAACAAAACCATTAAATACGTGAATAGCACGCCTAGAATTGTTAATACAAACTTTGGCCAAGTCATCGAGGAAAGGGAATCTAAAGCACGCCCTAAGGACAAAACTGAGCGAGTTCCTAACCTCATCGGCAAGTAGCTTGCACGACGTAATATGTACCACAGAGTCCTGGCCTTACTCATCTTTTCAAAATAATGAATTCGTCGATAGCTCCTATATCACACTTAGGAAGGACAGGGATACTGAAACATTAATACATTTGAGCGAAAAATTTCCAGATTCAAGGATCATCATAGTGGGAGACTACAATTTGCCCAGCCGTACACCGCGCTTTGATTGCGAGAAGCTGCTGTACGATACCAGTGCTCTGATTGAGTGTCAACAACTAAATCACATCTTAACTAAAAATAATAAGCTGTTGGATTTATGTTTCAGTAATTTGGACGAAACCCTTGCTTTCACGACTGCGGATAAAAATCACCCGCCTCTGGAGATGTCCTTGGATTTTCAGCCTAGTCTAATACCAAATTATCCTCCTTCTTGTTCGTTTAAGAAAGCCGACTATGTGAGTCTTAACGCTTTCTTTTTAAGATCTAACTAGATTGAGCTATACAAAATAGAAGAAGTAGATGATAAATTGGTTTCATAATAAAGTACAGGAAGGTGTTTCTCAGTTTGTCCCTGTATATTTGAGGAAACCAAATAAATTTCCCTGCTGGTTCTCTTAAGAACTTATAAATAAAATTAACTTGTAGAAATCTGCGCATACCAGATATAAAAGAAATAAAATTAAGCCAAATTATAGGTGTTTTAGCCAACTGAGACTCGAATGCAAGAAATTAAGTGCAATATGCTACAAGTCATACATTAATAAAGTGGGAAATCTAGTCAGTTACATCGGCGTGGAAATCGTCGTTCATCAGTCCCATCCACAAAAACGGCCCAAGATCTGACGTCACCAATTATAGACCTGTATGTATCCAATCTGCATAAGCAAAACTGTTTGAGAAAATTGTCCTCCCTCAGTTGATATCATCATTCAGAAATACCATTTCTCCTAAACAGCACGGATTTGTTGTTGGCAGATCCACTACAACAAAGTTATATACCTATATCTTCAAGGCCATGAACAGTGGTATTCCAGTTCATTCAATATATACGGACTTATCAAGGCATTCGACAAAGTGGACCATGAGATTCTTATGGAGAAGCTAAAATTATGAAGTCAATGGCAATGCGCTACGCTGGATCAGATCGTACCTAACAGGAAAAAGATTGCAAGCAAGGATCGACGGACACATTTGAGATGAGAATGATGTTACATCTGGTGTTCCCCAGGGATCCCACCTTGGAGCCATACTCTTAAACATATTTGTGAATGACATTGGGAAGAAACTTCAGTCTGAGTATTTATTATACGCTAACGATTTAAAAATTTTTCGTGGAATTTTCACCGCTCTTGATATTCACATCTTACAAAACGATACAGATGAGCTGTATAACTGGTGTAAGATAAATAAACTTGTTCTGAATGTGAAAGAATGCGCAGTGAGGTCCTTCACCCGTGCGCATACACGGGTATCTTTAACCTACACTTGAATGACCAAAGACTCACGGACCTGGGTATCACTATTGACAGAAGACTAAATTTCAAGAAACATATCAAAAAAAAAAAATTACTTCGCAGGCATACAAAATACTAGGGCTGATTAATTGTATGTGTAGGGAATTTGAGAACAATTGCTCATTAACCTGCCTGTTCTGAGTATTAGTGCTACCCATTTTAGAATATTGAACAGTGATCTGGTCCCCATTCACGGGCTCAATGGTCAACAGAGTAGAGAGAATCCTGCACAAGTTCTGCAAAGCGCTGCTATTTCATAACATACACAGAAACGATTCAATTCAGCAGAAGACGTCCGAAGAATCCTGAAAATAAATGACCTAAAATCTCGGTGGCAGGTAGCAAACTTCATCCTCTTCTTCAAAATCTTCATTGGAATAATTGATGCCACAGAAATCTTTGCAGACTTTGAAATCACACCAAATGAGCTTAACCTTAGACAGATGACTATATAATCCATGGCCCAAAGGAAAGAATCTGTAGACTGGTAAACTCTCTGCACAGTGACGTCAACTTCTTCAGCGGATCTCTACAGAACCTCAGAAAGTTCGTTAAAAAAGTTTTATTAAAATACTAGCATACGAACTAGGTTACTTGTTTAATTCCTAATTTGATGTGTCTAAGCCTGATGTCTTATTTAGAATTATAATTGTTATTTGATGTATAGTGCCGATTGGCGTTAAATAAGTAAATAAATAATTATTTTTTCGAAAAATGTAACTCAACACTTAAAGGACTTGGAAACAATTACAAAGTTGTTGAAAAATGATAATATGAAAATTTTATTAGAAAAATCAAAGATTTTTCGTGGAAGAAATAGAGTTTTTGGGTTATATAGTAGCTCAAAATGTCATCAAAACAGACCCAAATAAAATAAAATTAATCTCAAACTATCCAATGCCAAAAAGTTTGCGTGCATTAAGAGTATTCTTGGGATTTGCAGGATGTTATCGTAAGCGCCATAGCCAAACCATTGAACGGTTGGTAGGATTTCTAAAAACAAATCAAAAAATTTTGAAATATTTCTAGATGAGGAAGGAAAGTCTGCATTGGTTAAAAAAAAAAAAAAAAAAAAACGATTGTATGAAAAGATGGCACGCAATTATAAAGATATTTTCTCTAAAATTTGTATACCAACCCGGTGAATCCAATATTGCCGCGTCTTTAATTATTTAACATTTCCGATGATTCCCAGAGCCAAGAATCCCAACATTCAGCACAGAGTAGTGAAAGCGTTTAAATATAAGAAACACAAAAACTCATAAATCAATTTAAACAACAAATAATATTGTGTAAGAAGAAGAAGAAGAATTTACGGTTCATGAGTTAATTGAAACCATTGGAAATAACAGGCATTTAATAGAATTTGGTATAGTAGAAAATTTATTAACAGTTTTAAAAGAATATATTCAACCAAAGCTAGTGACGGGCATTCACTGCACTGTTGAAAATTTGCATGGAGTCCGAGAAACTCTTAAACAAAGTTTTCAGAACAAATTTATTTACAAAACTTTTTCCAATGGATATTACTAATAGAGCAGATCAGTCCGGATTAATCGTTTGTTCGATATAATAGAGCTCATCGAAGCTATAATGAAAATATTAAACAAATAGAAAAATTGTATTACTGGCCAGAAGTGAGGAAAATAATGAAAGAATGCGTTCGAAATTGTATGATATGCAATAAAAGTAAATATGACCGCCATCCCAAAAAAAAATACCAATAGGCAAAGCACTAATCCCAGAAAAAGAAGGGAAGCAACTTCATTTTGACATTTACTACGCACAGAAACTAAAATTTATCACATGAGTAGACGCTTATTCAAAATTTTCAATATTAAAACCAAGTTTTACCACACCAACATTTAAGTCCTTAATGCATACATAGGTTAAATATAGGAATTTATTTTTGTAATCCACGTCACAGCATAACTAACTAAGCCAAATCCAACGAAAAAAAAAAAAGAAAAACCATTTTCGTTGATAAATATGCCTATTTTCATTATTACGCCAGAAATATATATAGCAGCCCTCGTATGACGTAAGAGCCATAGCTCACTTAGATGGTAGCTTATTATTGACCAGAACATAACATATTGTAACAATAAATTTTTTAATATTCAAAATTGTAAAGCAGAAATTTCAAAACCGTATTGTAAACTAAATAAAAAAAGCACATGTTTGTCGGAAATTTTAAACAAAATATAAGGAAAATGTAAATAATTAAAAGAAAAAAACTTGCAAATTGAAGAAATTAAACCAGGAGCGATATTAGTTTCAGGAAAAAATATTGTAGACAATCAAACATTGATTGGAACATAATCAATAACATTTGAAAATAATACTGTCATAAATAACCAAACTTATGAAAACGTTGAAACAAAAACTTGGAACTATCTTAAAAAACCAAAGAAATAATTTTGAAATTTTAGAATATAAAGAAACAACTGATAAACTATTAAAATTAGATAATATATGAATATTTTAGCAGAACGGAGCAAGAACATCACAGTTCATTAATTTTTTTGGTACATAATTTTAGCTTGGGAATACTTTTTATAACTTAAATAATACTAAAATAAAAAAATCTTGCGAAATTTCTGAAAAAAAAATCGAAAATATGCAATTTCAAGAAATCACATGTAATGTTCTTTTAGATCAAATTAAAACTAACTTTTAGATCAAATATATAAATTAACTCAAAATAATTGTTGCGTCAAGCGACAAGATATATATTTAAACCGTAAGCTAAAATTAAAAAAAATGAATTATAAAAATTATAAAATATTGAATTATGTTATTTTTGTATGCTTACCTTAATAATACTAAAATAGTACTCACCTTACTTACCTCAACGTAATCTTTTACAATAGTTAACGAAAGTTAACCTTTTTTGTAATACATATATATTAACATTACCACTAGTTTAAGCCGTTAGTTTTAAGATTTAGGCTAAGCAACTAGATGAAATGGAATAAAGATTGTAGTTGGAATTAGGCCGGAATCCAGATCGCACGCGTTTTCTTTCTGTCGCTAAATTTCGCAAATTTTTCGCAAAGTTTAAGTGAAGGCAATTGGTTAAATTATGGTTTCATTGAATTCACGTGTCCCGACTATTTTTTTTATCTAAAAACTCTTGAGAATTTTCATGGCGCCCGAGCAGGGACATGAGCGTGATTAAAAGATTAAAATAAGGTGCAGTACGAAAATAACTTTTTCGCAACCAATTGCCAAATTATCGTTTTCGGTTTTCACGGTTAAGTGATTGTGCTAAAAAACAAAGTTATAAAAAAAAAACAAAAAAAGGGATTAAAGATCCAAACATATATACATATACATATGTATACATATATGTGAAGTGCTTCAGTGAAAACCTCCAACACAAAAATATATACCTACATATGTATATAGTGAGTGCAGAGGAAATCTGTGAAAAAAAATATAAATACTATATATATACATACAGCGTAAAGTCATCCTAAAAAATCGAAATAGAAGAGGGGAGCATGGCGGAGTTTGTGCGTATACATATGTACATATGTATAGTGTGAAGTGACAAATTCAGCAACCAAAGAAATAAAATAAAAGACTGTACTTGATAAGTACAGTGCAAGGGGTGAATAAAAGCTCAAAAGTTTTTGAAATACCCTCAAAAAATAAGCGTAAATAATTAATTTCGTTACAGTTTAAAAAAACAGTTTTATAAACTGTTTAAAATGCCGCATAGTGAAAAAATCGATAAGCTCAAAACCGCTGGTCATCACCGTTGCTATAATCATACCGCTGCTGCTTCCCCGTCACTGCTGGTATTAAGCCGCTGCTATCGTCACACCCTTGGTGCCACCCCGTCTTTGTTGGTATCGCCGCTGCTGTCAGGTGCCAAGCCGCTGCTCATATAACTTAGCTGCTGCCGTCAATCCGCTGCTGTTTAAGTCGTCGTAGGAATGTGCTGCCGCTGCATCCTGTGCCTAAAAGTGGGCATACACGACACACAAGTACGTTCGATCTGTATGTGTAAACATGCGGTTGACTCGTGTATGGGTTTGTTCGCGTACCGATCCATGTTCGCGAAAATGTTTGATTTTTTACGATCGGTGCGCGAACATGTTTATCGTGTATGGCGTTGTGAGCGCACAAAAACTCATTTCTCTCGCGTCGCCGAGCAGTGAAGATCGCGGACAATAGCAAGTGTTAAGGGGGCTCAAAAAATCGATTTTTTGAGGATTTTTTTGGGAGGGAAAGAAATAATTGATTCAAGCGAAATTTCTAGGTTTTATAGCTATATATTTGAACATCTTTCACAAATTTTTTGAATACGAAATCTTTGATATTCTGCCTTTGGGAAGCAATTGCCCGATGCATCTCGCATGTCTTTTTTTCGGACGGCGGGCAGGGTGCAGGTCGCAATTTCTATCGGAAACAAAAAATTCAAAGAGATTCGTATTTTTCAATAATTTATCTTCTAGTTAAACTAAGAAAATTCCAAAAAAGTGTAAAATTTTACAAATTTTTTAAAAATTGAAAAAAGTGGTTTTTGATCAAAAAATTTTATTTTATGTTGTTTAAAAATATATTCAAACTTGACTTTTATTATTTTTTTTTAGTTTAAATAGAAAATAATTTAATGTCAAAGATAATAAACTTTGCCACAATTCCTTACAACGTACAATCGTAAAAATGAAAAACCGAGAAATCGCGTTTCAAAGTTTTCGCTTTTTGCCCAAGCGCTCATATACATATCTGTTATACCATGTTCAGACCGAAAATTTAAAAGATTAGATTACATTTAATCATTTCATAACCCAAAAGTATTCTCACTGCCGTTAGAAAGATAAAAAACAGCTCTTGTTGTCATTCATGAAGTCACATCGCTTAATAGTTATCAAAAGAAAAGATTGTCATATAGTATTTTAAAATAAAAACAGTCTTTTTTCAAATATTTTCCATATAATAGAAATAATGGATACATTTTTTCATTTGTTAAGTCGATTTTCAGGTGAAATTAGATTCATTGCTTAAAAAAAAATTGTTTGTTTACATTTTTTTTCTTTATAGCTCTGATAATGTAACAGATTTCCAGTGCTGACAAATAGATTGCGCAATATCAGAGTCGCACAGAGAGATTTAGCGTGGATCAGTTTCAAACCATTTCAATGAAGTGATTTGGAACTGTCATTTCTGTATGGCGAAATCTTGATAAATTTTTAAGATTAGTGGGATAATCCATTCATCAGCCGTAATCGTGTGATTAAGTGTCGGTCTGAACATAGTTTTATACGCTAGGTCACTATTTTCCTTCTAGCTTCGACAATATTTCGAATTTCAATCTATAACTTTGGGGAAATATTGTTAGATAATTTCTAAAGAGATTTAAACAAAAAAAAAACGAGATTGTTTGAAACTTTTAAAGCAGGCTCCCCCCTAAATAAAGATTTCGTATCAGAATTTATTGATCTTATAAAAAGTGAATTGGCAATTTGGCAAACGAAAAATGATAAATATAAAAATAAAATTGAGAAAAATAAAAGTTGGAATAACTTATTAACGCAATACAAAGAAATCGATAAAACTGCTACATTAGAAATAAATTCGAAGAAATGTTCCGCTTGCTTGCCGCACTAATTTAACCATTTGTTAAATTGTTTAACTGGAGAAGCTCTGGGAACAGTTAAAGCGTGTCAGATGTTGGATGAAAATTACCCGAAAGCGTTGGCAAGCCTCAAAAAGGTCTATGATAACAAACGCTTGATATTTTTCAAAATAATTTCAAAATTTTTTGCGCTGACAACTATCCCAAAGCCATCAGCACCTTCATTATGAGCGATGATCGATGAAGTGTCTGCTGTTTATGACTCTTTGCTATCTCTGGACGATGAGAGGCAAATAACAAACGCCATTATAATACATATACACCCAACTCATTTTTTGCACGGTAGATACGTTACTCAAAAATCCGTGTAAAAAAAAAGTATTTCCTATAGTAAAAGGGGGGATACGTTCCATGTCATCTGAAAACCGTGCAAGATGAAATGAAGAACTATATTTTCTTCGAAAAATCGTGTAAAAAAAATTTTGAAAACTATAAAGTTTCAGATATGCATAGAAATTGTATTTTATTGAGCATTAAAACTTAAAATACATAATTTATACAGGTGAAAAATTGGTAGATTAAACAAAAAACAAAAAAAATTGTTATCCCAAAATTAAGAACAGAAAAATTAGAATAGAAATAAAGAAAAAATATTTACATAGGTACAATTATTCGTCGCTACTTGATGACAAGAGCAATTGTTTGCGACGAACTGTACTGAAGTCGGTATCATTACTGGAGATATCCATCAAATTATCCAATGGTGACTTTCGTCCGGTAATGGAGTTTTGAACTGTCGGACTACTTTCCGAAAGGTCTTGCGCCGTCGACTTTTTTATCAAAAAATCTCTTATAGAAAGTTGAACTTTTGGTTTTTTAAGTTCTTTATACAACTCTTTATACCCAGCGGTACAATTATTAATATCTCGTTCGAATTTCAGGGCACGTTCCATATTAGGATAATTTTTTAAGAATTGATTCACCATACTTTTACCAAATGTTAGACCGTCATCAATTTAACCAGAAGTTAGTTGACATATTTCGGTCTCTTCGTCATTATCGCTATTATTGTTCTCTGTTTTGCCGTCATCTGTTATTAATAGGTCTTCAAATCCTTCTCCTCCGATTTCGTGTGCCAAGGCTATAATTTTAGAAGTCTCCACCGATGCTTGCGACACTGAGGTATCACTCTTTACGCATTCTGGCCAAAGTGCTTTTCAACAGGAATTTAATGTTGATACCCTTAACTTTTCTTTGGCCATTGAAGCATATGTAATGCAATCCAAAATAGAATATTTTTTCCATGCGTCAACTATATTCAGGTTGTCCTTCTCTACTATATCTAAAATATGTTGGAATGCTCGTTGAATATAATAAAGCTTAAACGTAGCAATTATACCCTGATCTAATGGTTGAATCAAGGAAGTGGTATTAGGTGGCAAAAATATTACTTGAACATTTGGATGCTCTAAAACGGGATGACTTGGCGCATTATCTATTAGCAAAAGAACTTTAAAATCAAGACATTGCTGTTCCATATACATTTTAACTTCAGGAACAAAGCATTCTTCAAACCATTCCGTAAATAGACCTGCTGTCATCCAGGCCTTTTTATTCGCCCTCCAATGGACCGGCAACTCTTGAATGTTTTTTCCTCTCAAAGCACGTGGTCTTAATGATCGGTTAATTAAAAGGGGCTTTAAAATTTTGTTACCAGAAGCGTTGCTACACAATAAAAATTTTACACGATCTTTAGTAACTTTAAAACCACTAGCAATTTTTTCGGATTTCCCTATAAAAGTTCTGGTAGGCATTTTTTCCAGCACAAACCAGTTTCATCGGCATTGAAAATTTGGTCGGGGTCATAGCCCCCATCTGTAATTATTTTGGCTAGTTCTGCTGGAAAGGTTTTAGCTGCCTTTTCATCTGCTGATGCGATTTCTCTTTTTAAATTATGAAATGCGTTTCGCTTAAGAAATCCTGTTAGCCATCCATCACTAGCAGAAAATTCCAGGGGAATGTTTAGTTTAGTATCCCATTTTGAAGAGGTTTTGCGCAAAGGGGGAGGAGGCTGGGGGCTTGCTACCCCCCTCGTTTGAAAGGTAATGAATAGAACTTTTGAATAATAGCACCCTTCCCCCCTAGAACTACGGGGGGCTCTAGGGCAGCCTCCTGAAAATAGTGTAAAATCGTAGTTTTTCCATACAATTTTCACTAATTATTATAAAATTTATGTATTTTTACGCATAGAGTGACTCTATGTTTATTATTTTTATTATTTCAATGAATTAAAGTGGAAATCCACTTTATTTAAATAATAAAAACATTGAAAATTAAAAATTGTATATGTATCGGTAATAATGCATACAAGTAGTTGAAGTACCAAGATAACCCAACCAACCATTTATACAAGACCCCCTAAATAATAAAATTGGGTTTTCATTTGTATGTTTCAGTTTTTTTATTTCGTGTTATACACATATTTAATAACGCCCAGTAGCGAAATAAATGGGTCTGTATTTTTTTTTTGTATTTCTCGTCTCCATAAAAATTCTACTATAACATCAGCAAAGTTTGCCGGATTATTATAGTCATCTTTATAAAAAATCTCTTCACTACACGCCAATGAGACTCGATTCTTTGGGTGTGTGTGCCATCCTCGGCGATAAATGGATTGCCAGGGTCGCTATGGTTAACCTTTTCATGGATGCAACCATAATCATGGAGGCATTCATATGCGCGCCAAAAATCGGTCCTTATAGTTGTTCCTTCGTGAACATGTTTCCGTATAAGAGGGATGAGGACCTCAGCGAAACGTACATTGTCCGGGCATACCTCCAGTCTGAGGTCTTCACTGCCATCCTCTATCATTCCGAGCACCCAATGCCCTTCTACGCGTCTTCCTGAAAAAAAAAAGAAAAGTATTTGAATAAACATAATTGCATTATATATAAATTATTATTATTACCTTTGTTGTATTTGCGTTTCCCGAATTTACTTTCGTCAATCTGCACTACCTTTCCTGGACCATCAATCTTCCCTTTGAATTCTTGGTGCTCTAACTGAAATATAACTACTGCTTCCCTGCAGTAGCTATACCAGTCGGAGATAGTGGCAGATGTCAATTTCTTTCCAACGCTCGAATAATCCTCCCTATGAATACTTTCCCGCGTAAAGCGGTGGGCAAAGCAATACATTAGGTAAAATACTTGTGGAAAACTTAATCTGACGCCTTCAAACCACGTGCCCGCTGCCCTTGAAATAAGGGACTTCGTCCTACAATTGCCCCTAGAGCATTAAAGAACCCTACTGGGTGGCGTTTGTGCAATGCCATTTGGGTTTTATACATGGGACAAAGCCGGCTTTTTGGCAGCAGACCGTTTACTCGGCAAATGCTACACACAATTCTTGTGAGCCTAAGGATTTAACCATTTTCACTATATTCCACTGCAGTGTCAATGTAGCATCATGACACATTACTGCTGCAGCGCTCGTGGATGGAATATCATCTTTGAAAAAAATTAGATATTATTTTATATAATACTGTTTTCAAAGAAAATTTCAAAGCTCCCCGAAAAACGCCGCAGCCGAAAACTTGGAATAAAAAATCGGGCGATTTCACTTCCAGCTCTCCCCAGAACACGAAGCCTTAGTGAAGAAGAAAAACGCTGGCACATTTTCTGCAAATGTGAAAGATAACACTATAATGGAGCTGATTGAAAAATTATCTTCTCATCAAAAGTTGTTTCGCGTGGTCGCATATTTATTACGATGGATCAGACGACCAAAAATGTCTACTGTGGGAAGAGCTCTGACGGCAGACGAATTAAACTTGAGTTTTTTGAAAATTGTCCAGTTGATTCAACATTCTAACTTTGCGAGTGAAATCCTAAAACTGCAAACATTCAACCCGTTCTTGCATGAGTACTCCGATATGTCGCTTTCCTTTAAATTAATCCGAGTATGCCAAATTCCCATTATTACAGAATAAAAATTCGTTTTCGTTATCACTTATTTACGGTTCCTGCACTTTCGAAATTACAACGCTGGGGCAAAAGCGTTGGTTGCGTTTCTTCGAGAACGCATATGGCTAATTAATGCCAGAGAAGCTTGCAGTAGAACCGTAAGAAATTGTACACGCTGCTTTTATTACAAGCCGAAGTTGCAAACCCAAATAATGGGAAATTTGCCAGTTGAAAGACTTCGAGCGTTACGACCCTTTTTGATATGTGGCGCAGATTTTTGTGGTCCCATATATACAATGTCAAAAATACGTGGTCGACCACCCGTAAAAACTTATATAGCAGTTTTCGTTTGCTTCACTTCAAAAGCAGTGCATTTAGAACTAGTCTCTCTCAAAAGATTCATTGGTCTCCGAGGGATGCCACAGAAAATATTCAGCGACAACGCAACCAACTTTGTCGGCGCCGACTACAAGCTGCGCGAGCTTTCTAGCGCAAGCTCCAAAACTAATGGGATTCACAGCCGAAGAAGAATTCAGCTTCGGCTTTATACAACCCAGGGCACCGCACTTCAGCGGATTATGGGAGGCGGCGGTGAAGTCTGCCAAGCATTTCGTCGTTCGCGCACTCGGTAACGCTCTACTAACGACGGAAGAGCTCTCAACGCAATTGGCCGAAGTGGTGGCCATCCTCAACTCTCGCCCCCTAGTACCTCTGAGCCAAGATCCCAACAACGGCGAGGCGTTAACACCACCGCATCTATTAAAAGGATGCTTCCTGCGGGCATTACCCCCAGAGAAGGTGCCAGTGGACCCAGTTCGATGTTGCGAGAGATGGCAACTTGTTTGCTGTCTCAAGCAATAGTTTTGGCGACAGTGGGCCAAGGTATACCTGGCGGGCCTTCAGGAGCGCAACAAGTGGCTGCACCCCAAACGCAATATTTAGCTCAACGACCTCGTTCTCGTCCACAAGGACAACGTGCCGCCGCAGCAGTGGGTACTAAGGCGCGTCGTCGCAACCGTCGAAGGGCAAGACGGCAAGGTGCGAGTCGCAGACGTAACAACCAAGACGGGAACGATTAAACGTTCCATCCACAAACTGGCTGTGCTTCCACTGGATATTGAAGGAATCTGATGCTGTCAAGGTGGCAGGTGTTTCGTCAAGCGACAAGATATATGTATATTTAAACCTAAAACTGAAATTAAGAAAAATGAATTATAAAAATTATAAAATATTGAACTAATATAAAAATATTGAATTATAAATTTTTGTATGCTTACCTTAATAATACATTTGTAATACTAAAATATTACTCACCTTACTTACCTCAACGTAATCTTTTACAATAGTTAACGAAAGTTGAAAATTATTATACTTACCCCTTTTTTGTAATACATATTAACATTTCCACTAGTTTAAGACGTTAGTTTTAAGATTTAGGCTAAGCAACTAGATGAAATAGAATAAAGATTGTAATTGGAATTAGACCGGAATCCAGATCACACGCGTTTACTTTCTGTTAAATTGGTTAAATTATCGTTTCAGTGAATTCACGTGTCCCGACTATTTTTTTGTCTGAAAACTCATTTTGGGAAGGGTGGAGTTAAAGACAGCCTTCGCATAGCAACATAACTGTAAATAAAATTTAATCTTTGCATTTTGCAATTACACAGTCTCATAAATTGAAAATCTTAATTAATGTTTTTGATTATTTAGGAATTCGATATGCCTTTTCCGTTCCGAATCCAATAAACCATTCTTTTCAAAACAATTTCGCCCGTCCCTACAAGAAGGCATAATAATAATAATTGCTAAGAAAACAGAACGCTTACCGTTCTGTCGAAATATGCTGAAACAGCTAATATTGTAATTGACACTTTCTTTGTTCTTTAGCTTTAGCATTAACTTGAAGTAAATAAGACAAAAATGTATAAATAAATACTTGAATTTTGGAAATAAAGATTTGACTTGCATCTGACAATCGGATGAAATGAGAACACTAGAACTAAACGTGTTCACGGATATAAAATATATATATTTTTTTAAATTCCCTCGTCGCGGGAATTAATTTGCACGCTGCCCGGGCGGTTGATGTAAATTCAGCCTCCACAAGAAAACATCCCCAAATGGGTTGAGGCTGAAGGACTTCGCCAGTAGCCGAATCTGTAGTACTAAATTCCAGCATAAGAAAATACAGCAAGCTACCTGGCTGACTCCGGATCGAAAAATCACCAACCAAATGGATCATGTTGTGGTAGAGGGAAGAAACGTCTAAAGTGTTCTAGACGTTCATACGCTCTGAGGTCCTAACATCGACTCGGACCAATATCTTGTTGCAACCAACATTCGCAACCGCCTCTGCGCAGCAAAAAAAAAAACGCGCGACAACATACACAAAGAAGGTCGACGTCGAGAAAATGCAATCACAACAGACAGCCGAACGAGTTTCGACTGGTCTCGCACTCCTGCTCTCTTACGTTTTTGATTCACTGTATAGCTGCAACCCAAACCTTTGGTTTTCGGAAAAAGCAAAAGAACAGCTGGTACGACGAGGAGTGCCGTGTCACAGGGGAGAGAAACGAGATTGCTTACCTCGCAACGTTACGATCGACCACAACACGTGCGGAATGGGATAGATATCGGGAGATGAAGAAGAAAGCGAGACGTATTTGCAAACAGCAAAAGAGAAGGGTCGAAATGTGTAAGTATGAAGAGCTTGACAAGCTGGCTAAGAAGGGTGATGCTCGAAAATTCTACGAAAAAATGCTGCGACTAACAGACCGGAGAATACTCTTGTAGATGCCCAGAGTGTACTAAAATTATGGAGGGAACACTTCTCCAGACTGGCAGTGAAAGCATAACGAAAGGAGAACACGAACCCGATTCCTCAATTGATGACGATGAAGCAGACGTTCCATTGTCAAAAATCTGTGCCAACTACCATGGGATAAGTATCCTAAACATCGCATATAGGGTTCTATCGAACGTATTGTGTGAAAGATTAAAGCCCACGGTCAACAAACTGATTGGACCTTATCAATGTGGCTTTCTACCTGGAAAATGAAAAACCGATCAGATATTCACCATGCGTCAAATCTTTGAAAAGACCCGTGAAAAGAGAATCGACACACACCATCTTTTCGTCGATTTCAAAGCTGCTTTTGACAGAACGAAAAGAAGCTGCCTTTATGCCATGAAGTCTGAGTTTGGTATCCCCGCAAAACTAATACGGCTGTGTAAGCTGACGTTGAGCAATGCCAAAAGCTTCGTCAGAATCGGGAAGGACCTCTCTGAGCCATTCGATACCAAACAAGGATTCAGCAAGGCGACTCCCTATAGTGCGACTTCTTCATTTTGCTCTTGGAGAAAATAATTCGAGCGGTTACAATCTTCTATAAGAGTGTACAGCTGCTGGCGTACGCCGATGATGTTGACATGATTGGCCTTAACACCCGCGCCGTTAGATCTGCATTCTCCAGACTGGATTAATAAGCTAAGTAAATGGGTGTTGTAGTGAATGAGGCCAAGACAAAATATCATCAAAACAAACAGAGAAAATACTCGCACTCGTAACTTTGCTCCCATGATTCTGTTGAAAGTCATAACATCGAAGTCGTAGATAATTTCATCTATCTTGGAACCAGTGACAACACCACCAACAATGTCAGCCTGGAAATCCAACGCAGAATAACTCTTTCCAACGGGTGCTACTTTGGACTGAGTAGGCAATTGAAAAGTAAAGTCCGCTCTCGACGAAAAGAAACTAAATTCTATAAGTCGCTCATTACTCTCGACCTGACAACAAATGATGAGTCAACGCTACGAGTTTTCGAGAGAAAAGTTCTGCCAAAGATTTACGGTCCTTTGCGCGTTGGCCACGGCGCATTCGTTGGAACGATGAGCTGTATGTGATATACGAGGACATTGACATAGTTCACTGAATTAAGAGACAGTGGCTGCGCAGGTTAGATTATGTTGTCCGAATGGACGAAAACACTCCAGCTCTGAAAGTATTCGACGCAGTATACGCTGAGGGAAGCAGAGAAATGAGAAGACTTCCACTCCGATGGAAAGATCAGGTGAAGAAGAACCTAGTTCCGCTAGGAATCTCCAATTGGCACTACGAACCGAAAATAAGAAGCGAATGGGGCGGTGTTATTAACTCGGTTGTAATCGCGTAAACGGTGTCTACGCCAGTAAAAAAAGAAAAATTCGTAAGTTTATTAAGAGAAGTCCTCTTATTCGCAAATTCATTTTGTATAATTTTTCTGCAAATTAATAATATTAAAGTAAATATTATTTTTTTGGAAAAATATATTAAATTATTCAGAAAATCTATTTATTATTTCATAACTTATTTTTATTATTTAACACAGCCGTCTTAGTATTCGCGCTACTAAATTTAAAATAAACGAAATGAAACAGCCGTTGGTATTTATGTAAATGTGTTGCCTCTTCGAATTCACAGATATACATATGTATATAAATATCAGATACCAAAACAATTCATAAAAAATATCTCAATATGTATGCTAGTACTAATAAGTACGTAAATATAAGTTATGTTCCAAAGTAAACAGAACTTAAAAAAAAACTGAACAAATGTTTTTTTCGGCAAAACCTATTTATTTTATTCAAAATAGTCTCCTTCTGTTTCAATATAGCTTTTAGCACGTTACGAAAGCATGTCAGACGAGTGTTTTAGATCGTTGGACGGTATGACCGCCAGTATGATAGTACAAGCCTTTTGAATGGTCTTTAAGTCTGCATAACGCTTTCCTTTCATGGGCAAATGCAATTTAATTGCAAAAAGAAAAAAGTCGCACGGTGCCATATCAGGTGAATACGGTGGTTAATGGTTAAAATCTGATTTTTGGTCAAATAATGATGACCTTCGAATATTGAATTCTGGGCAATTTTTGGTCGTCAGCCAATTTGTGCGGAACAAAAAGTGCACACACCTTTCGTAAGAATGTTCGGTCAAAATGCGATAAATCGATGTTTTGGAGATGTTCAATTCCATTTCTATGAATTTCAATGATTATTTCGGCTAATTTTTGATGAATTCACGAACAGTTTCGATGGAATTTCCGGTGATCACGGATTTTGATTGGCCCACTTGTTGATCGTCATTTATTATATGTCCTCACGACCACTTTAAAACGGTAAAAACTCTTGCACTCTGCTACGGGGTAGGCAATCATCGCCTTAAACTTATTTCTTCAATTGAAACATTTCGGTAAAACCCGTTAAAAGTCTTTGTTCGAAACTCATTTTCGCACCGATAACACAAACATACTGAGACTTAAAACACAATAAATTCACTTCCAATCAATGAAATGTCATGAAATTCTTACTGGAAATCGATCGACTGATTAGAATCTGCTATTTTTGATTCTAATCAGTCGACAACTCGATTGCGCTATCAGGGGGCGCTAGATTCAAAAAGTCCTGTTTACTTTGAAACGGTCTTTGTACATTTCTTATAACTAATGTAACAATTTAAAATAATAAATGATCACAAAAACAAAACAATTCATATAAAAATATCACATATTTAAGATATACATATGTTTTCAATATATGTATATACTTACATACCTAATTGCTATAACTTAAATAGTGGAGCGCCGTAAGGCTTATGCCTCGGAATCCAGGGACTGTCAATGAATCTTTACAAAACTTTGGAAATGTGTTTTTAATAGTATATAGAAAAATGTTAAACAAAAAATGGCCGATCTCAATTTTTTAATTATTATTATAAATAATAATTAATTTTTTTTTCTTTGATTTATAAATAATAGTTTAAAATTATATTTTAAAAAGAAGAGCTATTACAAACTTGATCATAGTTCTTAAGGGACTGCAGTTATAAAAATGAAGGTCGGGGAGCGGAATAGAAGGGACATCCTCCCCGACCTTCATTTTTATACCTGCAGTCCCAGCAGCTGTAGAGTGTTGTTAATGCGGGCCCTCACAGAATAGTACACTTGGCAACGTGCTAGGCTTAATACGTAGCTGCCGTTGTTCGCACCGAAAAAAAATTCTAATTATTGTTTATCTACAATTAATATATGTATATATTATTGTGCAGTGAGCGTGATAAAATTAATAACTGAACATTACTGAGTTTTACAAAGTTTGAAAATAGTGGCATAAATAGTAAGTATTTATTATTCGTATAAAGATGGGTGAACCATGGAATAGTAGTAATATAAGTAATGATGGCCTCATTTGTGACAAAATCGGATGTAGTTCTGAATTAATCTCTGAACTAGGAGATATTATAAAAGTCACTACAGGAATATCAACACTGAAAGCTGCTCCTGCGGAAAGAGCGGATGGACTTTCTCAGTATTTAAATACTCGCGAATTTGTCTACGTGCATTCAGTGTGCAGACAAAAATATATCAATAAAGGGTGCATTAATTCTTATTTAAAAAAAAAAAACTCCACACTATGCTCTCCTCCTAAAAACAACTTCGAGCGGCTACTTCAATTGAAAAAATAGGTGCTTTTTATGTGAAAAAGAAGTGGATGAAATGAAGAAAAAACGAAAATCCAAATCGTCAAGACAACAAATCAGCTACGTAACTACTTCTGATTTCAAGAAAACGATATTAAATTTGATAAGTGAAGAGAGAAGTGAATATTGTCGCAAAATCCATAAAAGAATTGTAGGCGTGTTAGATTTAGTAGCTCAGGAATTACGCGGATTGTTATATTCGTTTAAAAAATACCGTAAAACAGACCCAGAAAAAGAAAAAAATTCATACAGTCACAATACAAGTAGATGCAGCAATGAAGCAGATTTTCAAATAAAAAAGAAAACGATGACTGTCAGTTTTCACTGGCAGAATTAAAAAGATTGTAAAAATTGACCATATTCCTGACGATAAAACAATAAAAATGAGGTTGAAAATTATTTTTTGCTCATGCAAAACAGGATCATCTTGTGGGTTCAAGAAAAGTGGATTAAACTGCACTGCAGCTTGCTTAGAATGCAATGGTTAAAGCTGTACTAATCCTTTACCTACAATCTACCTCAACGAGATCGATGACGACAATAATGAACAATAATGTATATAGTTAATGATAAATTTTTGTTGTAAATCATTATTTTTCGCAAAAATCTAATAAATTAACATTAAAGTTACTTTGCAAACATAATTCATTACAAATAAAATTAAGAATTTCACCATAAACATTTTTTCCCCTTTCGCCTCTTATTTTTCAGTAAATTGTTGTTAAAAATTCTTATAATCGAGATCGGCCAATTTTACTCCTCTTTTTAACATTTTTTTATATACATACTATTAAAAACACATCTCCAAAGTTTTTTAAAGATTCATTGACAGTCCTGGATTCCGAGGTTTTACTATTTTTATGCCTTACGGCGCTCCACTTAAAATAATATTTACATATATATATATTACCTACAATCCCAAAGTTTCCCAGAACCCAGCTTTAAATAAGAAAAATAATTAAAAAGAAGAAACAAGAAGTGGAAGAAAAAATTGGATTCAAAATTATCTCAAAAATATTTGGGGTACTCACTACCCGTCGTAAGCATCGCAAATCATAAAATTATAAATTTTTACACTTGTGTAAAAAAAAATGTTGTTGAATGACATACGAACATACATGAGTTTACACATTTACAATTCTCAATGCTATGTTTTCGAATCGTTATAACTTATAACTGTATCAGACTTGTGAAAACCTTAATTATATATATCTATGTGGCAATTTTGAAGCTATTTTTTCTAAAAATCCTACATATGCGAAACACATAGTATTTTGGTTTAGGTTCCTATTGAAAAATTTAAGGGCGAAAAAAATATACGAATCCTAACATATAATGTTAGATTAGCATTACTGTCGCTATTACTACAACATTTATAAGTGCTGACATGCTTATCTTATGGAATTTAACTACCCTACGCCTATCCTGTGACAAGTGCAATCAAATTCCCTAACAAAAATGGTTTAAATTTCCTTTAAGTAACATATAAATCCCTGAGGCGACTTAATTGAATTGCACCTGGCAACTTGCCTTTCCTAAATAAAGAAGAATTTGACTGAAATCTCATCTCCTAAGTAGGGTTAGGATTAAGAGCAAGTGTGTGTCCTAAATATTTTTAAATATAAATAGCCACTACAATATGCAAATGCATTGTCTTTAAAAAAATCTACCTCAACATCATCTACGTTGAAGTTACTGTCTAATCCTAGCCTATTGAATGAATGTTCAGGTCGTGGAAGTCCTTGGAACTCTTGCCACGATAAGTTATGCATTAAACGGTCATTACACACACTCTCTATTATTTTATTGGAAATGTTAGGGGAAAGCTTTCGTTGGGAGTTGAAGGTTCACAGTTTCCCTTGGTTATCAAGTTGGCGTAAAGCAACCTCCATGATTTTTTTAAATCAATTACAGAAGATGAAAGGTGTTATCCTTTCACATCTACCACCGCCCCTTCGTATTTGTCCAAAATTATTCAAGAATGTCCTGACATAACCGTCTCGTCTGTAGATGTTAAAAACCTGAGCGTGACAAGAATCGCCACAACCGTTTTAAACTATTTATATTAAGGATCCAACCCTTAAGGTAGTTGAAAGAAGAAGTGAAGTTTAGTTAAAGTTAAAGTTTAAGAGCCTCGCCTAAAAATTGCAACTGTTCGGGTGTTACTGAAAAAACTTTTTTGTTAGGCAAAATAGCTCATTAATAAATAAAATATATTCCGTTCTATTATAAAAACTATTCGAGGGACAAGTCAAATGACATAAATGGATAACATTCCGGAAGCGACTGTGTCACTGAATACTTGACAAGCAAGTTTGACACTCAGTTTTATATCCTGGTCAGGGTATATTAAGTTTGTAACGAAGTTTGTAACACCCAGAAGGAAGCCTCGAAGACCCTATAAAGTATACATATAAATGATCAGTATGGTGAGTTGAGTTGATTTAGCCATGTGCATCTGTCTAGTCCTTCAGTTTATAAGACATCGTTTTGAAATTTTGCAATCGTAATTTTCTCTTCAAGTAGCTGCTCATTTGTCGGAACTGTCGATATCGGACCACTATAACATATATCTGCCATATAAACAAAACGATCGGAAACAAGTTCTTGTATTGAAAACTTTAACATTTGACGTGGTATCTTCACAAAACTCGACATGGATTACTTAAGGTAATAATATAATCTCCGAAAAAATTTTTCAGATCGGATTACTATAGCATATAGCTTCCATACAAACTAAACACATAGTCACAAAAGAAATACAAATGTAAAGGGTATATTAGCTTCGGTTCAGCCGAAGTTAACGTTTTTTCTTGTTGGAAAGTTATTTGGCGCATCTAATGCTACTGCTGTTACATCTTGGATCGCTTGGCCATTCCGTAACAAACTCGTCCTGAGTCCGATCGATCGATCTGTTCATCCGATTGAAGTAAAAGGCGAAAGGTGTCGTCGACGCGGCGCAGTGTGTAAGCGAATGTTGCTGGTCGAATTCTCTGTTGTCCATCCTTTTCGTTTATTGGGTTAGGGTACAGGTGTGGTGAGTTGTGTTGGTGTTATGTTATTATGTATGAGTACGGTGCCATCGGATGTGGTGTATTGTGCAATGTTTCTTTAGGGTGTGTCAATTTTTCCCGCGTAGAGTAGGGGGAGGCTTAACTCATTTAAACAACCAAATATGCGCACACTGCAATGAAATTTCATTTCACACTTATTTTGTCAGTTAATTATATCGGTTTGTTTCTTGCATCCCACTTTTTGTGAAATCAGTTGATCGAAATTCCATGACCTCTATCGCTACCAACCTAATCAGAGGACGGGTTTGAGATTTATCATTTTATCCATGGTACGTACAGTAATTCTGTTAGAATATAATAAACTTTTGCGTGTCGAGATGCCCCGTATGCAGCTGTATGATTGCATGATATAAGGAAGTAGCGAAAGTGGTAGTCACAGTACTTTCCGACCTCTCAAGTATACATTCGCAATAAAACATATATGGCCGACTCTGGTGAGTGAGGGTAGCGCGAGGTTAGGTCTGCGTAAAACAAACAATGCCATAATAATTATTCGTATTTTATTGTATATACATACATATGTATATAGTCTATATAAATAACAATGAATCGCCAAAATGTATGTACGCTCATAACTTTCATACGACTGAACCAAATTTGATAATTGTCATTTTAATGTGTTCGTTATGGATCGGGGAAGGTTTAGAAATAAAAATACCTTACGCTTTTAATTACGAAAAGTCGAAAAATTGGACAATTCCAAAAAATAACTTCTTTTCATATAATTTTTTTTTTCAATTTCTGTTTTTTTTGTTTATCAATATTTTGATTTGTAAATTATTTGAATCGTTCAATTTCGGTCGCTTGCTTTTTTAATCCAGCTATTCAAAAGAAAAATTTTTGAAAATTATTCAGTGAAAACTTTATGTGTGTTTCACATGAAAAGATCAATTACAGATTGAAATTTTTTACGAAGCCACGAAGAGGTCGCGCTAATATCGGTCGGCGTTCTTTTTGACATCAATTTATGGCAGCCTAAAGCAAGGCAATGCAGGAAGTACTCCCAGGATGCGATGACATATAGTACGTGCTGAATTATTGACCGCGATAGTTACTCAGCGATCGTCACGATGTCACAACACGACTTCTCAATCAACAGTCATGATTTTTGATGGACTTTATCTTGAATCAACGTGCTGTTAGATGCTGGATGTACTCTGTTGAGGGGCAAAAAAGAGGTTTGCCGCTTCTTCTTTTTTGGATGGTGGATGGTGGTTACATTAGATTAAATTGATGCAATCATTTTTGCGGAAATTGATGATCCATAGATAGATCCAGAATTATACGAAGTGGTAAAAACCAATATGGTTCATGAACATTGCGAACACCACAATCCTTCTTCGGTTTGTATGTCTGACAATAAATGCACGAAACACTATCCACGTGCATTTCTTTAGGAAACGCAAACTGGAAATGATGGATATCCACTGTATCGGCGTCGCTCACCAGACGACAATGGCAGAACATTTAGCATTCAATTTAAAGGAGTGAATATCGAAGTTGACAACACATGGATCGTACTATATTCGCCGCTGTTGTCTAATTCACATTCAAAACTTGAGTATTACAGTTTGATGAAATCACTGAAATACGCTTGCAAAAACATCACCAAAGAAAGCAACATTGAGATTACTGGCCTTGAATGAGATGAGATCAGTAAGTATCAAATGGGTCGATACGTGAACTGCAATAAAGCGCTTTGTAGGATATTTACATTTGCATTTCATGAAAGTTTTCCGACTATGGTGCGCCTCGCGGATCAACTTCATTTAAGTCATTGCGTACTGGTAGAGTGTTTGCAAGCCAGCAAGTACAATTACTGGAACATGATAATAACTGGATTCAAATGATGGACGATGCGATAGCTACTCCGCATGCCAATGAAGTTCGCATACTTTTCGTGAAGATCATTTCGAAATATCATCCTTCAAATTCGCGTCAATTAAGGGATACGAAAAAAGTGATATTGTCGATGACATTTTACATTGTATTCGCTAATGATTGGAAATGGGAAAATTTCGATTGATACTTCCATTGGTTTGATATAAATTTTTCCTGCCTATTGTCAATTCACTTCAACGGAAGAAGAACTCATCACGTTTATCCCAACAATGGCAAATTGTCATTACTGCGATTGCTTGAGAGTCCGCGCAATTTAAGTTGCCAAAAATACCGATGTTAATGACTTAAACTGGAAGATTCAAAGTAAAATTCAGAAGGGTTTTCGCTCATACAAATCCATCGATTGTCTTGACAATGAAGACAAAGCCGTGAATTATCCAGTGGAATTTCTAAATTCTTTGGATATTCTTTGTATGCCGCAGCATAATTTGCATCTCAAAGTTAGATCTGTCATTAGTACAGGGTAGGCCATTTAAAGTTGACCCATTTGTTTCTAAAAAAAAAAAAGAACAAAAGAAAACAATGTTTTTTGTTCATTTCAAAAATAATTTATTTTGGTCCAAGGGAATTTGTTTCAGCTAATATTTAAAAATTAGATCGCGTAAATGGGCACCTTTAGCTTTGACAGCTAAATGCACTCTTTTTTCGACATTTTCCATGACTTTGGCCAATGTTTCGGATGATATGGCGGCTGTTTCACGTCGAATGTTGGCTTTCAGTTGAGCTAAGGTCTTTGGCTTATTAGCGTATACCTTGGATTTCAAATAACCCCACAAATAAAAGTCTGGTGGCGTCAAATCTGGTGATCTCGGTGGCCAGTCAACATCACCATTTTTCGATATCAATCGCCCGGGGAAAAATGGTCGCAATAAATTGATTGTTGGTCGAGCTGTATGGCATGTAGCCCCGTGCTGTTGAAACCAGAAGTTATCCATGTCATTTTCGCGAATAATGGGTATCACAAAATCCGTTATCATGGCTCGATAACGCTCACCATTGACTGTTGTCGTGGCTCCATCATCGTCTTCGAAAAAATACGGTTTGATGATCATATTCGCGCAAACACCGCACCAAACTGTTACTTTTTGGTCGTAAAGAGGCTGTTCTTCAATTAATTGAGGATTTTTGGTGGCATAAAATCGGCAATTTTGCTTGTTTACGCCTCCATTCAACGAGAAATTTGCCTCGTCTGACATGATGAGTTTTCGCCAAAAGTCAAGTTCGTTTTCAGCCATTTCGATGGCCCATTTGCCAAAATTAAGGCGTCGCGGATAATCAGCTGGGTTTAGTTTTTGTGCCATTTGAATTTTATATGGAAGCATCTTCAAATCTTTATGAATTATGCGTCGGAGAGTGGTGCGAGAGATGTCTAATTCCTGAGAGCGGCGATAACTCGATGTCGATGGAGTCTCCTCAATACTGGCTCGTACAGCTTCGATATTTTCATCAGAACGTCTTGTGCGTTGTCTGGATGCATGACTGGCATTACTGAAATTACCGGTGTTCACAAATTTTGCGTATAAAGACTTAATTGTGTTCTTAACTGGAGCACTTTTCACTTTATTTTTTTTGCGAAACGCACGTTGAGTTAACACAATTGAAAAGTTATTTTGAATATAAAGCTGAACAATTTCAGCGCGTTCTTTTGGAGTGTACTGTTCCATGGTATAAATTGTCTTCGAATGACGCTTCTAACGCGGTATGACATTAGCCGATTTGTCAGCGCTGTTAAAAGTTACAGCGTTGCCAGATGGGTCAACTTTAAATGGCCTACCCTGTATATTTCACAATCTTCATTTATTCACCGAAACTGTGTAAAGAACCCCAATAATTGTGACTCAGTTACCGAATATAAGGGGACAGTAATTTCATTTCAAATATATTCCGTTTACAGAGAAAATTGCATTTGTGATGGTAATCAACAAAACAAAAGGATAGATAGATAGAAGTGTGGCGTAAATCTAGAAAAACCATGTTTTTCACATGACCAGATATATGTACGTGGCGTGTTCACGAGTTGGAAACCCATCTTCTCTGTATATTTACGGACCAGAGCAGAAAACAAAAAAATTTGTTTATCAAGCTGCGCTACATTTCAACACAACTTAAATTCAACTTTCTTTTCATTTCAAAACACATAAATTCACGCAGGGCAACGGCTACGGGGTCAGCTAGTATTGTATATATATATATATGTTAGGGTGTTTTTTTAACTATTATTTTTTTTCAGTCCCGTCACGAAATTTCCTTGGAAACACCATAATTTTTTTTGTTTTTTTTTTTTTTGGAGAGGCTTTCTTGGAGGTCTCTAGGAACCTATTTTTCAGAGTACCAAACGAAAAATTTTTTTTTTTTCATCCACCTTAATATGAAGAATGATGAAGAATATCTCGTAAGCGCTTAACTTAATTGAAAAATCATAAGAGACCATTTTTATAAGGCAGTAAATTTCCTACAAAACTATGAAACGGTTGGGTTTACGAAAAAATCGTTGAGAACTTTTTTGTAGAGCATTCAATTTCCTACAAAATCTAAGGAACAAGATATTTTTTCAAGTAGTTGGAAGCGAGATATAATTTTTTCTATCTGATAATAAGAAACAATAGAAAACTGTATGTAGGAGGACAATTAAGAACTCATGCTTTGAGAGGTTTTCTTAGAGGTGTCTAGGAACCTATTTTTCCGAGTAACAAACGAAAAAAAGTGTTTTTTTGAATCACCCTAATATACATATATATGTATAGTATATATAAATACTATATATGCATCAAAGCATGTAAAAATTTTCCAGAATTGTTCACTCTACAAAAGTGCCCAGTGCAACAAAGTCGTAACTCACACTGGCGAGGTAGAACGTAGCTCTAAGCCTGATTTTTCCATGAAATTTGCATTTTTTTGTATATATCTCGTAAATGACAAAACTATAGAAAAAGAGTTCATTACAAACTTGTAGGAAATTTTATTTGCTACAAAAGAGATCCAAGATCAAAATCGCTTTCATTAATACTTCTCGAGATATTCGCCTTTTTAAGTAAGGCTGTATGGAATTTTCATAGATTTTTCATCACATATGTACATCAGCCTTCACTCTAACGAGGACATCAACAAGCTGAGAAACGGCACTTTCCCAATTAAGGGACCGGACATGCCAGGTGCATGCCCTTAAATCATAATCCTTGTTCCGTTTACTGTGGTCGTCTTCAAAAGATGGGTCACTCATCCGTGGCATTTTTTACGTGGCGGGTTCCAAACCCAACGCATAACCCTATGTAGGAATATTCGCCTTCTCACTTTAGCTCGCCTTCGAACGGATGTTCTTAGGCTAATTACTTGGTCTAAAACCGGAAGCGGTGAGCTGCTTGAGTCATATGTAAAATAATCATTTCTGGCCACTCCCAAGGGAATGACGATAAGAGAACTTTCCTCACTTGCGTGAACTTCTACACATGACTCCATCCATCCATTATGCCCATCTACGAATTTTTTGTACTAAGGAACCCACATCGAGATATCTCAATTTTTACTCAAGTTACAGATTATGTACACGGACGGGCGGACAGACAGACAGTCAACCGGATTTTAATTTTTCTTTTACTCTCCAACACACAAATCAAGATGAAAGAAAAAGAAATCCAACCAAAACTGTTCAAACCCCTATGTACCGAATATGTGAACCCCCATACCTACAGCAGATTTCTGACCAAAAATATCGGTCTATGAATAAGTTATAGAATTGAAATTCAAAGAAAATCCTGATTTCCTGACAAAAGTGACTCTGTGTATCAAAAATGGGTTGAATCTTGTCAATACTTCCCTCATCTTCCATATACCTAATACAAAAATTTTCCCAAGATTATGGTGACTTTATACTGCATATATCGGCCAATATTTGAGTTATCTCAATGAAAATTACAGAACGCCTTTTACTCATAACAACGTATCTTTGTACCTAAAATAGATGAAATGGAGCAAAAACTTGAACTAAGCCTCATGTGTATAAAGTTAGTTTTTGCGAACCTGACCAAATGAAAAATGTAAATAATAGGTAGGTAGGTGTAGACTGCACTTCATGTTGTCCCTTCAATACAGTAAATTTGAGGAAAACTTATATTCCTTACCTTTAGGAAGGTTGAATAATAGGACGACAAAAAGCAAAACGTAAACAGATGCGTACTTAAGTGCAATGGCACTTAGGAAAAGAAAATATAGAGTATATAATGAGGTAAGTTGTACGTATGTATGTATTAAATAATAATTTTGCCTTTGCTTATTTTATATTATTACAATGCTTTATCAATCAGAAGGGGTTTGCCGGAAAATTTTCGCAAGTAAATGCTTGATATAAATGTGTTTTAATTAATATTATTTATTAACACACATATGCAGCTGTTGGCAGCTAATTAAAAACGCTCCCTTTTTGTAAGGTGCTGATAAGTATAGTAATAAAATCTTTTGATATGCCCTTATTTGCATTCTTAAAAGCCTTGCACTGTTTGTGTTACTCTATTTACTACTAAATTCGTTCAGTTGTGCAGTTGAAATTTTGTTAATTTTTTCCCAATAGTAAATACGTTACGATATGGAAGGTGGATTGAGTGCGACAGATATCTAGAAACGGTTGTTCTAAGAATTAAAATTCCTCAAGGTGTTAATTTTTATTAATAATATTATTGAATTCTGGTAAGGGTGTGTTTCAAAGTTGCGGTTTAAAATAGACTAAAATGCATTATTCAAGTTTTCTAATGAGGAAATGCTGTAGCTGTACATTTACCCTTCGCGGCTATATTTTTGACCTTTGTCGGTCTGGAAAGATTTGCAAAGAAATTTCGAATACGGTTAAATGCTAAAAAAATGTTTTTGAATGTCCTTAGGCATATACAAAATTTTAAAACTATAAAAAGAACAAAAAACTCTATCTCCCGAAGAGACCCAAGAAAGGAGAACCACTGACATTTTGAGTGAAATTCAAGACGAATATAATGTTCAAATATCCAAGAATGCAATTTCCCATTATTTGGTCGTTTCTGGACTTCACGGCAGGGCAGTACGCAAGAAACTACTTCTGACTGAAATCCAAAGGAAACGGCGTAGACTTTGCCAACTTTTATTGGTCTTGGCCAACAAATAAGTGGAGGTATGTCGTTTGGAGCGATATAACAAAAATTAGTCGAAAATGTCATGATGGTCGAAGGTACATATATTCCCCGTCCACTCAACCAAGAATTTGATCCTCGCTATGTTTCGCGCGTAGTGAAGCATGGTAAAGGATAAATCGTGTTGAGGGGATTTTTTACCCAGAATGATGTTGGTCCACTCCATAAGACTGTTGGAATTTTAAACAAGGGGCAATACGGATGAAATAGAATGAAAACCCCGTTCACTCTCCATATTCGAAATTACTAAAAGCGCGATAAATGCGTCAGAAACGTAAAAATTTGCTGCCGGGATGATATGAGAAAGCTTTATGGGAGCCGGTGTGAAAATCGGACGGTGGGCGTGGTACCACCCACATTTTGGTTAAATCTTCTATTTTAGGACCCGACTAACCAATTTCGACAAAATTTGATACAGGGACTTTCTTTTATATTCTTATGTAACGTTGTGAAAATGTGCGAAATCAAAGAATAACCACGCCCACTTCCCATATAGCATAATTTTAATTTCCACTTGAATTTTTTACTTTCCAGTACACAAATCAAGAAGCAATTAATATAACAGGACTATACTTTGCACGGAAAATGCCCCTATGTATGCCACCTTATGACCAAAATTGTTGAAATCCAAAAAAAACTGTTCACGCCCCTTGGTACCGAATATTTAGGTACCTATAGTTGACTTTTTGTTAGAAAATATCGGTCAATATCTGAGATATACAAGTATAATTGAAATTCAGGGATAGTCCTTCTCTGACTATGGTATACTATACCAATGCTTCCCTTAGTCCCCGTAAATCTTATATTATATAAACATAATCGAATTTCTGGGTGACTTTGTAACGGATATATCTTTGTGTTTTTAGTTTTTTAGTATGTGACAAGTATGTGGTATTATGAAAAATATATAGATGAAATCTGGTCGAACCAGCTCAACTTCCATATCTACATATATATAAAAGGAACTCGTATTTGTTACACCATTTATAACTCAAGAACGGCTGAAACGGAAAATTGTTGGGGAGGTAGCTGAGAGCTGGGGTAAGGAAATAGAATACTTTTATAAATACAAAAATTATAATTCGAATCATAAGCATTTGTTCAAATCATGTAAGAATCGTTTAAAATTTTAGTAATTAAAAAATAAAAAGAAATAAGTAAAAAAAAATGTTTTTAGGGCGAATTACAATAAAAAGTGGAATTGACATTTTTGTCGTCAAGACATTGCGGAATAGTAGTAATAGCATAATACTGGGAGATGGTGATCCTGATTCTCCTCTACGATGAAGAGGAAGCAGACATTCCATTGCTCGACCATGAAGTAGTTCAAATAGAAATTGCCCGTCCTTAGATCAATAAAGCGGCGGAGGCCGATGGATTGTCGGCTGAGATATTCAAATACGGCGGCGAAGAATTGATAAAGAGCATGAATAGCTCCTTTATAAAATATGGTCGGACGAAAGCATGCCCAACGATTGAAATTTAAGTGTGCTCTGCCCAATCAACAAAAAGAGAGACCTTACAATCTGCGCCAACTACCTCGGCATAAGTATCCTAAACATCGCATTAAAAATTTTTCTCGTATTGTGTGAAAGATTAAGCCCACCGTCAATAAACTGATTGGACCTTATCAGTGTGACTTAGGGGCTGGAAAATGAATAACTGTCCAGATATTCACCATGCCTCAAATCTTGGAAAAGGCTCGTGAGCTTTAAAGCTGCTTTTGACGGCACGAAAAGGCTGCCTTTAAGCCAATTTGGTATCCCTGCAAAACTATTACGTTTGTGTAAACTGACATTGAGCAATACCAAAAGCTCCGTCAGGTGCGGGAAGGACCTCTCCTTGAGAAGTAAATTCCTCTCTCGACGAACAAAGACTAAACGGCACGATTCCGATTACTTTGGCGGAGGGGTAAAAAAACCGAATTTCCGTATAAATGGGGTATGTACGGATAGGGGAGCTTCTCCAGAGGAGGAATATCCAAAAATAACATAAAAATAACTAATATTTTTTGAAATATTCGCGTTTAAAAATTCAAAAATTGCCCTAAGAAAACATGTTATTTCTCCATGTTTCACAGAATATTTTCACGTTTTTCACTCATTATATTGAAATATACACTCTTAATATTGAAATAAGTTCACTTTTCACTTTGATTTTGTAATTTTTCAGCCAAATTTAGTAATTTAAAATCACTTATCAAATTTATGGCTACAAAGTTTAGAGTGTTTATATTTACGAGGAAAACCAGCGTTGCCACACCTTAAAAACCAAAAGTGAAGAATTTTTTAGCGTTTCACAGCGTTTTCTTTGTTTGTACTTTCGAGTGATTCTTTTTTCTTTATTAACTATAAAAAACTATAAAGAAGATTTTTCAAGCTAAAATTGTATATGTGAACACTTTTGCATATACATTCATACGTATATGAATATGTGATTTATATTTAATAAACACAGATAAGTAAAATCGTGTGATAATATTATAATATTACGAGCGAATACCCGGGGTGGCTGAAGTACTTTCGCATAGTACTCCTTTCTGCGTTGGCGGCCTTCGGCCGCGCTTTAAAAAAATAACCCTGGCCGAGCGAATACCCGGGGTGACCGAAGTACTTTCGCATAGTACTCCTTTCTGCATTGGCGGCCTTCGGCCGCGCTTTAAAAAAATAACCCTGGCCGAGCGAATACCCGGGGTGACTGAAGTACTTTCGCATAGTACTCCTTTCTGCGTTGGCGGCCTTCGGCCGCGCTTTAAAAAAATAACCCTGGCCGAGCGAATACCCGGGGTGACCGAAGTACTTTCGCATAGTACTCCTTTCTGCGTTGGCGGCCTTCGGCCGCGATTTAAAAAAATAACCCTGGCCGAGCGAATACCCGGGGTGACTGAAGTACTTTCGCATAGTACTCCTTTCTGCATTGAAAATAAAAAATATATTGCTTTTTTGGTATTAAGTGGTTATAATTTATGGTTATCATGCACTCAAAATTTAAGTTTTCGTTATAAAATGGTAAATTTTGGTTATTATATCTGTCAGCGATTTCCATTTATTTTTGATGATACATTGGTTTATATTTTAGGTGACAATATATATATATTATTACATTTAAAATATTATTTTGAGTGCATAATAACCAAAAAATATAACTACTTTATATCCAAAACTCAAAATTTGTTTTAATGTGAGTGGATGATAACCGAAAAATATAACCACTTCATACCCAAAACTCATATTTTAAATATAATAATATATATATATTGTCACCTAAAATACAAACCAATGTATCATAAAAAATAAATGGAAATCGCTGACAGATATAATAACCAAAATTTACCATTTTATAACGAAAACTTAAATTTTATTTCAATATTGGATATAAAGTGGTTATATTTTTCGGTTATCATGCACTCATATTGAAACAAAATTTGAGTTTTCGTACTGTACCCATGTACTGTACACTTTTTTACGTAATATCATTATATAATATTACTTATACATATGTATATATAATATTATTATATAATATTACTAATATATGTATATAATATTACTTATTTGCTCAATAAATTTAAAAAAGAAAATATCCATATGCATGAATAGAGGAATTTTTGCGAAAAAGAGGAATTTCAGCGAATTGCCTAATCATCATATGGCAGCGCTCCATTTCGTCGTAATTTTTGGTAAACAAACGAAGTTGAAACAAGTGTAAAATGTGATTTTTAAAAGAAAGATTTTTTGGGTAAAAAACCTGCTAAAAGTGTAAAATGTAGATTTATTTGAAAGATTATAGTGCAATTTAATTTATTTGAAGTGGAAAATGTGAAAAAAGTGTGTTTAATGTGGTGAAATAGCCTCTTGAAATGGTCTAATTTTGCGAATTTTTGAACTTTAAGGCCGAATATCTCCTAAACTATGCGTTTGCGGACCCTATAACCCTATATGTTTTTTAATCAGGAGGACTTCCTCTTTCCAACGGTACCTTCAAATCGCGGCGCCAAAGAAATCGGAATTGTGCCGACTAAACTCTGTAATTCACTCATTATTCCCGTCCTGCTATATGAGCGAAGGCATGGACGAGGACATGGAGGCGTCGTTACGTTTTTTTGAGAGAAAGGTTCTGCGGAAGATTTATGGTCCTTTGCGCATTATCAATAGCAAATATCGTATTTGATTCAACCGTGAGCTGTATGAGATATGCGACGACATTAAGAGACAACGCCTATGCTGGCTACGTAATGTCGGCCGTATGGATGAAAACACTCCAGGTCTGAAAGTATTCGACGCAGTACCTGCCGGGGGAAGCAGAGGAAGAGGAAGACCTCCACTCCTTTGGATGGACCAAGTGGAGAAACACCTGACTTCGCTTGGAAATTGGCGCCACGTAACGAAAAGAAGAAACGAACGGCGCGCTGTTGTTAACTCGGCTGCTCCAGTAAAGAAGAAGGATTGTAGTGAATTCACTGGAAGGAATGTGGCATGCTATAATATTTTACGAATAATCCCTTTTTTAAGTGAGCTTCCTTATAACTATAAATTGTCAAAATCGGACTACAGACTTCACAATTCCAGATACCGAATATGTGGACTCCACTTCTTACTGCGAACATTTTAGCGTTAACCACTTCGGTGCGAGCGTCGACATGAGCGCGCACGGCCGAGCGTCGACTATAGTAAATAGCGAGGAATTTTATCTTATCTCTACAGTTGCGCAGTGTTCGCTCGCATATTTCTAGTTTCATTAAATTCATCGAGCAACACGGTTCTGTGACCGACGAACGAGGCAGCATGTGGACGATGAATGACGGCTGTGGGCAACGTTTCGTGGCCGATAGCCGCCGTACCGAAGTGATTAATATTGGTCCATGTACTATGATTTTATTATATTTTATTCTAATTGATTGCAATGAGTTATGGTCCATCATTACATATTTCAGACCAATTTTAAGAAAATCCGTTGAATGGGTAGATAGGAAAATTATAAATTTTTTGCACTGCCGTTTGCATGCAGAAATACCTAAATGTGTATAAATTTTGACTCATCACTTTTCCGCTTAAGTTTGTTACCATCGTAAGTGCCATCATATGGCTGAATCAACAGCTGGACCATGTCCTTCAAATTTCATACTACGTACACTATCTCGCGCTGCATTATCAAAACTAT
>CM050323.1:23834421-23856969 GCA_027475135.1 Bactrocera correcta
ACCAAGTGGATTTAAGTGTCGAAACCATACGTTGACTGCTTAGTGATGTGAGTTTATATGGAAATCGCCCTCCCAAAAAAGCCACTATTAACACATTATTGTCGTCAATTCTATAAGTTCTTCCAGCTGAGGTGACATTTGAAAACGGATCCAACACCCAGTCTGGTATTTCCAAGTTAAAAATATCCTGGTATCGTTCGGTGAAGTCAATGTGGAGGTTTTCCAAATGTTGGCAGTAGGCAAACAATTAATCGTTACTGCATGATACGGATAAATTCGGAAAATTATGAAACTCATGTCTGCCCAGATTCTTTTTGTTTAGAAGCAGTTTGGCTGCGAAAGCAGCAACGACGTTTTTTGTTTTAATTAAATTTAGTTTATCGCCTAGCAATTGGAGATTCATGTCGTTGAACAGTTTATACAGGTCTGTCATGTAAGCTTTATCATTCTTTAATGTTATGAGCTTGTCTTGAATTTCTGTGTCTTTAGTTTCCAAGAACTCTATAACAGAGTCAAACAGGTTGTAGAATCGAGTCAGACAATTGCCTCTTGTTAGCCAATGACTTCAGTATGAAACAACAAACGATTGAAATCCTCGTCATTAGTAACACAAAGCTGATGAAATAGTCTATCATTCAAAGAGCTATTGCAGATTTGATTGACTGCTTTGATGACATATTGCAGTGATTGAAATAGTTTTTCACTTAAGTTTCTAGCAACTAAATGCTGTCTATGAATAACGCAATGTACACCAAAAATCCTTTTTTTTATTTTCCCCAGAAATACATTTGTAAGAAAGAATAAAGATTATCTTTTTATTTTCCACATAAAAGATTAAAGGAGTTCAAAAGCTCAAAACGTGCGCTACATCAGCTACCTGCTCCACGGCATTTCGCAAATGATAAAATAAATTTTTTAAGAGCTCAAAACATGCGCTACATCAGCTCGAACCTACCTACCCTACACCTTTGCGTGCAAATGATGCCCACATACAGTTTGACAGTTAGTATTCTATAAATTCTATCCTGTCGAGATGCCCCGTTATGAAACGGAGCGACCGATTGACATTTTCATTTTTTCTATATTCAATAAAATAGGACAGATATATGAACTACGCGGAGAGAAATATAGAACCGAGTTTGAGCAATCTTTTAATTCATATTAGTTGATGTTCACAAGTTGTTGTTGAGAGTCGAGAGATCATGTAGTCGTTGCCTAAGAGGCCTCCTAGCTAAATAAAATTACAAATAACCCCCCAGGCCTCTACACAACGCCCCCATTTTCTTTCTGGGTCTCTTACCGCCCCCCTTGACACCTACAGCGCCCACAAGGGGGCGTTATCGCCCACTTTGGGAAACACTGGTGTAGGTTGTCCAAATTTATTGGGCTAAAAAGTATCAAAACTGGGGTCAAAATAATTGACAACAGATTATGTGGTCTGACGAAAGCAAGCCAAGCTCACAAAATTTGCTTTACGTGCGCCGTTCAGAAAGTGAGAGGTTCCAGAATAATTGTGTAGTAAAAATATTAAGCTTCCTAAAAAACAAATGATTTCAGGTTACTTTTCATACCATGTTTTGGGACTTCTGTACCTTGTTGATGGTTGTTAAAAAATTTTTACTATCCGTCATTGAAGAACATTATAGGGATTGCTTAATCTTTCAGATTCACTCAATGCCAAGCTTTGGTGCAAAGTGCTTAAGTTTAGAGTGAAAAGAAATCGTGTATAAAATTTAGATTGAATTTTTATGTGTTGGCCATTTAACACATTTTACGATCTAAGGATTCAACGCTTGGATTGGCCTGGAAACTCGGCCGATTTCAACCCAATTGAACAGTTATGGCACATAATGAAGTGAGAAACCAATAAATAAAAGTCAATTGATTAAGATTTTAGAACTGGTTTGATATGGTCCCATTACAAGGAATTCAAATATGGTTCTCGTGAATTCCATGCCTTCAAGAATTAAAGCAGTTATTGAGACTAAAGGAGGAACGACAAAAAATACCCGGAAATTGTAATTTAATTCGTGTTTCTCTTCGAGCATAGTTAAATTGTTCTTTTTTCTTTGTCTTTAATATTTTCAAATATATCATATATATATATAGATCACTCACTCTCATTGATCAATGAAAGCTCATTTTAGCAGCTTTTGCTCGGATTTCGAAGCGTAAGAGTTAGATGCTTTTCTCTACATAAATTACTTCCTTGTCAACGTCGGAAATCACTTTATTGTAACTGTCTTTATTATTTCGACCGTAACCCGACTTATCACGCAATAAACTGTATGCAACTTTTTGATTTATTATAAGGCTTCGGTTCTTGCTTTCTCTTTAACAGAAAGGGATTCTCCTTCATACATATTAAAGATAATGCATCAATTGAGCAATACAAAAAAATTGGTGTTAATACAATTCATGTTTCGGAGATACATGGTAGACAAATTGCATGTGCCGACCTGAAAGTAAAGAACAGAAAATTTTCTCTTTTAAAGTGTCTGTTCAAACAAAGATGAGAAAATATGTATGTATGTTAATCGTTACGTTGACATCTGAACTGAAAGTAGTATAACGCTGCAAAATATTTCCTTAAAACTATTTTTTCACCAAAAACTTTTTTAGTTTCCGTCTCTCATTAGCGATATTGTTTTTTGTTTTCGTTAAGCTTTTGGAAAGTTAACTGATCATTGATTTCTCCATGCCTTCTCTTGTTCATCATGCACATATAATATAAAGCCTGTTGCACAAATATAATCCTTCCAAACTCATATAAATTATCGCACCACTCCGAATTATTGTTAATCTGTCATTAAGATGTCGGTACTACAAGTATGTTCCATGAAGAAGGTTCCAAGAACTTTCAGACCATGACGAAGCGTGCGTCTATCGTTGGTTTCATTATATTTCCGGTTTAAACTTCTATATGCCCTCGGTAAATCGGCATTGAAATATGGCACCAGTAAGCATCCTTCATCTATAATGAGGGATGAGCCCTTAAATTTCTCTTCGTTTGAAATCTTACATTGCGGTAGTTTTCGTCATCCGTCGTTTTCTAATTGACGATATTTGAAGACCAATGTTTTAGTGTAAGAATACTGGCCATTAGAATTTTGGACAATGTCATTGCACAACACTCTATTTGTAAGCCTGAATATGTACCGTCACAAAAGGTAATTTTTTTTTTATCCAGCAGATCACATCCGATTTTTTTCACATGAATTATGTAAAAAAAAAAAACAACAAAATGGTGGAAAATTTTGCCGCAGCCAACTTCCTACCTAGGCTTCTTATATAAAAAGAAAGAAGTAAATTTGTTTTAATAAGGTGCATAGTAGAGAGGTTTTGAAAATTTCAAAAAATTTGGGACTGGATTTTGTAAAACGTGCCATTTTTACCTTCAGCATCAAAACAGTTCAACAACTTTCAAAATGTCTATAAAATACGCTTTAGTTCAAGTAAATCGATTAAATAATTCGGTCGCAATTTTGACGGCCGGATAAAAAAGTTAGTTTCGAGGAAACGAGCCTCAAAGTTTGGGTACCTATAAAATCGCTGCAGCGTGGTTGTCTCATTTGCTTTCATGCAGAGGCTGTGTTTAGGCTAATAGAGTATTAAAAAATAAAACAGTTTGGAATTGCGACAAGTGTCTTTGCGAGGTTAGTGTAAGGGTATCAGATACCCAGCGAGAGTTGAGTTAGTTGAGGATGACAGTGACGTCACAAACGACGAGTTCCTCGATAAGTATGAAAATTTACTCATCAAACAAAATTGAGTCGAAGTTCGATAAAATTAAGCAGTTTATTGAGGGTAACCTCTCAGATATAAGGAGTGAGATAAATAAACCGAACGAGGCTAGTCGACAAAGTGCTCACATTTAGATAAAAGAGTTGCGGAAATAAAAAATAAACTAAGTTCATTCTCTTCACTTCCTCCTGAGGAGTTTATTACGGAGATCAATGAGCGTAAAAAGCGGGAAGTCAATATGATTGCATTTAATATTACCGAATCCAAGGCGGTAGACGGTAAAGTATGTCTAGAAGAAGATAGAGCACGGTTATCATCAGTTATTCCCGAAAAGCTCCATGACAATGTGAAATCGTTCAAGCTAAGCAGGCTAGGGCGTCCAACACCCGATCGGTCTAGGCGTTTGCTGATTGAGACACAGTCTGTCGCTTATGGCAGAAGTATACTATAATCCAAACCTGATCCTGACACACGAGTATCCTTCAAGTCAGATCTCACTCCGGCTCAGCAGTCACATTTGCAATCTATGAGGGAAAAAATTAGATTGCTGAATGACAATGGCGTGGAAAACAAAACCATTAAATATGTGAATGGCGCGTATAGAATTGTTAACACAAACTTTCGCCAAGTCGTCGAGGAAAGGAAATCTAAAGCAGCTACAAGTATTCTACCAGAATACGCGCGGTCTAAAGGCAAAACTGAGCGAGTTCCTAACCTCATCGGCAAGTAGTTTGCACGACGTAATATGTATCACAGAGTCCTGGCTTCACTCATCTATTCAAAATAATGAATTCATCGATAGCTCCTATATCACACTAAGGAAGTAGAGGGATACTTCGACAGGATGCCGGAGAGGAGGTGGTGTCCTGATTGCTTTTAAACGCACAATTAAAGCTGAGCTTATATCCATTGGGAACAATAACCTAGAGCAGATCTTCATAAGGATCAAAGGTGATTATGCTTTTATCATCATTGGGCGCGTACATATAGTATACCACCACAATCTAATTATGAGATATACTACACCCATATTGAAACATTAATACATTTGAGAGAAAAATTTCCGGATTCAGGGATCATGATAGTGGAAGACTAGAATATGCCCAGCAGTACACCGCGCTTTGATTGCGAAAAGCTGCTGTTCGATACCACTGCTCTTATTGAGTGTCAACAATTAAATAACATCTTAAATAAAAATAATAAGCTGTTGGATTTACATATGTTTCAGTAATTTGGATCTCTCAATCAACGAAACTCTTGCCTTCACGACTGTGGATAAATATCACCCTCCTCTGGAGATCTCCTTGGATTTTCAGCCTAATACCAAATTATCCTCCTTCTTATTCGTTTAAGAAAGCCGACTATGTGAGTCTCAATGCTTTCTTTTTAAGATCTAACTGGATTGAGCTATATAAAATAAAAGAAGTGGATGATAAGGTTAGTTGGTTTTATAATAAAATACAAGAAGGTATTTCTCAGTTTGTCCCTGTATATTCGAGGAAACCAAGTAAATTTCCCTGCTGGTTCTCAAAAGAACTTGTAAATAAAATTAAATTGAAGAAATTTGTGCATATCAGATATAGGAGAAATAAAACTAAGTCAAATTATAGATGTTTTAGCCAACTGAGACTCGAATGCAAGAAATTAAGTGCAATATGCTACAAGTCATACATTAATAAAGTGGAAAATCTAGTCTCTTCAGACAAAAATGAATTCTGGAGGTTTGTCAAGAACAAGAGGGGTACCGACATGGGAATCCCAGCTACCATGGCATGGAATGACCTAACCGCTCATTCTGGTGCGGAGATCTTCGCATCTTACTTCAAAGACATCATCATCAGTCTGCTGATGTTGTTGGAAATGTATTTAGCTCCACATTCGATGCTAACTTCAATGAAGTTTTTAACCAGCTTTTGGCGCTGGATCCAAAAAGGGAGCAGGACCTGATGGTCTGCCTAATATATTTCTACGCAACTGTGCTGCTGTTTGAGAAAATTGTCCTGCCTCAGTTGATATCTTCATTCAGAAATATCATTTCTCCTAAGCAGAACGGATTTGTTGGTGGCAGATCCAAGATTGCAAGTAAGGATCGACGGACACATTTAAGATGAGTATGATGTCACATCTGGTGTTCCCCCAGGGATCCCACCTTGGACCCAACTCTTCAACATACATATTTGCTGACGCTGACGATTTAAAAATTTTTCGTAGAATTTTCACCGTTCTTGATATTCACATCTTACAAAACGATATAGATGAGCTGTATAACTGGAATAAGCTTTGTAAGAAACACGTTAATCATTACGTTCCTTGGGTTTCATTAACGTACCTCTTATATAATCCCCAATCATGTGGAGCAAAGTCAGCCGGATGTTCGAAAATTCTGATATTAGTTGTAAGGGGGCCGGGTCAAGTATTCGTCCAATTGTATCTATTTTATGTAGTCACAAAGATATACTGTTATGACTAAAACACGCTCCCTTATTTTCATTAGGATAACTTACATATTGGCAGTTACTTATATCCAGTATAAACTCACCCGAAAGGTCGAAAATCGTTATATAATATAATATTGACCCGATTCAACCCATTTTTAATACACATATGTAAGTACTATTGCTAGGAAAGGATTTTGTCTGAATTTCAGTTGTAAATCTCACACAGTGGTTTTTAACAGTACCGTTTTATTAGGGGGCAGAGTTATCATCCTATTTCATCAATTTTCACACTATTTTTAATAGTTCTTATGAGAATTGTCCTCTGCAAGTTTGGTTATTGTAGCTGTAGTGGTCTAGAAGATATGTACGTTAAATATATTAGAAGGCGGGTGACACCCCCTTTCTCAAAATTTTCAGTCCACAGGTGGCCCTTGCTACTGCAATCCTCATAGCCAAATTACAGCTTTATATCTTGTTTTAAAGCTAATCCTGATCATTTATATGTATGTACAACAGGGTGATGCAAATTTTTTTTTCGTTTGGTACTTTGTTTTCATTGAGCTATAAAATTCAAAAAAATTTTCCAAAAATAATCAAACTTTAACTGTTAATATCTTTTAAACGGTTGGGTTTACGAAAACATCGTGGAGATCTTTTTTGTAGAGCATTCAATTTCCAACAAAATCTAAGGAACAAGATATTTTTTCAAGTAGTTGGAAGCGAGATATAAATTTTTCTATCCGATAATAAGAAAAAATAGAAAACTGTATGTAGGATGACATTCCTGTTACAATTGAGAACTCATGCTTGGAGAGGTTTTCTTAAGGGGGTATTCTACTCTAGAAATCAAACTTTGGATAGCTGTAAAAAAAATGGTGCATCCTGGGGACATTGATCCTGACTCTCCTGGTGGTCTGAAAAAAAAAAATCAAAAGAAATTCTTAATCTGTAAGGATGCTGTTATAGTCCAGGAACACGAAATTTTTTTTTTTTTGAAAAATGGCGACTGCCTGAAAATAAAAATAATTTATATAATTTTCAAATAAATCGGTTGTATAGAACTTGAGATAATGCCGGTACCGTGTGGAAAAAAGTAGTTTCGAGAAAAACGCGTTTAAAGTTTAAGAGACAATTCTAGTGAACACGGACGCCACCTCACGAAATCGGCTGTATCTCCGAAAATAAGTCGAATTTTGAAAAATCCTTCCAAGGTCCTATTTTTAAAAGTCTAAACTTAAAATATATGAAAAAAATCGAATTTTTCAAAATGCTAAATTAGAATACCCCCTTAAAGGTGTCTAGGAACCTATTTTCCCGAGCACCAAACGAAAAAAATTTTTTTTTGAATCACCCTAATGTACACGGTGCGTTCCAAAGTATACAGGACTGAATCTGCTATATTTATCGATTGTCCAGTGAGAATTTCATGACATTTAATCAATTGAAAGTGAATTTATTGCGTTTTAAGTGTCAGTATGTTTGTGTTATCGGTGCGAAAATGAGCTTCAAACAAAGAGCCGACATTTAATTTTGTTTTAAAATTGGTAAAACTTTTACTGAAACGTTTCAATTGATGAAACAAGTTTATGGCGATGATTGCCTATCCCGTAGCAGAGTGCACGAGTGGTTTCAACGTTTTCAAAGTGGTCGTGAGGACATAAATGACGATCAACATGTGGGCCAATCAAAATCCGTGATCACCGGAAATGCAATCGAAACTGTGCGTGAATTCATCAAAAATCAGCGGAAATCATCATTGAAATTCATGGAAATGGAATTGAACATCTTCAAAACATCGATTTATCGCATTTTGACCGAACATTTGGGCTTACGAAAGGTGTGTGCACGGTTTGTTCCGCACAAATTGACTGACGACCAAAAATTGCTCAGAATCCAACATTCGAAGGACGATTGACCAGAAATCACATTTAATCGTTGACCACGTGCGACTACTTCCTTTGCGGAAAGTGCATGTGCTCATGAAAGGAAAACGTTATGCAGTCGTAGAGGCCATTCAAAAGCCTTGCACCGGCATACTGGCGACCATACCGGCCAACGAGCTAAAACACTCGTTCGACATGCTTTTGGACCGTACAAAACGCTGTATTGAAGCAGAAGGAGACTATTTTGAATAAAATAAATTGATTTTGTCGAAAAAGTCATTGTTTTTTTAAGCCCTGTTTACTTTGAAATGCACTATATAACCCTATATCTGTCTCGCTTAGCTATGGGTGATGCGTACAACCATTAGACGAACAAAACTATGTATTATACTCTGTAGCAACTGATTGCAAGAGTATAAATATCCCATTAAAATTTAATATAAAAATTATATAAAAATATGCTCTAACAAATGCCATATTAACACAAACATCTTAATTCACACACTTCTTTAATTTTAATGTTTAATTCGTAAATCCATCGAAGTCCGGGCCCTAAAATAGTATTTTTGGCATATGTTAAAAACATACATACATAGATAGATTTTGTTGTTGATTCCACGTTTTTAAATAATTGTTTGCTTCCCTTATTCGCAGCAAAGCATCTGGTTAAGTCAGACGACTGTTTACCTAAGAAAGATTTTGCTGTAAACACTCTTTTTTTGGCACTTCTTTTTATACATTTAACACTTGGCTGTGAACTTCTAAAAGGTTAGTTATTTACTCGGAAAGTTTGAAAGACATTTTCGAAGATTTATTGATTAAGCAAATTATTTAACTCAACAATATTTTATAATTGTTTCTAATGCCATATGGAACTATCAGACTCAGTGCAACTACAACTATTATTGAAATTCGAGAAAAATGTTTTGAATCGAGTCTAGCGCCCATATACCTAATAAAATGATTTTCGAACCACCAGATATTAGTCACCTGTAATATCGCCCAATGTGGGAGTTATTTTAATGAAATTGAGAGTGCTTTTTTTTAACAACAGTGTATCCTTGTGCTTTAAATGGGTGAAATCGGGCAACAATTAGCTTTTTATGGTTTATATTTATTAAATTATATAAAAAAAGCATACCTGAGTATGAGCATACCTAGTCAGAAACTAACCATTCTCTTTATCTTTGTTGATTTTTCAAATCACTTGACTCAACAATATTTTATAATTTTTTTATAATGTCATATGTACAAGGTCTGTCGCAAAAGAAAAATAACTTTTTAAACATAACTGTTTCTGGTGGCGTCACCTATTGGTGGGTATATGAAATAAAAATTTGATCTCCTGTTGACATTTCGTAAAAATTTTAAAATAATTGGATAACTACAATCGATGTTATCGATCAAAAAGTGACAGCAGCTTTTGATCAACGGTCGTAAAATGCATTTTGAACAAGGAGCAAATATTAAATATTGTTTTAAACTTGGGAAAACATTTACTGAATCAATTCAAATGATGAAAAAAGTTTATGGTGATCGGTGCCTATACCGTAGTAATGTGCATGAGTGGTTCAAGCGATTCCAAGAAGGTCGTGAGGTCCTCTGTGACGATCAGAAGTCACCGAAAAGAAGTCGTCTCAGAAGTCAAAAATAAAGACAATGCTGATTTATTTTTACGATTCCGAGGGTATTGTATGCCGAGAGTTCGTCCCACCTGGCCAAACGATTAATGCTGTGTTTTACCTTGGTGTTATGAAGCGTCTTTTGTCACGCATTCGTCGTGCTAGACCAGAATACCGTAAGGTAGGGACCTGGCGCCTGTTGCACGATAATGCGCCGTGTAATCAGTCGACGCTAGTCACTGATTTTTTGACAAAAAACTCTATATTAACCATTAATCACTCACCCTACTCACCTGATCCGGCACCCTGTAATTTTTCCTATTTGGAAAACTTCATTTAGTCATGAAAGGACACCGTTTTCAGGACATTTCAGCTATCCAAAAGGCGTCGATCGATATTCTCAGGAGCATTCCGAAAAATGACCTTAAACACTCATTTGAAATGCTAATTGACCGGGCTAAACGCTGTATCGAAGCACAAGGAAACTTCTTTAAATAAAAAATATAAATTTTGAAAAATATTAATTTTTTGTTGTTTTTTTCAACAGTCCTGTTTCTTTTGCGACAGACCTTGTATATCAGACTGTGCGGCTTAATTAATAGTAGTAATTTCACTCTACAAATTGATCACGTAAATGGAATTAAGGGATAAGTTCATCTCAAATTTACTTTCTTGCCGATTGGATATTGACACATACAAATTACAGCAGTTGCCTAAAAGTTCGGAAAGCTTCGAAATTTATAAGCAGTATTAGTAGAAAGGATTCTCCATATTCAATGTAGATCTTAAGAAAAAAATGTTAATGGGCGATAAAAAGAGCAGACTAAGTTTCCTTTGAAACGTGCCTAACCGGTGTGTTTAAAAGATGGTAAAAGGGGTTCCAATTCAGTAGAGGTAAAAAAAACTCATAGGTTTTGGTCCTTTGCGATACCAGATGGAGTTCAGTTGCTAGGTATAAGAGGAGCAGTCATCCTTTAGGATGCTTGCGCTTGACGAGAATTCGAAGAGACTCTGCGGCCTCTGTACTGATAACTCTTCCAGTGTATCAAAGTGTGGGGACCCCAGATGCTTACACAGTGGTCGCGCGGAACAAGTGCACTAGATATGCTTCCCGAGTATCCTGCTCTAAACATTTCCTGCAGTCTTCTCGATCTGTCAGCACTGTCCTAAAAACTCGTGTTTCAGCTAATATGACCCAATAATTTAGACCATATTCTTAAAACCAATAATCTATAAATGTGCATAATACTGACATTCTTGCTAAAAGGGCAGGCATCATCTTACTGAAATCGAAAGTCTTAACAATATTATCACAACAACATAAACAATAATATTGATACGTCAGTTGGCCATCTCATGACGCCCATGATTCCAGCAGATTGACTAACTCAAGATAAAAAAAAAAAAACAAATTGCAAGCTAATCTCTAGGTGTTGGCTATCACCGGAACTAAGATCTATTACATACCTTGAAAATTAAATATTTTGAATTATTTTAAACATTAAAATTCAATATTTCCTGTTTTTTGCGTTTGCGTTTTAATGAAAAAAACGGTAAAATATTTTTCAAAATTTCTACTTCGGGAGATAGCCACATGAGTGATGAATCTATCATTAAAATTTTAAAACAATCGATGAAACCGTTTTTGAGAACTCCTTGACGCAAGTTTAAAAATTTAGATTCGAGTAAAATACGCTCGAAAATTCAGGGGTGTAGGCAATATGTTCTAAAGACCTTACATTCTCACTCCTGTTACTTTCCAACTACATTCAATTTCGGAAAATTACTTCGCCAGTACATTTTATGAAGGCTCTAGATTGGATTTATGCAAACCAAAAAATCAATTCTTTAGTCGGTCAAATGGCATGACCCGCTTAAAGCTGTAGTTCCAATTATCTGTGAGAGAGCGTCCAACACCAAATTTCTGTTGTGAGGCGGATAATGTCTCCAAGTAATCAAGTACATTTACTCTCCATAAATTGTTCATGGTCGGCTGACTTGAAAACTTTATTTAAGTGTTATATCTCACCACTTCTTCTTCAAAGTTTTATTTCTATGTATAGTCCAATGCTTATAGTTGACCTTTAAAACTCTGGTTAAGTTGAAAAAAGAATTAACGGCACAAAAACATATCAATGATACTTGTATACGCATGCGCCATTTAAATACTGGAATCAGTGCTCTCGAAAATACAATTATTGTTCGCATTTTTAATGAAATACCAATTTGATAAAAAAAAACTGATAGCATTCAACTACTAAACTTACTGTCGATTATTTATACCCCGGAACATGTATGTGTGCTAACGGTTAATTTGACAATTAAAATGTAAACAAATCAAGAAGTCATGCATATATGTATAACTATTTACAAACAAATAGACGAAGAGAAGAGAGCACATTGGTGTTAACTCTTAAGAGAGCTGCTGTACGATACCACTGCTCTTATTGAGTGTCAACAATTCAATAACATCTTAAATAAAAGTAATAAGCTGTTGGATTTATGTTTCAGTAATTTGGATTTCTCAATCAACGAAAGACTTGGTTTCACGACTGTGGATAAATATCACCCTCCTCTGGAGATCTCCTTGGATTTTAAGCCTAGCCTAATACCAAATTATCCTCCTTCTTATTCGTTTAAGAAAGCCAACTATGTGAGTCTCAATGCCTTCTTTTTAAGATCTAACTGGATTGAGCTATACAAAATAGAAGAAGTGGATGATAAAGTTAGTTGGTTTTATAATAAAATACAAGAAGGTATTTCTCAGTTTGTCTCTGTATATTCGAGGAAACCAAGTAAATTTCCCTGCTGGTTCTCAAAAGAACTTATAAATAAAATTAAATTGAAGAAATCTGTGCATATCAGATATAGGAGAAATAAAACTAAGTCAAATTAGATGTTTTAGCCAACTGAGACTCGAATGCAAGAAATTAAGTGCAAAATGCTACAAGTCATACATTAATAAAGTGGAAAATCTAGTCTTTTCAGACAAAAATGAATTCTGGAGGTTTGTCAAGAACAAAAGGGGTACCGACATGGGAATCCCAGTTACCATTCGGGTGCGGAGATCTTCGCATCTTACTTCAAAGAAATCATCATTAATCTGCTGATATTGTTGGAAATGTGGAGCTACATGAATTCGATGCTAACTTCAATGAAGTTTTTAACCAGCTTTTGGCGCTGGAACCAAAAAAAAGGAGCAGGACCTGATGGTCTGCCTAATATATTTCTACGCAACTGTGCTGCAGGGCTCTGTGAACCTATCACACATATATTCAGCAAGTCTTTTTATCACGGAACCTTTCCATCGACGTGGAAATCGTCGTTCATCAGTCCCATCCACAAAAATGGCTCAAGATCTGACGTCACCAATTATAGACCTGTATGTATCCAATATGCATTAGCAAAACTGTTTGAGAAAATTGTCCTGCCTCAGTTGATATCACCATTCAGAAATATCATTTCTCCTAAGCAGAACGGATTTGTTGGTGGCAGATCCAAGATTGCAAGTAAGGATGGCGGACAAATTTCAGATGAGTATGATGTCACATCTGGTGTTCCCCAGGGATCCCACTTTGGACCCATACTCTTCAACATATTTGTGAATGACACAGGGAAGAAACTTCAGTCTGAGTACTTATTGTATGGTGACGATTTAAAAATTTTTCGTAGAATTTTCAACGTTCTTGATATTCACATCTTACAAAACGATATAGATGAGCTGTATAACTGGAATAAGCTTTGTTAGAAACACGGATGATCGAAGGATTTTATTTTGTTTTCAAAATTTACAAAATGGCGGGCTCAAGAAATTTTTTTCTAAATTTTTGCGAAAAAATCAACAGTTAATTGGTCTTAAAAAATCAAAATTCTTGAAAAAATAAAAATCCTTCGATCAGACCCGAGTTTATCATGTATTCTAAAAGCTGTACAAATTTCATTAAAATCTACTAAAAGGTTTTCGAGTTACAGTTGTCACCGATTCAAAAAACATAGTTTTGAGAAAAACGGGTTTAAAGTTTCACACTAGCGCTTTGAAGTGTCGGAGCTCTCTTTCTTATTTCTCGAATAACTCAAAAACTAATTATCGGATCAACGAGAAATTTTCAGGGAATATTTTTAAGATATTACACTTAACGAAAATGCAAAAAAAATATATATATATTTTGAAAATTCAACTACCCCTAACCCCTTAATTGAACTCATAATTTTCAAAATTTTATTGCAAAAAAACAGATATCCCTGTAGAGGTTCCCTACTTGTTTAAAGAAAAATACAGAAACTTTAAATTTATTGAAATATATTTATTATCATTCGAAAGATCATTCTTTGGAATTTATGTCTTGAACAATATCTCTTTTAAATGTTGGCCGCGGCTATGTCTCAGAAGATCCATCCGTTGAGTCCAATTTTCGATGACTCATTCGAGTATTTCGACTGGGAACTTGCGAATGACACGCGGATGTTTTGCTCCAAGGTCTGAATCGGAGCGGGGTAGTCCGTACCGACTTTAGACTTTACATATCACACGATCTTCGTGGCCAATCGACAGCTCCAAAATATGAAATTATGTGCTCACCGAAGTGTTCTCTCAATAAACTCATTGATTGATGCGATCTGTGGCAAGTGGCAACATCTTTTTGAAACTAAATGCTGCCGAGATCACGAGATCCAGTTTCTGGCATTTAATGGTCGGTTATCATGGCGCGATAACGGTCGCCATTCACGGTTATGTTCTCACCGGCATCATTATTGAAAAAATATGGGCTGATGATTTCACCGTGAATGTAATGTCAGCTCTTGAATCTCTTCAGTTTGCCCTTCGTACCAATTGGGGCAATTTTGCTTGTTTACATACTCATTGAGCCAGAAAAGGAAATAGTTTTTGGTTGGTGACCAATCGAAAATGCATTTCAAGCAAGGCGAAAATTATGTGATATATACGGAAAAGATGTGTTGACCGAACGCACGTGCCAAGATAGATTTGCAAATTTCCATTCAGCAATTTCGATTTTGACGATGCACAACGTCTCGAAAGGACTCTTGAAGCCTATGTGAATAAAATAAAGTCGATCATCGAATAACAACAGAAGAGATTGTTTAAAGATTAAATTTGTCTAACGCGACCGTACCCAAGCACATTAATCGTTTAGTATTAATTTCGAAGCTTGACATATGGGCTACTCATGTTCTTACAGAACGAAATTTTCTTCGTCGCATTAACGACTGTGAGTTGTTGTACCTAAATTACAGTCACTAGATTGAATTAGGTACACTTGTTTTCACTAAACCATCACTAAGAGCGCGCTGCTCGCATTACGGAGCCAAACCACTACATCGGTGAGAGTCAACAACATGCGGTTGCAGATAGAAAACAGCAAGCCGCCTGCTGGGCAATATGAGCACATAAGTCACAGCCGGCGAGATAGACGAGTCAGTTGGTTTTTCGTAGTGTTTCTCATCGGTTGTGTGGTAGCAAATTACGGTACTAGCGCGGTTCGTAGTATAAATTGTCGAAAATTCTTCAAAAACCGACAGAAAAAGCGTGCTAATATACACGCCCATATATACATACATACATAAGTACATTCATACGATTTTTATAGATAGAAAGATATGTATGTGGCGTCAAGATAGCGAATTCATCAATTAAAAATTGTCTATTGATACAAAAATTGCCATAAAAAATTAAATAACGAAAATATTTCACAATTTGCTGCTGCGTAAATATGTAAGTAGTATTTATAAGCAGACAGTAACGATGATTCGGTATTTAAAAAGTGTGCCATGCTGACAGCTTAGCTATCTAGTGGGTACACAAAGAAAGTTCCTCCGGCTATTTATACGCACACATGCGTAGATTTGCATGAGAGTGCTTTAAAAAAGCGCCACTTGTGTATATTTTGTGCGAAATTCAAGCTATAAAAAAGAAAAATACACAGAAATAAAAAACAAATAAAAAATATATAAAAAAAAAATAAATAAAAAACACAAATACAAAAATAGTGAAGAACAAAAGCAATAAAAAGTGACAGTGTGGCGAACGACGTCAGCAAAATCTTCAGTGCGCACTAATTGTAGAGCGAAATCTTAGAAAGATACCTGCGTTATCTCATATGTACATATGTACATCGTATACATATGTTTGTATGTACATACATACATACATATAGATGATTATAAACAGCCTGAAGGTAAAATTGAAAGTGCAGCCGAAAGAGTGAAGTAAAACAAACACCCTTCGAGTTTCTAGCATTGGCACTCAGCTGTTTGAATGACCTTAAGTTTTTTGCTGCCAAGTATTTCACCAAGTTATCAGGTTTTTGCAGTAGTTCCTTGTTAGTGTTGTTGTTTGAAACACAAAACTATGTATGTTGACAAACATGATGAGGCTTGGTGACAGTGGAAATAGTTATCAGTCCATTAACGCTTCTTTGTCGTGACTCACGCCTTATTTAGGGTTAAATACCTATTAACTTGCCGAAAAGTTTTTTAAATAGCAATAAATGCTGCATTAGAATATAATAATAGCATCGTTCTAACAATGAGTTTTATTGTGTTGGCATCACTTGTGCGAGCCTAAAACCCATGTGTGGTGATGAACACATTTCTATAACACGTTTATTTAGAAGGCAACGCAAACGCACGCACACGAATGTGGCTTTTGGGTACGTAATGCCCCCCATACACTATGCAAATGAGTTGTGTAAATTTTTTTTTTAATGGAAACTAGCTGAAATCGGAAAGACAGCTGTGAATGATTGCTGGTATCATCTGGCAGCTTAAAAAAGGCCGATTTTTAATAATTGAAATAATAACACTGTCTCAATAGTTAAGAAATCTCACTAGATTGGTGGCGATTTAAAGCAAAGTTCAATAATTTTCAAATTTTCAAATTTGATAGGGAATGTTTATTATCATTCGAAAAAACATTTTTTGGCATTTTTTTTTAAATTATCTCTTTCAAATGTTGGCCGCGGCTACGTCTCAGATGGTCTAACCATTGATCATTTTTAGATGACTCTTTCGAGCATTTCGACAGGCGAATGACACGAGTTAAGTTTTACATTGAGTAAAAATGAGTCAAAATAATTTATTTTGAGCTGCACCGAAATGTGTACTCTTTATTTATACTCTTAAGGGGGTATTCCAGTCTAGAAATTTAAAAAAATCGGAATTTTGTTTATATTTTCAAAGTTTAACTATTCAAGAATATGTGTACAAGAGGATTTTTCAAAATTCAAATTATTTTCAACTGGTTCGGCCGGAACGCGAAACTTTAACTTTTCTCAAAACTGACTTTTTCGGAACGATACCCACGATTTCTCAGGTTCTATCGAACCGATTTACTTGAAATTTTTATAGAGTCTTCTTTATAGGCTTGTCTATGGTTGGAACTAGCCCGATCCCCAAATTCAAGAATACCCCCTTAAGACTAACTTACTACATCGTTCTTAATTATATTTATACTAACTAGTATGTTTACTTATTACTAGTTGATAGGTTAATTAGATACAGAGTATATTATTTGTTTAGGTTTGTTTACATATACATACATTGTTTGTTTAGATACATTTGTTTTGTTTTAAGATAAGGTTGTTGTGGTATTCAAACTAAATGTTGTTTCAATATTTGTTTGTTTAGGACTGTTTGTTGTAGTTATAGTGCATTTTAATTGTTTCAACTCAAGGTTGTTTGCATTTTTAAGGAATCGTTCCTTAACTCAAGCGTGATGTTTTGCTCCAAGTCCCCAATCAAAGCGGAATTGTCCGCATAGACTTTAGACTTTACATGTTCCAATAGGAAATGGTATGATATCACACGATCTTGGTGGCCAATCGACCGGCCCAATAATTATCTGCTCACCGAAGTGTTCTCTCTATAAATTCATTGATTAATATGATGTGTGCCGCTGTCTTGTTGAACCAAATGTCACCGAGATAACGAGCTTCAATTTCAGACATGAAATAGTCGCCATTGACGATTACGTTCTCTCCGACATCATTTTTGAAGAAATATGCATTGATGACTGCACCGGTCCACAAACCACATCAAACCACATCAAACATGGCAACTCTTGTATCGCTTCAGGTTGCTCTTCGTCCCAAATGGTAATTTTGCTTGTTTACATACGCATTGAGCCAGATGAGCCCATAGAACGAAGCGATTTCGCTACGGAAGCTTGCTTGGTAGCAGTTTTTGTATTTTGTATGCTTTCAATTCAAGATTTTAGCTTAAAATGCGCCAAGTCCTTCCATAAGTCTTCGTGTACACTCTCAGCTATGGCTGCTATATTTTTTTCACTGCGTGTTGGACGTGGTCTATTCGGTTGAATATTATCCAATAATATATGTTGGGTCTGGGGTGATAGTGTTGCGAATAGTACGCCCAGTAAGCCGATTTTGGTGACCATAAGTTGAGGGAAGCGAACGAACCATATTCTTTACAGAACGTGAGTTTTTGTAAAATGGTTGAACGATTTGTAAACGTTGTCCAGGCGTAAGTCTTTGCATGATGAAATGCCAGCAATACAGAACAAAAGTAACATGACAGCGTGACATGACTCAATCAAAAAAGGCTATTGAAAAAAGCATCTCTACTTGGATCACCCGTTAGGTGTCATTGTACCAATAATCTTTGTTACAGAATTTATACCTGTTAAAATAAATTGTTAGATGGGTGTATCGAACTTATTTTCTTTATTTAAGAATATTACAAAACAAAAATATGTAATTATATATATTGTAGTTGACACTTCCCGTGTAGTTTTAACTCGCAATCGGTTCTATCCTTTTTTTGAATTGGAAAAGCGAAAATTTTAAGTTGAATTATACATTTGACTCATATAATTAAGTCACTGCATGGCAAAATCACGTTCCAGAATATAAAGTCATCGAAGACGCTTTGTGATTGGCGAAAAAATTTAAATTGTTTCGTAGTTGGTCTAGTCGCGTATGTGTACATAATTAAGCCAGTATACGAGGTTTGACAATTAAGTAATGAGACTGATCTTATTGCCGCGCTTGTGGTAAACCTGTGACATTGAAATTCCCTTTCTCTTTTTCCGGCCCTCCCTCTACATTGATATATGTCTCGCTCTAGCTTGTTTAGTTCGCCTGCTGTGTCAAGTTGAGTAGATGTGTGTTTGTAGTGCTCGTCACGAAAATGGAAAAACGAAACGCGTCGCGATAAAATTGTGCGCCAGATTGGGCGAAACAGCTCGGAAACGTACGCTAAAATTGTAAGAGTGTATAGTGATAGTGCTCTTATCCAAGCCAAAGCTCACAATGGTTGTCTCCACGCGTTCCCCGCCCGAGAAAAGCTCGCATGAGCAAGTCGAAGGTGAAAACGATGATTATTGCTTTTTTTGATGGCCGTGGAATCGTCCACAAAGAATTCGTTCCACCGGGCAAAACTGTGAATCAAGTCTACTATTGCCAAGTACTCGAAAGATTGCGAAAACGAGTCAACAGGGTGCGCCCAGACATCGCTCATAACTGGATCCTTCATCATGACAACGCGCCGTGCCACACCGCCCTCAGCATGTCCCAGTATTTGGCCTCTAAAGGGATCGCCGTGTTGCAACAGCCGCCTTATTCGCCAAAGTCACCCTGTGACCTTTTTTTTTTGTTCCGTAAAACAAAATCGGTGGTCAAAGGAACCCATTTTAAGTAGATTACGGACAACCAGGCGGCCGTGACGAGGGTACTCGCGAGCATCCCAGTCGAAGCGTTCCAGAAATGTTACGAAGCATGGAAAACGTGCTGGAATCGCTTTATAGCTGCCCAAGGGGCCTACTTTGAAGGGGATGGCAGAGTTATAGAATAATTTTCAAATATATGGTTTTTATGGAATCAGTCTGAGTACATAATTGTCATACCTCGTAACAAAAGTTTTGCCAATAAAAACGTTAAAAGTGAATAGTATATTGACTTTCTTAATTTGAAGACTTTTTTTGAAAGTTTTCTAAACAGTGGCCAAAAATAAAAAAAAGAAAAGTCATAAGGGACTGTTATCAAAAGTATTAAAATCTTGTGAAAATAATACCTGTGTTCTTCTAGAGGAAGGGTTAAGAAAGCAATGCAATATATTAGGTTGTCAAAAAAGTCTTGCGGTATTTTTATTGAATGATTTATTGAAATAGTTTATAACGGTTTGATGACTCTTGCCCAGCTCTTGATCGATACTACGGATGCTACTATGCCGGTCTCTTTCGAGCAATTCAGCGATTTTTTCGCAATTTTCGACGACAGGCCTTCCGGAGCGTGGCGTATCTTCGACCACCTCTACACCAGAACGAAAACGTTGAAACCATCGTTGTGCGGTGGAAATGGAAACTGTATCGGGTCCATAAACTGCACAAATTTTATTGGCGGCTTGGATGCATTTTTGTCTTTATGATAGTAGTACTGTAAAATACGACTTAAACGACTTAAAAGAAACGACAATCAATCAAACACGTCTTAGCGCTTATAACAAAAATTACGCTCTTTCAGCGCCAATTAGCGAAAATACCGCAAGACTTTTTTGACAACCAATATTAATATTACAGCTACATAAAACCTTTGAAAATTTGCTCCGTAAAAAAACGGGAAAGACAACACCTAACGACGAAGGACAAGTAGTACGGATGGGCAGGGTGGATCCATTTTTGACGTCAAGGGAAATTAGATTACAAATGGAACATATGTAAGGTGTACGTATGTATATCAGTACAAAAAATCCGCCGTAGATTACAGGACAACTCCCTAAATAAGCGAATTGCACGACGCAAACCGAACGTACAAAAGGAAGGCTAATTTGCAAGTGAGTATCAGTGAAATGACTCAAATACCATCTTGTGGTATGGAGAGATTAATCCAAGCTTAATGACTTTAGGAATGATGGTAGATCCTATGTCAGGCGAACCCCATTACAAGAATTAAACCCACGATACACAAAAAAAAAAAAAAAACTGTGAAATATGGTGGAACATCAGTCCAGTCGTGGTATAGGGATGCTTCACCAAATAAGTTAGAGGAATATTTAGGAAAGAAGGAGCTGTTTGTATAGATGGAACGGTCTTTGGAGAAATAATTACGACTAGCTGTTGGAAAGTTAAACTGAACAGTTGTTGGGGTGACTTTTCTGATTTTTGCACGTGCGATCAACTCGTGAAAAAGTCATTCTCGAGTTTCTACGTTATTATAGCCAATCTAAACCCCTATATTTTGCGCTATGGCAAAACAAATAATAGCTTACAACCCAGCATCACTTACACAATCCTCAGCAGGCACACAAACGAGACTTATCACTTATCAGCATTACACCGTTACGCCGTTTGTAAATACGAATATGCAGTTATGAATAAGTAAACAAATAATTTGGTTTTCCAATGCACGGGATAGAAGCGTGTGTTTAAACTGAATAAAAAAATTTAAGTCTTGATTAAGTAAAATTTTTAATTAACATATTTAAGAAGTGTATTGGAAGGGCTTGAGAGGTTTTGGGGGGCTAGTTGCAGATTTTACATATGTAAATACAAGTTGTAGGTATAGTTTTATATGTTGAATTCCGCGTTTTTGAATAGTGTTTAGTGTCAGGGGGGTTTTTGAAGGCAAATTATACCTGTGAGGGGTATAGGGTTAGAGCTTCGGTGCAACCGAAGTTAACGTTTTTCTTACTTTTTAAAACTTGACTACGATTAAGTTCGCAAGGCGAGTTGTATTTGTATGCCTGGATGAAATCTTTGACGGAAGTAATTCTTACACTATGAGAGTACTTCAATTATTTAACTTGGCTGTGATTATGTGAGAATTTAAGGAACGAGATTAAACTTTAGTCAAAGAACAACTAAAATAATGTACATTTATTAATCTTCGTGAACACTACAAAGAGGAGAAGAATTTCATCCACGCGTCTAGCGACAGCAATAAGTCAAATCAGACAACTGATAAACATTATTTCTCGGTTATGTTTGTTATCTCCGTGGCAGTCAAAGTATTTTCCTGGAAAATTATGGTTACATGCACGTATCTGCTATATTGAATAAAATTGTAATGGATGATTAAATCACAAGTGAGAAACAATACTGATAAGACAAATTGTTGACAAGTGGACTTTTTTGTTCTTTTTTTTTGATGGTTTTATAATTATTTAAATTAAATCGTTAATGTTTTTATTTTCTTTAAACTCATTAAGCTATTTTTAGTAGATTAAGGTTATGATTGGAAAGTTTATTTGCCCATTTCGCAAGCAATCTTTAGCTTATAGTCTATAAATAGAAGTCGAACTTCCGTGCCCTTAGAATTACTTTACAGTACGGCTTTGGAAATATCTATCTCCAATTCGCTTCATGATAATTTGAGGCTGTTTATAATTTCAAATATTTTTCAAGACAGAAAAATAATTGGACTTTTATTCTTCATTACACTAGTTCAGTTGAATAAATGCTCTGCTTCTGGTACATCAGTCAGATTTCCAAATGTTTTATCCCTTCTGCATGATAAAAAAAATCTACAGGTTTAAATGTTTCATAAACTCTGAAATCTTTACTTGGTTTCTCCTCGGCTAAAAAGGGTACAACAAACACTTCATGTTTACAATTCGTCCGAATAATAAATATTAGCCTAATGAGTATATTAAAAGTCATAAAAAATGTAAAGGAACCCCACATCTGAAGTTCCAGATCTATGCAAAGGTATATACAGATACTGTTAAAATCTACAATAGTCTGAAAAACGCTTAGACTCATTCTAACTCTCAAAACACTCATTAAATTAAAAAATGATAAAATTCGATCAGAAAATTGTTCGTTAAAACTAGTTATAGCCAATGTCATAATACATATATACATATACTGTGTAACTGGTATAATGACAG
>CM050323.1:23857969-23874039 GCA_027475135.1 Bactrocera correcta
GCTGGATTGTCTTCGTCCCAATTTCGAAAATTTTGCTTGTTTAGAAATTGCCAGAAACGGGCCTCATCGCTGAACAATATTTTGAAAACATCGGATCTTCTTGGAACTTTCCAAGACCCCATAGATGGGAGCTGATTATGTTGACCAAAAGTTGAGCGAAGCGAGCGAAACACATTCTTTACAGAGCGGGATTTTCTTATAAAGTTGAACGATTTGTAAACGTTGTTCAGGCGTAAGTCTTTCAGAGATTAAATGCTGAATTCCAATACTGAAAAAAAATAAGATGACAACTTGACAGGATTCAAGTCGATCTGTCAAAAAAGGCTATTGAAAAATTACCTTTACTTAGATTACCTGTTATATTGTATTATATAACGAAACCTGGTGGGCTACATCAACATAATTTTATTTTGTTCCAAGACCTGAAACATTCCTATAACATCCATTGCTTTGATCAACCTTAGAAAAGAGCAAAACAGGATCTTTTACCCTTAACCTTAGAACCGTGAGTTGGGCACTCAGTGCCCATTCTCATTTTTGAAATTGAATTTCTGGGATTTGGGCAGTTCATTTTGATCTATTTTCCGCGTAGGGATAAACTGTTATTTTAGCTATAAGCTGACAGAATTTTTGGCATACATATATCTCTTTTAATAAGAAAGTAAAAGCATTTTATATGGTGTGTACGCTATACGTGACTTGGGGCACTCAGTAACAATATTTCTTCATATAGTTTGTATGAAGAAGCGTAGTTTTCTAACGGTTTTGATTATTTTTGTGTATTTCTAATTAGTTTCGCGTAATATTTTCAAGTTAACAGTTCAATTTTCGTTGTGACAAATATAATTTTATGAAATGAGTGAAGAATTGGTGGCTTATTTGGCCAAAGAAGAAGAAGAGGAGAATATTTCAAATTATTTGAATGCTAACGATAGTGATGATGATGAGATGGAAGAGAACCTAAATTTAGTGGTGACCACAATCGATACCCAGTGACCAATCGGGCTACGGAGATGATAATGTTCAACCCAATAGTGATCCACGCTTCGAAGAATGTATCCATGAGGAGGCTGCTGTAGATAGAGACAATGGCAAAAGCAAACTTGATTTGTCAAACACGGCTATTGAGGGTAATCGTGGATAAAAATATTGTGGTCAGGAAAAAACATACAACTTTATGGTGGTCAATGCCAAGCCAAACTGAAAAACGGCGAACGAAACTGGCATTGGAAATGCGTAGACAATCAACTTCACCATGCACGGAAAGATTTGGATCTAAAATCGATGCCTTCATACGCGTTTTCCCAGTGTCTCTTGTTGAAAGTATTGCTCTTGAAACGAATAGGAAAGCTAAAGGAGTAATACAAACAAAAATGCACCAAATAGTTAAAAAAAAAGAAGATGTTGGCAAGACACAAATGCGGATGAATTATGTGCTTTTATTGCAATAATTTTTTACAGTTGAGAAGGCTAACTTAGTTCATGCTAAGGATCTTTTCCACAAAACGAACATGCCCTTTTATAGAGCAGTGACGTCGCTGCATCGGTTTGAGCATTTATGCCGTTTTATACGCTTTGACGATTAGCGGACTGCGATACAACAAATGGACGTTATTCTTGGCGAATTTGATGATAAAATTTGTCTCAGGTAAAGAATTGACAGTTGATGAGCAGTTATTTTCAACAAGAAACCGCTGCAGTTTCCGCCAATACATTCCTTTTAAGCCTGGAAAATATGGCATAAAAATATTTTGGCTTGTTGACGCAAAAACCAACCATTCACTTGCAGGCGAAGTATATTTGAGTGCACAACCTAATGAACAGAACTTGGTATTGCGCGCAATCTTATTATGCGACTCAGCAAACCCAAAATTTGGACAAAGGTGCGAATATCACGATGGACAACTTTTTCACAAGTTATGAATTGGCGGAAGATTTGCTTGTGCGGAATACCACGTTGGTGGGCACAATACGAGGCAATACGCCACAATTGCCAAAACTATTTACATCCTCTGAAGAAGCAAAAAAAATGGTTTATTTGAATCTGTGTTTTGTTTTTCAAAATCAATTTAATTAGTAAGCTTTACAACACATTCGAAAAAAAATGTGCTAGTGCTTTCAACTGCTCATGCCAGCGAAAATGTATAACAAAACAACCACAAGTCATACATGATTATAATGAGCATAAAGGTGGTGTTGATACTTTTGACAAAATGCTACGTGTATTCTCTGGCAAAAGAAAAACAAACCTCTGACCCATAGCATTATTTTATAATATGCTGGATATTGCTGGGCTTGCAGCGTTCGGGCTTTTTGATCTTAGTCACACAAATTAGTCTGAAAAGCGTAAAATAGTTTTGAAAGAACTCTCTATGGAGCTAGCGCAGAAGCAATTAAAGTTGCAATGGACTTGATCAATTTCAAACGATTTGCTGCAGTGGCGAGCTCGCGTACAATACAGGTAAGGTTTCATAATTCATTTTGTTTCAAAATTAGTTCATTTTTAAATTTATTAACTATTTTCTTTCCTGACATAGTTCAACACTTTGAAACGGCGGTGTGAAATCTGCAAAACTAATGAGATCGATAATAAAACAACAGCAGTTTGTGACTATTGCCTTATACCGACATGCACCAAATACTATACAAGGACGTGTGAAAAGTGCTATTTTGCAAAATGCAATGCCGAAGCTGACACTGACTCAGACAATGATGAAGATGTGGACAATACTCCAGCAACGGCTACACCCAATCAAAATATATTAAAAAGACAGAGAAGAATTTCACCCATTTGAGCAGTTCGAAATTAAAACTTTATATGATTTTCATATTTTTCAATAAAAATGCATTTGTTTCTCGAAACAACCCCAAGTTTCATTGAATTATTTACATAAACAAGCGAAACATTAGCTTTTCTATTAAAAAAAAAGTCTGAATTTTCATACAAAATACATTACTGGGCACTGAGTGCCCAAGTCACGAAATTAAGTTGTACAGCTATGTCACGGTTCTAAGGTTAAACTCTCAGTAGCAGAGCTGAGTTCGATTAATATCACCCACTGCCCTATAATATGTAAATACAGGCAATGCGGTAAGAGTTTTATTAGCTACTTCAGACGTTAGTAGTGATATACCAATGAAACTTAAATTTTGGGGTACTTAGTAACAACATCTTCTACACCTTTAGTCCGTACTCTGCGCTTACTGATTCCTCTTTAATTTCCTTTTAATTTTCCATTCTTCGTGCTATTTGTAAAGTCTTTAAGCCTCTTTAATTAATGCTTGAATTTGTTGGAAGTCACAAGCATAGAAACCGAAATGTGAAGATTTATTATTAAATCCATACAATTTGTAATGCGCAAATGTAAATGTTATTATTTAATGCAATACTATTTAAAAAGATTATATATTAGTAGTTTTAGTAATGACTTTGCCTTCTGCTCAGTATACACTGAAACCAGAAATGTTTGTTTGCTTTTGGGAAAATATTTGAATGAAATTGCAGCAGATGCTCTTCCGCAAATTTGTAACACATTCCCAGCCATAGCAAAAGTAAGCCGACTTATACCACGTACATACAAACATACCTTCACACAAACATATTAGCGCCTCTATTTATTAATGAGCAGTGAGTGCTTGAACCAAAAATCTGCTTAAACAGTTTGAATGGATAAGAGTACATATAAAAGAAGCAAACTTAGAATGTTAAACGAAAATATTTACAGATGGACCTTCGTGTGCTCAGCTCTTGCAGCTGCTTGCGAGTTTTAGACCATACTCTCTGGCACACGAGCGTACGCAGTTTCACGAGTGGCCTAATCAATCATATGCCTGACATTTCATTCGTACGCACGGCTCGGCCGCTGAATGAAATTGGCACTTTAATCTCGTAAATGTATAGAATAAATTATAAAATATGAATACATACGAGAGCTTAGCGGAAATACCAGGAAGGCTGCTCTGGTCAAATGTCAAGGGCAACTGGATTGCAAAGCAAGAAGTGGCTCGGTGCTTATCCCAATATGGGAGGGTGTCAAGAGATATTTACTGGGGGAAGCGTAAGTGAGCGGCATGGCTCGGTTCAAGCGTATGTAATCGTAAGGCGTAACAAACACTCCAACAATTAATCATGAAATAAAATGAAAACGAAAATTTTGATTGATAAGCGTAAACACTGGGAAAATATGGCAACATTGCATTGAAAGCGCAACGCAGTGGGCTGTAAGGAAAATAACAAAATAAGTCTAATATTTTTAGTTGCAAACAACGACTTATTGACTGAGAAAATCTCGCAGCTTAACAGTGTATTTTTATGTTAGAAGAATTGCCACTTCATCGATACTTAACACTGTTATTGTTAGTACTCTTAAAGCAAAATAATTTAGGTAAGTATGTATGAATAATATATAACACAGTATTAAGCAATGAGCGCTAAGCTTTGCTACAAAAGGAAGATAGAGTAGATATATAAATAGAGTATACAAGGCGAACGTTGGTCAATTATGCGCTCCCATCGCTCATATCACCTCATCCATCTTAAGGTATTAAAGAAGTTAAACAAGATACTTTGCTCTTTCTTCTGTTAGTCTTTTATTACTGATACTATAAACTTCTATAAACTTAAAGGAAACCAAGACCTGACGTAGCAACCCAAAAGCAGAAAACAAGTAAAACTTCAGCGATCACACATCAAAGACTTACAGTATCGATTTGATACAAGCATTTCATGCTTCATGTGACTGCGGTTTCACTGAACAAATAAATGAATAATATTCCTTGAAGTATTTGTATAAGTATTGAGTATTGAGCATTGACCTGTTCAACTTCAAAGTGTATTTTCTTATTAAAAAAGGTATTTTTCTTGTGAAAGTGAAAGATCATCAAGCGAGAGTGCAAATAAGAGCACAAGTGCACTCAAACAAAAACTAATTGCCAACACAAGCGTTTGTTAAAAAACGCTTTAAGGTCGTTAAAACTCTAAATGGAAGAAAAGAAAAAGGGCAAAAATTTTCAATATTTTTATTTAGTTGAAAGTGTTTTCTAAGCACTCTATTATTATAGTTATGGACACAAAAATGTCAATGTCATCGTACAATTACTCTCTCGGCACAGCATTTTCTTGTTATGCGGACAAGTCATGCTTTTGCATAATGATTTTAGCTTTGTCATTTATGGGTCATATTGCCCATTAGAAGGGACAAACCCCTTTTTATAATTATAAAATACTGGAACCTATTAAATTTTGATGTGTTATTGCTAGGCGAAATTCTGAGTGTTTTTTCGCATACATAAAACATACATACAATGTACTCTATTACAAATAACCGCTAGCTGGAAAAACTACCCAAGTATACACAGCCGGGAATATGTATAAAAAAATGAGCACATTCAACAATTAATGACACTTCTCTACGCGTACTAAAAGCTACTTTATTCGGCAGCATTGAAATGGCAGCAACAAACATAATAATAATAATACCCAAAGATTACCCTCCTCCCGCCCAACCAACGCGAGGGGCTCAATCCGCGAACGAGCGGTATTAGCCGAGTCATAAAAGGCAAGAGAGTTTTAAACGTTGCGATCTTAAGCTGCTCAGCAACAGAACCAATAATTTCAACAGCCAAAATTAAGAATTAAATTAAAGTTTATAATATTTAAATGTTACTTGTTAAGACTGGATAAAATAATTTTTTTTTTTAAAGGTAAAGAGTGAGTCTGTTAGATCAAATTTGCTGGAATGAGAATTGAAATCATGACATATACGGCGGAATGGTTCGTTTAACTCAAAATTTGTTCTAGAAAATTTTAAAATTAAGGGTCTAAACTGCCTGGTAGAGCGAGCGGGAACGTTAAAATTAATATCAGATAAGAGAGTGGGCTACAGACTGACCCATTCATGAGTTTTACAAGAAATGTTATACTAGCGAGTGTCAGGGAGATTTATAAGTTTTAAGTGGTTAGTGTAAGGGGGAAGATTAAAACTGGAATCCCAATACAAATGATTTAAGGCAAAAAGTAAAAATTTTTTTTGAACGGCTCTAACTTATCTGAATGGACTTGGTAACTAGGGTTCCAAACCACAGAAGCATACTCTAATATAGACCCCACCAGAGATGTAAAAAGCATTTGTGTGGCAAGCGGATGTCTTAATTCTTTAGACCAACGTTTAACAAAACTAAGAACGTCTTTAGCTTTAAAAAACGTAGTAGATGTGTGAAGATTAAAATTGAGTTTGGGGTCCATAGTTACTCCCAGATCAACAAAACTGCATGCTTGTTCCAACCTAAAGTTTTGTATTGCGTATGAAGTACAGTCTACAGATCTACGTGGAAAGCACTTCGTTTTACATTTTTTAAGGTTCAATGGCATGTCATTTCTATCACACCAAGAAACTAGGTTGTTTAAGTCTGTTTGCAACTGATAGCCTTCGCTGTTTGAAGTATACGTTTTAAAAAGTTTTACATCGTCAGCATATAATAAAACTTTTGAAAATTAACAACAGATGATATGTCATTAATAGATAACAAGAACAGAATTGGACCAAGATGGCTACCTTGCTTGAGGAATGCCAGAAGGAACATTGATTATGTCAGAAAAAGCATAGTTAAATATGACTTGTTGAATTCTATTACTAAGATAAGAAGCAACCCATTTTTTAAATATTGGTTGAAAACCAAGAAGTTTAAGTTTATTCAAAAGAATTGAATGGGATACTTTATCAAAAGCTTTACTAAAATCTGCTAAAATTGAATTATTATGCTATATCTACATATACACAGCAGACATTTGTTATTCATGCTAAAAGTTGAGCTGAAGCTGAAGAAGTCTTATTTGTGTCAAATGCAGTCTAACAATACAAAAACCATCACAAAGTGACGACAGTTATGTGTACACGACTCAATTAAAACAAAATAAAAATGTAAATGTGGCATTCCTTTTAAGCCTTACGTTGGCAAATAGTCAAAGTATGCGAAAGGAGAAAAGTATTTAAACTAGTTTTAATTCGACATCAAATCAAATTTTCAACAAAAACTCTAAAAAAGTTTTTTCTTTTTAAAGAAACAAAAAAAAGTTTATGATGAGGAACCATATACATATTGTTCAAGTACATATCATTCAATTCGGGTCAATAAGGCATATTTTTATTATTGAAGAAGCCGTTCAGCCAGAAAAGAGCTTCAACGCCGAAGATGATTTTTCGATGAAAATCTGAATCATTTTCAAGTCAACAGCTTGAAGAGCCAAATTCATGAACATACGACGATTCTGGTGGTCAGCGGCTTCAGTTTTTTCGTCAGTTTGATCTTGTAAGGATGTAGATAAAGATCTTTTCGCAAAATTCGCCATAATAACATCACAGAGATACCCAACGCTTGAGAACGACATTTAAGAGACTGACTTGCGTATTCCTCAATTGATGCACTAGCGGCAACAATATTCGCGACACTACGGACACTTCTTTGTCTCATTAGCATGGGAATATTTTGTACTGTGTCCAAGGATTCAAATTTTACCACTAGACACTCAATTGTCGATCTGACAGAACGATTGTGATGACCAATCCTTCAATTGAGAAAAGGTGTCTGTTGCAACCAGACTCAAGCAATTTGTGTGCTGGTTTGATAGAAATGATTTGCCATTAAATCTCAAAATGTAATAAAACACTTTTTACTAAAGCACCTCTTTAACTTTGTTGGTTTGAGAGTTACTCTGAGCCCTAAGCTTAATTTTGGCCTTTTTTATTTATACTGTAGTCTTGAAAGCAAAAGGTATTCTCAATTTTGTTAAACGTTGGTCTAAAGAAATACCTATGTTACAAAAACTGTTTTCACAACTTTGGTTCAACCTATATTGGAATACGGCTCTGTGGTATGCCACCCAAGTTACCAAATCCATTCTGACAAGTTAGAGTCGCACAGTGGTCGGTCATGTATGGAATCAGCGGCCAAAAATACTTCCACTGCCTACATTAAAATGAAACTTTTGCCAAAAATTTTTAAAATTTCCCTTTCCCGTGTCCCACTCCGCCACCTCTCGATGGCAACAAATTTTAATTAATTATATTAAATTAAAAAAGTTGATAAACGAAGAAATGAATTTTTTGAATATTATTCAACCAAATCAAAAATTAATTTTAATAAAATTGATTCATTTTTGCATGATAGTTTCTGTGACTGGTGATGAAAGGATCTAAACTCAAGCAATCGGCTTAGCATGTCCTAATACGATCCGTTAGTTCTTTCGTGTATGATAGAGTCGATGCTTCTTATGAGAGTTCCCCAATTGAAACTGATGCATATTGAATAACATCGGGAGCGTTGTTATAACTGACGAAGCAAGATAATACCAGGAATATAATATCCTTTGCAGAATCTAGCACAAATCTAGTGCATTTAGGGTTTAATTCCTTTTGTAATTGAATTCGAACAGGACGGCAAAAGCGAGTGGACGAAGGTCTGCAGTTTTTCTAAATTTGTTTGTGCTCTTCATCTTTTTGCGATTTTATTATCAATTCTTCAAGGACATACATATGTCATGACCAATAAACTAAAAAACTGCTTATATTCGCTCTAACCGGAATTGCCATCAAAGCCACATATTCCTATTGATAATAGGTAATTAGAGGGCTCATTACGTTCATTAATTACATTTGTAAGGCAATGTGGTGCAATCATTTTTTTTATCTCAACTTCAACATCAGATAATGAGACCTTAATTTACTCAGGAAAACTGCTTTTTTTTTAAAATGTTGTCAAAGCAGGGTAAAAAGTTAATATCAAGCTGTTTGTTAACGAAACTTCTAATAAAAAGATACTGAAGCTTTATTAAATTTGCTTCGGTGATAAGCGATATTTCTTCACACATTTTTTAGACACCAAATATATGATATGATGTGTCTAAATAAAAGTACGCATAAAACAAACATTTGATAAAAATGAGATTTTGATAAAATTAAAACCAAAGCTCAAGGGATGAAGTATGATGAAAAAAAAAAACTTAAAAAACAATAAAATATGCACACGTAAATACAAAAAATTATAAAAAACAAAAAAAAACGTTACTTCGGTTGCACCGAAGCTAAATACCCTTCACAGGTGCATTTCTATTAGTAACTATGTGTCCAGTTTGTATGGAAGCTATATGTTATAGTTAACCGATCTGAACAAATTCTTCAGAGATTACATATTTGCCTTAGAAAATAATATATACCAAATTTCGTGAATATATCTTGTCAAATGTGAAAGTTGTCCAACAATATCTTGATTCCGATTGTTCAGTTTGTATGGCAGCTATATGCTATAGTTAACCGATCTGAACAAATTCTTCAGAGATTACATTGTTGCCTTAGAAAATAATATATACCAAATTTCGTGAATATATCTTGTCAAATGTGAAAGTTGTCCATACAAGAACTTGATTCCGATCGTTCAGTTTGTATGGCAGCTATATGCTATAGTTAACCGATCTGAACAAATTCTTCAGAGATTACATATTTGCCTTAGAAAAAATATATACCCAAAGTAATATTCTTTTAAATTTTGTCCCAAAATATCTTGATTCCATTGTTCAGTTTGTATGGCAGCTATATGCTATAGTTAACCGATCTGAACAAATTCTTCAGAGATTACATTGTTGCCTTAGAAAATATTATATACCAAATTTCGTGAATATATCTTGTCAAATGTGAAAGTTGTCCATACAAGAACTTGATTCCGATCGTTCAGTTTGTATGGCAGCTATATGTTATAGTTAACCGATCTGAACAATTTTCTCGGATATTACATTTTTGCTCTGGAAAATAATCTATACCAAATTTGGTGATGATACATTGTAAAATGCGAAAGTTTTCCATATGAGAACTTGATTCGGATCGTTCAGTTTATATGGCAGCTATATGTTATAGTGGTCCGATATCGGCCGTTCCGACAAATGAGCAGCTTCTTGAAGAGAAAATGACGTTTGCAAAATTTCAAAAGGATATCTTAAAAACTGAGGGACTAGTTCGTATATATACAGACAGACGGACAGACGGACAGACAGACGGACATGGCTAAATCGACTCAGCTCAACATACTGATCATTTATATATATACTTTATAGGGTCTCCGACGCTTCCTTCTGGGTGTTACAAACATCGTGACAAAGTTAATATACCCTGTTCAGGGTATAATAACTCACAAAAAATCACATGCGTGGAAGAACAACATGAATAATAAAGAAAGTTGCAAAAAGTTGCAGCTGAAATCAATAGCATAGACATAGAAAGCATTAACTAATATAAACAAACTTGTTTTCTTTTTTGAGGGCGAGACAGGGATCACATCTTTTTGTATATTTGAAATCGATGTATAAAGAAAAACATAGCACTCAAAAGGGCTCTTATAAAACAATTGTTTTAAATAAAAAAACAATATATTATTATATAAAAACTACTTTATTATATAACATATACCTTTGTTCTCAATACACATTTCGATTTATGGGGATTAAGCACGATTTTTTTATTGCAATTTAATTTATTATAAGAGAAAATTTTTTAATTTTTATTTTCACTGAAAAGTCCGCGTGTTTTTATTGTCTCGCTTCTCGCGCCTTTCGTAGCTCCTACGAATGGGAAAGAGCAAAAATGTATTTACCGTTAGTTTAATTGGTGTTTTAAAAAATAGCTTTGATACAAATCGAGGTAAATTTCAAACTTTTGTTTTTTTTTTTTATTTTTGGCCTATGAAATCGACCAGTGTGAGTCGGTTCAAAATCAATTTTTCTTTTTGCTTTAGGGGATTTTCAATTGGATTCTAGGTTGTGTCTTCCTCCAAACACTAGTCGTTGTTGGGACTATGTAAGAGGAGGGTGAACGTTCGGTTCATTGTACGGTAAGCCAACCAAATATCACTTTTTTTTTTGCGATTTTTAATTACCCACTTTCTTTTGGCTCTAGCAGAACTTATTGGTATTTTAATTCTCATTTGTACTTCTTTTTTTTTTTTTTTTCTTTTAAAGGGGAACTAATTCTTCAAGCACATAGACTTCTGCTTACATTAAAAAAAATCAAACTTGAGTGGTTCTGAAATATTGAATATATTTCCTCAAAAAAATATATAAATCATATCAATGTCAATGCCGCCATTTTGAGAGAGTAAAAAAAATTTTTTTAACCCAAACTATCGATGACTACTCCTCATGCTAGTAGGTCCACCTCATGGTATGAACTTCATCTGATATCGCAAAGTACGAAAACTGATCTATGCGTGGCTCTTTGGCCTACCAGACTTAGGTTATTTTACATTGAGCAGATTGTGTCTTATACGCTATTATTCTCACGCTTCACCCAACTGGCATACACGAAATCAAATCTATAACAATATTGTAGCATTGTTTAATTTTCAAAATCAATTTCGAGTTCTGCAAAGAGATCAGTTTTTATTTAAATTCTGATTAGATTTTTCTTTATCAAAATCAAATTTTCACCATGTTAGAAAAGTGATTCGAATCGCTGTCCTGATGCAAGTTCGAAGATCTGGCATATTCTTATCGCATGTGTTTCCAGCGGAAGTCATTCTTTTTTTGTTGAGATTACATTGTACATTCCTTCATATGTTTAATATTGCCTATTATTTTGATCATAACTGTACAAATCAAAGAAAAATTCATACTCAACTAGTTAAATATAATTCGTTTGCTTGTTCGATTATATTTGTGGAAATACAAAAATAATCGTAATTGCAGCTAATAGACCAATTAAGTAAACAACCAACTGGTGAATTAGGTGTATTGTTGGTCAACAACACAGCTGGGTGCTGCCTGCTGTTAATGTAGCAATAAGCCATTACTAACGAGAATAAAGTAACAATTTCATAGCCTGTTTACACTGCCACAGTTTTTGCTTCAATTAAACCTCTTTTCAAAGGACTTCCAATTTGCTTTCAAGCATTGAGTCAAAGTCAGAATTAAATTTTTCCATTATGGAATTACACACAACCAAACCGGGAAGCCATCTGACCGAAATGAAATCTTCAGAGAAGGTGGAAATTGCCAATTTTCCAGTAGAGCGACTGCCGCATGCTGCCACCTGCCGAAAGCGAAGATCATAAGCGTGTTAAGAAAAAATATAATTAAAGTTTAAACGCTGCTCTCACTTGCGACTCTGAGGTGCGATTCAGCGACTTCCATTTCACTGTTACTAACCCACTGTTTCATATAGTTCTTAACCAACTATTGGCACAGTTTTTACCCTCTCGCAATGATATTCGACCAAGCGGAAGTTTCACTCTTTCCTGCCCACGTACGTGCTCAAGGTAAGCCAGTAATGTTGCACCGCCGTCTCTTTTGCATATTGAAAACATTTTTATTTGCTTTTTTAAAAGCACTTATTTGTAGTAAAATCGGCAAATGAATTCAACGACTGAAATTCAGCACTACAAAAATAAAGTGACATGAAGAAAATGACATTTGCGCGACAAATCGTCAAAGCAATGCGTATTTATTATATGCTTTAACTTGAAAATATTTCATATAATTTTGGCTCATAAGATTTAAATCCAAAAATATAAAGTTTTTATAATAAAGGTTATCATAAACTGTTTTTATTTGATATAAATCTTAATTTTTTTTTTAAGAAAGTCGTTTGTTTTTCAATAAATAGATGCATTTAGTGACGGATTCACCCAAAAAACACTTAATCAGCGATTTCGGAGATTTCAATTCAGTAGAGCTTACGAAGTAACATAAATATTTAAAATGAATTGGAAACAAAAATTGTCCTCGAAAGAATTTCTGAATCCACAACTGAATGCCTTCTCCTCATAAGAGTTTCGGTATTTTCACCAATTCGAACTTAGTTATATTCTATTCAATATTAGTTGCGTAACTCAAAATGCTGTATCTCATCAACGAGTCTTTCGAAGAGTAGGTCCAACTACAAAACATTTTCATACATTATACGGTACTACCGCTCATAGAAACGAAAAGTTAGTTATAAAGTGCTTAACTTAACATTCTCTAAAAAGTATTTTTTATTTAAATTACATTACGAGGCAAATTAAATAACTATAAAAAGTCTTTAGCAATAACTAACATGAATATTTAAATTGCTAAAAATTATAAAACAATACCTGAGATGAATATTTTAATCACGGGTGGGCCATCTAACGTTTTAAATTTGAATTATCTATATTTCGACATTGGAAACGTTAAATACCATTCGGAAAGTGACAGATATTCAGTAAAAAGTCGAAAATTTACTAAATATATCGCTATTCACTAGAAGAAAACTGTTAAATATTGAAAACTTTTTTCCAAAGTGGTGAGTCAAGTGGATGGTCAATTTTACCGAAAAATCATCTTTTCGGACGAGGCTCATTTTCGCCTCGATGGTTACGTTAACAAGCAGAATTGTCGCATTTGGGGCACAGAAAACCCGCACGTAATCGTCGAGCCAGTGCACCCAGCAAGAATCACTGTATGGTGCGCATTTTGGTCTGGTAGAATCACCGGTCCATTTTTCTATGGTGAGCGATATCGTGCAATGTTAACCTTCAAGCAAATTGAAGAGAAAGACTTGGACAACATTTGGTTCCAGCAGGACGGCGCTACGTGCCATACCGCAAACGCTACACTCAATCTTTTACGCCCTATCTTAGAAAATCGCATAATCAGCACATCACCTCTGTGAATTGGCCTCCCAGAAGCTGCGATTTAACTCCGTTGGACTATTTTCTGTGGGGAGCTGTTAAGGATAAATGTTACGTCAATTATCCAGAAACAATTCAAGATCTAAAGTACGAGGTTCAAGCTGCTGTAGCTGCCATAAGACATGAAACCATCGAGAAAGTACTCCAAAATTGGGTGGATCGGATAAGCTACTGTAAACTCAGCCATGGTGGTCATTTGTCCGAATTTCTTTTCCACAAACAAATTTCATAAAACATCCTTTTAAATAAATGTTAGACCTTTGAAAAATATCAAGCCGTTTCTTTATTGACTTTTTTAAACTTAAAATTTTATATGGCCCACCCTGTATATGTTATCATATTAAAAGCAACTTGAATAGTTGAAATTCAAAAGCCAGCTATTTAAGTGCTGTTTTTTGCTCCAATTAAAATACGTAATTATAAAATTTTATGAGTTATTTTCTAAACTAAATGCGAACACATGGATACGTGGTTGCTTTTTGCTGTATGTGTATGTATATGTACATTAAATTGGCCATTTTTTCCCCAATTTTATCGATGTCGTTAAACCCGAAATGTCATTTTTGGCCCTAAAAAAGACGATTCGACATAAGAAGCACTTTACTTTCAACTTAAGCTTTGTTGAAATCATTTCACTTTTCGAATACATTTAATGAGATACGTGGCATTTTTTGATCTTCCAATAATTTTTATCTCCACAGAAAATAAATAAAAAATAAATATTAGAAAACTATGATTTAAATTAGAATTATAAAATAATACAATTACAATTAAATAAATATTAGGTTGTCAAAAAAGTCTTGCGGTGTTTTTATTGAAACAATTCGTGTGGCACCCATAGATCGAGCTTCTTAGTGACTCCAACGGTTTGATATAATCTAATATATAACTTACCTAAAACACAGAATGAAGGATGTTAATGAAGAAAGCCATAGAGTGGGAAAAATCACGCTGAGAGGGGCATAATTTAGTTTTCTCTTTTTTACCATAAAAATTTGGGGGAAAAGATCTGAGGCAACGCTGAGGAATATTGAAATTAATTTTTGCCAGCAAATAGGGACAGTCAATGTCTCCATTATTTACATTAAAAAAAAAAAAATGAGAGGCAGAGAACGGATCGTTGATATTCAAGTGATTTAAGGTGCAATAGCAATAAATGAGTTGCATACGACGGTGTTGGGTCAACAAACTTTAAGGAGCGGAGAGAAAATTTAAGAAAAAATTTTTGAGGAATAACAGCAAATGTCGTTGCTAACCAGCACAAAGAGAAGAGGACACAAAACGTCTCCTTGTGGCGCTGCTGATGATGCAATGGATTAATCGAATGATATCCCCTTGACAATAACAACATGATGACTTGGTTCACTGCGAGAAGACAAAGTGAAACCTAAAGATATTAATTTTTAATCAGAATATTGTGTGAAACTTAACCAAAGGCTTTAGAGAAATCTGTGTAAACACAATCTACTGAAATCCAGCGGGGAAGGCAGTTCTGCAATAATCACTAAAAAATCCGAAATTTGGTACAGTACAGCGACTAGAGGCTAACCCATGCTGATTGCCGTTAATTATTGATTTAGCTGCAAAAATTAATTTATTTTTATTTGTTTTATTAACAGAGCACTAAAAAAAATTTGGAAATGGTAGAGTGTTTAGAAATAAGCCTGTTATTAGAGACTACACCCTTTCTACTATCTTCAGGGATAAAGGATGTCAACTTCCACTCTGAAATAAAATTACCAGAAGATAGAGACTTATTCCAGAGAAGCATATGGAATATACCAAGGCAGGACAATTTTTTACAAGTACAGGCGGCAGCCCATTGAGATTGTATTTGAAAGAAGATTTAATATCACTAATAGCACAAGCAATATCATCCTGCAAAAGACACAATATGCCAAAATTTATGGAAGATTATAAGCAAAAGTAATTTGATTTGAAGAATTCAGCAAACACGTTGGAAATTTTATCAGGACCGTATGCCGACTTATCACCACAGCGTAAAGCAGAAGGTATGACTGAACACGCCTGTCTAAGATTTTGTAAAGTTCCAAAAAAACTTGGAGTTCCACTTAATGTTAGACTCCGTGCTGTCAATAAATCATTTGTTAAATAATTTATCCAAATTATTAAACAGTTTTATGTAGTGTTAAAGTTGAACGATGGTGGCATGAGCTTTTGTAGAAGAGAATTTTCTAATCAAAGCAACTTATATGGTTGCATATATTCAACGGAGACGTTATAATGACCAAATTCGTGAAAACATTTCTTAAAAATGGAAAAACTATTAGCACTATCTAGTCCAGAAAGTTCCATTTGAAGGAGCAGATCGTTGTGTTTTGCAAAATCACACAATCCAAATTAAAAACTAGTCCATC
>CM050323.1:23875039-23911478 GCA_027475135.1 Bactrocera correcta
TTACAATAAGCATGTTGCGCTACTGATAAATGGCTTCTCGGAATGCGCCGCCTTATGTACCAGTCAATCAGTCCCTCCACCGTTTTTAGTAGAAAAGAGGAGAAGCTGATGGGCCTCAAGACTTTGGCCGAAACGTGGAAGTCCCTACAGCCTCCGGGATGAACGTGACTCCAACTCGTCGCCAGGCCCCCGGGATGTAACCGAGTCTTATGTATTATAAGAGTTCACATAGAAAGGTGCCAACCGGTTGCATGATTCCTTAACAGGCTGCTGTAGCTGCGCTGGTATGATGCCATCCCGTAACGGGAACTTGGATTGTTTAAACGAATTGATCGCTCAGGTCAAGTGCCATCCGCAAAAGCCACGCAATACGCCTGCATTTAGAGGACTCATGGCAGTCCTCGCAGTCGAACTTGTTTATTGAAGGCCCATTTTATCCAACGCCCATTCGTCAGTAGAGTGAATAAACGTTTGCACTATGCTCTGATTTTCGAGAGTTCTACAGTCTACCAGAGAGGTTTCTCCCTGCCAAAGTTTTCCTCACTGTGGGTCGAACGACGATGAGTTTTTTTTTTGTTTTTTTTTTTTTCATAGTAGGAGGAGGCACCGAAAGCCTGAGTGCGGGACTTTAATCCGCTCTCCCACCTCATGTCTCTCCCACGAGACCACTGGACAAAATATTACTTCATGGGAGAGAAAAAGACCTTTAAGTCTCCTTTATTGCACGGACTGACTGACGCCTAATCTGTTCTAAATGTTCTAAATGTCTCAATTTTGTCATAATTAGATTTGCCGCTTCGCTGACAGCTTTCCACTTTACAGAGGACTCGCATATAAGTGCAGTCAAATTTTCCACCGTTATGCTACCTCCAGGGCTGGTTTTCAGCTTTTCCCATATACTTTAAAACCGAGGACAATAAAAGAACACGTGGGTAAGGTGGAAATCCAGGTCTCCATGTTGTCTACCTATCCACAAATGTATGTCCCAAATCAGTCGGTAGGTCCACCGTCCTTTGCATGAAGCTTGCCACCGTTGCTGTCACATTGCAATGCTTTTTATTTTCTCTTCTATTTTTGCAAGGACGATGAGGTGGAACCACATATACGCAGATTTTAACTGGAGACCTCCGGTGTCGCACTCCAGCTTTGTCGTAACCAGCGTTGTTGAAATTAGATAAAAGAATTGCTGTTAGTTCATTTCGAACCATCATACAGGCTATGGTTCTACCTGTATCGTTGGTCGCCAGCAGCTTCTGACTTTTCGTCCTGAGTCCAGAGATGCCATTATTCGTCAGAACTAACGATATCAAAGAGACTCGGGTAGTTCTGTATAGTCATTTGACCATCTCCATCCATCATACCCACCGCATCTGAAGCCTGAGCGCCATCAACCTTGGCATTCGTCGGGAGTATCCTGAGTACCCATTCGAAACCATACCTTATGGATCCCTAGCTTGCTGAAAGTACTGACGGTCTCCGCATTTATGAGAGACATTAAATGAACCCTAGGGCGAAGCGGAAGGTCCGCCTTGCCCACAGGCTTTAGCCTGCTCAGACACCTGACCAACATAGTCAGATTTTTATACCCTGAACAGGGTATATTAAGTTTGTCACGAAGTTTTATCACCCAGAAGGAAGCGTCGGAGACCCTATAAAGTATATATATAAATGATCAGTATGTTGAGCTGAGTCGATTTAGCCATGTCTGTATGTCTGCCTGTCTGTCTGTCTCTCCGCCCGTTCGTCTGTCTGTCTGTATATATACGAACTAGTAACTCAGTTTTTTAGATATCGTTTTGAAATTTTGCAAACGTCATTTTCTCTTCGAGAAGCAGCTTATTTGTCGGAACTACCAATATCGGACCACTATAACATATAGCTGCCAAACAAACTGAACAATCGGAATCAAGTTCTTGTATGGACAACTTTCACATTTGTCAAGATATATTCACAAAATTTGGTACAGATTATTTTCTAAGGCAACAATGTAATCTCCGAAGAAATTGTTCAAATCGGTTAACTATAGCATATAGTTGCCATAAAACCGACATGAACACGTAGTTCCCACGACAGTCGGGTCTACGTAACCGGAACGGTCCCGGATTTTTATTCGGCCAAGGACTGTCAACTCGGCAGAATTATCCCGATACAACAACAACACGTAGTTACTAGAAATAAAAAAATAAATACACCTGTGAAGGGTATATTAGCTTCGGTGCAGTCGAAGTTAACATTTTTTCTTGCTTAAATTAGCAAAATGCAAACAGTTCTTCAATAACTTTGGAAATTTTAATTTTAACTGTGTGTGATATTTTACTTGTTATTGATTCATAAATGAGGCTACTTAATATTTCTAACTAACTATATACATAAATACAATATATACCATACACATCATCATCAGAAGTGCAAAACAACGTAACGTTAATAAAATGAATAAAATGAAAATGAGTTTTTTATTGGTTGCGATGACTACATCTTTCTCCGTCTGTTCTCAAATATTTTAAGTTTCTGCTATCGGATTTAACCAAGTTATAGCAAAATTTCAGTTTTGCTTCATTATAAATAATTTATTTTCTATATCGATTTTTCTTCCTTCTATAGAATTATGTTATGTTATTTTGCTTTTTATGTAATGGTTTATGCATATTTATTTGCGCATTATGCAAATTATTGAAAATACATATTTATTCATATCAAGCGTCTGCATTTTTAAGTCACTATGCAACCGACTGCACAAGTTCAGACACTTATTGATGCACTTTCGCATATACATACATATATATAAAGTACGTGGAATAAACATAGCATGTGCATAAATCTCTCTAATATACAGCGTCGAACATGAAAAATATTCCAGACCATTACTGCTTACAAAACGCCAACTTAGTTCACCGTCGGATCAATTTATGTCCAAAAGTGCACAGCATGGCGTCTTAAAGCTCTTGCAATGCAATATATTTTAGAAAATTGCCAATGCAGGTATTTTTGCAGTATACTTTTACTATATTTATTATCGTACATAGGAGTGTGGCACAGCTGAAGGCGACCAAGGTAGCTGATAAGTTTCCACTGTGCGACCAACGGCAGGGCACGTAAATAAATGCGCAAATCCAGCGGCAGATAAAGTACTTAAAAGGTGAACGGAAGAAATGCGCCACCAAGTGAAACACACATGCACACATACGCACACCGGTGAATGCAAGATTTGTTATTTCAATGCTCGTTTGTGATGAAATATAACAAGCAGTTCAAAAGCGCGCCAATAGTTCAGTATGCGTGAACTCGTCTTACAAAGTGCTACTTATCGCAGCAGCAGCAATGAATCCGAAGCAAGTGCAACAACAGTTGTCTGCATGCTTTAGGGCTTCTTAGAAATATGCGAGGGGTGTGCATGTGTTGGCTCTGGCTTTGTGGTCGAGAGCGTAAGATATCATAGTTTATTCATAGAAGTTTTCAGACTTAATATCAAGTGCAAATATGCTCGACCACCACGCCATTTATGTCACTGAATTTATAATCGAGCATTTACAATCTTTCAGCTAGAAACATTACATAATAATAATAAAATAAATTTAAAAAATATCTGAAGATTTTTTTATTTAAATATATTTTGTTGCATTCTGTTGTGTTCACTTTTATTTCTCTTCCGAAGTCGTTGTAAGGAAGTAAGAAAGGGCTAAGTTCGGGTGCAATCGAAAATTTTATAGTCTCGCAACTTGCAAGAATCAAAACTACGGAAATACCTTAAGATATAAACGTCAACCAGAGGAACGGAATATAAGCAATTTTATATACAAATACATATACTCTATATAACTCATACACTGATCGACATATTCGACAAAAGATTTTTAGAAAAACGAGAATCATAGTATATGGGAGTTTGGTAGTATCGACCCGATTTTATCTATTAACTATTATATTATCATGCCATATGCTAAAAAAACGTTCCCTGGGTTTCATTAAAGTCCTCATTTGCAATCACCAATCATGTGGAGCCAAGTCAGCCGCATATTCAAAAATCCTAATAATAGTTAAATGAAGGCTAGGTCAAGTTTTCGCCCAATCTGAATTTCAATTGTATATCTCACACATTTATTAAAAGTGAACTATAGATACTGAAGCCCACATATTCGGTAACTAGAGGCTTGAATAGTTTTTGTTAGATTCGGAAAATGTTTGGACATTATGTGGCATATCTTAAAAGAATTATTAGTGGAAAGTTTTATCCCATTATATTAATTACTTCTTGGAAGTAAAATTTTACGTCTCTGGCGTAGAGGTTTCGGATATATGCACATTAAACATATCAGAGGCAGACGCACGCGCTTTTTCAAAATTGTTTTTTCACAGATACCTCTATTGGTATCATTTTTGCAAAATTGCAATTTTATATGTTAATTTAGTGCTTAGTTATATCACTTAATAAGTTATCGGTTAATGGAGTTTTGTGGGCGTGGCAGTGATACCACAATTTTTACTCAAGTTACGGCTTGTTTGGATAGACGGAAGAACGGACGAACAAACAGACAGTCACTTGAACTTCAAATTTTCTCGACATCCTAATCATTTACATTAGGTTGTCAAAAAGTTTTGCGGTATTTTCGCTAGTTGGCGTTGAATGCGCGTAGTTAAAGTTTTATTCGTCGCATCGGGTCATGCTATACTTTTTTGGAAAGCTCATTTCAGGCGCTTAGACGTGTTTGATTGATTTTCGTTTCTTCTAAGTTGTTCGTGAGTTATAGCGTCGCAAAGATGGAGCAAAACAAAGAGAAAATACGGCATATTTTACAGTACTACTACGATAAAGACAAAAATGCATCTCAAGTCGCCAATAAAATTTGTGTTTATGGACCCGATACAGTTTCCATTTCCACCGCACAACGATGGTTTCAACGTTTTCGTTCTGCTGTAGAGGTGGTCGAAGATGCGCCACGCTTCGGAAGGCCTGTCTTTGAAAATTGCGATAAAATCGCTGAATTGGTCGAAAGAGACCGACATAGTAGTCATCAAACCGTTATAAACCATTTGAAGAAGCTTGGAGTCACTAAGAAGCTCGATGTATGGGTGCCACACGAATTGATTCAATAAAAATACCGCAAGACTTTTTTGACAAACCATTGTATACATATATACCCTATATCTATCTATTTCGCTTAGGCTTAGGTGATACATTCAACCATTAAGTGAACAAAACTATAATGCTCTGTAGCAAATAGTTGCAAAGTAAAAAAATATTAGAAGAAAAGTATATGTGGCGGTTAAGGTGTTAATAAGTAAAACACTATTTAACCAGCTACTTAATTTTATTAAATTTATTTACTTACAAATAAATCCGACTAACAAATATTTTATAAAAATATAAATGTTTTATGTTGCGTGCGATAGAACACGTGTGGTCTCGTCCGATGATCAAAAGGAATAGGACGAATTGGAGAAGTTAATATGAGGTGATCAATATTGTAACGGGATTAAATATTTTAGTTTGCTGAAGACAGTATTACCAGATGAAAGTGGTTAAGTAGTTACAATATTGGAAATAGTTAATAAGTGGATCTATTACAATTTGGAGAGATGTTAATCGCTACAATACTCCCCTTCTTAAAAAAAAATTTAAAGTTTTTAAGAAGTAATTTAAATTTTATACATTAATTTGGAATATAGGTGTTCTTATCACTAAACTTAACTCCAAAAGAAGTACGTTGAATTTTCTCGGCTGCTGTGAAGAATTCTAGTTCGTTTACATCGCTGTCGACTACGTATACTGGTTTAAGTCTATCCACTGAAATAGAGGTTGGGTTGCCTCGGTAGTCTATGACGAAATATTTGTCGTGACGAGCAATAACTTTGAACGGTCCTTCGTAGGGCGATGAGAATGAAATTTCTATATGATCATTTCGTACCAAAACATGAGAACAGGTGTTTAGGTCTTTAAAATAAAAAATTGATCTCTTTCCGTGTCTTGACGTTTCTGCTGGTGCTAGATTTTTGAAATGTTGTTTTAAATTCTGTAATAGTTCGGCAGTGGTTGTTTGATTGTTTGAAGGAGCAATGAATTCTCCAGGCAAACGTATTGATTCTCCATAAACGAGTTCGGCTGGCGTTGTGCCCATGTCTTCTTTCCATGCTGTTCGAAGGCCAAGTAGTACAACTGGTAGAGCGTCTAGCCAAGTTTCTCGATGGCAAAGGAGTGCAGACTTGAGTTGGCGATGGAAACGTTCGACTAAGCCATTTGATTGCGGATGATATAGAGAAGTCCTTAGATGTTTGATGCCAAGAATCTGCGACAGTGAGTTAAAAAGTTTTGACTCAAATTGTCGTCCTTGATCGGATGTTATTCGTTTTGGTACACCGTATCGAGCGATCCAGTGGGCGAGTAGTGCTCGTGCTACAGTGTCTGCTGTACCGTTTTCCAAAGGTATAGCTTCTGGAAAACGCGTAAAACGATCGATTATAGTCAAACATTGATTAAATCCTTTAGACGTTGGTAGAGAAACCAAGTCTATATGTATGTGTTCGAATCGTTGTGAGGGTGCTTGAAAAGTACCGATAGGTGATGATACGTGTCGTTGAATTTTGTTACGTTGACAGTCAATGCAAGCTTTTGCCCATGTGCGACAGTCTTTGTTTATTGACGGCCACACAAATCGTTTACTCACTAGCTTTTGCGATGCCTTTATTCCGGGATGTGCCAAGGAATGTAAAGAATCGAATAAATGTTTTCTGAGTGAAACTGGGACATATGGTCGTATAGATCCATTAGTTAAATCACAGTACAGAGCTGGTTCGTTGGTATCTGCCTGTATTTTCTGCAGTGATAGTGATGTTGACGGATTGTTGAGTAATTGCTGCAATTCTGTATCGTTTTGCTGTGCTGTTGCTAAACTTTGTGTAGTGACGCGTTTAGAAATCACGTTGACGCGGGAGAGCGTATCTGCAACGATGTTATGGTGTCCTAAAATGTGTCTGATATCCGAAGTAAATTGACAAATAAAATCCAAACGACGGAACTGCCAAGGGGAGGCTCGTTCTGTGCGTTGGTGGAAAGCGTGCTGTAGTGGCTTATGGTCTGTGAAAACGATCACGTGACGTCCTTCGAAGATGTGTCGAAAATATTTTACGGCTTCGAATATTGCATGTAGTTCACGATCATATGTAGATAATTTCTGTATTGACGATGGAAGCTTTTTACTGAAAAATGCTAATGGTTGCCAAGTGTTGTTGACATGTTGCTGTAGGACGGCGCCTATACCATGTTCGGAAGCGTCTGTAAAAATTGCCCATTGAGTGTTTGTATTTGGATGTACCAGTAATGTTGTTTGAGCAAGTGCTTGCTTTGCTTTGTTGAACGATAATTGAAGCTCTTTGGTGCATTCTATTCTTTGCGAATTCTTGACGTTTGGACCTTCCAGCAGTGAGTTGAGAGGAGCGAGGATTTCGGCCGCTTGTTTGATGAATTTCCTGTAAAAATTTATTGTACCAAGAAATCTTCTTAAACTTTCGATAGTAGTAGGAAATTCAATACTTAGGATAGCGTTAACCTTATCTTTAATGGTGTTATACCATTTTTGTTGACTGTGTGGCCCAAGAATTTTACCTCGGTTAAACCAAAATTTGATTTTGTGGGATTAATGACTAATCCATAATCTTGAAGGCGTTTAAATAAAATTTCAAGATGTTGCAAATGTTCACGCTCATTGGCTGAAGCTACCAGGATATCGTCGATATATACGAATAAGAATGGAAGATCTCGTGTTACTTCATCGATGAACCTTTGAAACGTTTGAGCTGCGTTTCTTAGACCAAAGGTCATATAAGGAAACTCAAATAGTCCAAAAGGCGTTATAATGGCCGTTTTAGAAATGTCTTCTGGTGCGACCGGGATTTGGTTAAATGCACGAACCAAATCTATAGTTGAAAAAATGTTTTTACCATGTAATGTTGCGGTAAAGTCCTCAAGGCAGCGTACGGGGTATTTATCTGGAATTGTGCGAGCATTTAGACTGCGGTAGTCTCCACATGGTCGCCATCCCCCAGTGCTTTTCGCTGTTAGGTGCAGTGGCGATGACCATGGACTGTTCGAAGGTCGAGCGATTCCCAGTTTGATCATGTCATCAAACTCGTGACGTGCAGCTTGTAGTTTATCCGGTGGTAAACGGCGTGCTTTGCTGGTCACTGGTGGTCCATTTGAAGTACGTATGTGATGGAAAGTGTTGTGTTTCTTCCCTCTTGTTACGCTGTCTGGATTTGTAATCTGCGGAAAATTTCGTAGTAGTTTGTGGTATATTGTATCTTCTTTAATTGATCGGATGGAAATTGTATTCGTTATTGGAGCAATTAAAGCGGGTGATGTTAATCCAGTACGTCCGTCGAGTAGACATCTTCGCTTGAGGTCGACTAATAAGTCAAAGTGACTCAAGAAGTCAGCCCCGATGATTGGTTTCGTGACGTCGGCGATGATAAATTGCCACACAAAATCTCGGCGAAGTCCTTAATTAAGAGATAATAACCGTTTTCCGTATGTTTGGATGATGGATCCGTTTGCTGCTTGAAGCGTTTGATCAATTGTTAGTGTTGCATTTTTCGACCACTCTTTTGGGAAAACCGATAAATCGGAACCTGTGTCTACCAGATATTGGGTACCAGAGGTTCGATCTCTAATGTAAAGACGGTGAGAATTTTTCAGAGAATCACTACCCGTCATCAGCGACTCTCTAAGGCGTTTCCCGAAAATGTGCAACCTGGTTTGCACCGAATAGCATTTTTACCGTATTTTGAGTGATAGTAACAAAGCCCGTTAGAGCTCAGCCTATGTTGTTGGGACTGGCTACATGACCTCGGTTTGTTATGCTGTCGTGTATTTGATCTGGATTCCCGTTTGTTAATAACGGCTGATAGTGCTGCTAACTGTTTGGTTAAGTCTGATATTTGTTGTGCGAAGTCTGCACCATTAGTGCTGTTAGTATTTTTGGAGACTGATGAAACGTGCATACCTTGTATGATTTCGTGGAGTCTGTCTGCACTAGCCCCTAAATTTTCCAGTGTTGTACTTGTTTGCAATGCTAACATGGCGCGAGTGTCTTTCGGTAAAGCGGACAACCATTTAGCCTTAAGTACATCTTCGTCGACGCCTGGAACCAGGGCTTTAAGATGGCGCAGGAGTTGTGATGGCGTACGATCGCCAATCTCCTCACCTTCGAGAGGTTGTTGTAGCTTTGCTTCTTTCGATTTAGAAAAACGACTAATTAGTACCATTTTGAGTGCATTGAAAGGTGCTGATGTTGGAGGATCAATGATGATGTCTTCCACTTCTGCCGCATGTCGCGTGTCGAGTATGGAAACCGCGTGGTAAAATTTGTCAAGATCTCTTACCACTCCCAGAATCCTAAACTGTGCTTCGATTTGGGCGATCCACAGCGATGGCTTCTCAGGATTAAACTGTATTGGTCGAATGACATTAGATGTTGGTTGTAGAGGTTTCCTGTCTTCGGAATTGTCTTCCGATGGTGACTGCTTAATGTTGGTCATCTTTGTACCGAGTTGGTACTGGAGTGATGTGACAGGTTTAGTGTTCTATCGCTTAAGCCGCGTAGCGTGATATGGTTGAGTTTGCGCGTGCAACTCCTTTATCGAGATTTACTTCGACGATTGTGGCTCACAAATGTAGAGGTTATGATACACACATCAGAATAACGTGTTCTTAATGTAGCAGTTAGTGTATAAATCACGTTGATTTTTGGCTTGTACGTCAGGCGTAGGACGTCAGGTATGTTGTGAGCGTCGCCAATGTGATTTTAACGTCGGTATATTGTATGAATTTCGGCCGTCGGGGTCACCAATGTGGCGGTTAAGGTGTTAATAAGTAAAACACTATTTAACCAGCTACTTAATTTTATTAAATTTATTTACTTACAAATAAATCCGACTAACAAATATTTTATAAAAATATAAATGTTTTATGTTGCGTGCGATAGAACACGTGTGGTCTCGTCCGATGATCAAAAGGAATAGGACGAATTGGAGAAGTTAATATGAGGTGATCAATATTGTAACGGGATTAAATATTTTAGTTTGCTGAATACAGTATTACCAGATGAAAGTGGTTAAGTAGTTACAATATTGGAAATAGTTAATAAGTGGATCTATTACAATTTGGAGAGATGTTAATCGCTACATATACATTACGTCATAATATATATTTATTTAAATATATGTATATACATACTAGAGGACCCGTCCACGCTTCACTGTGGCTGATACATAAATAATACTACTACTACCATCTATATGATTTCTATTAGTTGGATTATAACTATTAGTTAATGAGATATAGTATTTTTGTGAAGCAACTTGTGTTAGTTTACAAAAAAATGGATCATAAAGCATTTCATGTGTTAATAAAGCATTGCTTTTTTGGGGAAAAGTTTGGGCTTAATAATAATAATAATTCGTAATAAAACCGAATTTTTTCCTCGGTGTGTGACAATAGAAACATAGCTCCATCATTTCCCACTGGAATCCAATCGACAGTCATTCTAGTGGACTGCACATGATGAACCGTTTCTCAGGCGTAGAAAAACGAAAAAGTCGGCTGGAAAGGTTATGACATCAGTCTTTTGGGATGCACGTGGTATATAACATACTCAACGACTGATTACTGGCCAGTCATAATCTATTTCACTGCGTATTTGGTTGCAGTTCTTTTCTACTATACCAAATACTTAGCAATTTTATTATTTTTGAGGAAGTCTGATTAAAATTGTACGCATAAATTCAAATGATTCCTACAAACATGAATTTTGAACAAATGCTGATGATTTGAAATACAATTTTTGTATTTATGAATTGTATTGGATTCTAACACAAAGAGATAAAAGGTATCCTATGTCCTCACCCTGGTCCTGAGCTACCTCTCCACCAATTTTCAGCCAAATCGGTTCAGCCGTTCTTGAATTATAAGGGGGAAAGGGGGCTTAGGTGTCAAAAAATCAATTTTCACTTTTTAGTTGATTCGGATGGAAGATGAGATCCTTTTTCACGTGATAGAATCCAAAAAAAAAAAACTAGTTTTCACACATTATCTCCCTTTTCGTAGACCAGGTCACAGAAAACATCATCTAACAGCTACCTTAAATACCTAATAATAAAAATGTTACTAAGTACTATCTATCTCCTAATTAAATTTCATCAAAATCCGTTTAGCCGTTTAGGCTTGATTGAGAAAAACTCTCAGCAAAAACCATAAAAAAAAATCACTAACTCAATTCAGTTTACTGCCTACTTTCTACACCCGTTTTTATGTAACCATCTATTACCTTACTAAATTTCATCAAAATCCGTTCAGCCGTTTAGACGTGAAAGAGCAAAAGTCCCAATAAAAACGACTAAAAATCACTAACTCAATTTAGTTATCTGCCTACTGCCTACCCCCTAAGAACGATGGCGTAATTATTTATAACCTATGACCATTTCCAGGTTATCATCTATCACCATATCAAATTTCATCAAAATCCGTTCAACCGTTTAGGCGTGAAAGAGTAACAGACAGACAGAGTTACTTTCGCATTTATAATATTGATTTGAATACATACATATACCCCCTTCCGATATCTTTGTAAACAATTTGATATGTTTGTAAAAAAAATTAAATTTTGACAAAATATAGATTTCATGTGGATGTACTTGTATGTGGAAATCTACCTTAAGAGGATAGGGATAGTCAGAATTTTAAAAAAAATTATTTTTGCATTTTCGTTAATTGTAATGTCTTAAAAATATTCTCTGAAAATTTCACGTTGATCCGATAATTAGTTTTTGAGTTATTGGACAAATAACAAAGAGAGCTCGGGCACTTCAAAGCGCTAGTGTGAAACTTTAAACACGTTTTTCTCAAAACTATATTTTTTGAACTGGTGACAACTGTAACTCAAAAACCGCTCAGTAGATTTAATGAAATTTATACAGCTTTTAAAATACGTAATAAACTCGGACCTGATCGAAGGATTTTTTTTTTCAAAAATTTCGATTTTTTAAGACAAATTAACTGTTATTCTTTTCCCAAAAATGTAGACAAAAATTTCTTGAGACCGCCATTTTTTATGAAAAATAATCCTTTGATCAGGCCCGAATTTATCTATTTATAAAACTAATCTTTTTTTGTCCGATTGATTTTAGATGAATCTCCAAGGACTTATGATTGTCATCGCAAGTACCTTTTTTTGGAACTGGATCAACACAAGCAACTATAACTTCGGAATTTAATTTTTTTTTTTTGAAATTTTTGTGACTTCGAGTCAACAAATCCTATAATAATGCCATATTACTACTTTTCTAAAATAAAACGATTTAATAAGAAAAAAAATACTGAAAATTCTCATTTTTTCGTGCCTCTGACTACCCTTAGACGTAGTTAACATGCCCATAGTATAACTAACGTTATCCACAAAAATTGGCAGCTGTTTTGGTGCTGCACTGAATGGTACATCAATGGACGCTACAATATTATTAACATTTCTGGTGAAGAACTTTGAAGAACTGCTTGATAAGAAGAATTTTCCGAAATAGTTTTTGCTTTTTGACGCGCTATCCTCCGTTTTTCCAATAAATCAGTGTCAGAATGTTCTACATCTGAGTTCTATGGAGTTCTCTTTTTGACTGCTTCCTTCGGTGATACCTTTTTGCGTTTAGAGGGGTGGAGTTGTCAGCCAAGATCTGAAATCAGATAACACCAAACAACAAATGGTGTGTTTACTTGATTTTTTTATGATTGGTTCTTCAAAACTTTATTAGAACAGAAATTAATTTTTTACGTATTTATTAAAAATTTATTTCAATTTCTTTTTTTCCCCCTGGCAAACAACACTCATATTGCTTTGAAATATCTTTTTTTATCCTATTCTTCAAAATAGATGCTGTAGAAGTGCAGCAAGAGATCAATGCATTGACAAACAAAAAGTCCCCAAGCTATGACAGAATTAATGCGTTTACACTAAAAACGCTACCCGAAAGCATAATCAGCATGATCGTTAAGGTTTTTAACGGAATGCTCAGACCACGTCATTTCCCATCGCAATGGAAATGTGCTCGGATTATATTAATTCTTAAACTCGGAATACCAGAACATCTGGTGTACTCTCATCGACCAATTGGTTTATTGGTAATTATTTCGAAAGTATTCGAAAACATATTTTTATGCATTCTTTTGTAGGTGTTGGAAGACAAACAACTTATTCCGAATCATCAGTTTGTCTTCTGAATGCTTCATGGCACAATTGAACAATGTAATAGGGTAGACACTTTATAACTGATGCCATGGAAAATAATAAAAAACTGATCTGCAGTGTTCCTTGATATCCGCCAAGCAAATTAAAGGAAAGCTATCAATACCTTATTATCTGTATTTGCTGCTAAAGTCTTACTTGCACAATCGGACATTCTACGTTAGATGCCGGGATTGTGAGTCGGATTTGAGACCTATTCGGGCGTGCCCCAAGGCAGTATACTCACCTACTACTGTGCTCTACAGTATTTTTACAGCAGACCTGACTAAACAATGACAGCAACCTATGCTAATGATACTAATAACTAAAGAAAAGGAAACAATCGAAGATTTTAGCCTGCGTTACCTCTTTCGTTTGGAGCATCATTATTTGCGATTCAACTGCTGGACAATAGTTTACCACTTAGAAGATTGAAAAGATACCACTCGCTAAACCTTCACTTTTCGATTAAATAAATATATTTATTATTTTATATATTTATTTTATTTGTTTTTTTTTTTTAATACACCATAATGCAACCTCTTTGTGTTTCCATGAAATTAAACAGTTTCTAAATAAATTGAAATTTTTAAAATAAAAATTAAATAACATATATTTTGTCAACCATAGGTATAAAGTATGTAAAAATATGGAGTGGCACACCACATTTTGACATTACCATAACCTACAATTATATAAAAGACTAGCAGTTTGTATTTAATAAAATAACATTTTTTTCTAAAAGATGTCAAACAGCGACTACAAGATAAAAAAAAGTAAAGACACTAGGAATCCCACTTAGAGAGCTATGAGAGCTTGACTTTTGTGATTGCCAAAACTCCCAGATATATATCATAACACTCTCGTTATTGATGTTGTGCTTGAGCCTTTCATAAATTTCTGAACGATTTTGGACGGTTTAAGGCCCCAAAAAGTTACCTAATTTTACAATTAATTTTGGGAGTAAGGAAAAAGGATTTATGCAACTATGTCAATTTGCGCCCTAAATAATATTCGCGTATTAGAGGTTGTCCAACCAGAACTTCTACAATTGAGGCAAGTTGAACCTTGATCAGATTAGATAGTTCAAAGAGAGAAATAATTTGTGACATGAAAATTCTTAGGTCTTTCTAATGCAGTTTGATACCCTCAAGTCAAATCTGAAAACAGAATTTTTCTATCACCCACAGATATTCTGTGAGCTGCGGCTTTAGATTTTACAATACTACTTTTGTGATCAAATTGAAAGGTCAATTAATTGAAATTAATTTATACTAGACGTGTTTATCGAATCGGTACATTTTTTTCTGTAAGTTAATAGTACTATTTTTGGCATCTATGCTAAATTTTACGTCAAAATATTCATTAGTATTTGAGATACGCGTCGTTTTGTGAGGCTCTAAAAGTGAAGTCTCCGATTCTTACTATTTCTGAATTTATTGAACAAAGAAGTGCGATAACTATCTTATACTGCCTTGGTTATTCGTGATCATTTCACCACATTTCAACTAATATCGTGCCGCAACCACCGCATTCGCCTGATTTACCTTCGTGTAACTTCTGGCTATTCGCCAAATTCACATGACCACTCCGAGAAGTGCCCAGTACGTCAGGCACTCACTCCGAAACAAAAAAACTTTAGCAGTAAACCTCTAGTTGAACCATCTCTGTATATTAAATTGGGTTTAATGAAGAATTTTGTTAAGGCAATGGACAGAAATGGAAAAGCATTCTTGTATTTGAAACAAAAATGTCCAATAGTCAGTGAAGCAAAAATTAAGGGGGGCATATTTGTGGGTCCGCAGATAAGAGAACTAATGAAAGATGAAACGTTTGAGGAAATGCTCAATGAAACTGAAATACGAGCCTGGAGTGACTTTAAAAGCATTGCTAAAATTTTTCTTGGAAATGTGAAATCTGATAATTATAAAGATCTTGCGACTGAACTACTTACTGCCTATAAAACAAAATGGGTTGCAACATGTCCCTTAAAATTCACTTCTGGACTCAGTCAGTCTCTGGTCAGTGACGAACATGTGGAACGGTTCCCCCAAGGCATTTCTGCTATGGAGAATCAGTACCAAGGTAAGTGGAGTGACACTTTGCTTGCCGATTACTGCTGCACATTGGTAAGGAATACCCCAAAAACAAAATATCGCCGAAAAACATCGACAGTAACATTTCGAGGTACTCTTTGGTTAATAAAATAATATATCTATCGCTGTTTTTTTTTAGCAAAAATCCTCATAGCAAAAAAAAACTAAACTATGGGTATTAGCAGAAATCTTTAGCTATTTTCTGCATTTGTGGCAATTTTTGCATAAGAAGGTATTCTGGCATGAATTTTGAGCATTTTTTCAACTAAGATAAAAACAAATGAAAAACATTTTTACTATCCATTTTCTTATATGTTTTTTATTGACATTTTAATAATATAAAAAACAAAAATTGCAGGAAAAAAACAAAATTCGTCGAGAGATGCCGCTGGAGTGGGGTCGTCCTGGTTGACGTGATTTCAACGCTTGTAGAGATTTAAAACACAAAAAACAAAAAGATTCTTCATTATTAAGGATGTTGTTATCGGGTTTACCATTTTAAAAAAAAAATAATAATAATAACAAAATGGCGTCGACTAGAAAAATAAATTTTTTTGACCCGATTTTTTCGACCTTTTAAAATTTTTTTAAAAATACTTCAAATCAAAATTTTTGGAAATCTAAGGCAGACACAATAGAGCAATGTATGAAGAAGATATATACCAAATTTCAAAGAAATCGGTTCAGTAAAACTTGAGATATCATGTCAACCACCTCAAAATAAAAGTTGTTTCGAGAAAAACGCGTTTGAAGTTTAGGAGACAATTCTAGTGAACACGAACGCCACGTCACAAAATCGGCTGTATCTCCGAAAATAAGGCGAGTTTTGAAAAATCCTTCCGAGGTCATATTTTTGAAAGTCTAAAGTGCAAAAAAACATCAGTGGTTTCAAAATCCTAGACCAGATAACCCCATAATAAACACTTTGTTCTGTTCATGTCACAAAAAACAAGTGGATTTTTGTTTACCAGTGCTATTGACAAACGTTTACAGGCCTCTCTCCAGATCGCTAGAGAATAACCAACTTGTTTCTAACCCCATAAAATTGGAACATAAGCACTCTCTCTAACAAGCCCATGGGATTTGCGGTTTGCGATAATTCGTTTGTGACCCTAACATCCCGGATATATTTGATGCTATTGATAAATAAGTAGCACTCCTCTAATAGTATTCTTAGCGAGCCCACGGCCATTTACTGCTATCTTGGAGGCAACCACCTGCCAAGAAAATAAAATAAAGGCAGCTTGTAAAAAAGCAGAATAGACCAATATACCGATTAATAATCCAACTTTTCGATACTACAAGTATATTTGTATTACTACGTGTATTTTGCCGATTTTGTCTATGTTATTGACTGAATGACAATAATGCTTGCCAAATTTCAAATTCAAATTTTCGAACTTAACAAAGAGGGAGATCGTATTTCAAAATACATATATATTTGTGGAGACATTTATAATATGTTGAGAATCCAAAAAATTCAATTTTCTCTGAATAAAAATGTTTAGTTTTCCCTTTAAGTGATTATTCATTTCACTCACACTTCATAAACGAATTCCGAGAAACATTTAATTTTTTTTTTTGAATTTTCTGTCAAAGGTTATTAAACATTTTAAATAAAATCTGCTTTGAATTTCCAACAAAATTCCTTTAAGCGTTACTAAACAATTTGAACAAACACTTCGTCAGCAAATATCTTTTACATACATTGTTCATTATTAAAAATAGATATTTATTAGATTTTAATGCAATTCCTACCGTTAAATTTAATTGAAATGAGTTTTATACATCGCTTTGAGCGTTGCCAATGGTGATGTCATTAAACGTCTAAAAATTGCTTCACATTAATTTATGTGAGAGTGAAAATGTATGTATATTCATATAATTATACATACATATATGAAAGAGAAATTAAATTATTGCGAAATTTCTTTTACTTACCCAGTAATACAAAATTTGTGCCAAGATAAAAAACCAAACTAACGTTTGAAACTGATCTAAAAAAAAATTAAGATCTTGAAATCGTAAAAAGTGACAAACTGAATGTGTTGAAATGAGAATTGAAAGTGAACGGCGATAATTTGCTTCAAAACTGAGCTTTAAAACGTCAATGTTTACCCCAGATAACAGAAATTAACAAAGATTTAACCATTTTAAAAGTTCATAAACTATTATCGCTACCATTTTTCTAGAACTAGTAAATAGTGATGAATGCACAAATTGTCAACGACTAGCATAAGAAGAAAGAGATTTAACCTAGGTAGAGTTCCATTGGAAATATCCTAAAGCAAAAAGCAAAAATTATTTTGAAATTTTGATTTTTTTTGTGGTGTTATACCATAGAACGTCCATGATTTGCATAATAAAAGTTATTGATATAAAAATATAAAAAAAAAATCATTCAACAAGTTTATTTAACTTTAAAGCTTTCTTGTTAATTTAAATATTAATGTTGAACTTTAGATCCTTCATAATCTCCGAATCAACCAAATTATGTACTTGTTGTAGACTATAGTTTATTTATTACACAATTTTGTTCTGCGAAGAAGATAAGTTTTTGTTTAAGGGTTAGAGTACTCAACGAAATTATTTGTTGTTATGATAATTTCCAAGCTATTGTTGGGACGCCGTGACATCCTCAAAAAGTCGGCATTTGGTGTACGCTATGAGTAGGAGGAATCAGTGATCCATAATTGTTCAAAAATGTAGCCAACCTTAATGTTACAGTCAATGGGGAATAGAGTCATGATTAATGACGTCCAACGACACAATCAATTTATTTAAGGAAATTTTTGATGCTTTAACTCGCGTCATGGGCTTATGGCGTGCCCTTGGCAGATCGAGCGATTTAACCCCGCTGGACTTATTTTTGCCGTATTATGTGAAGTCAACCAAACTACCAATATGACCAAACTTTCTGATAATAAGTATTTTTGGCAAATCTTGATACATTGTGTACCCATCCGGGCCAAGCACTTTATCCTAAGTTCTGCTTTCCTTTACATCTTAAGGGGGTATTCTAGTCTATAAATCAAATTTTGGACAGTTTTTTGAATTTTATTCAAAAAAAAAAGCCAAAAATATTTTTACGATCCATTTTTTTATAGTGTTTTTATTGATATCTTAAGAATACAGAAAGAAATTTTATAAAAAAATATTAAAAATTCAAATAATTAGAGGGGCGGAGAGACAGGTGTAAAAAAATGGCGCATCCTGGTGACATTGATCCTGACTCTCCTGGTGGTCTGAAAAAAAAATCAAAAGAAATTCTTAATCAGTAAGAATGCTGTTATAGTCCTTACCTCAGAGAACACGAAAAAAAAAATTTTGGAAAAATGGCGACTGCCTGAAAATAAAAATTATTTTTTACGCATTTTTTTTTTAAATTCCTGAATTTTTTTAAATATTAAAAACAAAACTTTTGATGCTGGTAGGAACGATAAAGAATTATAAAAAAAAAAAAATTTCAAGTAAATCGGTTGTATAGAACTTGAGATAATGCCGGTACCGCGTGAAAAAAAGTAGTTTCGAGAAAAACGCGTTTAAAAAGTGAGTCAAATTTCAGGCAGTCTAAGTCGGCCGAACGGAGCTAGGTACTACGTCACTAAAGTAACTGTAGCTCTTAGAAGAGTTTTAATTTTTAAAAATCCTTTCGACGATATGTTCTTAAGGGTCTAAACTTCAAATATTTGAAAAAAAAAATCGAATTTTTCAAAATTCTAGAGTAGAATACCCCCTTAGCACCAAGAATTTCGGTTCTACTAGCTAAAGGACATTGAACTTAATAAATTTAGTGTTATAACGCAAATGGGTTTGCCTTTAAATTGACCATTAATAATTTAAAAATCACATAACTTCATACTTCCAATAACTCTCAAAAAAATGAGTCAAATATCATATGTATATGTTGGGTTGTCAAAAAAGTCTTTTCGTATTTCTTATCAAATTTTAACTTATTTTGTATAATAATAAATAAATAAACAAATATGTACCATTGTCGACCACTTCTCTTTTTCCGCTAGAGATATTATTTCATCAGTGTAGAGCTTTCATCATAATAAATCGAAATTTCGAAATTTCCAGAACGGAAGCGAGTGAACCATTATTGTGTTACATGAACTGATACAGCATCGTCTCCAATTTCAAAATAATGCGAATTTCCTCATTATACTCACAAATTTTTCAACAGCTGCAACTTTTTTTCAACTTCCCCGAATTATTATTTTTTTGTTTTGATTGAATAAAGCTTAAAATCTCACCTTTCCAACATTATATGGTATGACACACTGTGGTTGGTAGCACTGGCGATATACGACTGCAACGACTTCTATTGACAAAATACGAAAAGACTTTTTCGACTACCAAATACTCGTATGATACCAATATCTTTACACATATGGATACCAGCTGAACGCTACTACGTTTATCATAATTACTGACGAAAGCTGTTGGCAGTTTCTCTTAATGGCAAAGACAAAATATGTCAATATGAATGCACATGCACGCGCGATATACTTAAGAAGCCTCCAAGAACCTAAAAATCAGCTTAGTACACGCGTACGCATGGTTTCTATATAAGTATGCAAGCATGTGTGAGTATGCTTCAACAGGAAGCCGCAATAAATATGAAAGGCAGAGGACCGACTTAACACCCAAAAGCATTGAACATTAACGAAACCGAGTTACGCTGACCGCCGCAAGGGAGCTACAGGAGGGAATGGAGTGTATGATGTATTTTTATACACGGTTTGCAGCCACAGCAGAGTAAAGGCCTTTCGGCTAGGATGTATTGATATATGATATGTGCGTGGGTAAAGCTCAGAAATCCTGCGTGGTTTATGCGTATATTTGTAAGTATGTATAAAAGGACTTTCAACAGCACGTATGCGTATCGCTTATGGTAGCTACACAACAACACATACACGCTGATTGATAACAACATTATACTTCTGTGCGCATACAAGTTGAAATCATGATTGATGCGTTCAGTGAGGCAAGGTGTGAGTAAAGTAAGCAAGCGAATTATTTAAAGAATCACGCAAATGTACACAAAAGTATGTATATGTGTGAGCATATGTGCTTTCCTTAACGAATAAGCGCATTTGTTAGCTAAGTGAAACCGAAAGCGGCGACAAAGTTTTTAGTTTGTGTGAGCGGGGCGTATGAGTGATTATCACTTCGCCTGTAACAGAATTTCATAACAAACGAGGCACATTCAGTGCCAAATCTAAGACAGGCCTCCGATTCTTAATAAAAAGGAAATGGGCGTTTTAAGTTACAAAAAAATTCTTCTTTTGATACATGGCTTTAAAAGCGACACAATTGCGCAATTTCTCAGCTGAGTACAAAATTTTGGAAATGATATTATTAGCTTCAAAACTTGAGATTTTACAAGAAAATTAAAGATTTCTTAGAGTGAGTTACAGTAAAACAATGATGTTATAAGAAGAAAGAAAGTATTTTCAGCAACTATAAAATCGTACTATTAAGTCTTGCTTGAAGTTACTCCCAGTTGTGTTGCACCCGAAAATAAATTTCGCCATACTATGAAGTTATTTGAGATAATTATGCTGTTTATCATGCATTTTTCTAGCTCACTATTTCGTTGTCGTACTGCCACTAATTGCACAACCGCTGTAACGGAAAGTATAGCAATTATTTTGTCTAAAATATAAATAACTAAATATTTATTAAAAGTAAGACATTTGTTCAATTTCCTTTTGTAATAATAAATTATGAATACAATAAATTGAACACACAGCAAAAAATCACCAATTTCACAAACGCATTGGAAAGTAGGGAGAGTAAATGATATAGCAAAATATGCCCGAACTTTGGTCGATAAAATAAGTATTTGGTTTTTTACAACATAATTTAAAAATCTGCTGAATCATGTATGTATTTATAGTAGATTATCGTTATATGACATAGTCATTAGCATTGTTGGTGGGTTAGATTATGAAAATATTATATCCACAGTCATTAGGCGTCTACATATGAAAATATAAGTGTTAATCGCTTATGCAAAATCAGCAAATTCATCGAAATCCACAGATAAATCAAAAAATGTAAGTTTGGGCAACTACTCATTTACCCCCATTTAATCAACTATAATTTATGTATGGATACTTTTTGTTAAGTTGCCCAACCTTTATTAGACAAATATTGTAAGTCAGTCACATATCTTTCTGCTTGCCTGACGAATCATTTCTCTGTTGTATAAAGAAGCATTTTATTTATTTATTATTATTATTCCTTTTTTATCAGCTTCAAATTCATGACTGATACGACGTTATCGTGGCATTTCTCTGTTAAAAACCACTTTTGAAAACCAATGAAATGGATACTATTATTCATCACTCAAATCTCATACAATATTTCTGAAAGCATGACATTTGAAGACAAGTATTTTAATGATGTTTAGTTTCGATTTGGGCGTGGTTTGCTTTGTATATGTACATGGATTTGAGCAAGTTTAGAAAGATTATTCGCCAAGAAACCTGCTAGAAAAAAATTAATTTCATCTTAACTAATAATTTTCGATGATTTCTTGTCTTGCTGATGGCTTATTAGCGTTATTATGCAAGGGTATTGCATTTATACTGTTCTTTCGGACTGACTTAATACCAGTAAAATCAGTTATAATATATGAAATTTAATATTAAATTTTCATTACCCTTAAAGGGTATTTCATCCCTTTGAATGAGTGCTATTCGTCCTTATACGGAGTGTGTTCAAAAGGTATCGCGAATTTTGTGTTTTTTCAAAAATTATTTATTTATTCATGAATATCTATTTTGTACCCTTCAAAGTAATCCCCATGAGATATTATACACTTGTGCCAACGGTTTTTCCAATCTTCGAAACATTTCAAAAAATCATTTTTTTTTTATCTTCTTCAGCTCCTCCTTCGATGTCGTCTTTACCTCGTCAAGAGAATTTTTGTTCTTCCACAAATCCAACGCCCGGATTGCTTAGCGCAAATTGCGCATAACTTGCAGATAATATTCCTTATTGACCGTCCTTCCCTGTGGCAAGAACTCATGATGCCCCACGCCCCTGCAATCGAAGAAAACTGTCAGTTACGATTCGCGATACTTTTTGAACACACCTCGTATGTGCGTCGTCAGTTGCATCAGATGAAAATCCAGGTCTCCATGCCGTCTTTCTATCCACGAATCGATGTGCGCAATAAGTCTGAGCCCTTTGGATGAAGAAGCCACCGCTGCTGCCACATTTTGATGCTCGCTTCCCCTCTGTCTTTGCTGATACTATTTTAGGCGCTGATAGCTGATATAATCGTTTGAGTTCATCTCCTTGGAAGTCAATGGGCATACTGGCTGATATTTCACAAACGTCAGTTGAAATATTCCGGAAATCACATATTAATGAGCATTCGTGTACTCAACTAGTGCTAAAGTAGCTGTTGGTGCCTTCATCCAAAATGCAGTTTTCTATTTTTAAAATAACTGGTAATTTATATGAGGTATTCAGGGACTAGTATTTCATCCAGGGCTTTGATTATGTGTGCTAATTTTGCGTTGCTGAACGCATTCTTGACATCCATGGTAATCAGCGCGCAGTACTTTTTTTGTCACCTTTCCATCACATAATCATCATGCAGACCACCTATCCCTCATGTCATTCGAATTACGCAAAGAAACAACTTCCACCGCCTCATACCGCTGATTCCATATACGTAATACTTGAACAGTCTCTTATAGGAAACAAGAAATTTTAGATTTCCTAGTCAACAGAACTAGTTTTTACTAGAATTGATGGCAAGACCACTACAGCCGCCAAATTTGTTGCTACGTTGAAGATATTCATTGTGAAGTCGATAGTACCCAAACACAATGAAAAAAGGTCCGTCTTCAATATTTTATTTATTAGTTTGCAACTCTGCCGCCAGTTTTTCTCTACATAAATAAGATTATTTTTAGAGAACATAAATTTATTATTTGGCTCTTATTTCCCTGGAAAAGACTTCTATTTATAATATGTATTAAACTATTTTTATTCGAATATTAAGTTTTGTTGCCATGAGTAATAATAGATTCATGATAAAATGCCAAGCATTGTTAAAAGGTATTATAATTTTAATATTATTTGCTTTTTAGAAATTTCAACAAACAAACTTTCAACAATAAACTTACATACTAAGAATAATAAATATCGTTGACGTGTTGGAACCCGTGGCTGAAAAGCACTTTTTTACGAAAATAAAACGCTTTCAAAAATAAATATTCACAGCTACACCGCGCATCTGGCCGAGTGTTTTTTATCCACCGATTCGCCAGTTTTCCAACACTTTACTACATAAATAAACACCTGCATAGACGGGCACGCAAATTGCTGTGCGCACACATACACATGTGTATGTATGTGTGTTTATGCGCTAATATGCCATTTACGCGCATTTACTCGTAGTACACACTATTAGTACCCATTATTTGGGCAAATGTGTGCATTTGTTTACACACTTGCATGTTAAACTAATTTCAAGCCAATTTGTATTATTTTTTGGTTCGCCCATTAACAGCATTAGGCAAATTTTTCACATCGTGGAGAACCTGAGGCTTTGATTTGCACATACATAAATATTATAATTGCATACACATATGTATATACCGTTATGTGCGCCCAATGCTTGCTTTAATTATGTTTGTTTAATGGGCACGCTAATCGCCTCTAAATTAGTTGCTGACATGCTGAATAACAGTGATTGAAATCTTATTTCAATAACGCAGGAAATAAAAAAATATAAGAAGCAATTTAGAAATGCTGAGTTCAAATATAATGATGCTTTACGTAATAAGATAAAGAGTCACAAACGCAGATTTTAACGTTTGAGGGGCACACCTAGGGCGACAGACTGAAAAACGGCAAAATTTAGGAATAAAAAAAGTCCTATATCACTTGGTTTAAAATTTTGTTTACACATTTTTAGGTTAGGTTGAGTTAGTCTGGTAGTCCAGACCCCAAAAGTTGAGTAGTCATCCTTTTATCGACACCTCTTCCAGGGTTTCCAGACGTAGCCTATCCAATGCGAGAAAAGCGTGCAAGAGATACTCTACTATTTTTCTAGTGACTTGCTCTTGACAATTTCTGCAGTCTTCTCGATCTGTCAGCCCCGCCACCAAACAGTGACCAGTTAATGTTCCGATGTATCGAGTGCGAATAGGAATTTTTGTACTTCTGATTTACCGTTTTACACATGACTTTTGCAGTTTTGTCCAGAGTTAGCTCGTTCCAACAGGTTTTAATTTTTTTTTTTTTTTTTACCATGCTTCTGTCCAGATCATGGATTTGGCAATGCTGCTTACGTTTTCGCGTTTTAGCCGTACACCATTCTTGAAAATACTAATTCCGTGTCCTCTATACTTTTGTGACCTGATACCCAGCAGAAGTAAAGTTGCTTGCTTCCAGCAACTCTTTTTAGTGCTGCCCTGTCGAAATGCGATACGAGAACCAGCTACGCGACTTTCATATTAGTAAAAGCCTCAGCTTAAAATATACTGTATTGGTCCGGCAACTTAAAAGGCTATCTTATGCTCAACTTCGAACAGTATATCTTCGCACCAACTCCATCATTTTTCAGAGTTTTGCGTCCAGCTAACATATACTTTTACCAACCAACTTTTTCTATCTTTACTTTGAACATTCTTTCCCAGTTGAAAAGTAGTATGTATGTGCCTGCCAAACCGCTGAGCTATGCTCGAAGGTTCTACTTACATATAATATTTCCTGCATCCAGTAGTCGTCCCGCCGATTTTGCGGAGCAGTTTTCAGGAAGAGGTTTTTAGGTGGCAGGTTTAGTACTAGTTCAGGAGCCGCCATGAGACTTGTTTTTAAAGCTCCCGTTATGCACTGCGCAGCGAGCCTCTGAACCCTTTCCTTTGGCTTCCGCTGGTTGGATTTTAGTACGTCTGTCCACGATACTACTGCACCGTAGAGCAGAATTGGTCTTACAATAGCTGTGTAGCACCAGTGCATGAGAGAGGAAAGAAACCCAAGTCTTCGACATATCGAAGGGAACCTCCATTGAGGAATTTCGAGCTTTCTTTTGACTACAAGCAGATCCGTTTTCTCCGGACTCCGCCCCAGACCCGCTTGCGATGCCCAATTATGAACGGTATTGAGAGAGACAGTCATAATACTGCCAATAGTCTGTAGACGCCTACCCGTAATTAAGATCCTTAGCAGTTTATTCATCTCTAATGTCCATAAAAGCGGAGATAGCACTCCACCTTGCGAAGTACATCTACAGACTTCTAGCGTCGTTCCATTCTGCTCTTGTTCATATAGAAGTCGGGAGGCTTCCGATTCAACATTAAAGGATCAACAGCTCCTTTAAAAATTTTCGCACATTAGTACACCTCATTACTGCGATCTTCTACATTAAATTACAGTTTGGATCCTAGCTTAGCAAAAGCACTTTTTAGATTTTCGTTTAATGGAACTTTGTGGGTGTGTGAATTTTCCCTTTACGTCCATCTGTACTCGTCATTACGAACCTTCTCATGCCAAAAAAATATTTGAACCAAGTTTCATCAAGATAAAAAAATCTAAAATACATATAGACAAAGCATTTTGAGCCTAGCGCAACTGTTAATGACTGACTGTTAATTCGCCTTTTGAAAGCTGGGCGAAAGAGAGTGCCGAGATGATTTTTTTCACCTTTTCAAGACAACTTAAAAAACAGGAATTGGTTTAAATTTTGAGAGACAATTCCAATCTTTTATTTTTTCAGCAAGTTCATACTTTACTTCGAACTAAAAAGCCATAAAAATAATTTTGGTGTATTAATAAAGTAATGAAACACAAAGTGGCTTGATATTTTCGTAAATAGTTGTTTAAATCTCGTGGGAGCAACAAAGACGAATGAGCAAATGAGGCTTCCGGAAATTTTGAAAATGTATAGAAAAAGGCAAGTTTGGACAAAATATTTTGTGTCTATCTAAAATAAGCCTATTTCTCAAATACTTTTCATATAGTATATAGTCTGTCAAGTAAGAGCGTGTTCGATTTTACTGACAGTTAATGAAAGATTTCGCTCTAATTCCTTCGCGAACCGATAGGGGGAAGCTTTGTCCTTGATGCATTGTCAACAAAGGTTCAGTTATCGTTGATCTTTTGAAAGAGAATCACGTTAAACGCCATGAGTGCTAAGTACGCGTCGCGCTACGAAGCTTTTTTCCTTTGCATCCACCCGAAAAGTCCCAAAATGTCGTAATCAGCGGCTGCTAAATATATGAGAAAATCGAAGGCATTTGTACAGAAGTAGATACAACGATATATAGTGGCTAAAAATGTCGATGATTTACCAGAACGTGGTTCGATAGAAAAAGTGAACAAAAAAAATGAAAAAAGAATAGTGAGTCTGTTTTCGCGGAATGCTGCTTTAACACTGAGGCAGGGACAAACAAAATTAATGGCAAAAGGCTTAGATATATCCTACGAAACTATCCGAACTCTTCTTCATACTCATGATCTGAAATGGCGCAACACAATGAAGAAGCTTCTGTTGACTGAAAAACTTGTGACAAAGAGTTTACAACAGCGCGCCCGTCGTAACTTCTTTTCACTGTTTGGCGTCAATAGGAGACTTCAAGCGTAGCCAGGTCCTTCTCCACCTGGTCTTTCCAACGGAATGGAGGTCTTCCTCTGCGTCCTCCGGCGGGTACTGCAACGCTTTTGGCAACAGTAATTCTGCATGATATTACTAGAGTGATATTGTTTTTGGTGATCCTGGTGCCAAGATAGCCGAAATTATCGAAGGCCTCAACGTTATGACTGTCAACAGTGACAGATACTTCGTCTTGTCCTCGTTTAATATCAGACCCATTTGCTTCACTTCTTTGTACAACCTAAAGAAGGTGGTACTAACGCCGCGGTTGCTATCGCCAATGATATCGGTGTCATCGGCATATGTCAGCAGTTGTACACTCTTGTTGAAGATTTTACGTTCTCTATTCAGCTCTACAGCTCAAGTTATTTTCCACAGCAGTAGATTAAAGAAGTCGCACGATAGAGAGGACATATCTGAAATCACGTTTGGTATCGCACGGCTCCGAGAGAATGGATAGATCCCGATCTCCTTCCTTTCAGTTTACACAGTAGTATTACAAGTAGTTTTCATTCAGGCATAGTGGCATAGATGCAGTTCCTTTTTCTGTGTGTGTGGGCATGTGTTGATCCTCTTTTCATGGGTCTTTTCTAAGATTTGGCGCATTCTAAAAATCTGGTCAATCCGTCATCGGTAGCCTTAATCATTTCGTTTTCAAGTGAAAGGCGCAGAGCATTATTCCAACATATCGATAGTTTGTTATACTGAACGAGTACGATAATTGAGTTGAGTATAAAAATGCATTCCTGATAATATGTTTTAAGCGAAAAACATACATACATATTCTCGGTTTTGCAAAAATAACGCAAATTAATATGCTGAGCAATACAAATTTCCTCAGGTATAAAAAAGTTAAAATGGCCACCATTCTTTAAATTTCCAAAGAATACTCAAAACTTTGTTTAATTTAATGCGAAAATAAAACAACACCTATGAAAGAAACATTAAATCTCCAGAGGACGAAAATCACACAAAAAGTAATCAAATTGCTTTCTAACTTGCTTCTTCTGCCTCTCACTTGCATAACGACGAAATTGCCTCCTGCTGCTCTCAAAAGCTTATTTTCGCACATCCGAAGCAATTACTTTCTAAGACATTTGAAATGGGGTCTTTTCGAGCATTTGTTTTCGCTTTCTTATTTCGCACCTGGAAACAACCAATCGCATACATACATACATATATACGTACGTGGCCTTCGCATTCGAGGAAGAGCGCACGCATTTACGCCGTAGTGTTGCGCGTCAAGGTGTTTTGCGTATTCGAATTATTTACTTTGTCGTACATATGTCATTTTGTCACAAGCTCAACATGTGTGAGGAATTATTTCCGGTAACGTTTGGCACTACCTATTTACGTGCAAATTTATGCCTACGTTGTGGCCGCGGGGGTTGTTTTATACAGGCATACATATATATGTGCGTTTGAAATTACATATGTGCAATATATTAACACATGTAGGTTCCAGAAATATATAATTAACTGCTAGTTGCGTCAATATTAAATTTTTGATCACACATGGCACCCGCTGTGTTAGTATTACGATATTTGAAGTTTAAAATGGGGCTGATTTGGTTGAAAAACTTTAAAAGCAACCTGAGACAATAATTTATGACTTCCAAATTGAACTCTTATTTCGAGTTTTTGAGAAAGTTCCTAAGCAAATTTGTAGCAACTGTATATATACATATATACTGTGCCCAAAAAATAATAATAATAATATTGTATTTATTTTGAAAATTCTTTATTTAATCTTCCAAATCAATTTCATCCCCTTCAAAGTAAGCCCCTCCCGGTGCAATGCACTTATGCCAACGGATTTTCCAATCTTCGAAACACTGGTTGTAGTCACTTTCCGGGATGGCCTTCAGTTCCCTCTTCGCTGCGGCTTCAATCTCCTCTATCGTATAAAAACGGTGTCCCCGGAGCGGTCTTTTGAGCTTGGTGAACAGCCAGAAGTCGCACAGCGCCAGATCAGTGTTGTGTTGTGTCTTTTTATTGTTTATTCATGTTACATTATCTCCCGCTGTTAAATGTTTTCGTCTTTCATAAGTTCATCCAGCTCATTGTTTCACCTTAAAGGCCACTCGTCATTGATATGATAATATATATTTATGTGAACTTGAACAATTCTTCATTGACGCTTATTCTCATGTGCATTTGGCCTCAATTCGACAAAATCATTTGTATTTGAAATTAGTAATTACCACGCACGCAATTGAGGCAAATATTTGTTACTCATACGCCGAGGTGTTCGTGATTCCACGTATAGTTTTATATATAGTTGATCAAAGCCATTATAGGTGTATGCATTGTGTAGCTGAGCACAAAGCTATTGAATGGACTTATGCAGACATATATTTTTATTTGCACATCTTTTAATGCCAACAAATAACGCCCAAGCCTAAAAAGCAAATGCTTTTCCCCAAAGTTCGAACATCCTGCCTGCATTATTTTAAGATAATATAAAGAATAAGTAAGCACGAATGAAATTTGACGCTCTTAGTAGCATAGAAATATTAATATAACTTAAAGTAGCTTAAGATACATAGGTATTATTGAAATCCCAATAACCAAATTCAACATTAGATAATCAGATTTAACCAACGAATATACTAAATGGTATGATTATTTTCCTAAAAGGTGATCCATTTCGAATTTCACTACCTTTTTTAAGAAAAAAACACAGAAACTTCAAATTCAATTTATTATGATTCGAAAGGACATTCTTTGGCATTTATAAGGTCCATTCGTTGAGTCCGATGACTCGGTGAATCCACCGGCCAATAAACCACACCAAATCGTTGTTTTTTCTGGATGAGATTTCAGCTATTGAGTCTCTTTATGAATTGATTCAGAAATGGGCCTTATCGCTGAACAAAATTTGGCCCGAAAACGGATCTTCTTGGAAGAAGAGATCTTTCAAGAGCTCATAGAGCGAAGCGATATCGCTTGGAAAGGTCGAGCGGCTTCAGTTCTCGCTTTCAATTTAAAATTTCGACGTAAAATGCGTTCCATACATCAGCGCCGAATCGACTCTCCACGGTCCTCGTGTACAATCTCAGCCACGACTGAGAAACATTCTTCACTGCGTACTGGACGTGATTTACGAGGTGTGTTCAAAAAATGTCGCGAATCGTAACTGACAGTTTTCTTCGATTGCAGAGGCGTGGTGCATCATGAGTTCTTGCCACAGGGAAGAACGGTCAATAAGGAATATTACCTGCAAGTTATGCGCAATTTGCGCGAAGCAGTCCGCCAGAAAGGTCCGGATTTGTGGAAGAACAAAAATTGGCTTTAGCACCACGATAACGCCCCTGCTCACACACATCGTTGTTTCTGCGCGACTTTTTGACCAAAAACAACACACTAATGATGCCGCATCCACCGTATTCCCCAGATCTGGCCACCTGTGATTTTTTCTTGTTTCCTAAACTGAAGAGGCCCATGAAAGGACGACGTCACGCTTCTCTTGACGAGATAAAGACGGCATCGAAGGAGGAGCTGAAGAAAATAAAAAAAAAAAATGATTTTTTGAAGTGCTTCGAAGATTGGAAAAATCGTTGGCACAAGTGTATAATATCTCATGGGAATTACTTTGAAGGGGACAAAATAGATATTCATGAATAAATAAATAATTTCTGAAAAAACACAAAGTTCGCGATACTTTTTGAACACACCTCGTATGCGGTCGAATATTATCAAAAAATTAAAGATGGGTGTACCGAATAGTATATATAGAAGGCCAATTATGATAATCCTATGTTGAGTGCAATGCGCGAAACACATTCTTTACAGAACTTTAATTATCCTAATAAAGTTGAACAATTTATAAACCTTTCAGGCGTAAATCTTTCCATGTTGAAATGTCAAACAGTATTGAACAGAAATTGTATGACAGCTCGACATTACTCACCTGTGATCTGTCAAAAAAGGCTATTGGCATACCTACTTGAATTTGAATCACTTCATTCGAATTTTACGCCAACGGCTTATTTGAAAAAGAAGCTTGCCAGTAAACAGCTACTTCGGTGAATAAAAAAGTAATATCTTGGGCTTACGAGGAATGAAGCCACGACAAAATGTCCTGAGCACAAATGAGTTTTCAATTTACTTTTTTATAAAAAACGACCTAAGTATCTAAAAGCAATTATACAAAAATATATATCAATTATATTTAAAAAACTGGTAAACTGGGCAACAAACGTCTATATTCAAAATAATTTTCCTTATTATATAGGGTGGGCCATATAAAATTTTAAATTTAAAAAGTCAATAAAAAACGGCTTGATATTTTTCAAAGGTCTGACATTTATTTAAAAGGATGTTTTATGAAATTTATTTGTGGAAAACAATTTCGGACAAATGACCACCATGGCTGAGTTTACAGTGGCTTATCCGATCCACCCAATTTTGGGGTACTTTCTCGATGGTTTCAGGCCTTATGGCAGCTACAGCAGCTTGAATCTCGTACTTTAGATCTTGCATTGTTTCTGGATAATTGACGTAATATTTATCTTTAACAGCTCTGCACAGAAAATAGTCCAACGGAATTAAATCGCAGCTTCTTGGAGGCCATTTCACATCACCGCTTTTGCTGATTATGCGATTTTCGAAGATAGGGCGTAATAGATTGAGTGTAGTGTTTGCTGTATGGCACGTAGCGCCGTTCTGCTGGAACCAAATGTTGTTCAAGTCTTCCTTTTTAATTTGCTTGAAGAAAAATTTGGTTAACATTGCGCGATATTGCTCAGTGTTGATGGTTACGGCGGTTCCTTCCTCATTTTCGAAGAAAAATGGGCCGATAATTCCACCAGACCAAAATCCGCACAATACAGTGATTCGTGCTGGATGCATTGGCTTCTCGACGATTACGTGTGGGTTTTCTGTGCCCCAAATGCGACAATTCTGCTGGTTAACGTAACCATCGAGGTGGAAATGAGCCTCGTCCGAAAAGATGATTTTTCGGTAAAATTGACCATCCTCGGTTTTTTTTTTAATATTTCCCAGTTTTCTACTAGTGAATACCGAGCCATTTCGTAAATTTTAGACTTTTTACTGAATATCTGTCACTTTCCGAATGGTATTTAACGTTTCCAATGTCGAAATATAGATAATTCAAATTTAAAACGTTAGATGGCCCACCCGTTATATAGTCCAATAAATTTATGGCCCCTTTCACCCATTTTTACACAGTATGATATTATATAAGCTAGACGTATATGTTTCCAAAAAGTTTATTTGCTATTTAGTAGATATTTACAATATAGAAAGACAATTCGGAGCTAGACCACACTCACTTTTCGCAAACCAGAGATATGCCTTCCTACTGAGTTAGTTTTTCCCATTATTGGTATTTTTTAGGCGTGGCAGTAGTTCGATTTTGAGATTGAAATTTCACCTTGAACATTAGCTTTTAACAAATGTCCCTCCTTCCTCTTTTTTATTGGCGTAGATACCGATTTCGCGGTTATAGCAGAGTTTACAACAATGCTCCAGTCATTCTTTCTTTTCTTGTACCTTCTTTATTCAGATCTGCTGCTCGAATTATTTTCTCCAGGAGTAGATTGAAGAAGGCGCATGATAAATAGTCGTCTTGTCTGAAACCCCGTTTGGTATCGAATGGTTCAGAGGACCTTCCCGATCCTGACTGAGCTTTTAGTATCACTGACCATCAGTTTACACAGCCGTATATTTTATTTTTTTGGCGATGCTCTCATAATGACATCAACCAGCTGGTCAGCGGCACCTTTCCAATTAAGGACCCGGACAATCCAGGTGCATGCCCTTAAAACGCAATTCTTCATACGTTTGCAGTGGTCAGCATTAAAAGAAGCATATCTCTCATTCGAGGCTGTTTTTTTTTCTTAATTTGGGGTATTTTTCACGTAGCGGGTCTCTAACCCAGCGCACAACTCTGGGTATGGATCTTTTGTCACCTAACTTTAGCTCGCCTCCAAACTAATGTTTTTTGGCTACCCTAACCCCGTTAACTTCTAAACATGGATCCATCCTCCTCTCACCTTTCCAGTTAATCTTAAAATATACATATACATATGTAACTGAAAAGTACAGACTCAAAAGAAATAAATCGTAAAAAAAATAGTAAATAAATTATAAAAGATATTAGTTCAATTATAATTAGATATTTATAAACAAACTTGTTATCTATAATTACCTACTGTTCAGAGGCTTCGGCTGGTTGCCATGTAACAGTGAATTAAAAGAAAGCTAATGGCTTTATATTTCCCATGGAAGCACTGCCTGCTGAGTCACCCACTCACAAAAAGCAATCGCACAAAAGGGAATAAGCATTGCAATTACATAAAATGGCATTAATTCAAGCGCAAGCAATGATGCATGCGACATGTACTTGCACTTTGGATGCTGGCTGTCTTCAGATCTGCAAGAAGGCGCATATTACCTACACACATATGCACTTGTAAGTATATATCTCTTGACTTTTGAACCTCAATTGATATGCATACGGTATTAAAACATTTCTGAATTTCTTACAAACACGCACACATACACTTATACATATCGAGTGCATAGGTGCATGTGTGATGCAGCTGCATGCGAAATGAGCGGGCGTGTGCCTTCAGTCTTTTCTGGTATTGATTGCTTCTCCGCCGATGAGCAGCTTGGCTTTTACTATTGAATTGCAAATAAAATATCACATTATGGATGAGCCGAAAGACAAGTGAGCAATTCACTCTGCAATCAGTTGTGCATTCAACAAAGCAAATAAGGCATCGGAAGTGTATTTATTGGTGGTGGTTCCACCAAACTTCCGACGCAACATTGTCAAGGCCACTCTATTTTGAAAAAGCGTTTAAAGTTGGAAGAATTAAAAATGTCATCATAATAAAGGTGTTTGAAAAGATTGTTTGCTAATCTGATTAATAGCAAGTAAGGTCGGATGTAACCTAACATTTTATACTCTCGCAAGGATCTAAGACGGGGAAATCTTCTTCTTCTTCTTCTTCTTCTTCTTCTTCTTCTTCTTAATTGGCGTGGATACCATTTCCGCGATTATAGTTAATTCGCTGAACTATATCAATGTCCTCGTATAAAACGGGAAATTTTGTTCCATTCAATTTATTCTTCAAAATGTATATCGTTCCCCTGACATTAATCCCCCTTAGCCACAGTACATTCATGTCAACGTGTTTTCCAATCTTCAAAACAGTTGTTGGAGTCAATTTCCGGAATAGTCTTCAATATGCGTAGCGATTGACGTTTAATGTTTTCAATTAACTCAAAACGGTTTCCCCGCAGCGGTCGTATGAGTTTCCCAAACGGACACAAGTCATACGGCGCTAAGTCAGGCGTGGTTGCGACACGATATTGGTTTAATTTCAAAAACTAAGAGTTGTCCGCCCACAATTCCAGCCTATTTTGATGAGCAAACGACAAACAGTTGGCCGGGCCAAAGAAATTCGGTTCACCATACTTCGATAATCGAAGAAAACTGTCAACATAACCTTGATTTTTGACCTGCTTTAATGTGGTTTTTTCGGCTCATTTTTGGCACGATATTTGACGAATTGATCATTTGTTTCTGGATCGTAAGTATAGGTCTAAGACTCATCTCCAGTAAAAACACGTTTCATGATATTCTAGTAGTCGGAAATCATTTTTCCTTGCTCTTGACCATCTTTGAATACTTTGTAGCAAACAAAAATTCTTGCTCGCGGCAAACAATTATCACCGAAGGCTTTTTCCAACATTCTGAATGTTTCGGCACCACAAATTTGATTCCACACATAAATTATAATGGAACTACTTTGCTGAATAATTTCACTCATCGGAAAAAACGCCGGAGTCATTAGCGTTCGGACCCATGCCTTTTTTTTATATTTATTTAAACCACAGATACAATGGCCCAATTCCTCCCCTATGCAGCACCTATCTTCTCCAAGATATCTCAACAGCTTACAACTTGTATTTGTAGACGGGTGGATGGGCAGACGATAACTGAATTACAACTCGTCTGGTCATGGTCATCATTTATATACGTAAGTTTAACCTTATGTCTACCCCAATGGTTTTCTAAAACTATTATGTTCTGTAACAACATGTTGCTCTCATGGTTAAAGGAAATTTAAAGGAAATTTCATAGACACTGTTTCTGAGTTGCTTATTAGTTCTATGGACGGAAAAAACGGATTACCTGTTAATACGAATTAAACTGAATTGGTTTAATTTACGAGGACCATAAAACCCTGGAGGCACTCCTTCCCTCATTCGGTGCTCTCGACTTCACTTTGTTAAAAATATATAGTACTTTCCTTTATGGCACTGGTTGTCCTATACTGTTGTAAAAGAGCTGTTGGGAAGCTATGATGTCTCACACTAAAAGTTGTGTAGGGTTGAGTGGATTAATCCGAAATCGTCTCGCGCTTCAATTGCATCTCTGCTAAAGTGGGCCACTGTACTGCGGAACCTACTCTTCGCCGCTTCTCCTCTGCGCACACACCTTCGAGAGATACGTGAATGGAGCAGAGACGCTGGAAAAGTGGCGCAGTGAGTTTCCTGCAAGGATTGAGCGAAACTCAAGGAGAAGGTTGGAGAGGAAGTCTTCTGTCGGGAGCTCTCAAACAACTCTTGTTTCATACTGCCAGTCCACTGCTCTGTCTTTCTAGCAGAAGTGGCAACTATTAGTACTTCAACGAACGGCGGCGTCAAATTTTAAATGAAAAAACTTCACAGAAAACTGGAACTATTTTAGATTAATACAAATGTATGTTACATCTAAATTCAAATCTAAATGCGACAATAATAGCAAGTAGCCACTATAACTAAAAGTATGTAGACAGCTGGGCCTCTGCACAAGAAAACGGGGTTTCTAAAGAACCTCCCACGACAACTCGTCTTTGCTAATGGCATACATATACTTTCCGATACCTCAAGCCATAAGAAGTTTCAATCACTTCCACAAAAGCCAAGTATATCAACCGACTAAGCAGCTCGTTGGCCTGCCAGGCAGGTTAAACAAGGCAAGGACGGCATATGGACAACTACAATCGGAATCTCCACGAGCACAAAACTACGATTAACTCAAAGTGAAGCATAGTACATTGTATGGTTCGAGTCTATAATAATAGGAATTATTATAGTCCTTTAGTAAATCTTTGACAGTTTTTCAAACTAGTCTATCCTACATTGGTATCACTTCAAATTTTTCGGAAAGCATTTAAATTGATAAAAGTTCTACATATTTTGAGATCCCTTGAGCAGTAGTTCAGAACTAGTAAACTATAATTTGTACACTATATGAGAAAGAAAAGTTAATGAGCCCTTCTCCATCTGGTCTCTCTAATGGAGTTGAGGCCTGCCTCTTGATCTGTGTCCCCTGGGTGTTCTGAGGCGAATACTTTTGGTCCTTGAGTTTTGTTATCCATTCGGACGACACTGCCTAGCCAGCGTAGCCGCTATCTCTTAAGTAATAA
>CM050323.1:23912478-23968271 GCA_027475135.1 Bactrocera correcta
CATGACCAATGTAAGCCCATTGCAATTTGCTCACTTTCACCGCAAAATTCATATATGCATACTCTTATATGTATGTTCGGTAGAATCTTTACGATCTACATGTGATATTGAAAAGAGAATCAATTGGTAAGTAACGCTCGTGCGGCTTTGGATGCCTGTATCTTTTGTGTAATAGTTTTCTTTGTTTAACACATTTGGCCTTTATTTTCGTTTTCCATTTGCCGTAATCAACAATCACACTCTCACAAGTTTGGTTTGCAATTGAACATATGCTTTCACCATAAAACTCTATGCAATCAGCTTTCGGTTTGCTTGGATTTTCTTTCTCTTCAGCCAGTCCGTAGATACAAACATGCTAGATTGTCTGCTGATGTGTAAATGTTATGTTCAAGGTGTGTCCCCACAGAAGCAAATGAAATTTGCGCATATTGAGATTAGGGTAGCACCATATTATCTGAGAATTTAAATTAATAAAAAAATCAATCTCTGAAGAGAAAATTATAAAGGAAAGATAAGCATATACATCAATATATATATTGTCTTCTTTATTGGCGTAGACACCGCTGCCGCAGTTATAGCCGGGTTTACAACAGCGCGCCAGTCGATCTTCCTTTTTGTTGTTTGGCGTCAATTGGGGCTTCTAAGTGTAGCCAGGTTTTTCCAAACTAGCACCTGGCTAGGGTTATTCTGCGTTTGACTTCCAGGATGTTGTTGTGTGGTTAATACGGGTTCCAAGATAGTCGAAATTATCTACGACTTCGAAGTTATGACGGTCAGCAGTGACGTGGGAGACAAGTCGAAAAAGTCGCACGGAAGAGACTTGTCTGAAAGCTAGTTTGGTATCGAACGGCTCGGAGAGGTCCTTCCCGATACTGACAAAACTTTTGGTATTGCTTAACTTCAATTTACACGCGATATTAGGTGTGTGTCGATTGTTTTTTCACGGGTCTTTTGCAAGTTTTGGCGCATGATGAATATCCGGTAAGTTTTTGATCTTCCAGGCCTAAAGCCACACTGATAAAAATTTCAATCGTCGGCGTAGAAGTTATGTTAGATTTCCAAATGAGATCCACTAATCTCATCTAACCTCACTCAATATTAAGTAATATTTTTAGTTTCCTTGAGGTGGTTGTGCTTGCGAAGGTGACTTGATAGATATGTGGGAGTCATTTTAGCTGTAGAAATAACAACGCAGAAATTATGCGATTATCCTTTAAATAGAGTTCATTTCTAAACGAATAATAAGGTTCGCTCGCATCTGTTTTGGAGATTTTGAAAATTCGATTTATGCTGATTAAATTTTATATTGATGGAATAAAGTCTCCAGCGGAAAAATGGCAAAACACAATATAAAAAAAGAAGTTGAAGTTTGATTAGAAATATGAATCGTCCTTTTCTACTACCAATATTATTAAAGACACTTTGCGGGTACAAAAAAGTACCACCAATCTTCCAAGCTCAAGTTTGAATAAAGCAAACGGTAGTTTGAAGGTAAAAATATCAAAAGTGAAGTGGGTTCCAAGTTTCTTTGCGACTAATCGGAAAGTCATCTTAAACTTGGGAACCAACCTAATGGCAGCTATACAAAATAGAGCATCCACGCGCATATAACAGTAAATGTGTTTAATACATATTGACATAGCTATGTGTATGAATATTTATTTCATTTATGCTCCCACTTGGTTGTCGGTATGTACATATATAAATAGGTAAGCGTGATTTGCGCATTAATTTCATGCCTCACAGGTGTGCAAGGATACATATCACTCGAATACTTACTATGTATGTATGTATATGCATGAAAATATCCTAGATCTTGGTATAAGAATTCTATTTAATTCCTCTGAAATTATTCTTGTAAATATATACATATGTATTTATAACTTATATTGGCCTTTCTTATACGCTCTATCACCTGTCATAGCTATCTGTGCACACATGTACTTGTATGTATACCACTTATAGCACGTATGTATGTATGTATGTATGTGGTGTACGACGTTTATAGTGAGGCAGAATTCATTGAATTTTGAACACAGTTTATTTATAGTGAATGGCTGGAACGTGTGGGCGTTGCGGTGAATTGTCAAACTATCAAAGAATAATTTTGGTTTGCCTGCAAAATACTATACATCGATCCATATGTATATGTATTTGATTTCGATATTTGATGCCGGCCATATGTCTTTGATTACACTGTGTATCGATTGCCTACATACAAGTATGTATGTGTAAAAACATAAGTACACATGCGTATGTTATATGCATAGACATGCCAGGTTCATTTGTTGTTGTTGTGCAGTAGATAAACAAATAAATGAGTTTGGACATACGTGACCTGACTTTGATTTATTGTTTTAAGGAGATTGATTCAAGCTTTCGCAATGCATTAAAGAAAATTCATTACGACATGCCCTTTGCTCATGTGGAGTATTTCCTTTGTTTGGTTAATTTACAAAGCACAACTTGCAATTTCAACACTAATTAATTGGAGGCAGTGAACGCACTTGCTTTGACAGATCTACAGCTGAGATACTTACATAAGTAACAACGCTTTTTGAATTACTTAATGTATAAGTTAGCTTTTGAGCACATGTGAAGTGAGATTTAACTTATTTTCGACTCCGAAACATATTGTTTCGGCTTGGCTTCAGCAAAAAACATGAGTTTCAGCCAGCGACTTAACCAGCATATCTTTTCATTCCTACAAAAAAAAAAAAAACAAAAAAAAAAAAATACTTTCCAACCTTACTTTAATATTATTGTTACTTTATAAATTCTCCTGAATTTGAGTTAAAATCATTTTCCGCGCTCTGATTATAATGATAGTGGCGGACTTTATGATCAGTCTATTAACTACTTCGCATATGCAACATTTTCTTTCAATTTCCTTAAGCAAGTGAATCCTTTGTAAAAAATTCTTGGCATTTTTGCTACTGACTTGTGAGTATCTCCGAACTTGGTCCTATGGTTACAGGGATAGTCTTCAGCGAACTTTATTATATCTCTTCGATCGACTGAAAATGGATTCCACCGAAAAACAATTTCGGTTTGGAGAACATGGAAAAATCACACTGAGCCAAAACTGCGTTTTCCCCTCCTTTCCGATGATTGCTGACTTGCTTGGATGTCAAAATCATAAACCCATGACTCATCGGTAGTTATAACAATCTCCATGAATGTGAAAGCGAAACTCGCACCAGCAAACATGTCCAAAGAGACTCGTTTACGGTACTCTTTATGAAAAAAATATCAAATTTATCGGGACGAGTCAAGCTAGAGTGCGCTTTATACCCAAAATATTCACCAAAACCATTTGAACGGACTCGACGAGGATGTCGAGCTCTCAATGTATTTCTGAAAACGGTTTTCGTCTGACTCAAAAATGTGCAGATATAGAATATTTCATTATCAAATTTAAGATGTTCAAGAGTTTGCGGTTAATAATAATTTTATTTATTTTAAGAGTTTTTGTGTTTATTTTGTAAAGCTTCCCACCTTTATAAAAACTTAACCGTTACGCATAACAACGATTTTATATAACTTCTTTAAAATGTTTTTGCGTCACCTAAGCTAACTATAAAGAATCGGATAGACTACTTGATACTTGCACTGGCTTGACAATTTGCGTCATTAGAAATAATAAATTTAAAATTCTTTAGTATTCTTTTATTTCTGAAGTATTTTTGTAGTATTCTTTTCTTCAAGTCTTTTTTGATACTCATAACATGACTAATTCCGAGCTCTGAGCCGGTTCGTAATAGCAGAACCAGTCAAAAACGCTACAGCTTTCCTTACTTTTCCTTCCTCATCGAGCAAATGTGTGAACAGTGGAGAACGTAGAAAAAACGCAGAAATCAGCCATCTTTGTTTGTTTTCATTTGAGAAATGTTGCCATTGCCCAATACGCATATATAGTTTTGAGCACATCTATGTTTTCAATTACAATTTTTTACAATATAAAATATCAGAACTGAAAACAAACTATTAAAAATAGTTTACATAGTTATAAATTATAACACACGACTCTAATTTTGAGCTATTTTAAGAAAATTTCAAACATATTGAACAGATTGAATTATAAAAGTTGATAATTACTGCAATATATCGATATTGGCAACCCTGCATTGTCAGAGAGTAATCAGCTGCCACGTTTCTGCGGCAAAAATCCAAATGTCGTGGATTCTCACGTCATCCCACGTCAAAGAGAGAAGGGAGTAGCGGTTTTCACTGTTCAGTTACATTGCGCGCCCCTAAGATCGGTCGTATCAGCTGACTCGGGACACGATTCTACGTTTTTCACTGTTCCTGCTATAAGGCAAGGTAGCAGCGTTGCCAACGTAGCTAACGTTCTCTGAAATTATAATTCACGGAAACTCTTGCTGTTTGCGACCATACGAATAATTAATTTGTTGACGTTGACTGTGGTTTGTGGTCTTGGATTGGGTGCTTCTGGGTACTGACGGATTCGTTGCAAATTATATACTGTTCTTATTTAAACTCAGTAATTTAATTTACTAAGAAACTTGGTGTTATTCCGTGACTCAAAAGCATACAAAAAGAAAAACTAAACAACTGCGCACCACAACAAAGAAATTGTGAGTTCTCCACAAAGTTTATAAAACTGCTACGCTTTTTATGGAGTTTGTGTGTACTCATAAATGGACCGATGAAGTTATTATTAAAAGGTAATTTTTATTGAAATGCTTTTTAGTGCTATTTGTTAACAACAGCGAATAATTTTAGAATATTTTATTACTATTTTATTAAATATAAGAAATACTTAAAAAAATCCATAAACATTTTTTCGAACAAATTAAAGCGCAATCTTAATCGCTGTTCGATTTGTTTTCAATATTAAATTCCGAAAACTTTTGCAATAAAAATAAGTGGTGCTAAACGCCAGACTAATACATAGAAAAAGAAATTGAGTGTGAATGTGTAAAGTCAAAAAATGTTTTGCATTCAATTACTTAAGGATTGTGTACCGTCCAAACCTCTTTGTACATTGGTGTTGGTGCACAAATCAGCAACAAATCCTATTGATGGCATTAAGTCCGAGAAGGGAAATAATATAAAGGACAAAGGAATGCAAGAGTAAAATTAACTAATTTGGAAAATAAAAGGGCCACTTATGAAAAGTAATTCAAAGTCTAACTGAATGAGCAAGAAGCTGCCTAAGTCTTTAAACTTCAATAAATGCATGAAGAGTAAGAAAACAACAAGTAAGGAATACCTATGTTTGGGTGCAGCCGAAAATATTATTGTCAGAGAAGGTTTATATCTCACACATTGACGCCCATTGTCCAATTTTCAGACACGGGCCTCCGGCGTAATCAGCTATTGAGTGGTTTCGGAGATATGAGACGCCCACTTTTTCAAAAATTTTGCCCACGGGTGCCCTTTATTATTGCGATACCCTCTGCTATATTTTATATCTTAATTTGTGATGGTACTTTGTTATGGCACTTTGATCGTTTACAGTTAATAGCGTGGCAGTAGTTCGTTTACACCCATCCACGAAGTCGTATGTTTTTTTGTACAAGGGAATCCGCATACCAAATTCTATCAATATATCTCAAATTTTATTTAGTTCAACTTTCACGGACGGACGAACGAATAGACTGCCAGTCACCCGGAATTTAACTTCTCTCGTCATCCTGATTATTTATATACACATACAAGTATACTAGTGGATCCGGCCACGCGTTGTATACATTTTATGCTATTTTTCATATAATAAACTATTCAATACAGTGAAAGTTTCATTTACGAATAAAGCGAAAACGTTTTTTCCGATATAAGAATCTAGAGGATTCTACTTGAGGTTTAATTTTGAATATTATATGTTCATACAAATAAATGTCAACGAAAAAAATAACGAATTTAACGCTGTTTTCTCAGTTAAGTTAACAGCATCTGTCAGTTCTAGTTAAAAAAGGTTCTTTACCGAAAGGTGGAACTATGGTTAAGTTTATTAGAACTTTACTGATAGATGGCTGCTAACCAAACATTGAGAAAATGTCCCTTAAGATTTGGGATTTTACTAAAATTATAATTACAGCTGAACTTTCCTAACTCGAATCACCATAATTCACAAAAAAACTTCGAGTTATGGCGGGAAATTTGTATGAAATTTGACTTTTTTTAGTTATGGAGAACCGAGTAATAGAATTTATTTTTATACCCTGAAGAGGGTATGTTAAGTTTGCCACGAAGTTTGTAACACCCAGAAAGAAGCGTCGGAGACCCTATAAAGTATACATATAAATGATCAGTATGTCCAGCTGAGTCGATTTAGCCATGTCCGTCTGTCTGTATATATACGAACTAGTCCCTCAGCTTTTAAGATATCGTTTTGAAATTTTGCAAACGTCATTTTCTCTTCAAGAAGCTGCTCATTTGTCGGAACTGTCAATATCAGACTACTATAACATATAGCTGCCATACAACCCGAACGATCGGAATCAAGTTCTTGTATGGAAAACTTTTGTATTTGACAAGATATATTCGCGAAATTTGGTACATATTATTTTTTAAGGCAACACTCTAATCTCCAAAGAAATTGTTTAGATCGGCTTACTATAGCATATAGCTGCCATACAAGCAGCGGAATCAAGGGCTTCTATCGACAACTTTCGCATTTGACGTTGTATCTTCACGAATTTTGACATGGATTTCTGCGAAAAAATTGTTCAGATCGGATTACTAAAACATATAGCTTCCATATAAACTAAACACATAGCTACTAAAAGAAATTCACCTGTGAAGGGTATATTAGCTTCGGTGCAGCCGAAAAAATATGCAGTGAAATCTCCCATAAACAGACATTGACAAACTAGCCTTTCGGCCCAGTTATGTCCAGAGTTGTCTGCTTAATAGAGCATCCATTTAATACAGCTTTCAGTGTATTTCTTATTTATGAATTGTTTTGACTATCATATCTTCTGAGCTGCTTCAAACTGGACACAGTGTGCGCGCGGACACGTAATTTTTTATATACATATCTAACTCGATTTGGTTACACAGGCAACCATTAGTTGAAAAAAACTATTATACTTTGTAGAAACATGTTGCAAGAGTATAAAAACTTTAACTTCGGTTGCAATAAAGCTATAATATAATAAGTTGTTTGACAAATACCTAAACAACCTTTAAGACGAAATAAAGTTACTTAATGTGGAAACAAGGTTTTTATTAGGAACTTTTTCTTGATTTTGGTTAGTAATTCTGACCAAAATTCGTGAGGATATGTTGCCAATTACAGGGTGGGCCAAAAGAAACCAATTGGTGTAAAAGTTTAATAACTTTTTCGTTTATTAATTTTTTTTTATTTTTTCTTTCAGATTATATAATATACAAAAGGGAAATTATTTTTACACTAAGTATGAAAAATTATGTCTCTTAAATGAACGCCGTTTTCAGCTTTTCACTGATGGGCTCTTTTTAGAGCATTTTCCATAACATCTTTCAAAACTTGTGGCTGTAGCGTTCGAATTTCTGCACCAATGTTTGCCTTGAGTTCAAGGATTGTCTCTGGCTTGTTCACATACACTCGCTGGAGGATGGGATCATGTGTAGAAGTTCACGCAAGTGAGGAAAGTTCTCTGATCGCCATTCACTTGGGAGTGGCCAGAAACGATTCTTTTACATATGACTCAAGCAGCTCACGACTTCCGGTCTTTGACCAAGTATCCTCTGGGTAGCCTAAGAACATCCGTTTGAAGGCGAGCTAAAGTGAGAAGGCGAAACACCCCTGCATAGGGTTGTGCGCTGGGTTTGGGACCCGCCACGTAAAAAAACACCCCCAATGAAAACCAACAATCAGCCTCGGATGAGAGCCCCCCTTTTGATGACGACCATGGCAAACGAAATAAGGACTATGATTTGAGGGCATGCACCTGGAATGTCCGGTCCCTTAATTGGGAAGGTGCCGCTGCCCAGCTGGTAGATGTCCTCGTAAAGATAAAGGCTGACATCACCGCCGTCCAAGAAATGCGATGGACGGGACAAGGACAGAGACGAGTAGGTCCTTGTGACATTTACTACAGTGGCCATATAAAGGAGCGCAAGTTTGGTGTTGGATTCGTGGTGGGAGAGAGACTCCGTCGCCGAGTACTATCATTCACTCCGGAGAATGAACGTCTAGCCACAATCCGCATCAAAGCGAGGTTCTTCAACATATCGCTGATTTGCGCCCACGCCCCGACGGAAGAGAAGGACGATGTGACCAAAGATGCCTTTTATGAGTGCTTGGAGCGCACTTATGAGAGATGCCCCCGCCACGATGTCAAAATCGTGCTTGGCGACTTCAATGCCAGGGTGGGCAAAGAAGGTATCTTTGGAACTACGGTCGGTAAATTCAGCCTCCACGCGGAAACATCCCCAAATGGGCTGAGGCTGATCGACTTCGCCGGAGCCCGAAATATGGTTATCTGTAGCACTAGATTCCAGCATAAGAAGATACATCAAGCTACCTGGCTGTCTCCTGATCGAAAAACCACCAACCAGATCGATCATGTTGTAATAGACGGAAGACACGTCTCCAGTGTTTTATTTGTGCGTGCGCTCCGAGGTCCTAACATCGACTCGGACCACTATATTGTTGCAGCCAAAATACGCACCCGCCTCTGTGCAGCAAAAAACGCACGCCAACAAACACAAGGATGGTTCGACGTCGAGAAGCTGCAGTCACAACAGACAGCCGAACGTTTTTCTACTCGGCTTGCACTCCTGCTCTCTGAGAGCACTCGTCCACAACTCGGTATAAGGGAACTGTGGGACGGCATTTTAAACTCCTTACGTACAGCTGCAACCGAAACCATTGGTTTTCGGAAAGTCTAGAAGAACAGCTGGTACGACGAGGAGTGCCGTGTCGCAGCGGAGAGAAAACAGGCTGCCTACCTCGCAACGTTACGATCGACCACAACACGTGCGGGATGGGATAGATACCGAGAGTTGAAGAGGGAAGCGAGACGCATTTGTAGACAGAAAAAGAAAGAGGCCGAAATGCGTGAGTACGAAGAGCTTGATAAGCTGGCCGACAGGGGTAATGCTCGAAAATTCTACGAAAAGATGCGGCGGCTTACAGAAGGTTTCAAGACCGGAGCATACTCTTGTAGAACCCCCAAAGGTGATCTAGTCACCGATGCCCAAAGCATACTTAAATTATGGAGGGAACACTTCTCCAGCCTGCTGAATGGCAGTGAACGTACAACGCCAGGAGAAGGCGAACCCGATTCCCCAATCGATGACGATGGAGCAGACGTTCCATTGCCCGACCATGAAGAGGTTCGAATAGCAATTGCCCGCCTGAAAAACAACAAAGCGGCAGGGGCCGACGGATTGCCGGCCGAGCTATTCAAACACGGCGGCGAAGAACTGGTAAGGAGCATGCATCAGCTTCTTTGCAAAATATGGTCGGACGAAAGCATGCCCAACGATTAGAATTTAAGTGTGCTATGCCCAATACATAAAAAAGGAGACCCCACAATCTGCGCCAACTACCGTGGGATTAGCCTCCTCAACATCGCATATAAGGTTCTATCGAGCGTATTGTATGAAAGATTAAAGCCCACCGTCAACAAACTGTTTGGACCTTATCAGTGTGACTTTAGACCTGGTAAATCAACAACCGACCAGATATTCACCATGCGCCAAATCTTGGAAAAGACCCGTGAAAGAAGAATCGACACACACCACCTCTTCGTCGATTTCAAAGCTGCTTTCGACAGCACGAAAAGGAGCTGCCTCTATGCCGCGATGTCTGAATTTGGTATCCCCGCAAAACTAATACGGCTGTGTAAACTGACGCTGAGCAACACTCAAAGCTCCGTCAGGATCGGGAAGGACCTCTCCGAGCCGTTCGATACCAAACGAGGTTTCAGACAAGGCGACTCCCTATCGTGCGACTTTTTCAATCTTCTTCTGGAGAAAATTATTCGAGCTGCAGAACTGAATCGAGCAGGTACAATCTTTTATAAGAGTGTACAGCTACTAGCGTATGCCGATGATATTGATATAATCGGCCTCAACACCCGCGCCGTTAGTTCTGCTTTCTCCAGACTGGACAAGGAAGCAAATGAAATGGGTCTGGCAGTGAACGAGGGCAAGACGAAATATCTCCTGTCATCAAACAAACAGTCGTCGCACTCGCGACTTGGCACTCACGTCACTGTTGACAGTCATAACTTTGAAGTTGTAGATAATTTCGTCTATCTTGGAACCAGCGTAAACACCACCAACAATGTCAGCCTAGAAATCCAACGCAGGATAACTCTTGCCAACAGGTGCTACTTCGGACTAAGTAGGCAATTGAGAAGCAAAGTCCTCTCTCGACAAACAAAAACCAAACTCTATAAGTCTCTCATAATTCCCGTCCTCCTATATGGTGCAGAGGCTTGGACGATGACAACAACCGATGAGTTGACGTTGCGAGTTTTCGAGAGAAAGGTTCTGCGAAAGATTTATGGTCCTTTGCGCGTTGGCCACGGCGAATATCGCATTCGATGGAACGATGAGCTGTACGAGATATACGACGACATTGACATAGTTCAGCGAATTAAAAGACAGCGGCTACGCTGGCTAGGTCATGTTGTCCGGATGGATGAAAACACTCCAGCTCTGAAAGTATTCGACGCAGTACCCGCCGCGGGAAGCAGAGGAAGAGGAAGACCTCCACTCCGTTGAAAGGACCAAGTAGAGAAGGACCTGGCCTCGCTTGGAATATCCAATTGGCGCCACGTAGCGAAGAGAAAAAACGACTGGCGCGCTGTTGTTGACTCGGCTATAATCGCGTAAGCGGTGTCTACGCCAGAAAAGAAGAAGAATGAAAAATTATGTCTCTTAAATGAACGCCGTTTTCAGCTTTTCACTGATGGGCTCTTTTTAGAGCATTTTCCACAACATCTTTCAAAACTTGTGGCTGTAGCGTTCGAATTTCTGCACCAATGTTTGCCTTGCGTTCAAGGATTGTCTCTGGCTTGTTCACATACACTCGCTCCTTCAAATAACCCCAAAGAAAATAGTCGGGTGCTGTCAAATCTGGCGATCGCGCTGGCCAAATAATTTCCAAATTTCTGGATGTTATTCGCCCTCCAAAAATTTTACTTAAAAGTGCCATTGTGTCTCGGACAGTATGGGCAGTAGCTCCGTCCTGCTGAAACCACATACCAGGTCTGTTTTCAAGAGCAGGACGTAAAAAATTTTCTATCATAAACCGATACCGCTCCCCATTTACGGTTACAGCACTTTCATCTTCATTCTCGAAGAAGTAAGGCCCAATGACATTTTCAGATGTGATCCCACACCATACTGTACACCTGATGGGGTGTAATTGGCGTTGATGAATGGCTCTTGGATTTTGAGAACCCAAGAACAGTTCTGCTTATTAACAAAGCCATTCAAATGAAAATGAGCTTCATCACTCATAATCTAATTTTTAATAAAGTTGATTTCATTTCTGGCCAACTCTTGAAATTTAACTGCATAATTTAGACTTTGCCGATGATCTGCGGGTTTTAATTCTTGCATCATTTGCACCTTATATGGGTATAACTGTACACCTTTTTTTAAAATGCGCCGTAGTGACGTACGAGACATTCCTAGCTGAGCAGAACGCCTTCTGGCAGATGTTTCTGGTGCTTCGTTAACACTTTGCTGTACTCGTTCAATATTTTCCGCAGTGCGACTTAAACGTGGTCTACCGGTTCGATCAACTAAGCAACGAATCATTGCTTCAGAGGGCGAAATTCTGACGTTAAAATGGCGACGATATGCTCTTTGCGTTAAAATAATTGATCTCTGGTTTAAATAATAAAATTTTATTGTTCTGGTTCTCTGTTCAGTTGTGTACCTCTCCATTATAAATTTTCCAAGTGTTGTCTATATAATCTGAAAGAAAAAATAAAAAAATTAATTAACGAACAAGTTATTAAACTTTTACACCCCTTGGTTTCTTTTGGCCCACCCTGTATAAACATTTTCCTTACCGTGGATCTGTGGCGTTCTTTGGGTTGTAACAAACTTTGTGGAAAACTTAATATACACTGTTTAGGGTATTATTACAAGCAAGTAAGAAAGCGGTGCATGATGATATTATAAATAGAGTTTTAAACTGACTTCTCATAAAGAAATTATAAGAACATTTGTTTTTACTCCAAAAAGGCCAAATTACACTTATTTTCGAATTGCTTTGAAATCTCTTCTCTTTTTTTGAAAAGTGTTTACTTAGAGCTTTTTTTTCCTCATTATGCCGTTAGCTTCATTTGTAGCCTCTTAAAAGAATAATTTAAAATGAAAGAAATCGAAGTGATGCCCTGTGGACGTATGAATGCACACACACGCTGTTATAAGTAAAATTTTACTCTTTAGGCGACACCTACTTGCACACATATGTACATGTATACTTGACATGGCATGATATGGAAATGTGTGGGCTCTTATGGGTTTGTAAGTAGGTACACTTTCAAAACTTATGTCAACATGAATTTCTAATTAAAGCTATTTATACAGCAAGACTAACACTCTTTGACAATTAGCTAGTCCGTCTGTAGAAATTATACAACGGTATAAGGGAATACACAGAATGGTTACATACAATCACGATGCGAAAATTACACTATTCTTTAAGGCTTAATAATTATGAAACTTTTATATCTGCTCGAGAAGGACTGTTGCGATGGATGGACCAAATGAACTGAACTGAAACAATAAAAAACGTTAAGTTGGGTTGCACCGAAGCTTAATACCCTCACATATACAAAATTACAAAATTATTAAAATTCTGGATTCCGATCGTTCCCTTTGTATGGCAGCTATATGCTACAGCGATCCGATCGGATCTTATGCTATTGTCTTAAACAAAAGCTAATACCAAATATCAGGAAGATATCTCGCCAAATAAAACATTTTTCCATAAGGGACTTGTTTCCGTTGGTTAAATTTTTGTGGAAGCTTTATGCTATATCGGTTAGATATTAGCCATTCGATCAAATGATCAGCTTCTTGGAGAGAAAAGGACATGTGCAAAATTCCAGATCGATATCTTTCAAACTGAAGGATATCGTATACACATAGCTAAATCGATCACTACACCGATCATATTTCTCCTCTTCTTTTTTACTGGCGTTGTTGTTGCTGTTATTGCTGGTTCCAAGATAGACGAAATTATCTACAACTTCCAAGATATGACTGTCAACAGTGACGTGGGAGCCTAGTCGCGAGTGGGACGACTGAAGATATTTCGACTTGCCTTCATTCACAACCAGACCCGTTTGCTTCGCTTCCTCATTCATTCCGTAGAAAGTAGAACTAACAGTGCGGCTGTTGGGACGAATGATATCAATATCATCAGCGTACGCCAGCATCTGTACACTCTTATAGAAAATAGTACCTTCTCTATTTAGTTCTGCAGCTGGAATTGTTTTATCCAAGAGCAGATTGAGAAAGTCACCCGAAAGTGAGTCGCCTTGTCTGAAAATTATCTCCTTTTCGCGCTGTCGGAAGCAGCTTTGAAATCGACAAAAAGATTGTGTTTGTCGATGATCATATAGGAACCTAATTATTTTTACCTGCACTTGGTATTTACATAAACTGAATATTGTGTCAAAAGAGCGCAGCGCAGAGTGCGAGTTGATTTTGTTTCGAAGTTATTTATTTGTAATATTATCTTTTAAGTTGTTCGTTGAAATTAAGTGTCGTCAAAGACAATTTTATTCGGAATTAAATACTCTTAACCAACAACACATTTATTTGGATAAAGATTAATATTATCATGTTAATACAACTCTAACAAATAATTTCGACCAAATTAGTTATCACAAAAATGGTACTCACGGACTTTTTTTAGATCATTAAAAGAGAAATAATGCTTTCATACATAACTTTTGTGTATCTTGAACCGTTTTAGCAGCGCAAGGAATGGAAGCCCTCAAAGATAAATAATTTTCCCGTTTTTTACACATTTACCACTGTTTTGCTCCTATTGGTCGCAGCGTGATGCTATGTAGCTTATAGCCTTCCTCGATAAATGGACTATACCACACAAAAAGAATTATTCAATTCGAACTAGTAGTTTCGGAGATTAGCGTTCTCAAACAAACAAACAAACTCTTCAACTTTATAATATTAGTATAGATACATATATACTTTTATATATATATTAAAAAGGGTCTCCGAGGGTGTGGTATTAAAACGGTGTACCTATACATACCTATCAATGTTCTTCTTTTGGTTTTATTTTTTGTTAGACTTATTTCCGTTCCCACGAAAGTCTGAAACTATATTTTCGAGAAAAAAAAGTATGATGGAATGGTTGGGTGAAGGTGATTACCATGCTTTGCACGAGACAAAATCACTAAATTCTAAAAATAATTGAATTTAATTTTAAATTCCAATTTCGACCTTTGGCTGGAGAAGTGTTTTTGGGGATGGTACTTTTTCATAACTTAAAATCAACTGAAACCAACTAGGCCGAAATCAGTTAAAAGAGGCGATTTTTGCTAAAAAAAAAACGAAGAACGTCCTTGCGACCAAAAAGTTTAAGGATGAGTAAATGGGGGCACTACTCGTTTGTTGGTTGGAAAATACTAGAAAATCCCGCAGAATTTTTTAAGTAACTCAAATAGCCATTTTAAAATGTTTAAAGGCAGTCGAAACTGAATTGAAATGAGTTGAAGCCAAGAGACGCTTAAAGATGATTTGGCATGTTGGAGATGCAACTTGAATGCCACAAATATAATTTTATTTATTTATTTATTCAATGAAAAATAATAATACAATTATTGTCTTACCTGCCAGGGCTTACGGCTTCACAAAAATAAATAGTTTTTGCATCGCATTGTGACTGATGAAGAAAAATATATATGTTACGACCATACTAAACGCGAAAACTCATATGTAAAACCTGGCCAATGAGCCAAATCAACCGGAAAGCAGAACGTTTGCCGAAAAAACGCTCGGAATTTTCAAAACTTGGAATGATTCATTACTGGTCGCCAAATCGGCTCAGTTCTTTTGGGATGGAATCCACATATTGCCAGAAAGAGGTGAAAATATTATATGGTGCATCCGCCCCAATGACAACTAAAATCGAAATTTGTAACCAATACAAAGTATTCAGTTTCCAGTTATACGGTTTAGAATTAAATTTAGTCTCTCTTGGTTTATTGTAATCGGTTGAATATCAGATTGAAGTTTAGATCAGTTGTCAAATTCTTCAAATATATAGAATTAAAGTGGTTAAACATGTGTAGTACCGGAATAAGCCTCCGGAAGCATGCCAAGCAATAACTCAATTACAGTTTGCCATTTATTTTTCAGATCTTTCATATTTATGTTCCAATTTTTATGTTAACTTGCCACAACTGCGTACGAGTATTTTCATATATCTGTTTATGAATACTGAAGTTCCATATACTCCCCGCCAACTGATGGAACCGTGTGTGCATACTCAAGTGCCTGGAGCCAAGAGTTCAGCTGATGATATTGAATATTTTATGCTCCAATTTATTTCTATGATAAGGTGCGCACATATGAGCTTCGAATTAAAATATGGCACTATCTTCCCATCGGAAGTTATTCACAGCAACAATAAAGACGATGCTTGCGCGAAGTGTTGGTGCTTGGCAAAATCATCAAGTAAAGTACACTTATAAAAATATCTTTAAATCGCAGAATTATATTTACAGACGAGGGGAGAAAAGTGCGTGCTCCGAGTGCTCCCGCTGAGTTGACAGTGCACAAATCTCAAGTATGTGTATGCTCATTCAGTGGCGCGGAAGTCAAACGCCGTCAAAATGACTTCAGTGTTCGTGAAAATAATTGAAAAAGTAAATAAAATAAAGGAAGGTGTGAGCGAAAATGTACTATTATTTTATTAGCACACCATTTCACTTCGGTAGCATGCAAAGAAGGTATTCGAGGTCACGGCGCTCACATATTGACTGCTTTGTTATTGAACTTCTTTTGCAGGCGTCACATTGAAATGAATAATGATGTGGAAAATGTACATCAAGTGGTGGGCAACGTATAAATTTAAGGCTCCTGCATGCGTTCCCCGCAGTGTTTCTGAACAAAGAGCAATTTTTATTGTTCTCATTTTGTCCAATTTAAACCTCTGCAGTTTAGTTACGATATTGAGGTAAATTTTCTAGATTTTGTATTGGTATTTTGTTTTCAAGTATTCGAAAATAATGCACAAAACGTACTTATTACGAAACCAATTGTATGTTTCTTTTTTCGTATTTTGAATTTTTTCGAATAATTCATCAAATGATTGCTTTTTTATTAATGCACACAGGCAAAATTTACAGCCCGGAAAACAACCGTAACAAAGCCAAATCTACAGTGTGGACAACAACCCTCAAAGTTGCAATCCAGTTTCATCTAGATTTCTATTTTACTAAGAATTAAGGCATTAAAATAATTTTTTGTATTATTTTGTGTGGTAAATCGATCTAAATTAGGGCTAATTGATCAATTAACTTCTAGCTCTCTGAACGCAGCTTTTTCAAAAATGTATATTTGCGGCTATGATGATACTACTAGAAGACTATCGCACGTATTCATTTAAACTTTTATAGGAACCTTTACAGTAACGGGAGGTTTTTTGATATTTTTGCATTATTTTTTTTTTTGTTTTTATAACCGCACCCTTGCTTCAGTTGTCTCCCTATTGGACTAGAATCGAAACCATTTTCCCTGGATCGGCATTTTCCATTCGTACAATCTGGGCTCAATTATATTCTTGTTGCCGTAGAGTTTATACAATTCGTAGTTCCTTTTTTTCGATATTCATCGCTCACTCCGACGACTCCAAAGATTTTGCGGAGAATCATTCTTACGAATGCAATTTCTATGCCGTATAAAAGTTCCAGACAAATTCCTTCACTTTTTAAAATTTAAAGCTGTTAACAGTGACGTAGTTCCCAAGAATCGAGGAAGCTAAGTGTGCAACCTCTAGGTACTTTGTCTTCAACTCATTCAACACAATATTAAACTTTTTCGCTTCTTTTTCTAAGCTGGAAAAGGCTGCACTGACCGTGGCTAAGGCCACTATGATTCTCTCTGCGAGGTACGCAGATGAAGAATCACACTATCAAAAACGTCGTCTGGATTTGAATAGTTCGTAGAAGTCTTTACCGTTTTAGACGGAGCGAAGAATTTAACAGCAGGTTCCGCATGGTGGAGTTCCCTCTCTGCTGTGTTTAATCAGTACATTTCGAAGCTCTCACATATGATTGAACGATAAGGACTTCGGGCAATGGAATTGATGTCATGTGTTCAGAAGTGAACGCTTCTTTTCAATATCTTTCTCGCTTCTTCACTGCTAGGAGTCTAAAACTCTACTCTGCCAAATCTACGGCCATCATATTTACGAACTGGACGAAGAAGTATAGACTGGACCTAAACATTTTCTTTTATTATTATGAAGTTCTTGAGATAAACAACCCTCTCTGAGCTCTTCACGCCGTTTACAACCGCGATTGCAACAAAAGCAAGCTTGAGATAAAGATACGTTATTGATAACATATAAGTACATTAACTACGCCGCCCCTACATGATTGCCTAGATGCAGCAGGACAGAAACAGACCTGTCAGAGCACCACAAACCTAAATATAACATTATGTCCTCGTATGCTCCCTACCGGTTTTTCTGGGGTGTTTTCGCAAAAACCATCCCGCCAGCCACCTTCTTGAAGCGGAGTCGCCTCCAAGGAACATCAAGAGAATATTACTCCAACATCATCAAGAGAATATTACTCCAACGAGAAATTTGAACAGTATACCGACCAAATTTTGGTTGCGACCAATTTCCGACGATTACTGAGTGCCACTCTTGTTGACTACATCCCAGTGAATAGCGTGCTTGGAGTCCAAAACCCACCCACAGCAAAACAAGAGCTCGAATTGCAGCTTGGAACAAGAGTGACCTCAACACAACTTCGTTTTGGATATTGTGGCAGTTAAGCCGACGAAACCTATATATATATCCTGCGTGCAATGAGTTCCCACATGACACCAATCGCCTTTTTGCAACCCAATGAAACCAACTCCCCTCTCGCTATGGTCTGAACTCTGAAACAACTCCTTGCCTGGGTCTACCGTTAAGTGAATTCGATGCAAGTGACTTATAGCTGTCCCCGCAGCAGGGTCTGGTAATCATTACAACAATAACAGCAACAACAACAAGCGATTACTGGTTGTGTTACCGGTATGACTGGTTTCATTAACTGCTGAGAGGGTTCTGAATATATTTTTATACTTTTTTAATCCCACTTTTATGACATAATTGTTTCCCATATTTTGCTTGTTTGAATAAAGGTATATCAATGATTCAGTGATGATTTTCATCAATGTGATAAAAATATACCAAATTTATTTATATAGTGAAACTAATAGATAATGAAAGGTGTTTACATGGTATTCAACGTTTTTGTTTACATTTGCTTCTCAAATAATAAAGTCACAAATAATATTGCTAATCTTTATAATCATAATATATTCTTACGTTGAACAAACATTTGCATTCGAAATATATGTGTTTTCTATGTGGGTATATGTGTATCTCAGCTTATCTGCATTAGGGAATTCCATGCGTTAGCACACTCCGCAGATGAGATATTATGCCAATCTGGCTCTCACGTAACTAAAACATTTATCCATCGCCTGGCACTCGCAATCACATATTTGCGTATACGAATCTGAATTAAGAAAACTGCATTGGGTTATTTATGGCAAAATTTATCATGTCCTGGCAACCGACAGCAGCCCGGCGGACCACTTAGACGAGCGCCAACAAAAAGCCTGATTTGTCTTCGAAGCAATTAATTGATCTATTAATTTTTTGCACAGACGCAGTTACTTATAGATACGCCTGTATATACAGACATATTGACTACAGATTGGCTAAAAGCAACAGCCTGCCTGAAGCCGGTAATTTGTTTGTGCAAATCGCGCTGGGAGCGAACGTAATTTTGCATAAATTGTTATATTTATACTCCTACATACGTACTATATAGTATATATGCAGATGAACGCATACTTGTGGCGGTATGCATAAGTCAAAGACTGCACGAGCATATTTAAAATTATCTGTATACAGTATTCTGACTGCCCCTAAAAGCAGACTACATATATATAAATATAGCCACGAGTTGTTAATTCTGTTGGCAGAAAATTGAATGCAACGACACATATTTGAAATTTTTAGCAAAAATCATTCAGCGCGCAGCTAATTTATCGGATGTTAATACGCAGTTACTGAAAAGCTGCTAATTCGAAGATTTCATGAGACTCTTTATTACATTCGAAAGCATGTCAGCTCAAATTATGAAGAAGAAGAAGACCGACATTTGCATATTATTGTTATTAATGATGTCTGTTTGAATTTAATTATGTATATTTATGTATATCATTCCAACTTTTCTATGACGCATAAGAGTATTATTTTCGATGGAGTTACTAAGCTAATGATAAGTGAGCAAAAGAAACGGTGACTTTCTTTTCATTATTAAACTTAGGCCTGTGAGAGATTGCGACGGCACTAGCATAGTTCAGCGAATTAAGATTACGTCCGAATGGAAGAAATCGAAGAGAAAGTCCTGGCAGCATTTGAAATTTTCAATTGGCGCCAGCGAAAAGGCAAAACGACCAGCGCGTTACTCGTATTACAAATTCGGCTACAACCGCGTAAGCAGTGTCTACGCCAATCAAGAAGAAGAGCTGTGCTATTTGTAGTCTATTATACAAATAAATACAGAAATGTTTTACAATTAAGTTTAAAAATAAATAGTAAATAATAGTAACCGACAAATCACTAAACATGTGGCACAATTCTCACCGCTAAGCAGGTGTTTAAGCCGAAACCAAATACGCAAATTTGGAAAATAAACTCTTTAACAATTAAGCAAAAGCGCCACATAATTCACAGAGTAGTTAATTAAGGCTTGTGGCATGCTGGCGCCGAAACAGACATAAGCAAATATGTGTAAGACTATTGTTGATGTTTGCATACGAGGTTTGTTTGAAAGAACCGCGAATTTTGCATTTCTTAAGAAAGTGTTTAGTTATTCATGAATATCTATGTTTTTCCTGAAAAAAGTCACCAACAATCCCCCCTCCCTTCAGGCAGCGTTTTTTCCAATGCTCAAAACAGTTAAAAATAATAATTTTTTATTATATTGTTTAGCTCCTCTTTCGATGTTTCAATCGTAGCGGGGCGTCGTCCTTTTATAGGTGTTTTCAGTTTTTGGAACTAAAAAAACAGGAGGCCAGCTCTGGGAAATCTGGTGACTGCAGCACCATTAATATGATGTTCCTAAACAAAAAAGCATCTTCTCGACCCATTGAGAGCATTTGTTTTTGTCTAAGTTAGGTTCACCAAATGCCACAGTCAAGTTATTTTTGTTTTTGTTTTTTATACAGATAAATAATAATTGATAAATTTTTTGGGATAAGCAAAAATCGAAGACGAATCAAAACGCGTCCAAGCAGAAAAGCTACCAAAAATTAACTAAATATTAAAATTGGCCGCACTTGTCAGCATACCATACAACGGAACAAAGTAATCGAAATCGAATATAGGTAACCCATAAAGATTCCAAAAACAGACTGAAAAATTAACGAAACAATAGTGTGCTCATGGAAGATCGAGCACAGATGCAGTAGTATTTACATAAATTAGTGGAAATCTATAGCAACAGTGTACTTGCTATCGTTCTAAATATTTAAAGGGACTACTAATAAGTAAGTAACTCGTTTATTACGTGAGTACCACCAAATTGTATAAAATCCATACCGAGTTGCTAACAACGAAGTTATGAGTATGCCTTCATTCGCCTTGAGGTCTACTGTTGGAAAAAAAGATTTTTAAGTAGACCACTCGACCTATACTCTGTGTATAGAGTGAGGAATATGCGAGGTGGGTTAAAAAAATAACGAGAATTTTCGTTTTAATATGAATTCTTTCAACATGTTGCTGAAGATTATAATAGTTTTGTTCACTTAACGGTTATTCTATCACTTACCACTAATCGAGTTAGATATATGGTTGTATACATACATATATATGATCAGGATAACGATACGAGTTAAATTCCGAGTGACACTTCGTATCTCCATCTGTCTGCCCATGTAAGCTTTAGCTTGATATTAAGATATTGCGATAAAACTTGGTAGACGTAGTTTTTGGCCAAAAGTGGAGGAAGAGTTCGTGGATGGGCGTTATGACAGTACAAACACGCCCTCAAAAAGCTATTCATCGAAAATCTAAAAATTGCCATAACTAAGCTCCAAAATAAGACACAAAGCTCAAAGCGCAAATATGAAATCTTTAAAAATCAGGAGTGGCAGCTTTAACCTCTATCTAATTTTTTCGCTTTCCAATATGCAGATTAAACAATACTTAATATATCGGGATAAAAAATGGATGAATATTCATTTTAAAGTCTGCCATCTGGGATCTAAATATTTTTAAAAGTCGGTGTGTGAAGTATACCATTGAAATATGTAAGAAGAGAATCCTTTTCCATTAATAGTGTCTGCTTTTCAAAAACGGGATGAATTCGGTCAATACTTCCCTGAGGCCCACATACCTAATATAAAAATTTTTGGTTGTAATCCGGTTGAATCTGTCCATCTGTTCGTCCATGCAAGCTGTAAATTGAGTAAATATTGATATATCTTGATGAAACTTGGTATACAGATTCCTTAGCACAAAAACAATTCCAGTTTGTAGATGGGCGTAATCGGATCACTGCCACGTCCACAAATCGCCATTAACCGAAAACCGAAAGTACCATAACTAAGCACTAAATTAGGATATACAACTGTAATTTGGCTCAGGAGATCGCAGTAGCAAGGGAAAATTTTTTTAAATCTGGGCGTGGCCCCGCTCTCTAAAAAGTCTAATATACATATCTCCTAAACCACTAAAGCTACAACAACCAAGTTCGTCCAGCACGAATATTACAAGAACTACTACCGATAGTGTGAAAAACCCGCTTACTATCCAAACAACGGTACTGTTCAAACAACTAAAAGCGCGATAAATCAATAACTAAATGCGAAACAAACGTAAAAATTGCCATGGGATAGTATGATAAGGCTTTATAGGGGCCTGATTTCGACAAAAATTTGGAACCTTTAATGTTCCTGTGTCACACTGTGAAAATAATTGAAATCGGACATAACCACGCCTACTTTCCATTATACACAATTTTAAAATCCACTTGATTCTTTTACTTTCCAGTACACAAATCAAAAAGCAATTGATATATTGGGACTAAATGCCTTTAGTGGTGATAACATACAGCTGCTGACAAAAAATTGTTCAAATGTATCCAAAACTTTTCAAGACCCTACGTACCGAATGTGTGGATCCCGGTACCTATAGTTTAATTTGATCAAAAATATCGATCAAAGTGTGAGATATGCAATAGAAATTCAGACAGAATCCTTTTTCTGCAGTAGTAACTCTGTGTATCTAAAATGTGTGAAATTGGGTCAATACTTCTCTGAGCCCCTATGTACCTAATATGAAATAACTCCCTTCCGCTTTTTTGCTCTTTATTCAATGCTCTATAAATAGTTTTACAGTAATCGGATATACTTTAAATATGCGTCGTTTCGTTCAATAATCCTTTTCCATCTAGACCGCAACTTCAGGATTCCCCCCTCATAAAAGCCCCCTCCTTATTATCGAAGAACCCAGCCACTTTTCACAAACCTCTTTTGAGTTCAACTTTACATCAACAAGGGCGTTCGCCTTGGATAGGAACGGGTGGTAATCACTTAGCGCTTTGTCCGGGCTATATGGTGGATGCGATAAGACCTCCTATCCAAACTCCCGTAGCTTCTGAAGGGTCATCAACGAAGTGTGTGGTCTGGCGTTGTTCTGGTGGAATACAACACCCTTCCTGTTGACCACTTCTGGACGCTTCTAGGCGATCGCCTGTTTCAATCGGTCCAGTTGTTCGCAGTATATGGTAGAATTAAGCGTCTGGCCATATGGGATCTACTCATAGTGGATGATTCCCTTCCAATCCCACAAAACACACAACAAAACCTTCCTGGCCGTCAATCGCGGCTTGGCGACTGTTTGAGACGATTCACCGACCTTCGACCGCGACCGTTTTCGCTCGATATTGTCGTATGTGATCAATTTTTCGTCGCCATTCACCATCCGCTTCAAAAATGCGTCGAGTTCGTTCCGTTTCAACAGCATATCGCAGGCTTTGATTCGGTCCAGAAGGTTTTTTACGTCAAATCATGCGGCTCCTAAACTGTTTAATTCCGCAGTTTATTTGGGTATTCAAATCTCACTTACAACCGCGCAGAAAATGAAAATACACGGGTTAATAGTTGTATCATTCACTTTAATTTGTTTTATCCATCCTTCTGCAGATGGTTTATTATGTTTTGGTAAATCTTCTGGGCGAAGTCACGAGGTGTCACATGCCGGTCTAACTCGATGATTTCCATGATTTGATATCATATTATGATGTATTCGTCGTCACAGGTCTTCCGCCGGCTGGCTAATCCATGGTGTCGTTTTCACCCGCTCTGAATCGTCGAAACCATTCATCCGCAGGTCGAAGTGATAGAGTACCCTGCCCCAAAACACCATTAATCTCACGGAAAGTTTCTCTAGCGGATTTGCATTTACGAAGGAAAACTTTAAAATAGCAGGACAAAATCAAACTTATCATGCATAGCGTTTTTTTGTATGTTATGTCAAGACCTTTAAAAGATGTGCAGTATTGCCAAATACGAGCTCTGTACCGCTTTACACATAGTCGGAAATTCAAAAGACAAAAAGGCGGAAGATATTTGACAACCTAATATAGAGATTTTCGAACTTCCTGGTGACTTTATGCTTCAGCGAATATTTGAGTTATCTCAATGAAATATTCAGAACGTCTCCATATAACCATTACCAGGATTTTCGAACATCCCGCTGATTTTGTATAATGACTACGTATAATGGATTTGATATTACTAACAAATCTTGTGCCGAATATATACGTAGGTCAGTGCATAAGTTATATATGTGTATGTATAAATAAAATTGCTTAGATTCCGATTCTCTGGTTGACGTCTTACATCGTAAGGCTTTGATTCCTGCGAGTTGCAAGAGTATAAAATGTTCGGTTGTATCTGAACTTAGTCCTTTCTTACTTTCTAATATGAAGTTTTTCCAACGCTTGAGGTATTTAGACGGCTTTGATCCTTGCAAGTTCCAAGAGTATACAATGTTCGGTTGCATCTGATATTAGCTTTTTCTAATTTTTCATGTATGCTTATAAAACCACGGCCCTTTAAGGTCCTGCTTATTTTTGGAAAATGTCACAAGCCACGTCTGCCGGATATCAAGGTTGCGTCATTGTTACGTTGTTGCTTTTGGTCACGAAAGAGGCGGAAATCGCCAAGCTCATAAAAAGACATCCAGCGGCTGCTACAGGCAAAGTAAGCTATGGATACAACTGATATACTTTATTAAGTGGGAGTATCCACTGTTAGTTACTTTCACACTTTTTTCTAGTAATTTGAGTATAACAAGCTAATATTCCTTTCGGAATTGTATATTATATAGCCTTTAGTTCCAATAATATTTTTCTTTCAAACCTATCCACGTTGTTATGGAGCTGTGGAGCTGTGTAGTCGCTTGGTGTATTTTTATGTGCAATGTAAGCAAAATATTTCCTTGTTTAAGCAAATTAGTTTATCAAAAGCGTTTTGGTTACTCATAGACGTATGTATCTATTTCTAAATAGATACAGGCAAATATGAAGCTTTCGGCGCGTTGCATCATGAAACGCTACTGCAGTTGCCTACGGTTGTTGCTGAATTTGTGGCTTGTTACTGTTGGCATTGCGTGCATACATAGCCCGAATATGGGTTGAGCTGTTGGCAATGCACGTATAACATCGTTGGCGCTGAAATGTTCACAACACGAAACTAAACCACCACGGGAGCTTAAGCACTGACTAAAACCACACACCTACATATGTCCATAGCATCCACACGTGCGCTGCAGCGCTGGCAGAAATGTCAGTTCCTCGCTTGGCTGCACAATTGACGCTGATGACGTCCGTGCTGATGACGACGTTTCTGTTGATGTCAACCGCGCTTACTGCAAAATTCCATATATGAATTTACGTTAAACTGAAGTCATCTCCTTTCTACTCAAAGCTCGTTGGTGAGCTCGGTAGCATGCGACTACTATATCGTCGCAACTTGGCTGATTTTTACGGCGGCTATTAAATTTATAGCAGATAAGAAGGATAGTTTATGTGATGGCTACTACTGAATAGATACATATGCCGGGAAGACTGCAACTTTCATATTGAATTTATGTTACACATATACACATACAAGTATGTATGAGTTTCACTAGGGTAAATTTTATCGACCTCAGTTTGAGCTTCATTTTGAAGTGTTTTTAATTAATATTGGGAATTCCACCATAAACACGTTCAGAGTGTAAATACACGCCCCATGCAATTGATATACTCATATAGCATACTAGGAAAGCAATTTCAGATTTTCCATGCAAATACTTACTTGATTAGCGAGCCAAATCTAGAATCCACACACACGGAATTGTTAACAAGCGCTAATACTTCGAAATGACGTTAGCAGGTTTCCGACTGTTTGGTTCTTCGAATTCTAAGTTCACGGTTCCGCAAACATCAATCTTAAAATAGGAGATTTTCAGCAAACATTTCACTTAATAATCAGTTCTAGCAACCAACATCATCATTCGAACATTTAATATATGTAAGGACAGCATACTTGAAGAACAATATCGAACAAAGATGTGTTGTCAAAGCCACACAGGAGCCTCAAAAACAGCTGATATTCGTAGGCATATTCAGCGTCCTATATGAATCAGTCCAAACTTTTATGCTTTCCGATTCATTCTACGATCTCCATTATCTCAGTCAAAATCATGGTAGGAAGATTGTATAATAAAAACTATATGAGACCTACAGGAGGATGCGTGCCTGAAATAAAATCTACTGATAACAAATAAAGTCTAAAGCTTTAGGTCTGAAAAAGAACAACTGACCAGATATTCACTATGCACCAAATCTTTAAAAAGATCCGTGAGGAAAGTATCGACACACCACCTCTTCACCGATTTTGAAGCTGTTTTTAACAGCATGAAAAGGAGCTGTCTTTATGCCGCGATGTCTTAACATACATAATTTGAGCTGCAGAGATGAATAGAGTGCAGAATCTTCAATAAGAGTTTATAACTGCTGGCGTATACCGATGCTATCGACATCATTGGCCTCAACAACCGCGTGGTTAGTTCTGCTTTCTCCAGACTGAATAAAGAAGCGTAACAAATGGGTCTTATAGTGCACGAGGGCAAGCCGAAGTATCTCCTGTCATCAAACAAATAGTCGTTGCGACTTGGCTCGCACGACGCTGTTGGCAGTCATAACTTCGAAGTTGTAGATACTTTCGTCTATTTCGGAAACATTATTAACACCAAAAATGATGTCTGCCTCGAAATCGAACGCAGAATAACTCTTGCCATCAGGTTCCACTTCGAGCTCAGTAGGGAGTTGAAAGGTAAAGTCCTACCAAATTCTACGAGTCACACATTTTCCCAACCTGCTATGTGGTGCAGAGGCATGGACAACGTCCCTTGCTCATTGGTTCCGGCGAATATCACATATTTGGACAATGAGCTTTATGAGATATACGACGGCATTGACATAGTTCAGCGAATTAAGAGAAGTTGACATCGGCTACGCTGGCTAGGTCATGTCATCGGAAAGAATGAAAACTCGTCAGCTCTGAAAGTATTCGACGCAGTACCCGACGGGGGAATTAGAGGAATACCTCCACACCGTTGAAAAGACCAGGTAGAGAAGGATCTGGCTACATTTGGAATGTCCAATTGAAATTGAAACGGAAGGCCGGCTAGGTCTGTATAAGGAGAATTCATCTCGCCACATTTCTAAAAATTCTCACTGGATACTGTCCTCACGGTACACAAGCTGTGATATTTAAAAATTGTGGCGGACGAAAAATTTCGAAGCTATGTAGAAGACGTCAATATGACGCGACAGTTTCGTTATTGTGATTTGGTTCGGCGCACAACTCGTTCGGACTTATTATCGGCTTCTTGCTTAGGGTGCTTCGGTTAAATACTGGCAATTAAGAATTTATTGCGAACAAAAAAATCTTAAATATAATATAAATTTTTTGGGTTGGATATTTACAGATCGCTAAAAATATTGTATTTAAACTAATCGCAATACCAATGCCTTTAGCGTGCTTGTCAGCCACCTCTGTACGCCGCTATTGAAGAATGCACAAAATTGCTGAAGGTCAGGAAAATGGAAAATATATTTGCTTATTTAAAATGGCTGTCATTCAAAGCAAACACTTGGCAAAGAAAGTGCCTGCGCATACTCAGCGAACACATGCATACCTACTTATCTGTATATATTTTTATGAAATGCGACATTTTTTATTTCAATAAACTTCAGGCCACTTAGCAGATACCCAGAAGCAAATGCAGGCCATCGCAAGCAGCTGCGTGCATTTAAGTGAGTTCGGGTAAGCGAGCACCTGAGAATCGCACGCCCGTTTTCTAACGCTGTAAATGCTACTTTAGCACTTTTAGCCACTTTGGCTACTGTTATCGGCCTTCGTTTGCATTCTCTTTCATTCGCTGGCTTTCCATAACGCTTTGGTCAGCTTTGGAAAGCTGCCAACTCACCATTGCATGGCTAATGTGATTAGAACGCATACTAAAGCAGTTTGCAACTAACTATTTGCAACACTTTAACGGACATATTGCATATAACGGTTGTTAAACCAGCCAGCCGGGCGGCGAGTTGTTAGTTGGACGACGGGCTTTTCAAACCGTCAACGCAACATCTGCTCGACTGCTGTTTGCTGGCTGTTAAGTGCAGCAGTTACTATAATTTAATAAAATATTTAATTACATTTGCACGTTGATATGAAATTTGCACAATTACCGTTATGACAGGCTAAGTGTTGTGGATACCGGTAAAAATGGTTATGGAAAATGTACGCGCTGGCAAACAGGAAACGACTAATTAACGGTGTTGTGGATAATTTGCTGTCTCACCGCTCGTCCCTAGCAAAGCCCAAGCCCAATCCCTTGCACAACAACACTAAATGTTTGTGTGTAAGTGCAGACATAGATATTTGTGTGAAATATTTCGTGTTTTACAGTGGAGAGCACATGGCGTATGAGTAACATATGAGACGAGCGTCATGAACTGGATTAAAGCATCAGAAAAAAGTTGTTTTTAATGCTAATGGTAAAATCGAGGAATTTAAAGGTTTTAATGGTAACCTGGTTCTCCTTATAGCAAATACAACATGTTGATTATTATGGAAATATGCTTACATTTTTGAAATAATTATAATTAGGGTTTCATATAGTCAGACAAAGTCACAGCGAACGGAAAGCATAGCGTTGAGAATTGTAATTGCGTAAACTCATTTTTGTATGTAGAACAACAATTTTTTTACACAAGTGTAAACATTTATGATTTTACGATGCATTATGGCAAGTTGTGAGTCTCCTAATTAAGACCTGAAGTATATACTCTCACTTACATAGCACATTCCACGTACGCAGGGCATTTTTATTTTAAAAAATTATAATTTTTCTAGTAATTTTATTTAGTTTGTCTACGAAGCACTTGTTTATATAAACACAGACTAATCAAGGTTTGTGTTAAAAGAAGCATTTTAGAAGGTAACTAAAGTAAGTTTAGTTGGTTGGAAAGGGCTCAATTTTATAGTATGAAAGACGAGATATTCATAGGTTAGCAAGAGTTTATATTGTTTAATGTTACATACCACCAACTGTAATAAGCTCGCTTTACTACACTTTCGACTGTCAGCCACACCGCTGCGTTCTCATATACCGCACCTGGGGTCTTGGAAAGTTATAGTCCAACTGTTTTTATATGAGAGGTTTTGCTCATTTATACATTTAACAAGTAAGGAACAGTTAAGTTCGCGAGCAACCGAACATTTTATACTCTTGCAATTTAGAAGAATAAAAGCCAGGGAATACTTTATGGCGTAAAACGTCAACTTGAGGATCTAAATCCAAGCCATTATATACTCGTATATATATACATATATATATTATATACTGACAGACACATAAGGTTTGTTAGAAATACGAAAACCTTTATATGTAATATAAGAATGTTGGGGTAGTATTAACCCGATTTTATTTATTTTTCCCAATACCACATACTATTAACATGTCACTTACTCAGAAACTAATCATATAGAGGAAAGTCAGCCAGATGGTCGGAGGTCTTGATACTAGGTTTATGTGGGCTGGATTAAGTTTTCCCTAAAATTAAAAGACGCTAGCTTATTTTCATTGAGATTACTCACATATTGGCCGATATATGCGGTACAAAGTCACCAGGAAGTTCGATTACACGATTTTTGAGTCTGACACCTACATGTTAAATTTTAGTTTCTCCTATGACAAAAATAAGGAACATTTTTTTTTTTCGGTTAAAGTTTGCTTTCGTAGAAATTAGAGTAATTTTTCGATTTTTAAGCAGAAATTACTGATTTTTATATTTTTTTTTATAATTTCACTATAAATTATAATTAGAAAACTTTTTTTACATAGATACAAGAGTCGTTTTTATTAAAGATGTGTGATAAACAATAATATATAAATTTTGTTTTTTTTGTGACGGCTGAACTTCAGAGCTATCTGATCTTGAACGTGCCGGCACAGGTAAATTTTCATCATGAGGTTTTGGAGATGATGATGAAGGAAGATCTGGATAAAAAATCTTTTTCATCATTTTCCAGATCGACGCTTACTACAAAAATAACCGTCATGGACATGATCACTGGTTCTCTCCAAATCCTTGGCATCGCAAACTTCATGTGTCGATTTTCTCCTCGATACCAAGCTAGAAATAACAAAGTTACAGAGGTCTAATTTAAATTTGCTCTACAATTTTAAAAATCATAAATGTATTAACTTCTACTTTTGCGGACGACACAGCTGTAGTGAGCCGTAACAAATGCCACATAATAGCATCAAGAATATTAGCCGAGCACTTAAGGTTTGTCGAAGAATGGCTAGCCAACTGGCGTATAAAGGTAAGTGAACAAAAGTGTAAGCATATTACATTTTCACTAAGACCAAAAATGTGTCCGGCAGTAAAAATTAACAATATTTTATTACCCCAAGCGAATGAAGTAAATTATCTTGGTATTCACCTAGATAGAAGGCTCACGTGGAGAAAACATGTCTCTAGTAAAATAACATGTATGAAGATTAGAGCTGTAAATTTAAATTGGCTATTAAATAAAAACTCCAAACTTAGCTTAGACAACAAAGTGCTTTTATATAATGCGGTCATAAAGCCGACTTGGATGTATGGCATTCAACTCTGGGGTACGACCTGTGCAACTAATATTGATATATTACAAAGGTTTCAATCAAAAATGCTTAGAACAGTCACGTGTTCACCATGGTACATGCGTAATGAAAATATCCATTAAGACCTTGTTATCCCTATGGTAAAGAAAGAAGTAGAATACTGCAGAATTAAATATATATCTAAACTCAGAGATCACACAAACCCTTTGGCTAATGCTTTGGTATATTCCTGCGATCACACACGCTTTAAAAGAAGAGATATGCCGCGGACTGAGAAGCAATGTATCACCAAAACAGCTCAATCACTTGCTTCAGCGTGTTTAGATTTTAAATAGGTTTAAGATTTTATTACTTATTGTTAGGCTTTCAAAACAAAAAGCAGATTCAATAAATAAAAAAAAATATTGAAAAAAAAAATAATAAATTTTGATTTTACCTTCTAAAGTATTTTTACAATTAACGCAGGCGAAGTGAGGTACCCAATTTTCATTTTGATCAGTGACTTTTAGGTTAAAATAGGCTTCATAGGCTTCGCAAAGTTTCAAATTTATTGATAAAGCAAATTTTTTACTTCTAACTTTAATGAATTCACCGCAAATAAAACAAAATAAATCAACATCATTTTTACACTGATTTGATGCCATTTTTTAACTGAGTAATACACTAATATTGTTACTACAGCTATAATAAACAGGTTAACATTCACTACTGTGCCTCTTACAAATAATAATACTGTTAATCAAAGTGCTGCCATCTTTGATTTATGAAATAAATTAAAATATACTTATCGATGTACATCAGCCCAAAGCAAACTAAAAGAACTAAAGATTAATATTTAAATATTTTTCAATGTCTAGAATCAGAATTCAAGCATGAGGACAGAAACACCAAAAAAATATTTTTTTTTTGTTGACCGGTGTCATCTTTATATTTAGTATGGGCAATGTAGTTCCGATTCAACCCATTTTTGACACCATTATCAGAGAAGAATTATCTTCTAATTTCAATTATATATCTCAGACATTGACCGATATTTTTTGGAACAAATGTCAACTATAGGTACTCGGGTCCAAATATTTGGTACCTAGCGGCATGAATAGTTTTTATTGGATTTGAACAATTTTTGGTTATAAGGCGGCATACACTAAAGGCATTATTCGTTCAAAGTTTAATTCCATTACATTAATTGCTGCTTAATGTGTGTATTGGAAAGTGAAAGAATCAAGTGGAATTCAAATTGTGATATATGGGAAGTAGGCCTGGTTGTTGAAAAGAATGCTACGTACTAAATTTTGTCAAAATCGGTTAATCAGGTCCCGAGATATGGTGTTTCACCAAAAAGTTGGCGATGCCATGCTTATCGTTCAAATCAAACTTCGTAATTGGTAGGGATATGAAATTTCCCCTCGTTCAGATTTTCTTCCGATTTACCTACAGCCTTCACCTTTAATTGTTCTCAACATAATCTTCGTAAGAGAAGTAGTCATAGAGACTTAGCTCCAAGAATAAATAAAATAAGTTTCAATTAACGGACAATAATAATTTTCATTGTATCGAGAGCTGAGAAAACTGTTCTATTTTGACTCCATGTATTACAGCAGGTTGAACTCCTACTTATCTGAAATTGATGCAGACCACTTATTTAAACTTCTTACTACGGTCCGACTACGTCGAAACAGTATGTTAGATGACTTTGATGGCAACTCACGTGAAATTTGCCACCTTAACAGGGTTCAGATAATCGCAACAACTATCCATTGGGACCAATTATTACCGAACTTTATAGCAGTTGGTTTTAAAATTGGATGAATGGCGTGACACTGCCACCTTAAGATGAAAACTTATTTCTCAAGGCTTGCTCGACCAATTTCAGCCAACTTTAGTACATATTATTATCTTAATATTCTCATATTATTATGTGAAAATGGACGAAATCGTTTCACAACTTAGGCTACTTTCCACATAAATAAATTTTAAATTTCCTCTGAATATTGCACTTTCCTTTAAGGCTGCCACCATGCCATCTTATGACCAAAAGTTTCAAAAATCAACCTCCAAGACACTGAATACGTGTTTTCTCTTAACAGTTTTCCTGTATGTCAAAAACTGGTTTGATTTGGGCAGGAAGTATTGACCCCATATATATTATAGTGGCTCTTCTAACAATTTTTGAACTTCCGATTGACTTTTGATTCGATATCGACAAATATTTAGGTAGTTTAAGTAGTGCTAAAATAAGTAAGTTCCAAATACCTGAACAATGCAATGAGCCCAAACCTTTCTTCGCCTCCAGCATAATGATATCCTACTTTCTAGGTGACTTTAATTCGTTAATGTAGGTCAGTGTATGTTATATTTAAAAGTTGTCATAAACCTATTGTGGTTTAAGGCAGAATATGAATGAAAATATTCTAGACCGTGATCTAAGCCCCTTGTTCACATTGAAATTATTTCCATTTGTTTAACTTTGTTTTCCTCATGTACCGAGTATAGTAAATTTAACCTCTTTGGTTGATTTTATATAACACATACAGTGGTGATCTTATAATTAGAAACGAGTATATAGTTTTAATTGAGATTGAAAAAGTAACACATTTTATTTAAGTTTTATAAAAAAAAAAAAACAACAAAATTAATCCAATTTTTAAGAAAATGAGCTAAACACAAGAAGAACTTAATTCAGTCTGCTCATCTGATTAGAGACGACATTAACAACTTAAATATATCTATATAAAATTGAACAAAATGGATTAAATTTTTAACACTTTGATGAATAACCATTATTTACAACAACGTTGTCCAGTCTCCAAGGTACACTTTGATTTAAATGTTGGCATGTTTGCTCTGATATGCTCTTCCAACTTTGTTTAACCATTTGAAACAGTTGTCATTACTATTTTACGGTTTTTTGTTCTTAAGAACATGTTTCACAATTGTCCTTAGGTTTTCAATTGGATTGAAGTAAGTACTTTGTGGAGGTTAGCACAGAACATTCATATTTTTATTCGAAAGCCAGCTCATCATTATCCTTGAAGTAGGTTTTGGGCCATTATCATGTTGGACAATGTAATGGAAAGGCTCCCCAAACCATAACAGATATGCCACCGTGTCTTATTGTTTTCACAGTGTATCTAGGGTTTTGGGTCATATTTGAAGCACGCCTTACATATGTTTGTCCAACACATTGGATAAATTTAACTCGGATTCGTTAGTCCGGAGTACTTTATTCCAGTATTGGGGGACTTCTTTGTGATTACCTTTAAAAATCTTAACCGCTTTTTAATATATTATTTTTGATACGAGGGTTTTTTTTATCGCAAAGAACTCACGAAGACCCGACTTCCTTACTTCTTATAGTTCGAATTGAGCTTTCTTCATTCATTTTAGGCACCGAGAAGTCATGAACGGCTTGTTTTTGCTCGCACACTTTACTTTGAACAAATTATGTTGTCTTCTGTTGGAGTGATTTTTCGAGGTCTGGGCTTCCTGTAGGTGTTTCAAAGTCCGTTTTTGTATACAAATATATAGCTCTAAATACCATTTATTGCAGCAAGCGAACCTTTGTGCGATAGCCGACATTGACAATTTCTTTTTCTGATAGCACCTCACAATTAACTCCCTCATTTTTGAAGTACATGACTTTTTCTACGATAACATACTCGCCGAATGCCGAATATTCACTCAGTTCGTCGCTTGCATTCGGAAGGTGATTTGTTTCGCTATTGTGATTATTTTGGAATATACCATTATATTCCATATTTATTGTATCTGCATGAGATGTTGCAAGCAACTTAGTTTAAATCTTAAACAGAATCGAGTTTTTATGCCCACCAAACCGGCTGAGATCGATACACAGTATCGGAAAGTCAAATCAACAAACCAGCAATTTTTACCATTACGCCGAGTGAAAATAAAATGATTCATTGCGCTGTGTAGACCAGCTAGCCGAACTATTTTCCATCATTTGTTGACTGTTCGTGCCATCGTATAAAAAGAGATGATACGAAAATAGAAACTGAGTAGTTGATGTGGTCACACATTTGATTGATAGTGGCCGGTTCAAAACACAAACCCTTTGAAATCATCAGTCACAAATACATCGATTTCCCTCACTCCCCTTAAAGCAGGATTTTCATATAAATTCTACACTCTCTCATAGATTGAACTGCAAGGCACACAACGGTAACTGCTCAACTGCGTTTAACAAATTTTTTCCTGCATCACTACTGCGAAATGGCCTGACGTTAAACTCAAGTTCACAATTGATAGATGAAAGCGACATTTTTACCACAGAAACACCTACTGTATGTGTGTTGCAAGTATTTGCGATATTCCTTTTATAGTCGCTTGATTGGTAAGCTTTCCGCATAAGCACATTGACCATTTGATTTTGTGAAAAATGATCTGAAAGCGAACGGCGTTTGCATGACAAATATGAAAAATGTATGTTTGTATGTGTGCGTGAAAGCACACTGAGTTAAAGCACACTGGCGTGACTAGGTTGCGCTGGTGATTACAAGGCATCACAAAATGCGTAGCTTCTCTGAATGTCTACTTATTGCGAACTTTGCGATGCTTACTGAGGAAATACTCGGAGCCATGTAGATTTTATAAGCCACGCGCTTACCACATAAATATTTATATAAGGATAATTTGCTTACTTAATATCAAGTTGCACTATAGAGGAAAGCTCAGCGAATATCGCATGAAGGTTAAATGCACACTTTGTGATAAGAAAAAGTTGCACTCTTTCTTAGTAATTCTATACAATGTCTTGGTTCGCACATAACTGTCTACTGCAGATAGGAAGTATATACCACACCATTTGTAGGTGTCTTACAAAATTCTGTACAGACCATATGAGCACCCAAGAACATGAAAGCAGACGTCCACTACAAAAGAGACGAAAATATTAATAAGCCCCAAGTGATAAAGAATAAAACATGGCGCCATCATTTTTCTGCGGATTTAATCAACAGTCGTTTGAGTGGACTAACGTGATCAACCGAAACCAAAGTTTCGAAAGCACGACAGTCGGCCGCGACAACAGTATTTCGCGATACGCATGGAATAATTTGCAACGATTATCTTGAAAAGAGAAAATCAGCAACAAAAACTACATTATGGCATATTTGAGACATTTGGCAGAATATTTAGAATCTATCTTATGAAGTTTCATACAGTTAGAGTTTTCGAAAAATCGAATTTTTTTAATTTCATTTTCTCAATGTACATATACATATTTATGGGGCTATACCAATGTGACACTTTCAAAAAATAAATAAAAATTTTATTTGCTTTTTCGATAGCTTATATTTCCATAAATATCCTATGAAATCGGGAAGGTCATATCTTGAATAGATTTTGGATGGCCGCGTTCTAAAGAGCGACCGCTCGCAGATATAATCATATATGTATGAGTGAAACTTTAAATGTGTTTTTCTCGAGACGACATTTTTCAAAATTGCTGACATCTTAACTCAATGAGAAATTGACCGATCGACTTCAAATTAAAACACAGTATTTTTAAATACATTTGCTATACTCGTACAATGACCTACGATCTTTTGATTGGTTGAAAAGTGTCAATTTGGCATTAAAGAAGCGAGCATTTTTTACCTAAACAAACGATTTTTTTTTTCAAAATTACGCAATTTTGTTAATTTTTGATATTTTTCAAAGACCACAGGCCATTGTATAGGAAATATCATTAAGTTTAATACATTTTTAAATTTTTTTTTGTTTCAGCCACCCATTCAGCCGGAATTATGTCAGCAATTTGGACACTTTTTTTTGGCACCTCCGAAGGCAGCTCATAGCTCCGTCACTTTTCAAAATTTTTGTAAAAAAAAAAATCTTAAAATATAGCTGAAAATATCGCTTACTACGTTCAAAGAAGTTCGAAATATTCAATCGCGTACTTTCTCTTAAAAAAAATTCACAAAAATCGCCTAATTTTTCATGCCACACTGGTATAGCCCCTTAACTCTTTCAGCCCCAAAGTTGCTTATAAGCATGTTTGATATCGTCTAAAAAGTCGAATACACAAACACCTCATTAAAATACACATTTTGTTGATCAATTTGAATTCGGGGAATACCAAAGTAACAAGAACATAACGGTTGTGTCATGTTCAATTATGTTATGACTCATTATTCGAAGCGAAGTTGAGCTTGGCGGTATTGCTAAAGTTTTGAAGCATATTATAAAAAAAATAATTAAAATACGTAGAAGATAAATTTGAAAAAAATATATACGCAGTTTTACGAACAAATAGTGAAAGAAAAAAATACAAGTGAAAAAATTAGGAAATATTTTTCTATTGTACCGCTAGAATGTTTTGCTTGTGCAAGTTGCTTATAAGCAACTTTGGGCGTTTAGGTCCTTCAAATATTAAAATGAGTAAAGCACGAAAAGGGCTGTGTAATGAAGACATACAGCAGATTTTGAATATAGACTGGGACAAATCTTCTAATGAAGAGTGTGATGAAGACGATGAACAGTTTTTGGAGAAGGATTTAATAGAGCTTTTAGAAAATGGGGAAAATAAGAAACCGATATACTAAAAACTGCCAACCAAGAAATTTCTAAAAAATCAGAAAATATTTTATTGAAAAAGTTGATGTTTCCCAATTGAAATGGAGAAAAATACCAATCGACTTCCAAGACGTTACTTGGAAAGAGTCAGAAGAAAACATTAACATAGTAAGTAAATAAGCCGATTCAATATTTCAACACTTTTTTTTGATGATGCTTTATTCAAACTGATAGTGGAACAGACCAATATGTATTCCCTCCAAGAGTCCGGTAGTGAACTCAATTGCTCAAACGATGACATTCGTCGATTTTTTGGAGTTTTGTTGTACTTGGGCGTAGTCCAGTTGCCGGTTTTTAGAATGGCATGGTTGCAAGAATTCAAATTAACAGCAATAACAGATTCGATGCCGAGAAATAAATTTGAGAAATTAAAGAAATTTATCCATTTTTCTGATAAGTCGAAACAACCATCTAAAAGCTGCTAAAAGAAAAATTCAACAATCTACCTGAAGAGGATCACCAAAGCATTGATGAGCAGGTCATAGCATATAAAGGTAAGTTCAGAGGTATGTAAATGCAATAAATAAAAGCTTTCGGTTATCACGTTAATGGCATATTTTAGGAAGATCATCCTTCAAGCAGTATAACCCTGCTAAGCCACACAAATGGGGGCTGAAAATGTTCACGCGGGCAGGCTCATCAGGAATTATTTATGACTTTGCGCTATACGTTGGTGATGGAACTTGAACTTCATATGAACTCGGTATATCATCGGACATTGTGTTATAATTAGCATCCGCAGTAACAAAATTTAAAAATTACAAACTGTATTTTGATAATTGGTTCACTTCAGTAAGCCTTCTTGTGGTTCTAAAAGAAATGGGAATATTTTGCATCGGAACTGTTCGAAAAAGTTGAATGGGAAAGTGTGCACTAAAGTCTGAGTCAGATTTGAAAAAGCTTGGCAGCGGATCCTATGAAATAAAATGTGAATATAATCTTGGCATTGCTGCAGTGCACTGGCTAGATAATAAGCCAATTCAGTTATTGTCCACATTTGTGGGATATAAACCAATCGAGACATGGAATGGGTAAGAAAAAAAATTTGTTGATGTTCCGAGGCCGGCTATTGTTTCAAAATATAACTCCCCCCCGAACTCAAAGCGATATGATGAAAATGGTCACTGGATAGTTTGGGGCGAGAAAGGACGATGCCGTCTTTGTAAAACCGGAACACCTCTCTCCAAATGCTTAAAAAGAGGTGTTCATAGGCGCTACTGGAGGCGCCAATGAACACCAAAGGAAACGCACTGTAATCTTACGAACTAAGAGGGACACTTCATAATTTCCCACAATAGTGATATGGATGAATAAACTCTAGGTTTTACGCCCATATCCTATTGTGGAATTATGAGGATACCCGAACCAACACCACCCTAAGCCAAGGTGTCGAGGTACTCGTGCCAAGGGCTGAATGGTCAGCGGGGGTAATAAATAGCTGATCGCGAACGGTCCCCTCGATGCCCGGGCGAGGTCGGAGGTATAAATAGCCTTCTCTCCGTACACCGGCTCTGCGGACGAGTGACCAACCCTTTCCGGCTTACTCGTGGGACCAAAACATGAACTTAACCAACAACATAACAACAACAACAACAACTACAACAACAACCATGACGACAAGAGCGACGACTACGGACATGAGTTACAGGAATCCTATTACGGAATCCGAGGAGGACGAACTGCTTGCCTCCAGCCAGGAAACATGTAAGAGTACTACCGGACGTACCAACCAAAGTACACCGGTAGATACAGCAGAGAAAACATCAAATTTAAGGAAAGAGGCATCCACCTCCAAGGCTGCCATGAGCACCAACCAAAGTGCACTGGCGGCTAAAGGACAGAGCAAAAAGAAACGCAAAAAATCCGAGAATCAGCTGAGGAAAAACCGGTACCAGAGGGCGATCTTCCAACTAGAGAAGATAGCCAAAGACCAGGCAGCCGGTACCCCAGTTGATGAGACTGAAACAAAGCGCCTCAAATCTATTGTAGAGGAATATGAAAGCTACCTGAAAAGGAAGCAATCACAACCTCAAGAAGAGAGCAAACGAGAGAGCACTTCTCGAAGAGTGCTACAGCGAATCTGACAACCTACGTGAACGAGGGGGGCATCGACATCAGCCTAATACAGGAGCCCTGGGTCAATCAAGATACCATAAAAGGGCTAAACAGCAGCAACTGTAACCTGTTTTACACACGGAACAGAGGTAAACCTAGGGCATGCATTCTTATCAATAAAAGTATAAATGCATTTCTTTGTCCTAATTACAGCACAGCAGATATCACAGTGGTAAAGGTGGAACAGAAGGAAAAGCCCTTCTTCTTGGTCCCGGCCTACTTGGCCCATGACGAAGACATACCACCGGCGCCGCTCACCAGGCTAGTAGAGGAGAACAAGAAGGATGATGTCCTAATAGGGTGTGATGCAAATGCAAGGCACACCGTAAGGAGTAGCTCGAGTATAAACACCAGAGGTGAGTCACTCTTGCAGTATATTTTGAATAGTAATCTAAGTATACGCAACAAGGGCGATAAGCCAACTTTTACCTTCCCAAGCTCGGATAGGATAGGTTTAGGTGGGAGGAAGTTCTTGACCTCACGCTATCAACAGACTCAGACAGTCTCGTTGTGGATAACTGGAACTGGAACTAGATTCAGAAGTAGAGAAGTTGGAAAAAATCTTAATCACAACTTTTAACAAAATTACTCCGCTAACAGTTATGAAAAAGAGAAAGTCTCTTCATTGGTGGAACAGTGAACTCAAGAATTTGAGAACACAACTAAGGAAAGCTTTCAATGAGAGTTTTAGAACCAAAATTTGGCAGCCACATAAAGACATTATGAAGGAATACAAAAAAGCAGTCAGGAAAGCTAAAAATGACTCATGGTGATCCTTCTGCACATCGATAGAAAGCTGCAGAGAAGCCGCTAGGCTGAGTAAAATGCTATCCAAAGACTATATTAATACTGCCTACATTAGGGCGGAGGGAAGTGATTGGACCTCCTCGGCAAAAGAGTCTCTGGAGGTACTAATCACAACACACTTCCCCGGGAATCAGCAAACACCTTCAACGAGGGCTAAACTAGAACCACCGGTGAACGCAGCTGATTATCGAAGCCAAATAGTAGACAAAATGAAAATCAAATATGCCATAAACAGTTTTGCACCATTTAAAGCGGCAGGTTCTGACGGGATTATGCCCATAATGCTGCAAAAACTGGTAGAACCAATGATTCTAAGGCTTGAAAATATATACAAAGCGAGCATTCAACTATCTTACATCCCAAGAAATTGGAAAAGGAGCAAAGTTGTGTTCCTTCCGAAACCAGGCAGAAGAGCACACGAGAATGCCAAGGATTTTAGACCTATAAGCCTTACCTCATTTATGCTTAAGGTACTAAAAAGGCTAATAGATCTACACGTAAGAACAATAATGGCGGGGAAGTTATCTAAATCCCAATATGCATACATAAAGGGCCGATCAACCGAAACCGCCCTTCACGAGGTGATAAGTGTGATTGAAAAATCACTAAACCACAAACAATACACTATGGCTGCTTTTCCAGACATAGAGGGCGCCTTCAATAACATAGAAGTAAATGCGATAATTAATTCTCTGGCGCATGGGGGCATAGATGACACTGTGTGCAGATGGATACTATCGATGCTCGAGAATAGGAAGATTATAGCTTTAAACGGCGCTGCAACACAAACAAGTTATGTGAGTAGAGGGACGCCTCAAGGGGGGGTCCTCTCTCCGCTTCTATGGGTTGTAGCGCTGAACGAAATACTCCTCCAACTAAACGGTAGAGGAGTGAAAGCAATAGCGTATGCAGACGATATAGTGTTGTTGGTATCAGAAGTTTCAACTTCCGGTACTAAACGGCACAACACTCACCCTATCCCCAACAGCTAAATACTTGAGGGTGGTGATTGACACCAAACTGTCCTGGAAAATAAACATAGAAAAAAGAATAAACAAAGCATACATGGCCTACTATACTTGTAAGAAAATCGTCAACAAGAATTGGAGCCTCAAACCAAGTAAAATCATGTAGATGTACACGGCGGTCATAAGACCCATACTTACATATGGTGCTCTTGTATGGTGGCCAGCGCTAAACAAACAATACAACATTAGAAAATTAAATGGAATACAAAGAGCAGCATGTGCGGGTGTTACGGGCGCAATCAGGTCATGCCCGACTGATGCGCTCAATGTGATCCTGCATCAACTACCATTTATTCAAAAAACAGTTGCTATTGCGGCGATAAGAGTAAAAGAATTGGGAGGTTGGAATCAACAGAACTACGGACATAGTGTAATTCTAAACAAGCTCACTTTTAATAAATCAGACTACATTCTCCCAAAGCTGGATTTCAATAGACACTTCCAGGTGAAGATACCATCTAGACGAGAATGGAGAAGAGGTCCAATAGCAGAGGAGGATACCACCTCAGTCTATACCGACGGATCCAAAATGGATTGCAGAGTGGGCACGGGGGTTTTCTACGCTGATCTGGGCATATCTCTTTCTATACGTCTACCGAACTCGGCTAGCATCTTCCAAGCAGAAGTACTAGGCATAGAAAAAGCCTGCGAAGTTCTATTAGAAAACCACGGGAATATACATAAAGCAACTTTATTTACGGATAGCCAGGCGGCCCTCCTGGCCCTGTCTTCACCCATGACAAATTCCAGTATAGTTCAAAATTGCAAGAGAGCATTAAGCTCAATAAAAGAAAAGCTCCAACTAAACTTGATCTGGGTTCCCGGCCATAGGAACATTTTCGGTAACGAAAAAGCTGATGAGTTGGCAAAGGCGGGAGCTTTCCTCAACGAATCCGAGGCGGTGCTAATACCAAGCCTGCTAGGATCGATCAAAGGAGAGATCAATAGACAATTTCAACAAGTTGCAAATAACATATGGAAAAAGATTACAAAATGCGTCATAACTAAACAATTATGGCCAACATATGACAGGAAAAGAACAAACAACTTATTAAATAGGTCAAGAAGAAGTATTTACAGAATAACAGCTACCACAACGGGGCACTGCCCATTTAGGGAACATGCGTCCAAAATGGGTATGCCCCACAACGACATCTGCCGTGGCTGCGGAGTAGCAGGGAACAAGGAAACAATCTTCCACTTTCTCTGCGAATGCCCAGCTCTAGCACAGATCCGACACAAAGCACTCAGAATCCACCAAGCGCCTTGAATCTTGAATGGATTTCCACCAAAAGCATATCGGACATAAGTAGTTTCATTAAAATCTTAAAATGGTTTGAGAGAGTAGGTGAAACTTAATAGCAGACACAGAAGGTTTCTACGAATAGTGTATCAAAATGGCACATCAGTGCTAATTGAGCTCGATAGGGCTGCACTCCTAGATACCTACCTAATACCAAGTCTTAAAATATAGTTAAAAGATATGGTCCTGCAATCGACAAAGGTAACGATTAATAAATTTTATAATTCTATATTTGCTTTCACAGTGGGCATTTTTTGTCCCGATGGAGGACGTTATTTCTAACATGAAAAGATGCACCCACTGTAGTTCTAAAAATTTGTTTTGAAAGGCTTAAATAACATTAAAATTTACATTAGTTGAGCTCTCCCAGATTTGAACAACATACGAGCAGATCGTTTTGAATGTTGCCTTTTATTTGAGTAGCTTGTCGAAATCAGCTTTGAGCGTCCACTCTGCAGGCACCCTTTAAAGCCAATACCGTTGCGCAAGCCTTAATTTGAGCTAGGTTCTCTTAATTGTTGCCTGATCTCTCAATGAATATTTCTTATCAATTGTACGTCCGAGATATTTTGAGCATGTGCTTGTTGAAAGCAACTGACCATATTAAGCCACTTCCTTGCCCAATGCTTGACAGAAAAAAAGGAAAACTGCAGAATAGTGTTTGCAATTTTCTTTGGCATCAAATTCAAATTCTACAAAAATGTTGTCCTCATGTAAACTGTTATTTATTTTTTAGAAAACACAAAAATTATTTGCATTGACTTTCTTGTGCTTGTAAGCAAAAGAGTATTTGTGTAACACCTAATTCTTTTTCTCTGAAACTGAAGTGCTCTAGGTTGCAGTATATAATCGTAACCTGTCAAGAATCAAGCCTTATCCGGCAATATTCTTTTCTTTTTGGTCGTTTCCTTTCTATCCTTTTGCTTTTGTAAGTTGAACATTTTTCAGCTTTTGTTTTGCTTTCAAATAACGGTTGCTGCACCTGCATATCTGAGTCGGCATTCAAATTTGACCCTGCCAAATCAGTGAAAATTTATAAGGAAAGCAAAATGAAAGGAAATATTTACTGCCGCTTCATTGTTAGAGGGCATAAACTTGCTCATGTCTAACTTGCATTCTTGCATTTCAGTATGTAGAGAAAAATGTATATACACCTGTGTACATAAATTTGTAATATGTAAGAGTTTTTAATGAATTCTAAATGAATGTCAGCAAGGTTTTGAGATGACAATGCAAGAGAGTTTCAATTGATTAAGAATTTAAAAAGGGTTAATCTTGGCAGGTGGATGACAAGACAATTTAAAGTGATTTATGTAAATAATTTTAAATTTATATATGCATATTTACCTTAAATACAGCACAGTAAAAAGGAAACTCAACTCTGGGATTTATATTTTTGTTTGTATGAACAAAATTGTACTCTTTACTTGTAAGATTTTTTTTAACCAAAAAAAGACGTTTAAAAAAAAAACCAGTAGTTGTTAATAAAGCAACTTTTTCGGCGCGAGAGAGTCAAAACTTTAATGTCAAAAAAATTAATATTTAAAATTTATTTTCAATTTTTTTATTTTAGTGGTAGAAAGTTATGTGTGCTTGAAAATAAATTTGTGTGTAATCCCAGCTGTCAATTCAATTAAAGCCATCTTCTGCCTATCTGTATCTGTTCTAATGGTGCCTAATGAGCAGATCCAACAGATTAAAATAATGTTGCTTGAATAAATAACTTTTTTATTGCAAATACCATAATTACTGCAAACATATTTCCAAGAACGTAGACTGAAGTATGCACACATTGGTTATACTCAGTCGTTACTTATACGCCAAGGCGACACAATCGTAGCGTTCAGCACATGAAAATTTCTCCTTTAATTAGGTTTTACTTGCAGTTGCTTTCGGTCACGTTCGACTTGCAAGTAGTAGCAATTTATGTCGTAAATTAATAAACTTAATTACGCTTATAATTTAGCACTAAGCGGTTGATGATAACAACTGCTTACTTAGTAGTTACAATGTCAGCAAGAGTATGCTTCAGCTGGATTGAAGCTAACTACTCTGCCACTCATAGAAACTTAATCTGAATAAGCGTATAAGACAAATAACTACACTGATGGGAAAATAGCAGAATTTTGGCTATCTTATGTATGTATAAATCTGAGAGCTCATGCCAATGTTTACGTAACTGCGATAGGAGTTGTACCACGTGCAGAACTTGAAACGAAAACCAAACATCATAATTTGTTTGCCATGTACAGGGTATATTTAGTCTGTTACGATGTTTGTAACTCATAGAAGATTATTGGCCTTGACCTTCTGTCAGTAAACAGACAGACTGTGGGCAAAAAAGAATAAGATTTTTTAATTTTAATTGCGAGTGAAAACTCATTCGTCGATAAGAAAAAATGTATTTTCTTCTTTGTTAAGACTGTCAGTGACATCTGTGCCCAATTTCTGTCAACTAGGAATACAAGTTAAGTGTTATGCGTCGATTGAGTGAAGCTATTCCCAGAAAGATGGCCGGCAACTCTTGGTGTTTATACCACGAACATGCACAGTTGCATACCGCGTTGCTTCATAGTAAGTTTTTCGCCAAATTTTCAACAAATATCGTGCCTCAACCACCGTACACATCTGATTTAGCTGAGTGAATTTTGCATTTCAGCGAACTCAAACAACCACTCCGGGGAAACCGTTTTGAGTCAATTGAACTCTTAAACGTGAATCGCTACGCACATTGAAGGCTTTTCCGGAAATTGACTTTAACAACTTCTTCGAGGATTGGAAAAAACGTTTGCACAATTGTATTGAAAATAAAGAGAATTACTTTGAGGCAGACGACATACATTTTTATGATTAAATTAAGAATTTTAAAATTATAAACAACGTCTCATTATATTTTGCTCATAGGAGTATATGCGAATCAGTTCCTCAGCCTTTGAGTTATCGATATGAAGTTTTGCATCCGTCCTTTCCTCAAGCTGCTTATTTGTTCGGAACGACGGATATCGGACCACTATATCATATACCTGTCATACAAATTAAACAATCGAAATTGAGTGTTTGTGTAGAAAAATTTTAGGTTTGATGAAATATCTTCAGGAACTTTGGGATGAGTTATTGTCCAGGTTAACGATGCAATCCATGAAGGAATTGTTCAGATCAGTTTACTGTAGAACACATATACAAATAATAAAGTTATTGTAAGGAAACTTTATAATCTGTTAAGGGTATTTGAACTTCGGTTCAATCATAGTTAACGTTTTTTTCTGTTTATTTTAACTTCAAGCTTGAAAGAGATATAACAGGTCACTAAAATTGTTAGTGAGTCCAATTTCATCTTTGAGATAGTAAGTCGCAACTACAAATGGAAACATATCTCTTCTCTTTAGCACTGAAGCGCCTACTTTCCTTCATCTGCTACCACCCACCTTGCAACGCATTTATTCGGACGACATGTTTCAATTCAAACCTAACCACATTAACGATGGGTCGCACGTGCAACACGCTCGTGGGACTTTGTAGGCGAACGAAGAATGCAATCACTGCAATTACAGTGAATTGTAATTTTGGCAATTGCGCTTTGATAAGCTCATATCATCATGCCACAATTCATCGGTCATTGCATGTTCGATTATGAATTTGTACTTGTCGCTTACGCACAATTTTACAGTACTCTCTAGCGCTTTATATTTCAGAACATCAATCGCAAAGCATTTTTTCGGAGTATAATGCATTTGTTGTTGCACAAAAATGAATTGACACTGTAAATTTCAAATTAATTTTTATATCATTTCATTTACTAAAAGTCCTAACGATGATCCTTATCCCACGAAATTAATTTTAGTGCTAAAGTGAAAGGTGAATAAGAATGACTATATCTAACTGATAAAAGGCAGCGAAAAATTTTGCTCATAATCACTAATAAATTTATATAGTATTTTATAGTCCATTATTTCCGTTCAAAAGGGATTCAGATGGGACTTTGGCGGCATTCTTTGAGTACCGTAGATGGACCACTATGAGATTGGTAAACATCCAGAACCCAGAACGAGTCACTGTGTGGGGCGCAGTTTCATTAAAGTGTATTGTCGGGCTCTACTTCTTTGAAGAAAAACAGTGTACAGTAACTGTCAATGGGCACCGTTATTTAAAGATGTTGAATGGGTTTATTTTACCCAGAACCAGAACTGCACCGTAGACGTATTCCTTTTAATAGCGTTTGGTTCCAGCAATTTGGAGCGACAACAAACGCAGCCAGGCCGAACAATTTGACGTACCCCAAAAACGCGTATGTATCATTATATACCATAAGCAGTCTTGTTAGCCTTACGGAAGTTAATAATATCACAAATGAGATGCATAGACATGTTGTCACGTTTAATAGCCCCAGAGGTCGAAATATTCGTAAAAATTAACCATGACTCAAAGAAAACTTCCGTGTAGCAGAGCGATGCAAGCACATTGTTGCTCCTAAAACTATTATCATATTCAAAGTACGTGCCAACGGAAGAAATCGAACGGTTATAGTTGAAACCGAGAGCAAACGTACTGTTAAGGCAGAAGTTTGCTAGCCAAGCTTATAGGCGTTTACTCCACAGATTCAGGCGAAATCATTTCCACTATTATTTGAGTAAATTTGTGTCACAAATACAGACAGACTCACTTTGTATGTGACACTGAGATCCTTGGCTAAATGAAAATTAAGTTCGTGCATTTGCCCCCACACGACATACGCAAGTAACACTTTATATACACAAACACTAACACAAACACTACCTATTAGCATAACATACAACAACTCGTCTTAATTGTTTCTTGGATAGGGAAGCTAAATTAACAGCAAATAAATAAGGAAAAGTCCTGGTGAAACCAAATATTAGATAATCTTTTGTTTGTTGAAAATACTGATTACAATGAACTATTTAGACCAATTTTAACCATTTTTCAAACGAAGTTATATAGTCTGTCAAGTAAGAGCGTGATCGTGTTATTTTTTATAAAAAAATTATTTTATGAAGCTTTTATATTTATATATACTTACATTGTATATGGGGGATGGGGTCATGTGTAGAAGTTCACGCAAGTGGGGAAAGTTCTCTGATCGCCATTCACTTGGGAGTGGCCAGAAACGATTCTTTTACATATGACTCAAGCAGCTCACGACTTCCGGTCTTTGACCAAGTATCCTCTGGGTAGCCTAAGAACATCCGTTTGAAGGCGAGCTAAAGTGAGAAGGCGAAACACCCCTGAATAGGGTTGTGCGCTGGGTTTGGGACCCGCCACGTAAAACAACACCCCCAATGAAAGGAAAAAAACAGCCTCGGATGAGAGCCCCCCCTTTTGATGACGACCAAAAAAAAAAAAAAAACGACTGGCGCGCTGTTGTTGACTCGGCTATAATCGCGTAAGCGGTGTCTACGCCAGTAAAGAAGAAGAAGACTTACATTGTACACATTACAAACAATGATGCAATTTGGTTAATAATATGTCTAGTCACCACCGGCGTCGATAATTGCCTGGCATCTCCGAGGCAAGCTTTCTACTAATTTGACGGCGTATTCTAGTGGCTAGGATCTTCAGATCCGACAAATTTCGTAAGACAATTGCTTCAAATTGTATGTTCGTCTTCCACGAAGCTTCTGTTTAATATATATATATATATTTATTTTTAATTATTTTATTTATTTGATCTGCTTTCTCTTAAAGCCTATCAATAAGTTATCTTAAATCTAATCAGAAACTAAACAGGTTCAAGAAAGTGATTGAGCTGTTTTGGTGATACGTCGCTCTTTAATATCACTTCTTTTAAGTCATGTTTGATTGCAGGAATGTACCAAAGCATTAGCCAAAGGGTTTGTGTGATCTCGGAGTTTAGATATATATTTAATTCTGCTGTTTTCTACTTCTTTCTTTACCATAGGGATAACAAGGTCTTTATGAATATTTTCGTTACGCATGTACCATGGTGAACACGTGATTATTCGAAGCATTTTTGATTGAAACCTTTGTAATACATCAATATTAGTTGCACAGGCCGCACCCCACAGTTGAGTGCCATACATCCAAATCGGCTTTATGACCGCATTATATAAAATCACTTTGTTGTCTAGGCTAAGTTTGGAGTTTTTATTTAAAAGCCAATTTGAATTTGCAGCTCTTATCTTCATACATGTTATTTTACTAGAGATGTGTTTTCTCCACGTGAGCCTTCTATCAAGGTGAATATCAAGACATGTTACTTCGTTCACTTGGGGTACTAAAATGTTGTTTATTTTTACTACGCCAGTTCGCTAGCCACTCTTCGACAGAACTTCAATGCTTTGCTAATACGTAGGTTGCTATATATATTTCTGGACTAGGCAACACTAAGCGTTGCCAGGTGCAATCTGACATTTCCATTGGAAAGTTTGACATTTTTTAGCATAACATCACTCAGAACGTTTTGTCATTTAATCGTGAATTGTTTTATTTACAGGGAATTAAAAAATTCATCTCGCCCAAAAAATTTTATTAACTCGTGAACGTTTTCGTGCGATCATTTTTCACAACTTTCGACGTGGATTATCACGACAAGAGTGCATCGATGAACTAAAATCTTTGTATGGCTATGAAGCACCATCTTATAGCGTTGTGAAAAACTGTTACAACGAATTCAATCGTGGCCGACGCTCGCTCAAAGACGAATTCCGAGAAGGTCGTCCAAAAACAGTCGCTGTGCCAGAAAACATCGATGCCGTACGTGAACTGATAATGCAAGACCGTCATGTAACATGTGTACCTTCAGATAGAGGCATGCCTATGCATTTCTCCCACCATACATTCGATATTGCATGAACACCTGGCCGTAAAAAAGGTTTGTTCTCGTTGGATCCCGCACAATTTGACAATCGCTCAAAAAAAGGCTCATGTGGATTGATGTAAAGAAATGCTGAAAAAATACGATCGCAGTGGTTCGTCACAGGTGACAAATCATGGATCTATGCGTATGAGCCCATTTTCGTTGATGAATATGCCTATTTTCATTATTAGGCCAGAAATAACGGGTGATTTTTTTGAGGTTAGGATTTTCATGCATTAGTATTTGACAGATTACGTGGGATTTCAGACATGGTGTCAAAGAGAAAGATGCTCAGTATGCTTTGACATTTCATCATGAATAGACTTACTAACGAGCAACGTATATTTGTTAAGATTACACATAAAACACTCTCTGGATCGGAAGTTTCATATTTTACCCGTTTTTGAAAGACCTTACAGCGATCCAAGTGCTAATATACGTAGGTTGCCATATATATTTCTGGACTAGGCAACACTAAGTGTTGCCAGGTGCAATCTGACATTTCCATTGGAAAGTTTGACATTTTTTAGCATAACATCACTCAGAACGTTTTGTCATTTAATCGTGAATTGTTTTATTTACAGGGAATTAAAAAATTCATCTCGGCCAAAAAATGGAAGTAACTCGTGAACATTTTCGTGCGATCATTTTTCACAACTTTCGACGTGGATTATCACGACAAGAGTGCATCGATGAACTAAAATCTTCGTATGGCTATGAAGGACCATCCTATAGCACTGTGAAAAACTTTTACAACGAATTAAATCGTGGCTGACGCTCGCTAAAAGTCGAATTCCGTGAAGGTCGTCCAAAAACAGTCGTTGTGCCAGAAAACATCGATGCCGTACGTGAACTGATAATGCAAGACCATCATGGAACATACCTTCAGATAGAGGCATGCCTATGCATTTCTCCCACCAGCATACATTCGATATTGCATGAACACCTGGCCGTAAAAAAGGTTTGTTCTCGTTGGATCCTGCACAATTTGACAATCGCTCAAAAAAATGCTCGTGTGGATTGGTGTAAAGAAATGCTGAAAAAATACGATCGCGGTGCTTCAAAAGACGTTTATAAGATCGTCACAGGTGACGAATCATGGATCAATGCGTATAAGCCCGAAACAAAACAGCAATCGACCGTGTGGGTCTTCCAAGACGAGCCAAAAAAAGCATTTTCGTTGATAAATATGCCTATTTTCATTATTAGGCCAGAAATATATATAGCAGACCTCGTAATAATAATAATGTTTAATATATGACCACACATTTTTAATAGGGTTTGCATCGGGCGACTGCGACGGCCAATCCAATGTAACGATGCAAGATTGAGTTTTTCACTGAGTACAGGGCTTACTGCGGTGTTTAGGATCGTTGTTTTCCTGCAGAATCCAATCTTCATTTTTTCTGATGAACCATCATTTGGCAGATAGCAGTGAAGCCTTTTTGTAGATTTTTATCATTTTCACGGCATTTAGATTGTCAGTAAAGAGGTACATTCGCATCCCTGCTTTGAGAAGCAGCCGCAAAGATGCATCTTTATTTCACGTTTTATGGTTCGCTTAACAAGCCTATTGGTGGAAGTTGACCAAAATAGAACGTGCCCATATAGAACATTCATCAGTAAAAATGACATTTCCAAAATCTCTATCAATATTCTCATGCGCCCAAGCGAGTCGCTTTGTCAAAAGTTTTTCAGTCAACAGAGGCGTCTTCATTGTGTTGCGTCATTTCAAATCATGAGTATGAAGAAGGGTTCGGATAGTTTCGTAGGATATATCTAAACATTTTGCCATTAATTTTGTTTGTCCTTGCCACAGTGTTAAAGCAGGATTCCGCGAAAACAGATTCACTATTCTTTTTTCATCTTGTTTGTTCACTTTTCTTATCGAACCACGTTCTGGTAAATCATCAGCATTTTTAGCCACTTTATATCCCTGTATCCACTTCTGTACAAATGCCTTCGACTTTCTCATATATTTAGCAGCCACCGATTGCGACATTTTGGGACCTTTCCGGTGGTAGTGCAAAGGAACACAGCCTCCTGGTGCGACGCATACTTAGCACTCATGGCATTTAAAGTGATTCTCTTTCAAAAGATCGACGACAACTGAACCTTTGTTGACAATACATCAAGGACAAAGCTTTCCTCTATCGGCTCGCGAAGGAATTAGAGCGAAATCTTTCATTAACTGTTGGTAAAGTCGACCACGCTCTTACTTGACAGACTGTATAAACTTATTAATTAAATAAATCAAATGTTGAAAGAAGTAATATCATTTTATTGAAGTATAATATATACGAGTAGATAATCTTTAGTATTGAAATCAACAAGAGAGCTGAGCTCAAAAAAAAAAAAACCGAAAAGAACGATTCGAGGACAACTATTGAAATTAAAACAGATCACAACTTTATAAACTTGTCAGCAGTTAAATCTTTTAAGCTGAAATTACTTTGAGGATAGATAATGTCATAGATGGACTTAACATAAACAATAATTATCTTAATTAAGAACATTTTAATATTTGTAAAAAAATATCAGCTCAATTCCTATGTGTCGTGTGGGTATAATTAAACAAAACACGAAGTATGTACATATGTACCCTACAAGTGAGTATAAATTTAGTAGCACTTAACTTTTACCGTTTTGTACTTCGGAGACAAATTGTTTCCATATTTTCTGCGCCCACTAGGAATTTCTGAAGAGTGTAATTGTGTTATGCTGGTACCAGCACAAAGTCAATGACTTTCCATTAGTTATTAATGAATGGTGTGATGGGAAAACATGCTGCGAAATGCATGTGGTGTAGTGTCTGATTACTGCGTTTAAGACACTTAAGAAAGTGGTCATTAGCCCTTAAAGGTGTAGCATGGAATTGAAGACGAGCAAGCACCAACGAAGCAGAAGTTAAACACTCAGGTATTGGTAGATAAATAAAGATGGGGAAAATAGCATTTGTAATCAGCACTGAGTTTCATTTTTGGTAGATCTTTTTTTTTTTTTTTATTTATTTATAAAAGCTTATACAAAGTTAATACTATATGTATAACCTAAGGCATGCAGCGCTAGCTTCAAAGGCTATCGGCTGTCCGTTGAAGAATGTGTTGGTTTTATATTCTCCTCAATAGATCACAATCTTTGAGGAAGCGGTAGATGGTCTTTATGTTTTCTTCCGTAGGGTTGGAAAGGAGGGTAATCGGATCTGTGTTGAAGTGGCAATCTCTCTTTTCTTTCAGAGTTGGGCAAAATTCTAATATATGGAGCACGGTTGTTGTTGAGTTACAGAACGGGCAGCAGATGGTACTGTTTCTTCCGAGGAGGTGCGCATGCGTCAGTATAGTATGTCCAATCCGTAGGCGAATGTAAGGTGTTATAAAATTGGTTGCTACTGTTGATGGGTATAGCGGTTTGATTCTGGCTGTGTTAACTATTGAGTAATGGTGGTTATATGAGACCCAATCGAGTGCCAATTTAGAGAGCCTATTTTGGTGTATGAGTCGGAATATATCAGATTTCATGAAGAAACTGAATGTAATTGTGGGCGTGTTGGATGCATTCTTTGCTAGTAAATCAGCGTAATTATTTCCGGATAATCCAGTGTGGCTTGGGACCCACATTATCTTAATTTTATTTTCATATTTAATAAGATATTCTCTAATTACAGTGATGATGTTAGTGTGGTTGTTGCAATTTTGAATGGCTTGGAAACATGATAAGCTGTCGGTGCATATGACATATTTTCCAGGGCTTTTTGTGGCATGTAGAACAGCATGTAAAATCCCAGTGGCTTCAGCAATGAATATCGAACAGAAGGGGAAAAGTAGTCCATATGAGATTGGCTTTCCTTTCTCGCTAACGACCGCAAAAGAGGTTTGGATTTTTTTTGAACCATCCGTGAATATAAATCTCCAACTGCCATGTTTCAGAGTATTCATAATTTCACAAAATTCTGATGCATAGATCGCATTAGGTGTGGTGGATTTAGGCAAACGAGCTAGGTTATCAATAAACGTGTTTATTGGAATCAACCATTGAGGATGACGACGTTTAGGAAGTTTAGCAGGTTTTAGTGGTAAGTTGTTTATTTTGGCAAAAAAGGTGCATTTATATATAGCTGACTCAACTTTTGGAGGTCGGATACGAGTTGATGATGAAGAAAAGGCATCTTGAAGCACATGGTTAGAACCAAGGATGATCTTCGGGTATAATTTGTATGTGGTGTCTTCCATATTGTCTATCAGAGAGGGAAGACCGGACTCTGCTAACATATTTTTGATTGGTGACGTGGGGAATGCTCGAAGCGATCTTCTAACAGCTGAGTGATACGGTGCGGCCAACAATTTTAGGTGACTTTTTGAATGATGCCCATATATTTCAAGAGCGTAGTTGATGACGGAGAGTATGAGTGCCTTGACAACATTAATCAACAAAGACGGGCCAATGAGCGAGCGCTTGCATGCTAGGTACTTAACAATATTTGAGTTTTTAGTAATTCTATTTCTAATATATTCACAATGTTGTTTGAAAGCATATTTACTATCTAGAATTAATCCAAGAAACTTAAGAGTATGAGAACATGAAATATTTACATTGTTGAAAGAAATCGGTGGAAAATTACAATTATGTTTTTTACAAATGTGGAGTAGACAGGATTTTGAGTACGAAATTGAAGCGCCTGAGGAAAGGGACCATAGGGATAGTTGAGAAAGGATTTCTTTAAAGGTAGAGGATATAGCACTAAGGTCAGAAGATTTTGAAAATAGAAGGAGATCATCAGCATATAATTGATGCTGAATATTAGGGAAGGAAGAAAGGATAGAACTGATTTCATCAAATGCTATGGTGAACAGAATAACTGATAGCGGTGATCCCTGAGGAGTGCCGTTATCCAAAGGAAAAGTCGGTGAAGATATGCCAGAAATCAGAACTTTGATTTTGCGTTTAGAAAGAAAGGATTTAACAAAACTAAATATACGGGGGCCAACCTTCCATTTGATTAATTGTCTTAAAACTACATGTATGCCCACGCGATCAAACGCTTTTTCGAAATCAAGCGAAAGAAGAGAAGCGTGATTTTTATTAGCTAAAGCGTCACATATGAAGTGGTCAAGGTGTAAAAGAGCGTCGATAGAGCTGTGTCCTTTTTTGAATGCGACCTGATTAGGGTGAATGAGTTTATTGGAATGGAGAAACCAAGAGAGTCTAGTAGCAACAATTTTTTCTAAAAGTTTGCCTAGACAGGGTAGAAGGGAAATAGGACGATAGCTGGTAACTTCGCACGGAGGTTTGCCAGGTTTTAGAATAGGAATGATTGCGCTGGTTTTCCAGATTTGGGGTATGGTGGCAGTTCGATAAATATTGTTGTAATGGTTGATAAGTCGTTTGAGGAGGTGAGGAGGAAGATGTTTGATGATAGGATAGGAAATTTTATCTAACCCAGGCGTTTTACCTTTAACCGTAGAAAGAGCTATATTGAGTTCTATTAAAGATATATCTGAGTCGAAGTATTCAGCTGAAGGGGATAAAGTAGATGAAACGTAATTATAGGCAAGTAAAGAGTTCTTATTAGACGAGTATTCAGAGGAGAAATTATGATCAGAGGAGTTAGACGAGAAAAATTTGGCGAATTCTAAAGCTATATCCTGTGGATGTAGTAGATTGCCTTGAGAGGAGTTGAGTGAGAGAATAGGAGAGAAAGAAATATTGCCAGATAGTCTTCTTATATTTGACCAAATCATTTTAGGGTTAGAAGAGGAATTAATGCTGCTGGTAAATTTCTGGAAAGATTTAACTTTTGCTTGCTTCGCTTTTCTTCTGAAAATGGCATTAGCTTTTTTATAAGCAACAAGGTTTGATGATGAACGATTTTGTTTGAAATGATGCCATGTTTGTTGCTTATGCAGTCTGAGAGAAGATAGCTCACTATCCCACCAAGGAGGGTTATGATTACGAGGATTAGGAGAGGTTTGAGATATAGATTGGTTGGCAGCAGATCTTATAATCTTCTGAATTATGGCAGTTTCCTGATTAATAGTATCTGCAGGAGGGAGGGTGTCTGAGTAACGTAAACAAAAATCTTGAAATTTGGGCCAATCAGCTGAATCGGTGTTAAAAAATATTCTGGGTTTGAAGAAATTGGGATTATGGGAGGAGATCTAAATTTTTCATTTAATTTTCATTTTTCAAGAAGAAAAGTATGAGCCATTTTCACCTATTTTTAATAAAGTTTCTCCGAATTCTAAACTAATTTATTAAAGAAAGAGAAAAATATGTGGCAAAAAATTAAAGAATGAAAGAAAAATTGAACGAATGGACATGGAAATAAAAATATAACGATTCAAACAAAAACCATCTGTTTGGAATAATAAGAGTATTGTCAGGCAGTCGTTGATTACCTCTCCACTGTTGTTAAATATTGTATATTTCCAGCAGCGACGCGGTCTGATAACAGCAGAGTATCAATAGAGCCAGTATTCTTAATGAAAAAGCATTTACTTCAACGAAATATAATAATAATAATTTAGGTGAAAGCACACACTGCAATAACTACTCGCTCAAAAAAAGTTTCACTGACGGCTGCATTTACCATTACGAAAAAAGCAGGACATCCGCTAAAAACCATATTTATTTGTCATACACTGCCGCTGTTTGTTAAAGATGCTAAAAGTTTTTCCC
>CM050323.1:23969271-23994271 GCA_027475135.1 Bactrocera correcta
CGCCAGGACCCTGTCTCACGGTATTGTGGTCGAGCACGACGATTGCGTGACAAAAGATGCTTCATATCATCAAGGTAAAACACAGCATTAATCGTTTGGCCAGGTGTGACGAACTCTCGGCGTACAATACCGTCCGAATCTTAAAAACAAATCAGCATTGTCTTTATTTTTGACTTCTGAAGACGACTTTTTTTCGGTGATTTCTGATTGTCACAGAGGTCCTCATGACCTTCTTGGAATCGTTTAAACCACTCATACACATTACCACGGGGTAGGCACTGATCACCATAAACTTTTTTCATCATTTGAAAAGCTGCTGCCACTTTTTGATCGATAACATCGATTGTAGTTATCCAATTGTCTTAAAATTTTTACGAAATGTCAACAAGAGATAAAACTTTTTATTTCATATACCTACCAATGGGTGGTTCGGAATGAAGGTATCAACTTACAGAAATAAAAAACGACACTATTTCCAAAGATAGTTTCTGGGAATTCGTAGGGAAAGTGCAGCGACACCTGGATATACAGCCATGGACACATAAATAGCACACTTGGTCATCAAATAAGAAACTATTTATTAATTCCTTAAGTTTATTACTTACGGATTCAAAGAGGAATGCGTTTTATTTTAAAAATTATTCACTTTAATATAACTAAAACACTTAAACAATAAATATTATTCCATCGCCAAAAAAAGACGAATACATACCTAGGTTTAAGGGATTGACCTTGTAAACGACGTAAACATGTTTTTCCAACTGGAATCTTCCTATTTGTCTTGGTTTGGTCGCTCAAAAACACGTTCTTCCTGGTTTGTCCCTGTGGCCTTTCCAAATGCCAGTCGAATTTTGGTGTGGCGTTTTGACAGGAGTGGTTTCTTACGGGTAATTTGTCCAAAAAGTTGAGGTACGTTGAGTCGTCTTCGGCTTGGAATGTTTTTTCCTTCTCATTTTAATGAAATATCCATGAAATAATTATATATTTGCAGAATTAAATTAAAAATATGCGAGAACCTCACACAAAATTCCAAAAAAAAAATTACGAACTTAAAAATGTGCTATTTATGTGTCCACCTCAAATCAACACTATACGCAATAAAATTGTCTCGTACAAAATTTAATAGAAACAAAAAAAAAAAATAAACAGTATTTTTTTGCAGAGAAATGAGCCTCATAACAGTGACATGTAATTACATACCAAATTTTTATTGTTCAGCTACTTTGGAATTAAAAAAATTAGACTTAATGTGGGATTGAGATGTGTGCTATTTATATGTCCATGGCTGTATAATACTTACTATAGCAGTTGATAGAGGTAACGGTTACACTCCCCTTACACTATTGTCGATTATTATTAGCTCATTCAGCATATTGTCCACTTCTAATGTCGAGCTTGTTCAACTGAAAAGCCACACACTGTGAGCAGCTCCGGTATTAATGAGTTCATTACCTGCGGCCAACTTCGCACCAAGGGGGCTATTCATCAAACTTTATGCGGCAGGCAGTGCACGTGTGGTAAAACGGTTATGATTGACGCACTCAGGCGATAAGTAAAAGGTGTTTTTAATTAAAGCCAATTTATAATATTTTCACCTTTCGATAGCGGCAACTCCCTTACTTACCTTACTTACCTTCTAAAACATACACATTTATATCGTATGTATGTGTGTGTGTGTCTTCGTGTATCTATTATATGTTTACACGCTGATTTCATGTGCCCAGCACCTTTTTGTGATTATTGGTTTCACTTTAACCCTATCGCCACACAATGATCTACGTCAACGCACGCTCTATGATTTGCACCACAATTCAAACACTCGACTGAGTCACGTTAGGAACTCCGGCACAAAAGCAACGAGGGAATGCTTCAAAGACACATCTACATAAGTAATTATGTACAATATTTCGCTTGTCTGACGGACTTACTGGATTTTTTATTTGTTGTACTCTTTAAGCTTGCAAAGTCATGATTTTTCGTTGATAACATCAATATTTATTATTTGTTTGGGGAGTAGAAGAAACATGTCATATTCCGATAAGTCTTTACACGCGGAAGTGTCGGCATGACTGGCGTGAAACTATTTGTGCTACAAATCACTTAGCAAAAGGTAAATTGCCGCAAACTGTTTGAATGTTATGAATATTTCAACTAGTTAAATCAGCTAAAGGAATCGTAAGAACATTTGAAATAATATTTATCATTCTAAAATGTGGCTAATACCATATTTTCAGCATAAAATATGTACATTATATATATGTAGTTATTTTCTTCTTAGTATTAACAGAAAATGTGTAAATAATCTATAACTATGATTATGTCTGCGGTGTTATATATTCTACCGATATTTGACTACAGTTTTTACTTTAACAACGTGTTGCGCATAGTCTAATAATTTCATTCATCAAAAAATTATTTGGGCAACTAGAGTCACCTGTTCTCTGTATTGCTCTACACTTCTAGGTATGAATCAAAAAGTCTATATGCTTCCATCTCATCTTCCTCATTGCAACTTTGACTTATTTCGTCCTCCAAATTCTTTAGTTTCACCGCTCCCAGTTAGGTTATCCATTACGGCGGCAATGTGATCCATATTAAGAGCCAACAGTTCAATAGACCTTTTCGTCCTACTCTGGGCCAGAAGACTTTCGACAACCCGCACATGCTGGTTGCTGACGAACGGCCGCAGAGTTGTCCGTGTGTACGAAGACAGGGATACCTCTGTTCACTTCCAGCATAATAGAATTTGGAAAATAATGCCTTTTCCTGCAAGCTCATAGGCTTCACAATTTCCGATATGGAGGTAGCTTCATGATGCTGCTAGTTTGGTCATGCACTTCTTAAGTAGTTTCGAGTCACAGTTAGCGAGCTCAAAATCTGTATAGCAGATCTTCTATTGGAGTGAATGCATATCTCTCTAAAAGAGAAGCGGCATTTCGGAGAAGTACATCTGCTGCTACCTTGATTGCCGTCATATCAGTGGTCTGATTAACATAATACTCCGCAAACCACCTTTCCATTGAGTTTCGATCCATCCATGAAAAAGCATGAGACCAAAGCGAAACATTACATGAAATATCTGGTTAAAATAAATGGCAAATGCGTAACCTATGCGGGCTCAATTATCGCTATAAACGCCATGGCGCGCCATGTTGATTCACTATCAAAGACCTTTATTTGCTATATGTTTTCGTCGTTGTGTTCAAACCTTTTGGAGCTCTCAATGAAACTTTTTGCATCTATTATATTTTATGTACAAATACATTCAAAGTTTGATACAAGATTCGAAGCATTCTATTTTTGTTTTCTTTTTTTTGTTTTTAAGAGCTAGGCGTGCTCAGAGAAAGTGAAACTCCGTCTCTCTGTCATCTAATGGCAGACTATGTAACTTTGTACAAGGTGTATTCCAAAGTAAAGGACTTTTTGAATTTTTTTTGAATCTGGGGCCCCTGACTCCTGATACCATCTATAGTATATGGCGACTGATGCGTTAGAATCTGCTATCTTTATCCAGTGAGACATTTCATGACATTTCATTGATTGGAAATGAAGTTACAGCGTTTTAAGTGTCAGTATGTTTGTGTTATCGGTGCGAAAATGGACTTCGAAGAAAGATCCCGTAGCAAAGTGCACGAGTGGTTTCAACGGGTTCAAATCAAAATCCGTGATCATCATTGAAATTCATGAAAATGGAATTGAACATCTCCAAAACATCGATTAATCGAATTTTGACCAAACATTTGGGCTTACGAAAGGTGTTTGTTCCGCACAAATTGACTGACGACCAATAATTGCTCAGAATCCAACATTCGAAGGACGATTATTTGACCAAAATCACATTTTAACCATTAACCACTCACCGTATTCACCTGATATGACACCGTACGACTTCTTCTTTTTCGGAAAAATGCATTTGCCCAAGAAAGGAAAGCGTTATACAGACGTAGAGGCCATTCAACAGGTTTGCACCGACGTACTGGCGGCCATACCGGCCAACGAGCTAAAACACTCGTCCGACATGCTGTTGGACCGTACGAAAAGCCATATTAAAGAAGAAGGAGACTATTTTGAATAAAATAAATTGATTTTGTCGAAAGAACCATTTGTTCGGTTTTTTTTTTAAGTCCTTCTTACTTTGGAACACACCTTGTATGATGCTTCATTAGCTTGCATTTGGATATATATAGATCTCCAACTGATCTGAGCTACGTATATTTGTTAAGATTACACATAAAACACTCTCTGGATCGGAAGTTTCATATTTTACCCGTTTTTGAAAGACCTTACAGCGATACAAGTGCTTATACTTGATCAATGCTTGGTAAGCACGTAAGAGCTAACTGCTTTGTTGCCACCTAATAGAAATTTTCAAAATTTTCTAGAAAGATTCCTTACTTCTCTTTAATATAATATGTTATTTCCGTGATTTTATAATAGTTTGTCAAAAAAGTCTTGCGGTATTTTTATTGAATCAATGCGTGTGGCACCCATACATCGAGCTTCTTAGTGACCCCAAGCTTCTTCAAATGGTTTATAACGGTTTGATGACTACTATGCCGGTATCTTTCGACCAATTCAGCGATTTTATCGCAATTTTCGACGACAGGCCTTCCGGAGCGTGGCGCATCTTCGACCACCTCTACACCAGAACGAAAACGTTGAAACCATCGTTGTGCGGTAGAAATGGAAACTGCATCGGGTCCATAAACTACACAAATTTTATTGGCGGCTTGAGATGCATTTTTGCCTTTATCGTAGTAGTACTGTAAAATATGCCGTATTTTTTCTTTATTTTGCTCCATGTTTACGACGCTATAACTCACGAACGACTTAAAAGAAACGACAATCAATCAAACACGTGTTAGCGCGTGAAAAAAAGATATAGCATGATCCGATGCCACGAATAAAACTAGAACTACGCGTTTTCAGCGCCAACTAGCGAAAATACCGCAAGACTTTTTTGACAACCAATATTATCAAATAAAACTAACAGCCTCCCAGGGCAGTAACTACCCACTCTGCGCATTGAGCTTGCTAACCGTGTATTCAGTGGTGTAAAGTAAACATCGTTGCATCGGGAATATCGATGTTTGCTATCCGATGCATCGAAGAAAACCGATGTTTGCGACCTTCCGATATGCATCGATATATCGATGTATTTTTTATTTTTTTTTTGCATCAAATTGTTATTATAAAATAATGTGCTTGCTCTATTTATAACGTTTTCTAAATATTATTATATTTGGATGCATCGACTTACGGTGGAGAGACAATTTATAAAGGTTTATAGCAAATATTTGGAGCAGCATATACCAGAATTTAATACGTGTAAAAGAGTAAAAGAATAGCAAAGTTTACACCATTATATTACATCTATAACTGCTTGCACTTTATTGTTAGGCCCATCAGACAGATATCTTATAGCCCAGCAAGAGTCACTTAATATATATGTAAATATCTAGGATCACGCTAGGATTGGCAGACCATTTACAATTACATACAACTAAGCTGGAGAGTTTTTACAACGTCACAAATTTGGTAGTGGTCTTACAGCAGGACAGCATTCCATTTTACGTCTTCTAGAAGTCGCGACGCAATAAATATCAAGGGGAAAAATGCTGCACCAGCAATAAAGTGCATTGCATGGTTTCAAAACTGAAAGCTCTTGGGTTTGATGAACCGGTTTTATCGCAACTACATATATAAATCTAAAGCTGTCGAGGTGACAAGGAAAGGCCACTTCTTGTGTGTTCGCCTACTGCATAGCTGGAAGCTTGGCCAGCGAAGGGATAACATCGGTTCATAAACTGTCACAAGGTTCTTTTGAAAAAAAAAATGGTTCCAGATCCAGTGCGTCTTTTGCCCTAAGTCAGGCCAGCCTTTAGTAATTCAGTAGTGTGGGTCCTAATATGCCTTTGCCCTAGCGACCATGTTGAAAGGCTGAGATTCTTACCAAACCTCACCTGCAGAAGCTGTATGGACGAAGATGATTTGGAAACATCTCAACACTTCCTTCTTGATTTTCCCACGTAGGCGAGACTAGGCTTAAATACTAACTATAAAGAACAGAAATTAACCACATGAGCAAATGTGTATTGGCCACTTATAAGAGTTCTGCTTTTATGAATTCACAAAGGACTACAGCCACCGAACCTTACCCTAACCTAACAACTGAGAAATGAACAAAACCCAATATTATTGCTGTATATAATTAAAATAAAAACTTTATGGTTCCATTAAATATTTAGTTAAAATTATTTTCAATTGTCTAACTGAATTACCATAGCTTTTTTATAACACATAAAGTGTTGTCAGCTGATGCTATACATCAGAGAGGAAAACATAAAAGTGCATTAAACAGAATTAAATAAAAAGTTAATGACTGCACATTAAAAGACAATAAAAAGTAAAGATACTGTGGGCAATGGATTGGACAATGCAAAAGTAGCATAAAAGTTTGCACAAATTGTTTTGCTGCAATAAAGCAAAAAGCTGAACGAAGTCAGCACAGAATTGAAACTAAAAGTTTTCAAGAGGAAATGGAATGTCTCGGAGGGTGACGTTAAGAAGATAATTTGACAGAACATGCGGGTAAGAATAATGAAAAAAGAATGAAGAATAAATGTCAGCAAAAATAAAAATATAAACAAACTTGGTTCTGCAGAGAACTTTATTAATACGCAAATCGTGCGGCTAATTGAAATTTATTGTTAACGGATTGTAAATTACGGTAACGGGCTTGGCACGACTCACACTTTCAGCAACTGCGCGCCCGCAGGTTAGCCTCTTAGCCCTGCGAAAAATATATTTTGGTTGATTATTTACGCCAAAGGTGAGCCTATGCTAATGACTCGGCAATTTTACGTTACCTGCAAATTGAAGATTTATGAAAAAATGCCTAAATGATGGAGATGTGTAAGAATAATAGTACAGAAACAATAATTAAGACATTGCGCCGTAGAAAAAGTATTTAAAATATTTTGAATTGCTTAAGTATATGCCTTGTAATAATATGGAAAATTATAAGAACTCGGAACCTACAAAATAATTATCGAAAACATTCCACAAAACAATCTTGTAACTTTTGAAGAATTTTATTTGTAAAGCACTTTAGGGCAAGCTGTAAGTTAAACGGAAGTCTACACTTATCATTAACTTCTCTTCTTAATATGTTTGTTAAGCATTGTTCTAGCAGATTCATTTCAAATTTTCACGCTAACCATTACGTGTAAAACTAATGAGCGCTTTGTCAGTACATGCTTTAACGGGGCTTAAAGACCTTGCGATGGCTGGAAATTGTGATAGTGAATATATAATAATAAATACATATTTCTGTACACAAGTGAGTAAATAAAGTAGTATTTTGTATGACACCAAATACAGCGGACCAAATTGTTTCCCCACAGCACGACAACTAAATTTTTATACTCTCACAACACGTTGTTGGTCAACAGACCATACATTTTCCGCTAAAAAGTTCCAACCAGCAACCATAAGCCGATTTTATAAACAAGTTGAAAATACTTTGGTCAATCAACAGTTTCGAACCATTTAAGACCCCTGGATACGGTTGATATTTTTCCAACGACGATGCATAATTTATTAATAGTGTTGTTACCTTACGTAATGACAACACTAGTCTAACCTAATTCCTTATGAAAACATGCGAAACGGTTGTAAAAGACTACATTAAAAACATTATTTTTCTATTGGTTAACATACTCGTATCGAAGATACAGCTCGCCTATATGAAAGGTATATTCACCGAGATTGCACTTCATTCACTAACTTGAAATATAGTGAGAGTTCTAGAGTATAAGTAATAATTCTAGGAGTCTTCCTTAACATAAGTGGATCATTGAATAATGTCTGTAATTACGTTCGTTGATTATCGTGACCACGCTGCAGAAAATTTAATGCAGACTAGCACGAATATTTGCGAGAACGTGAACTGCTCAGAGGGTATACTATCTCCAATCCTGTGGTGTTTTGTAGAAAATGACTTTGACAAAAAATTTGAAAAGAGAGCACCTACAGGGTTTGTCCGAAAAGTAATAGGACTGAATCGATTTAAAAAAATTATTGATCCAATTGTTGCAATTTATTAAAAACTTCCAAAAGTGGCTCCTTCTGCGTCGATGCAACGCTGGTAGTGCGATTTCTAAGCATTGAAGGCGTCACGGCAAGCATTCTCCGGAATAGCCTTGAGAGCTGAGGTGCATGCTATTTGGATCTCCTCCGTCGTATCAAAATGCTTGACTTTCATCAGCCTTTTCAGGCAAGGAAACAAAAAAGGAGGGCCAAATCTGGCAACTTCCAATCGGCTGTAATGTCTTATCGGAACCGATTGACTCTACGTTTGAGTCTCTTGAGGACTTCCATGTAAAACTTGGCGTTGACAATTTGTCCAGGAGGAAAAAATTAATGGCGGACGATGCCATTCACATGTAAAAAATCACAATGAGGATCGTTTTCACTTTGGATTTACTCATTCTTCTGGTCTTTCCGGCCCTCCAAAAAGGCTTGGTGCCATCGAAACGCGCTAAAGCAGCATCTGGGTAAATCACAGAGAATTTAATCGCGTGCCTCTGCTCTAACAAACGATGTATTTTCGGCTTGCATCACTCACAGAAACACGTCGCGCGAAAATGTCTCCAGGTGCCCCTAGACACTAATAATAATAATATGGGCATGGTGCGATGTTGGATAACCTAGAGGTAAAGTCCGAAGTAGCAAGTGTGGGCAAAAGTTATTCTGCTTTGGATTTCGAGGCTCATTTTTTTTTATTAATGCTGGTTCCACGATAGACAAAAACAAATTCACTCCAAGAGGACTTTCATATCCTTGTCTCTTACTTTAACAAATGGAAAATACTGGTTAAAACTGACAAGACTCAAGCAATTTTTTTCACGAGGAAGCGTAAAAGCATCTTTCTCCCAACAAGTCATATTTCACTTAACTCTTTCGATGTCAACTGGGAAAAGACTGTTAGATATTTAGGACTGATACTAGACCCTAGACTGACCTTTAAAGACCACGTGCTTTACATCATTAAAAACACTAACATACTAATACGGTCGTTATACCCATTTATAAACAGAAGATCAGAACCTAGTATAACCAACAAAATGTATCTATTCAGGTCTTTTTCCAGACTGTGGTTTTTTATAACCATGGGGCACCAGTATGGGCCGATATCGCGAACTCCCACATCCACAAACTTCAAGTGGCCCTAAATAAACTATTAAAAATAATTTTTAACCTACCATGGCATTTTTCTACCTCGGAATTACCTGACAGAGCAAATATTGAATTAGACGCAGATAGATTGTCCCGACTAAATAGAAGGTTTAACGATCGCTGTGAGCATTCCATGTACTCTCATATTAATGAATTAATTAATTAACTGATGTAAAATATATTCTTAGTTATAAAATAGAAATAAGTAGATTAAGAAAATATTCTTCAAGGGTTTTTTGTAAATTTTTCCCTTACAAAAACTATGTTATTAATAGTAACATATCATAGTTCATTCTGAAATATTTTTTAAGAAGAAAAGGCAAAATCGCCTGTACCCTTAACTTATATACATTAGTCACTGTAAATACATATATTATAGTAAGATGTGAGAAATAAATTTGAATTTGAAGATAGACAAAAATATCTACGACTTCGAAGTTATGACTGTCAACTGAGGCACAGCTCGAATTTTTCTCTCTAAAAGTAGGCTAAAGAAGTGGCACAAAAAGGAGTGGCTTTGTCTGAAATCAACAGCTCGGAAAAGTCCTTTTAGTAGTATTTCAAACTAACTTAACCCACTCGAGCTTATTCTAGCAAGTCTATTTATTTGTTATATTATGTTTTCAATATTATGGGCTATACATATAATATGCTCAGACTGTGTAGACATAAGTCTATTACAATCACAGTAATTTGTCATGCCTCATTTACAACAATTAATGTACGAATGAATATGTAGACAAATTATATTTTTGTGTAGTCTAATAACAACCTGCACTGTTTCGTTGCACTTAGGAATACAACTGTAAAACAAATAAAAAAATATCATAAAACATTAATTTTGTAACGTGCGAACTGGCGTTGCAAGTGCAATATTTGAGTGGTTGCATTTATATATAAGGTATTATTTTAGAGGGAGAGATTTTTAGAGTGAATATTCTTGAAGAAACTTCATATTGAGTATCGAGGTTCCTTTAAATGCAGAAAAACTTAATTTCTATTGCGATTGCATGTCAAAAGTATTACTGGTTGCTTTAAAACAAGAAATGAAATCAGCGTTGCGTTCAGTGGTGAACACTGCTGTAGACAAAAATAGTAAGCCTCTGTAATTTAAATTTCGCAAAAAGCTATTTAAACTACCAGGATGACATAAAACGTATTATTGCCGGCGATGAGTCTTGGATCTATGCTTACGACCCGTAAGCAGACGATAGCGTGATAAAGGTGAGCCGAAGCCGAAAAAACCACGTCGAAACAGATCAAGAATCAAGGTTATATTGACAGCTTTCTTCGATTATTGAGGTGTGTTGCTAAACTGTCAACAAGCTATGCTTTGCTATAAAGCACAAAGTTAAACTAAAATGTTAAAGTTCATATCTTATTCTTATATCAGTGGTGTGTGGAGGCAATATTAGTGTTCAAACATAATACTTGCTAACTAATAAAGACAAGACACTTGCCATTTCTTTAGCTTCTCTATTTTGTTATAAATATAGAGACCTTTGGTACCTCTAAAAGAAACACCCTTTAGTTCGTGCCCATGTGCATTTCTGTAATGACTTTTATGGCGTTAGATATAAGTACATACATACGCACACCCACCACCAAACGGATAAAAACAATTCAAATTTAGCGCACCTAACGCTCGGTACCCCTGGAACCTCCTGAACTGACTATATTTTTGTGTTGCTTGTTCTTCGTCGCGTGGTGACAGTTCAAGTTATTGTCAGAGCTTGACATCGAAATTATCGAATATCGTTTTGTGTCACACATACTTAGATATATAGAAATGCCGTTAGCCCCAAGCTAGATATTCAGCTCGGCAGAAAAGCTTGTTTGCATAATTTACTTAAATTGCCACATTTTCGACTGAGTTATTGAGAATCGGCACCATTTGTTGTTATTCATATGAATTATTCTATAAAGCAGAGCCGAGATCAGGTGCAACAACAGTTTTGTGGGTAAGAAATTATTCGCTGACTACATTAGGTACTGCCAATTTAACATGCAGTCAGTATACTTTTTGCGCCCATATTAACAATTGTATCATTGCTTTTCGGAAAAAGAACTGCTCTTTTTACGATTTTCGGTACGATGACTGCCTACCTCGAAAAATTACAATCGCCAAAAACACGTACGAGATGGGATAGATACCGAGAGTTGAAGAAAGAATCGAGACGTATTTGCAGGCAAAAAAGAGAGAATCCTAAATGAGTGAGTACGCGCTACTGCCGCGCTGTTGTACTATAAACTTGGCTATAACCGAGTAAGCGGTGCCTACGACAATAAAGACGAAGGAGATATATCGAATATAATATAAGAAGAAAATAATATTTAATAGCAAAACTCATACGTATTTCTTATAGGTCTGAAACAAGGTTTTTAAAAGTGTGATGAATTAAAATGTTCGTTTTTCGCAATGCGCACAATGAAATTGCGAAACTGCGAAGAATAGTCACATAGGCAGACCCTGTGTTTGGATTAAACCTGGTAAGGACAACTAACTTCAAGTTTACCCGAAAATTTTATACTTTATTATTAATTAAAAATCTGGGAGAATAATTCTAATTCATTAATCTAGAATCCGATAATGGGAAACAAGTACATTTGGTAGCTTATTAACATATAGATTAGGGTGTGCCATTTTGAAGCAACCTTTTTTTCAACTGAAAAACAGGCTCAAAACTTTCGAAATGTGTAAAAAAAAAAGTCACTCAAAAGATGAGCTCTTAATATTAATGTTAAGAGGTGCCTCTTTCAAGTTTTCTGTTTTCCATATAAATAACATGGAAAAAAATCATTTTTTTTTTGTGGTGGTATATGTGCCCGCGATGGCTGCCAGTAGGGATGGTAAACTAGATTCCAATTCTACTCGATAATGGAGTTTTCTCGTAAAATAATCGATTTTTCGAATGTCAAGAACCGATTCTTAATCGACTTCGACTACTGAAGATCGATTATATTATGGATAGGAGACTCAGACTGATTTGATTAGTAGTCAATGCTAGACCAAATTATATTTCAGACAATATGACCATTTGATTACATTTAAAAATCATACCTATTGCCGATATATACGATATAAAGTGACGCGGAAGGTGTGATATAAGGTATATTTGGTGTATGGTGATTAGGAAATGCCGATATCTATACTAATATTATAAAGAGGAAAGATTGGTACCTATTTTTGTATGTTTGTATGTTTGTAATGAATAGGCTCAAAAAGTACTAAGCCGATTTAAAAAATTCTTTCACCAATAGAATGTTACATTCTTCCAATTTGACATAGGCTACATTTCATTTTGAAAAAATTAGGGACCCTTGGTAAAATTTGAACAATGTAACCGAAGGAGTAGAAAAATGAGTCTTAAAATGTCTTTCGTCGAATGCGCTGCTGAAACTATTAGCGATAGAACAAAATAATGTACAACAATATTGAAGAACATCATAATGTCTACAAAAGACTCCGCTGTAGCATATGTCCAACTATTGTAGTTATGTCACTACAACTTTTTTTCATTTTAAACATTAATGAAAATGCTAACAAAATTCAAACCATGCTATTTATGTGTTTATATTAATCCTTTATGTAAAATGACTGAATTCATTATTTATTGCTGTTGTTTTAATTTTTTGATTTTTATTATTTTTATTTTTTAATTTTTCATAATTAGTATTTTTATTTATTTTTTTTCGTAATTATTACTTTTACTTATAATATTTTTATACGCTAATTTTTAAAGAATATTATTATTATTATTTAATATATTTATTTAATAATTTATTATTTACTTATATGTAAAACGACTGAATTCATTATTTATTACTGTTATTATTATTTTTTAATTTTTCAAAAGTGCCCGCCACTTAAACCATCAAAGAAATTGAATATAAATAGACTTACATACAAATATAACTGTGGAATTTTTTGTTAATACAAATAAAAATATTTGTGAAAAAAAGTTTTTTATATCAAAATTTCCAAAAATTAAAAATTGTCTACCCCGTGCGATGCCGGGACGGGCTGCTAGTTTTTAAATAAAGTCAGAAATAGGCACTGGGATCCATATATTTGGTATATGGAGGATTGAATATTTATGTTCTGAATTCCATTTTTAGGCATTCTGATTTAAAATAGCATACCTCGGAGCCACTATATTATTTTATTCCAATATCTTCATAGGTCCATGATTCTTGTACTATATAGTGAAATAATCAGTTGTATTTTCAAATTGTTTTTGTTAAAGAAAGTTTATGGATTACTTGTAGGCACTGATAAGTTGTTCTGGCACTTACACTTGAGGGACTAGCTCGGTTTTTTTAAACGATCTTTTCATATAAAGAAGCTGCTCATATGTATGTCGGAATCGCCGATATCGGATCACTACAGCATATAGTGATCCTTACACAATAAACAATCAAAATATTCTTGAATAGAAACTTTTGATTATTTGTGAAGAGCATTATAGCTTCAGTACAACTGAAGGTAACATGCTCTTGTTTATAAGTATGAAAACCTACTAAGTTATTTTATATGTTTGACTATAAAAATAGAAAACTTATTAACAGTTAAATTTGTTTTCTACCTACGAATAATATTTCCATTCGCAGGCATAGGTTGTAAAGTTGAGTATGCACGACTTGCACGAGTATGAGATACGTTGTTAACTGTAAATTAATATACTCGTACATACACATAAGTCGAATCACTTCAAACATTTCTATATTTACGGAAGTAAATAAATTCTCGCAAAAATAAGAATAATAAAATAAAAGTGCGTCGTTATCAAAGGTACGCGTAGGCCATTTCTCATTTGCTTGGACACGACTTCGAATGCGCTTCAATAAATGGCCACTTATGTGTAAAATGTAAAAATTTGGCGTTCCGCAATTGAAAACACCCACATTAAAACTAGAAAATTGTTTAATTTTGGCCACTTTTGGTATACATTTCCGTTATTCCGAATGTATTTACATAGCTAAGCCAAATTTAATTCAATTGCTACAACATAAATATATATGTATATTAGGGTGTTTTTTTATTGAACTATTAATTTTTTTCAGTCCCGTCCCGAAATTTCCTTGGAAATACCCTAAAAAAAATTCCCTGAAAATTTTAGCTCTTAATAATGTATTAACATTAAGAACTAGACCAAGGCCTGTAAAAATTTTTCATAGAAAATACACTATAATCGTGAGTTTTTATCTTCAAATTCCTACAGATCAGAGGTATTTTATGGCATTGCTTTGACTTTAGACGCATATTTCTCAGAATTGTTCACTCTACAAAAGTGTCTAATGCAACAAAGTCGTAACTCACACCGGGGAGGTAGTACGGGGCTCTAAAACTGATTTTTCCAAGAATTTCGCATTTTTTTGTATAAATCTCGTAAATGACAGGAGCTATAGAAAATATGTACATGACAAATTTGTAGGAAATTTTATTTTCTATAAAAAAGATCCGAGGTCAAAATCGCGATCATTAATACTTCTCGAGATATTCGGCTTTTTAAGTAAGGCTTGGTGTCAAGACCCAGCGGAATTACAGGCTAACACGCTGGCACGGAAAGAAACACTGGCATTTTATACAAATTAGCTAGGCTTTTGAATCGATCAATCGAAGAGATTCAGTGAGCTTTTTGAGAATCTTAACGGATGTCGGCTGCAGAAGACGAGGCGGTAACATCTCAACACTTAAGTTTAAACACTCAGTAGCTCACACTTTCAGATATCCCGACGAGCTGATGGTCACAAGTGGCCTACTTATAGAATAAAAAACATCTGTTCCATTTTAATGATTTCAAAAAAGACTCGAAAAGCAACCCCTAGATCAGCCATCAAACCTAATTCATCGATAAAAAATGGCAATATTTCAGAGAATGATATCCTCAGCCATCTTCAAACGTCTTCCGCCTTCAAATTTTAATAAAACCTCAAGACCAATGTACAATAAGGTAAAGCTTTAATAAATATCAGCAGTGTAAAATGAATAACTGACAAAACTGAATGTTGCTGAGTTACATTTTTAATGAAAGGTTAGTACTTAGTTGTAAAACTTAAATTTGGTACTTCATATTAATATAACATTAGTGTGATTGTTTAGAGGTTGACGGCTTATAAAATTTATATAATTGGAATTGAAAGTTAACCATCCATCATCGCAAATCAATCTTAGAGAACAAATTAAATAATTGAAGACGTATATACAGGGTGTGTACGTAATACTTTTCAGACCAAAATATTTTTTAATTGTGCGATTTAAAATGCATCGATTATTAGTTTTCGTAAATCGAATGTGGATTAAATTGTATAAAACATATCTTACAGAGAAATTGTTTGTTATTTTTCTAGCATCTGCCCACCTACATAAAATAGTTAAAATATATACCCTGTGTGTTAACAAAATAAATCAAGCAGACTAACTCATTCTCTTTGAGTAAGCAAACTTCATACGCCACAAGGTGAATGTGGCAACATCTTCATACATACATATACTTAAGCATAAAACGTATGTACATAGCATTTAACTATATAAATAATTATATATGTATGTAAAGGTACTCATATATGTTTCGTAACATTAAATTAAAATTTTCACAATCACCAATCCAATTGTATTTGTTATACTTTTTTGCTGCCTTCACAGCACTAATTCTTGAATTTTTATCCCTGGCAACATGTTGCGCAAAGTAGAATAGTTCTGTAAAGATAACTTCTAGCATATATTGTATCCCATAAAATGAAAGTATAAACAAATAAGTAAACTTAATACCAACATTACACGTGGCATATGGCCACTATGATTACTAAAGCATTGAAATCGGCAGGTTCCCCTAGCCGCTGATAACAACTATCAAGATATTCTTTTGAGAAGAAACCATGTCTCAAATATGTATATTAGTGATTATGCGAGAATGATATTAATTTGAGGATGGGGTCATGTGTAGAAGTTCACGCAAGTGAGGAAAGTTCTCTGATCGCCATTCACTTGGGAGTGGCCAGAAACGATTCTTTTACATATGACTCAAGCAGCTCACGACTTCCGGTCTTTGACCAAGTATCCTCTGGGTAGCCTAAGAACATCCGTTTGAAGGCGAGCTAAAGTGAGAAGGCGAAACACCCCTGCATAGGGTTGTGCGCTGGGTTTGGGACCCGCCACGTAAAAAAAACACCCCCAATGAAAGACAACAACAAGCCTCGGATGAGTGACCCCCCTTTTGATGACGACCATGGCAAACGAAATAAGGACTATGATTTGAGGGCATGCACCTGGAATGTCCGGTCCCTTAATTGGGAAGGTGCCGCTGCCCAGCTGGTAGATGTCCTCGTAAAGATAAAGGCTGACATCACCGCCGTCCAAGAAATGCGATGGACGGGACAAGGACAGAGACGAGTAGGTCCTTGTGACATTTACTACAGTGGCCATATAAAGGAGCGCAAGTTTGGTGTTGGATTCGTGGTGGGAGAGAGACTCCGTCGCCGAGTACTATCATTCACTCCGGAGAATGAACGTCTAGCCACAATCCGCATCAAAGCGAGGTTCTTCAACATATCGCTGATTTGCGCCCACGCCCCGACGGAAGAGAAGGACGATGTGACCAAAGATGCCTTTTATGAGTGCTTGGAGCGCACTTATGAGAGATGCCCCCGCCACGATGTCAAAATCGTGCTTGGCGACTTCAATGCCAGGGTGGGCAAAGAAGGTATCTTTGGCACTACGGTCGGTAAATTCAGCCTCCACGAGGAAACATCCCCAAATGGGCTGAGGCTGATCGACTTCGCCGGGGCCCGAAATATGGTTATCTGTAGCACTAGATTCCAGCATAAGAAGATACATCAAGCTACCTGGCTGTCTCGAGATCGAAAAACCACCAACCAGATCGATCATGTTGTGATAGACGGAAGACACGTCTCCAGTGTTTTAGATGTGCGTGCGCTCCGAGGTCCTAACATCGACTCGGACCACTATATTGTTGCAGCCAAAATACGCACCCGCCTCTGTGCAGCAAAAAACGCACGCCAACAAACACAAGGATGGTTCGACGTCGAGAAGCTGCAATCACAACAGACAGCCGAACGTTTTTCTACTCGGCTTGCACTCCTGCTCTCTGAGAGCACTCGTCAACAACTCGGTATAAGGGAACTGTGGGACGGCATTTCAAACTCCTTACGTACAGCTGCAACCGAAACCATTGGTTTTCGGAAAGTGCAGAAGAACAGCTGGTACGACGAGGAGTGCCGTGTCGCAGCGGAGAGAAAACAGGCTGCCTACCTCGCAACGTTACGATCGACCACAACACGTGCGGGATGGGATAGATACCGAGAGTTGAAGAGGGAAGCGAGACGCATTTGTAGACAGAAAAAGAAAGAGGCCGAAATGCGTGAGTACGAAGAGCTTGATAAGCTGGCCGACAGGGGTAATGCTCGAAAATTCTACGAAAAAATGCGGCGGCTTACAGAAGGTTTCAAGACCGGAGCATACTCTTGTAGAACCCCCAAAGGTGATCTAGTTACCGATGCCCAGAGCATACTTAAATTATGGAGGGAACACTTCTCCAGCCTGCTGAATGGCAGTGAACGCACAACACCAGGAGAAAGCGAACCCGATACCCCAATCGATGACGATGGAGTGGAATAGCAATTGCCCGCCTGAAAAACAACAAAGCGGCAGGGGCCGATGGATTGCCGGCCGAGCTATTCAAACACGGCGGCGAAGAGCTGATAAGGTGCATGCATCAGCTTCTTTGCAAAATATGGTCGGACGAAAGTATGCCCAACGATTGGAATTTAAGTGTGCTATGCCCAATCCACAAAAAAGGAGACCCCACAATCTGCGCCAACTACCGTGGGATTAGCCTCCTCAATATCGCATATAAGGTTCTGTCGAGCGTATTGTGTGAAAGATTAAAGCCCACCGTCAACAAACTGATTGGACCTTATCAGTGTGGCTTTAGACCTGGTAAATCAACAACCGACCAGATATTCACGATGCGCCAAATCTTGGAAAAGACCCGTGAAAGGAGAATCGACACACACCACCTCTTCGTCGATTTCAAAGCTGCTTTCGACAGCACGAAAAGGAGCTGCCTTTATGCCGCGATGTCTGAATTTGGTATCCCCGCAAAACTAATACGGCTGTGTAAACTGACGTTGAGCAACACAAAAAGCTCCGTCAGAATCGGGAAGGACCTCTCCGAGCCGTTCGATACCAAACGAGGTTTCAGACAAGGTGATTCCCTATCGTGCGACTTTTTCAACCTGCTTCTGGAGAAAATAGTTCGAGCTGCAGAACTTAACAGAGAGGGTACCATCTTTTATAAGAGTGTACAACTGCTGGCGTATGCCGATGATATTGATATCATCGGCCTCAACACCCGCGCCGTTAGTTCTGCTTTCTCCAGACTGGACAAGGAAGCAAAAGAAATGGGTCTGGCAGTGAACGAGGGCAAGACGAAATATCTCCTGTCATCAAACAAACAGTCGTCGCACTCGCGACTTGGCACTCACGTCACTGTTGACAGTCATAACTTTGAAGTTGTAGATAATTTCGTCTATCTTGGAACCAGCGTAAACACCACCAACAATGTCAGCCTGGAAATCCAACGCAGGATTACTCTTGCCAACAGGTGCTACTTCGGACTGAGTAGGCAATTGAAAAGTAAAGTCCTCTCTCGACGAACAAAAACCAAACTCTATAAGTCGCTCATAATTCCCGTCCTGCTATACGGTGCAGAGGCCTGGACGATGACAACAACCGATGAGTCGAACTTAAGAGTTTTCGAGAGAAAGGTTCTGCGAAAGATTTATGGTCCTTTGCGCGTTGGCCACGGCGAATATCGCATTCGATGGAACGATGAGCTGTACGAGATATACGACGACATTGACATAGTTCAGCGAATTAAAAGACAGCGGCTACGCTGGCTAGGTCATGTTGTCCGGATGGATGAAAACACTCCAGCTCTGAAAGTATTCGACGCAGTACCCGCCGCGGGAAGCAGAGGAAGAGGAAGACCTCCACTCCGTTGGAAGGACCAAGTAGAGAAGGACCTGGCCTCGCTTGGAATATCCAATTGGCGCCACGTAGCGAAGAGAAGAAACGACTGGCGCGCTGTTGTTGACTCGGCTATAATCGCGTAAGCGGTGTCTACGCCAGTAAAGAAGAAGAAGAAGATATTAATTTGATTTTTTTATTTATCTGCGTTCTCCCGATTGACTTTGTTTCTTATACGAGTATGAATAACAATTAAAGCAACGGCCGGTGCCAATCAGTAAGGGAAAAGGAGATACCATCAGCATACCGCCCACTATATATGCTTGACACAGCGGGAAAGCTCTACGAGTATGAAAGACTACTTAAACCCAAACTCGAAACGCCCAACAACGTAGCTGGAGGACTCTTTCCTAAACTACACGGCTGTAGACCCGGCAGATCAACTCCAACCGCACAGTATAGATGGTATAAATACAAAAAAATTGTTGCGGGCAACTTTAGATGTCCGAAACGCCTTCGACAGCGCTAGATGGGTATATGATCGACGTTCTTGAAAAAACTTTAAAATCTCTGACTACCTCAGATCTATGGAGCGGAGCTAAATTAGTAACAAAAAATTACTGTTCCAAACTAGAGAGGAATCACAACAACTTACGGTCCCATCAGGAAGCAGCACAAAGATCCATTCTTGGCGCAGACTTGTGGAGCATCAGCTACGACCTAACACTATTACTCGAAATTCCAAACAAATTAATAATAACAGCACGAGACCCAAAGTAGCGCGAAAAAAGCTTGAGGCTTTACATAAGCTTACGGAGGTTTTATTGTCTACAACACTTCAAGAATATTGTCCTGAATTTTGAAGTTGATACGAGTAATAGTTTCGGAGATACAGCCTTGAGAACTTGTGCGCTCGAGGCTGGCTAGGCGATCATGATACGGATGCAAGCATGGCTCGACCCACAAAACATCTAACTCTCTACAGAAAAAAACAGAACTACTACTGCTAACAAATAAGCAGAAACCCCTCGAAGTAAGCATACAAACGACTATGAATATTCTTAGGACACAAAAGCAGTAAACTACCTAGGCCTAAGACAACATGCCAGACTAACCGTCTGGTCACAACGTCAGCACGTCTCAAGGAAGGCAGCGAAAATTACCTCCCAACATAGCAGAGCTCTAATATCGACGACAATCAGCGTTCCTTATACGGAATTGAGATTTGGGCAGATGTGCTTAAAAAGGAAAGCCGCCGCAAGGTACGGATCAGAGTACACCGCACCGCAGCCCTCAAAATTGCATCAACCTATCGAACTTTGTTAGATGATACAATATTAATTATAAGTGGTAATGCCCCAATTGATCTTCTGGCATACAAAAGAAAAAAACCGTGCGAGCTAAAGAAAACATCCGGAATATTTCCGAGTGCGCACTAAAAGAAATAAATAAAGATACAATGACAACATTGCAATGAAGATGACAGTCGCGGCAAATGGACGGCCAGACTAATAAAAACCTAAACTTATGGATAAGCCATAAATTCGGAGAATTCGACTTTTACACAGCTCAGTTGTTATTCGGCCGGCATGCCTATACAACAACGAAGCAGTACAAATAAAATACCCGAAGTAATTTAATAAATTGGATCTTACCTTATATTAAGCACTTTTCAAACCTCTTAGAGTCTTACAAATTGCATCGGCATAAAATGTTTGGCTACTCCCGAATTTAGCACTGCCTTACTTGATGTTTTTATTTTTATAACTGTTGTAATAAAAGCGCATGTATTTACAATTGTCTGTCGGCTTTATTCTCCTTTATATTACTCGCGTGCAGCGCTGCTAAGAATTTTTCGCAAGCGCAAATAATTGCCGATGACTCTGTGCATTGTCGCATTGGCAATAAAGCAATGAGAAGTTTGCAACATTGGCAATAAAAGAAAAATCACTTAAGCACAGATATAGTTATGTACACATATATATATATGTGTTTTATGAATGTATGAGTGTGAGGGTGCTCACCCAAGTGTGACGTTAGATTGCGCAATCCTACAATAGATTGAATTGCTAGCATCAAATTGACACTTGTAAAATTATATATATACTAAATATGTTTATTGTTTTTATTTTAATTGTATGTTTATTTTAATTTTGATGAAAAAAATGTATGTTTTTTTGTTAAATAAATATTATTGAAAGAAAATTTCAATGTTGGATCATGCTCTCAATGAAAAATATTGAATTGAAAAAATGCAATAAAAACAAAAACAAACGTAATCTTCGGCTGCATCGAAGCATTAATACTCTACACAAATAAACAAGTTTCCATACGAGAACTTGATTTTGATCACTCAGGGTGTATGCTATAGTAGTCCGATCTGAACAATTCGTTCGGAGGATATTCAGTTGCCTTGAACAATAATCTATACCAAAATTAGCGAAGATAAAAACACTTTTCTATACAACAACTGGTTTTCGATCATTCAGTTTGTATGGCTTATAGTGGACCGATAACAAAAAAATTCGATATCTCAAAACCTAAGAAACCAGTGGTATGAAGAATTATAATTTATTATTAATTAAAAAAAAATGTCTCAAAAATTGAAGAACTAGTCTCTCTCCTACGAGTTACAAGCTTCATGACTTAATAAAAATACTACATGTTCGGGATGTACTGAACACCAAAAAATCCCAAAATGTTTTCCATCGCCAAATTCAGTATTCAATCCTTTGATTTCACAGTGCAGACGTCAACTCGCAATGTAAACATAAATACATACCTGCGTCCACATAGAAGATTCCGTCAAATCATTATTTTTGTTATTTCTAGCGATTTATTATTGTCTGGGTTTTATTTACATTGCCACTGTGTGGCAGAAGCAACAATCGCTAATCAGCAAAACGTTCGTCACGCACCCACTTCATAAATGCATACGTAAGTATACACATACATACATGTGCATATGTGTGTCTTTATGCTGCTTCATTTACTCTGCTGCCCGTCGCCTTGTCAACGTTTCGTATTTGATACACAGGGCGCCCTAAATTATTATTGCGTGAGTGAGTGTTTGAGTGTGTGCATATAGCTTTAAGTCTGGTTGCAATTGCCATTGCCAAGTGAAGTCGATGAGCATACCAACTGCAACTCATATGTCAAGTCAATGAAGTTTAGTTTCTGAAGTACACGATATATTCAGTTACAACATCCAAGTCACAGCGCAGCTCAAGCGTATCAAACAATGCCGAACCTAACCATCGCCTTATCCGATGTCACAAAAACTCTGCTTACCAAGCAAAATTTTGCACTGGTGTTGGTACTTTGGTTGTTGGTGAGGGCAAAGCTTTGTATTCAAAAAGAAATCGCAAATTTTGTTTATTTACGTTACGGTTGTATGTTTGATTACTAGCTATGTGGTCATGGAAATCAGCTTCTCTGAGGATTCTTGGCAGAATATCCAGATTTTTTCCTAAGAAATTTTTTAATGCGTTGTCTGAATTTGGATTTTCGGGTATTACTTTCGTTAGAGACTTTATTATGAGCCATACGCTCTCTGTAAAAAAAGGGTTAATTTTAGCGATTCTTTGTTTTAAAAAGATTTTCAATTAATCACTAAGTCAATCATTTTTATTTAAGTAAAGATGATTATTTATTACTACATTCAAATAAATTAAAATCATTTTTTAATTAAGGTCCAGATGTGACACTATCATGTGTTCTCAAAATTGTTCCAAAATTATATATGTAATTACCTTTGAGAAGGATAATTAATTCCTCTAAACAAGGTATATTTTCTTCAATATAAAAATAGTCATTTATAATAGTTTTTTTCAAATCGGCTCCAAAAAATTCGCTGGAATTTTCGAAACAAGTATCATTGGGTTTTAGGAAACATACCACCATACTTACTATGAGCAAAAAATATTAAGACTCTGTTCATAAAATTTTTTTATTTTTTAATTTATTCTTCAAAATCTATGTCTTCCCCATAAGGGGTTAGGGGTAGTCAGAAGCACGAAAAAATTATTGAATATTTTTGATTTTTCTATTTTTTGGTTTTGCTACTAAATCGTGTTATTTTACAAAAGTAATAATATGGCATTATTATAGGATGTGTCGACTTGAAGTCACGAAAATTTCAGAAGAAACAAAGTTTAATTTCCAAAGTTATTGTTGTTTGTGTTGACCCTGTTCCATAAAAAGGTAATTGCGGTGACAAGCATAAGTCCATGGAGAATCATTCAAACACAATCGGACAAAAAAAGTTTTTTAAAAAAAGTTTAGTTTTATAAATAGATAATCAGGGGCCTGATCAAGGGATTTAATTTTTTTTTTTTCAAAATTAACAAAATGGCGGCCTCAGAAAATTTTTTTTCTAAATTTTTGCGCAAAAATCAACAGTTAATTGGCCTTAAAAAATCGAAATTTTCGAAAAAATAAAAATTCTTCGATCAGGCCCGAATTTATTATGTATTCTATAATCTGTATAAATTTCATTAAAATCTACTGAACGGTTTTCGAGTTACAGTTGTCACCGAATCAAAAAACATATTTTTGAGAAAAACTCGTTTAAAGTTTCACACTAGCGCTTTGAAGTGCCCGTTCTCTCTTTCTCATTTCCCGAATAACTCAAAACCTAATTATCGGATCAACGTGAAGTTTTTAGGAAATATTTTTAAGACATTACACTTAACGAAAATGCAAAAAAAAAAATTATTTTTTGAAAATTCTAACCACCCCTAACCCCTTAAGAGGCTTGAAAAGTGTTTAAAATAAGGTAAGTTCCAATTTATTATATTACTTCGGGTATTTTATTTGTACTGCTTCGTCGTTGTATAGGTATTCCGGCCGGATAACAACTGAGTTTTGTAAAAGTCGAATTCTCCGAATTTATGGCTTATCCCCTCTAGTTTGGTACAGAAATTTTTTTATTACTAAGGTGGCTCCGCACCTTAGATCTGAGGTAGTCAGGGATTTTAAAGTTTTTTCAAGAACGTCGATCATATGTATACCCATATAGCGCTGTTGAATTTTTTTGTATTTATACCATCTATGCTGTGCGGTTAAAGTTGATTTGCCGGGATAGGCGTTTCGAGTTTGGGTTTGAGTAATCTTTCATACTCGTAGAGCTTTCCCGCTGTGTCAAGCATATATAGTGGGCGGTATGCTGATGGTATCCCCTTTTCCCTTACTGATTAGCACCGGCCGTTGCTTTAATTGTTATTCATACTCGTATAAGAAACATAGTCAATCGGGAGAACGCAGATGAATAAAAAATCAATTTAATATCATTCTCGCATAACCAATAATAAGCATATTTGAGACATGGTTTTTTCCAGGTATATTCTTCATAGTTGGTATAAGCGGCTAGGGGAAGGCAGGTACCGATTTCAATGTTTTAGTAATCATGGTGGCCATATGCCACGTGTAATATTGGTATTAAGTTTACTTATTTGTTTATACTTTCATTTTATGGGATACAATATATGCTAGAAGTTATCTTTACAGAACTATTCTACTCTGCGCAACGTGTTGCCAGGGGATAAAAATTCAAGAATTAGTACTGTGAAGGCGGCAAAAAAGTATAACAAATACAATTGGATTGGTGATTGTGAAAATTACCCCTAACCCCTTAAAGTAATCCATTTTGATTGAAATACACTTGTGCTAACGAATAGTTGTTCAAGTTTAATGTCTTCAATTGACTCAAAATGGTCTCCCCGGAGCGGTCGTTTGAGTTTGCTGAACACCCAGAAGTCCTACGGAGCT
>CM050323.1:23995271-24020700 GCA_027475135.1 Bactrocera correcta
AAGGGATTGTTACCGACGAAAACATCAAAAAAGTGCACTCAATAATTGTGAATGAAATAAAGTGAAATTATTCGAGAGAGCAGGCGCTAGATGTGTCATATCATTTAAGAATATTCGGGTATGAAAAAGCTCTGTGTGAAGTGGGTGTCGCGCGACCCTTCAAAACCGGCGACGAGTTGATGTTTTAGAGCGTGTTGGGCAAGCATAATTTCATCAAGTTTTTTGTATCGAAATGTAACAATGGATGAAAAATGGCTTCAGCATTTCCCTTCGAACTCCAAGCGACAGTCATCCGAGTGATTCTATGATTTTCATAGAATGAAAAGGTAATCGCTGTAACCGCGGCCTTTTTTGAAACAAAAATTGTATTGAAAAGTTGAAGGGTCGCAATAAGCTGTATATCGTGAAAGCAATTATGTCGGAAAAAAACAAATTTTGCCAAGAAAAAATGTGTTATACTATGGTAGGCTGGGGACTTGTCTATTGACCTGTTACTCGCATAACCGATTTCTTCGGTGCTACTAAATTTCAAGATATAAGAGCAGGCCAAGATAAAATATAAGTAAGTATTTATTGATTTTCGTTAACCGGAAAAAATTCCGTCCAATAAATTCCCAGATGAAAATTAAAAATATTCTGCACACCCGCTGTTAACGATTAATAATAAGTAATTTTAATATATGATTTATACTGTGCAATTTGGCATCACCATTATCCAGGTACACACTGCCCTATCTGGCATCACCATGATCAGGTGACTCATTTTCGTTTTAGCATTTCTACCGTTGTTTGGGTTAGACCATTGTGCAGTATACAACAACAACTAGACGCACCATTATCAGGTGATGCGTTTTAGCTTGGCACCTCATACGATTATACTGTTCTCTGGTCAGACCATTGTTCCGTATGCAATAACAACATTATTATTTTCGCCAGTTTGCTTACATGTTATTTTTCTATATAAGCTTGAGTTAAGCATTGAATTGGGCTCAGTTGTCAAATGAATTAGATGGTACTTGGAGAGCACCAAATACAGAAATAAACTTATATTGAAAGTGAATCGTGGTTTTATTATTAAGTTATTTTGAGTGTTTAGTGCAATCCTAAACATTTTTGGTGCCTCCTGTGAGGAAGTGTGTATATCGTTTAAATTACTGATAATATAATATGTCAGCATTAAACTTGCGTACATCCGCGCGCACATCTATTTTGCGCATCTGGACGCAAGTTCAAGCAGAGAACTATCATCCAGACTGTGTTGAAAGTGAACAGCTCTTGGGTAGTGCCAGACAACATTTCTCTCGTTTTATGGACAACCACTTTGCCCTCGTGTCCAGCGCACATGGAGGCGAGATGGCAGAGCATGATGATTTGCTCGCTTCAACGGAGGAGATTTTCAACAACATTTGCATCAAATTAAAACGTAAAATGTCAGCGTTTAGTGAACTTCCCAACCAGGAATGCAGCCATGCCCCAGATATGCGTTTGGATCCCGTCTCCATTCCAAGCTTTGACGGACAGCCGTCCAATTGGTTAGCGTTTAAGGATATGTTTGAGACGCTGGTTCACAACAGAAGTGACTTGCAGCCCACCTATAAACTGGGAAAATTGAGACAATATGTGAAGGCGGAAAACGTTCCATTAGTCGGTGGTTTGTACACAGGTGGATATGAAGAAGTCTGGGCTGAACTGAAACAACGTTACGACAATCCCCGTACTCTTTCGGAACATCATGTTCAGCATCTTCTAGACTTACCAACCCACCCATCAGAATCTCGAGCTACGCTACTTAATTTTGTGGATAGTGTACGTAATTCCTTCAGAGCGCTTGAATTGATGAACGTGCCAGTAAAACAGTGGGATGCTATAGCCGTACCACTGCTACTACCGAAACTACCGATTGTTACTCGGACCGAGTGGGGAATGAGCCTAAAATCCAATGAAATTCCGAAAATGGAAGAAGTGTTAATGTTCGTAGAACGGCGTGCAGCTAACCTGCCGACATTGTCTCCAATTGCTCCACATATTTCAAGCGGACGCACATCCAGTCGGGTCGTGAAGGCGCATCTGACTATGAACTCCGAGAAAATTCTTAATCCGTTGGTCGTATCTGATAAGGCAACGAATTGCCCATCTTGTAATGAGTTTCATCGCATTACGAAATGTCCAAAGTTTCGTAACCTTCAACTTGACGGACGCTGGGACTTGGTGAAGCAGGCATCATTATGTTTCAATTGCCTCAAGGCCGGCCATCGTAATCGCGACTGTCCATTTGGTTTATGTCTCAACTGCCAACAGAAGCACAATACTCTTCTATGTAGAAGACCCCAGCATAGGAGCGTTGAAGGTACTTCCGCCAGATTTACTCCTGCAGCGTCGGCTACAGCACCAATGGTGGCTCCAAAGGTACTTCCTCGACAACAATGACCAAGGAGCCACGTCCAGTCATTTCTCTTACAGAGTGACCGGACTACTCTCTTAGCAACGGCAAACGTGCTTCTTGCTGACTGTAAGGGTTGCTTAAAGGAATGTCGAGCACTTTGCGATATTGGTTCCCAGGTGAGCTTCGTTTGCGAATCATTAGTAACTATTTTGAATCTTCCTAGAAGTCCCTGCGAGTTTCAAGTCGAGGGTATTGATCAAAGCCTTTCAACCCGTACCAAAGGTGTTGTCAGAGTTAGTATGCAGTCTCATGTGGACGAGAAGTTCCAGATCAGCTTTGATGCGTATATCATTGATTCAATCACATCTATGACTCCTTCTACTAATATAGACATCGGGACCAGTTATCATTTAAGGGATCTTTGTTTGGCTGATCCGGCATTCGGTATACCAGGTCCCGTAGAACTACTGATAGGCGCAGATATTTGGCCTGCTCTCGTATTAAACGACGTTGTTGTCGGTTCTCATAACGAACCATGTGCATTACACACCCGTCTGGGATGGGTAGTACTAGGTCCAGTAGCATCGAGCGAGTCGAAGTCAACCCTTTTTTCATCACTCATTGACGTTTCCGATGATTCTACCAACGATAAACTTCTAAGAAAATTTTGGGAAGTGGAGGAGCCTCCTGATAACATCAAGGCGGAGGTGGACGAATGTGAAGAGATTTTTGCAAGTACGGTTACGCGGCATCCGAATGGTCAATATATAGTACAGATACCATTTCGATCTGATGCCCCTCCACTTGGAAATTCACATTCGGCGGCACTTCGGCAATTTTTGAAACTAGAGCGGACATTGGCAAACGACTATGTACTGAGGGAAAAATACGTGGATTTCATGAGGGAATACATTAATATGGGACATATGGAGGCAATCGATGCTCCTCCAGTTGACATGGAAAGCTGTTATTACATCCCTCACCATGCTGTTTTGACTAAATTCAGAGTAGTGTTTAACGCATCGTCTAAAACAACGAACGGTGTATCTCTTAACGATACACAAATAAGTGGACCACAGCTACAAGACAACCTTGTTGACATACTTCATCGATTTCGGCGGTATTCGGTAGCCCTCACGGCCGATATCAAAAAGATGTTCCGACAGGTAATGGTGGACTCCAGGCATCGAAAATGGCAACAGATCCTTTGGAGGGAGTGCCCTAATGAACTCTTGCGTACCTATCAACTTAAGACAGTGACGTACGGTATGGCAAGCAGTCCTTTTAATGCTATTAGGTCATTGAGACAGTGTGCATACGATAATTCGAGAGTGATCGCTGACGTCAGTGTCCACACGACAGAACTGGCCATCAACCGTGCACGAGACGTTGATGCCATTCTTCAACAAGGTAAATTTGAGTTAGACAAATGGAACTCCAACTGCGTTCAGACCCTGGAAGGAATCAGCGGCTCTAAGGCGTCAGCATCGGAGATAAATTTTAGCGATTCCAGCACAACGGTATTGGGCCTTCACTGGAATCCTATTTCTGATACGTTATTCTTCAAGGTAAAGGTATGTAGCTTTGACACAATTCCTACTAAACGAATTGTTTTGAGTGATATTGCAAGGTTGTATGATCCGTTGGGTATGCTGGCACCAGTTGTCGTGACGGCCAAGATGTTTGTTCAAAATCTATGGTTGGCGAAACTGAGTTGGGATACGCCTCTACCACCTAATCTTCGAGAGACTTGGATGAAATACCGGAACAGTCTACAGGCTCTGGAAAGGATCAAAATACCACGATGGCTGGGGATCAGAGAAGATTCTGTATCGACACTACATGGGTTCTGCGATGCAAGTACCAAAGCTTACGCCGCAGTTATTTACCTACGAAACACCAGCGCTAACGGAGGATCGCATGCATCTCTGATTGTCGCAAAAACGAGAGTTGCCCCATTGAAGGAAATGACTATCCCCCGCCTCGAGCTTTCAGCAGCTCAGCTATTGGTTACAACTATGAACAACATACGTCGCGCCTTGCAATTGGAAGACACGGCTTACACTTTATGGAGTGACTCAACAATTGTTCTCCATTGGATTCGGCGCCAACCTTCTTCCTTGAAACAGTACGTGGCAAATAGGATAGCTTTTATACAATCAAAATCGGATATAAAAGCGTGGCGACACATTCGTTCAGAAAACAATCCCGCTGACTGCGCCAGCCGTGGAATTACACCGATAGTAATCACGGGGAACGAACTTTGGTGGAAGGGACCTTCTCTTATTCATGCGGTTAATGAATCATCATCAGCTTTACCAAGTCTTACAGCGGAGGAAAATCAAATTTTTAACGGGGAAAGCCGTCCGTTAACGGTGCATCTTGGCGTTAATTTCGGGGCTGGTTTACTGATGACAGCTTTTCGAGCACAACGAATACCTTTGGTAGCAAAGTTTAGCCGTTTGAGTGCCTTACTGAATACAACTGCTCGAATTCGTCGTGTCATGCCGAAGTTCAGAAGTCAGAGATCACAGGAGTTGATTACTGCTGAAGAGAGAGAATGGGCACTAATCACGCATATTCGTCAAAGCCAAGGTAATATGTATCATTCTGAAATTAGAGCACTTAAATCCCGTTCCAGCATCGATTTGTCAAGTAAACTGCTTCCACTGAACCCGCTTTTGGACGAAGAAGGCATACTGCGTGTAGGCGGTCGGTTAACAAATTCGGAATTGCCGTATGAGCAAAAACATCCAATCATTCTTGCCAATACGTGTCCATTGGCACAACTTCTCGTAAGTGATGCTCATAGGTGCTGTCTCCATGGTGGAATACAGGAAATGCTGCAGTACTTACGCATGCGATTTTGGATCATACATGCACGTCGAATTGTAAAGTCATATCTTCATCAGTGCGTTATATGCCGTCGACACTCCCGAGCAACTCAGCAGCAACAGATGTCATCACTTCCAAAATCCCGAGTTATGGTTGCCCCACCCTTTACTCATACCGGGTTGGACTACTGCGGGCCATTCAACGTTCGTCATGGAGGAAAGCGAGCCTCTACAATGACCAAAACTTACGGAGCGATTTTCATTTGTATGGCTACGAAGGCCGTACATATCGAACTTGCGGAAAATTTGTCAACTCAGGCATTTATCGATGTGTTTGATCGCTTCATAAGCCGCCGTGGAATATGTTCGATCCTTTATAGCGACAACGGAACGCAATTCGTAGGTGCTAGTCGAGTTCTATATCAAGACCTTCAAAGTTGGAGAAATTTATATGCAACTCAACATATTGCATCTTCCGGCACGCAGTGGAAATTCATCACTCCAGCCGCACCCCATCATGGAGGTCTTTGGGAGGCAGCTGTGCGTTCAGCAAAAAAACATCTCTATCGCACAATTGGTCGCCAAATCCTACGCTTCAATCAACTGAGTACACTACTTGTGAGGATTGAGGCTTGTTTGAATTCCCGACCACTCGTTCCTCTTCACGATGACCCCAATGGTAGCTACGCACTCACACCTGGCGACTTCCTCATTGGTCGACCGCTCAATTCGAGACCAGAACCACCTATTGATGATATTCCACAAAATCGTCTTTTATATTCTCAACAATTACAGAAAATGTTCGAGCATTTTTGGAAACGGTGGAACCGTGAATATTTATCCACCTTACAGTCGCGTCGCAAGTGGGAAGGTCGACGTGGGAATCTCCAGCCAGGAGATGTAGTACTGATTCAGAATGAGAATCTACCCCCCACTCATTGGCGCATAGGTCGCATCGCTGAAGTTCACCCTGGCAGCGACGGATTGGTGCGAATAGTCACTGTGGAATATAACAGTGAGAAACGTACACCTGAAGGACTTTTTGTTAAACACCATTGTCAACGTCCAGTGCAAAAGATTTGTCGTCTTATTGATCCAAATCGCGAATTCCTGAACCCTGACGGTTCAGCCGGGGAGGAATGTTAACGATTAATAATAAGTAATTTTAATATATGATTTATACTGTGCAATTTGGCATCACCATTATCCAGGTACACACTGCCCTATCTGGCATCACCATGCTCAGGTGACTCATTTTCGTTTTAGCATTTCTACCGTTGTTTGGGTTAGACCATTGTGCAGTAACTATACAACAACAACTAGACGCACCATTATCAGGTGATGCGTTTTAGCTTGGCACCTCATACGATTATACTGTTCTCTGGTCAGACCATTGTTCCGTATGCAATAACAACATTATTATTTTCGCCAGTTTGCTTACATGTTATTTTTCTATATAAGCTTGAGTTAAGCATTGAATTGGGCTCAGTTGTCAAATGAATTAGATGGTACTTGGAGAGTACCAAATACAGAAATAAACTTATATTGAAAGTGAATCGTGGTTTTATTATTAAGTTATTTTGAGTGTTTAGTGCAATCCTAAACACCCGCCTTCCAGTCAACATTTCAAATACAATGGTTTCTACGGTAGAAACAACAATTTTAGATACAATGAAGCTGCTTTCAACTTGATATCTGAGCACCAACCTTTCTCTTTAATCTCTGTTTTGCCATAATTGCTTCAATATTGCGCAAAAAGTATCAAAATATGAAAATATACAATTTTTCCTTTCCACACATTAAAACAGACATTAGCTGCAGGCGAGCAATGTGCAACTCGAAACTTCATAGGCACTTACCTACACGCACATATACATATAGTTAGACGCGTGTATGAGTAGGTAGAAGTTTGCAGTTACCCTTCAAAGCGCACAAGTAGCATGGATTATGAAATGAAAATGTAAAATTTTTCCAACAACTCAGCATGCCGTTAAAGGTCAACACAGTTTGTGTGGGTTGTTGGATGCAGCCCAGAGCTGAAAGCCACCACAAAATCATGCCATAATCAAGGTTTTGACAGCCCCTGGAGAGCCAATGTTTTAGACACTACTATGGCGAGCAAAATTGATTGTAATGATGAGGAATCATAGCGCTGCATATTTCCAGGATTCCTTGCTGACCTGTTGAGTTCTTGTTAAATTTTAAATGTCACATGCGTCAGTTTGAGCTTTCATACGCTATGTATCTGACTGTGTGTGTGTGAAAGCTACCGTAAGGCCAGTGAGGTCGTTCAAAAACTTGAGCGTTAAGTGTCAACAAGTGGTCAGTGGATATTTTGCAAACATTAAAATGAAATACACGGCGTGCTCAACTTTTAGCATCAATTTTCATTTGGCTCAAAACGAGCAGCGCCGCAGGCAGGTGGCTTACCGCACGCCACAACAAGTGGACACTTGTTGCTGATTATAACTTATTTCCTTGCGAGCTATGTACCACCGGATGCTATTGAAGAGGAAAACACGCAAAACAAATATTTTCCGAGGACGTAGTATGTTTGGGTGCTTCCGTTTCTTATAAATTTGCGGTCTGTTGTTAAGGCGTATTTGTCTGCCTTGCGGCCGCATATAAGTACTTGATACATATCAACATAGTTATAGACATAAATGTGTGTGTGTGTGTGTGTTGTTAGTAAAAAGATAAAATTGTTGTTTTGTGCCCGCGGTGTGTAATACGACTTACCTGCCCTCATCCTCGGTGCTGCTGTCACGCGACTGCGACGTCTGTCTGCTACGGCCCAGACGCATAATGTTCCGCACGGTGCGCATACTGAGTTTCTTCTCCTTGCACGGTGGACTTTCGGAGGCGCGCATAGCGGCGGCCAGTGCGCTAGCGCTTTTGCTGTCTGTGACGGTGTTGGTGTGGGCATTTGAGTTAGGTGTGGTGGTGAGTAGTGTGGTGATGCTGCCGCTGCGGTCCGTTGTAGGTGATTTGCCGAATTTATCAAATTTCAGTTCGATTCTTTGGCGGTTGGTGGTGACGCTTGTGGTGCTGTGTTGAGCGGCGGTCATAACGCGACGCAGCAGATGCCGCTTCTTTTGTGTGCCGTGCGATTCGCTGCCGCTGGAGGCGGTGCCAGCGCCGCTTGTGCCATGACCGCCCGGTTCTGTGGGAAAGCGAGAGGTATACTGAGACGTGGACGTGGGAGGAGGCATTGCTACGTTGTTTTGTTTCAATTTGTGTCAACATATGTTGAGTGGATGGGGATTCTAGTTTATTTTTGATTTCACATTTTTTAATATTTTACGAACACTAACATTGTATAAAGATTAGTTTCATTGCAGCTGTAAATGAGAGTTGTGAATATAAATGTGTTTTAAGCCATTTAAGACGTTCTTTAACGGATTTTCTACATGTTGTAGAATCCATTATTTCTCAACATTTTCTTTCACAGCCATCTATTTCACTCATTTTAGAAAAAACCGTTTTCGTGTTAATTTTAAAAGACTTTTTCAACATTTACACTTTTACAGAGAACATTTTTTCATTAAAAAAAATTATAAAAATTTAATAAATACTCAAAAGAAACTTTGACAACTCATTAGGCTTTGAAATGGTAGTATTTAAGATAGAAATAGAAAATTTTAAAATCCGAAATTGTGTAAGCAATTCTCACGGAGTTCGAGTGGCTTAATATGTGCGGACTACTTTCCGTTTCAAGTTTAGTTTTGTCAAGCTTCATTTGTACTTTTTATATTAAAGCTTAAAAGTTATCAGAAATTATATATTTTTATCGCAAGAAATTGTTATCACGGGAAATATGTTTCAAGGATTTTTTTTAATGAGTTCTTTATAGGTTCGTCGAATATTTTGTAACTTTATGGCTTGTGAATAAGTTTGCGTTAGTGGTTCAGACTACTTTTGTAATGCAAAGAAGTCAGCTAGTTTCAAAAAGTTTTTAATACCAGATTTTTGTTTAAAATTTCTTAATTCTTCCAAGTCCAAAAAATAGCTTTCAATTTTATTTTATGAAAATTTTTCATTGTTTACTTGTATATTTTTATAATTTATAAAAGCTGGTATTTTAAGCGGTAACTGCCAACCATTAGATATCTTGGACAACTTGTTGTTCCACTTGAAAATACCCTAACACAATCTGAACTGTAACATAATTTTTTATAATTTTATAATTATTTTTTTTATTTTTTTTTATATTTTTTTTTAATTTTTTTTTTTTTATTTGGCATGTTTTACGTTTTATTGTGCCAGCACTCTTTTTATTTTTTTAGGTGTTATACACAGTACATATGTTAGAATTTTCAAAAAATCGATATTTTTATTTTATTTTCTTAATTTACATATATTTAAGAATACACACAGAAAATTTCATATCGTTCCGATGAATATTTTCGAAGTTACACGCAAATTTGAACCAGCGTTTCAGCGTGCTTTTAAGTGCATTCCAAACTTAAAACGAGTTTTTCTCAAAATGGTGTTTTCATAGCCGGTGACCAACATTACTAGAAAACGACCTAACCGATTAGTCACAAATTTTAACGTGAGCTTCTTAAATATGCATTTTAGTAATTAAACTAAGATGTTTTTTTATTAAATATTATTTTTTTTATAAACAATATAAGCCCGAAATTTTAGGCTAAAATCAATTTTTGTTTTGAGATTCCGCTATTTTGTCAAAAAATATTTATTTTGCTTATTCCTCGATTTGCTTTACTGGATTTAACATTACTTTAATGACATCTGTGTGACTTTTTAAATTCAGAGGATTCAGTTTTCTCAGAAAACTTTTCGAAATTTCGCTTTTTTCGGATTCTAACTTTATACTATATAACCCCTTCACTCTGCTACTGTCTTTACAGCGCCTATCATAGTAAGCACAGTGCTTGATACAACGTGAAATTTTTATTAAAATTAAATGCCTTTATTCTAGTGAATCCAGTTAGCACATTAAACCTTCCGAAGTTTTACTGTTACGAAATACCTTTAACCGAATTTATCACTTGAACTTCAGAGCTTTTCATACAAATACAATCTAATCTTAAATTATCAGAACTTATTTTGCTCTTGGACTAAGTACTTTTGTTCTACTTTTGCTACTAATCCTAACTTCGTTGCGTACTGGATCGGACACAAAGCAAGCATAAAAGTGAAACGGCGCTTAAAGTCAAACACTTTGCACAAAACACTAAAAACTCTTGTTTTCTCGCTCTGCATTTCGTAGAAATACTAGAAACTTACTACAGTCAGCTGCTTAACTTTGTTTGCGCTTCCTTTTTTCTTTAAAATATGCAAAAACCGTTTTTGTGTTGTAAAAATGTGTGGCCATTAGCTGAAGAATTGTGCGTTTCACTTTTATAATTTAATATGCAATGATGATTTACATGCCATTTTGCGTTTTGTGTGGAATGAAACTTTTGGCCTCTGAAGAAATGATTTGTTTTCGACGAAACTCTTTTTTCAATGTTTATTCATCAATTATTCATTTCCGTGTAGCTGAAGCATAAATGATAGCTGGCTTATGGCCTGAAGCTTGCTTTATTAAACGGTACTTAAATTTGTGAAGTTTTCGGTTGCCTTGAAAAGGTTGCCACGTGAAACCCTTTCGAGTTTTGCAAATACTTTTGTGTATTGAGTATTTCGTTATGTTTCTTATGTATGTTTGTAGCACTAGCCAAGGCGAATATTGTACTTTTGTATTCCTTATTTTTTCACTTGTGAGTTATAAAAAATAAAATTTTAAATTTTTTTGACACGAAAATTTTCTATTTCTGCGTCATATACATCAGACTTTTCCTTCCTAATATGTTTTTTTTGTCAAAAATTATGTAATAACCGTTTTTTAGCGCAATGAATTTTTTTTAAATATATGCTTTTTGACACATATTCTGAATTAAATTTGTATTTCTTTATTACATTTTAAATTTTGAAATAATTATTTAATAAAAAATCGCATCTAAAATCTATATTTTACAAAAATATTTAAGAGAAAAAATTTTAACTTCACCAAAACACATTTTTAATTGAAGACTTTTTAAAAACTTTAATGCTCTTAACATTTTTTTGTACTTTATTTTTTTTTTGCGCATTTGAATATTGCAATTTTACACTTAACACATTTATATGCTTTAAGACCACATTATTAACCGTTTTCGTTGTTTTTGAGTTCTAACCCGCTTTGCACTTGCAACTATTTAAGGCAAAGATACTTCTCAGGCAGCAAGCAGTGCTTCATTATTGCAACAAAAAAGCTTTAACCCGCGACTGCTTTAACATGTGTATATTTAATTAAAAAAAAATGAAATCCCATTAAACGACACAATTTTCTCAGAATTTTTCAACCGATTTTCAACATTTAAACACTCAAAATTCGAATTTTCACTGTACCTCTATTCAGACTACGCTCCAGATTAGCTATGTTCTGCTCGATGTCGAGAAGCATCTGTTGATCATCGTCCAAGCTTTGGCTGCTGCAGCTAATGTTGTGCTGCTCCTGTATGGGTCGCACCAGATTGGTCGGCTCAAAATTGCCAGCAGCATCGTCGGGCGATGTGTATCTCGCTTCGAACACAACAAGTGCCTGCGAATGTAAAAATATAACGTACATTTGTGGAGAGTTCATAACAAAGAGCGCAAATACAATGCAACTAAGAAACTAAGAGAGTTAAAATACAGTATTTGTTGTTGTAGTAGTAGCAAAACAAGCGAACGTTGTAGCTGGCTACGTGGGCGCACGAAGCGCCCTTACATTTGGCGCGCATTTTCCATTGAACACGAGTATGTATGTAGCTGAAGTTAAGGATATGGAAAAGTGGCGCAGCAATGTAGAGGTCGTGGCCGCTGACACCACTTTTCCATATTATGTCTGCAAACACGAGCCCAGCTGAAGTTAGTTGTCACGACTGCTTGGCAACCCGGCAGCTAGTTGTACGAATACATATCGTAGAACAGCTGTGCCGGCCACCTTGACTCCCGAAGGTAAATATCAACTTTACGCCAAGTCGTCCGCCGTCAGCTTTCTCCTTGGTAAGCCAGCTACTTGCAAACATATAAATATTAACATCGTAGAGCAGCCCTTGGCTTCGACCACGTGTGCAAGTTAAGCATTTGTAAGGCCATTTGCAACAGGTTAAGCGAAGCTGCATGGCACGAACTAACTGAATACATATATATCTACAAATAGAGCTAATAGAGAGCGCCATTGAAGTCCTGGCAAAAGGGCGCGTTAATGTTAAACGTAATCTCAGAAGATAATAACCCAGGAGATAATAAACCCGGGTGTAACAGGCCAGCACAAATTCGTGTGAAAGTCTGCGCGCGGGTTCGAGATATCAGTTTCGGATACCCGAAATTGTAAAAATTTAATTATTATAATATTTATTTTGCTCCTTAAAGTAATCCCCACTAGATATAATACACTTACGTCAAAGATCTTTCCAAACCTCGAAACACTCAAACGCCTCAATTCGACCAAATAGAACTATTTATTTTTCGTCTATGCCTCCGAACAAAACATTTCCGTGTACTTTTTGTCACAATTTATATTTATTAAAATTGAATTAAATAAAATTTGGAGGCTTGCACTGCGAGCATATTCTATTGTGTTTTCTAAGTAACCATATGAAGAATGCTTTCTGCATTTGTTCCATTATTCTAATCCTTGCAGTCTTGTTTTAATTTGCTTAAGTTTCATGTTAAAAATAACTGAATAATTTTCTTATGTTCTCTTAATGTTTTGGACAAAATAATAAAGTTTTGTCATAATTCGGTTCTCTGTAATACAATGGAAAAATGGGCATCAAGTCAAACTCATTAAACCCTTTCAGGATATATGTCATCAATTTTTTTCTGAAATAGTTTACATAAACAGCAAATAATTGGCCATTGCTGCTGTGATATTATATCTTCCAAGAAATAATTTTTATACAAAATTCCTTTGAGGCAATTTTAAATAGTTTCGAACCCTCAGATTATTTGACTATAAAATATAGAATATTAAATTTTCTGGGAGGTTGGAGTCATGTGTAGAAGTTCGCACAAGTGGGGAAAAATTCTCTGATCCCCCTTCACTTGGGAGTGGCCAGAAATCATTATTTTACATATGACTCAAGCACCCCAAAGACTTCCGGTCTTTGAGAGACCTGGCAAATCAACAACTGACCAGATATTCACCATGCGACAATTTTGGGAAAAAACCCGTGAAAAAAGGATCGAACCACCACCTCTTGTCGATTTCAAAGCTGCTTTTGACAGCACGAATTGATGCCTTTCCGCGATGTCTGAATTTGGATCCCCAAAATTAATACGACTGTGTAAACTGACGTAGAGCAGCACCAAAAGCTCCGTCAGGATCGAGAAGGACCTCTCCGGGGCGTTCGATACCAAACGAGGTTTCAGACAAGGCGCTCCTATCGTGCGACTTCTTAATTTCTGGAGAAAAAGTTAGAGTTGCAGAACTTAATCTTTTAAGGAAGTACAGCTTCGGCGTATGCCGATGATATTGATACCGAAAAAGGCGGATTTTTTTTCCTTCTAGCCTTGGAGACCTTCTCCATTCGGCTTTTATCCCTTTAAAGTTCCAAAGCGGCGACACCGCATTGGGCTGTTGAGTTTGTTGAATAGCCGGAATGGACGAAGCCTTTGAAGAAAATACGGGTTTCGGAATAATATGAGTAGACTTTTTGTAAAAAGTCGCAAAGAGCCAATGCAGTATGATATCGTGCATTATCGTGATGAAGGCACCCAGAGTTGTATATACTCATTAAATTGGATTAATTTTTTAAAATTTCCCCATGAACTAAATAAAACGGCTCTCCCAACAATAATTTTGTTCTATAAATGGGTTGAATCATTATAAATAATACAAGAAATTTTCCCCTGCCAAAATAGACTTGATTTCAAATATATAGGAACTCGGTTCACATTTTTTCCCACTTTCATACCTGAAAATCGTGATATCTACTTAAATGGCCCTTAATTCCAAATTCATATGATCTCCAAATAAAAACTTATTGTCGATCAACTGGTGTCTTTTACAACACGTTGAGGAAATTAGGCTCAACAGAGGCAAGGACTTTTTCAGCAAACGGGACAAAAACCACCAAAAGTGGTTTGGGAAAAAAAATTTCTTGATTTGATAGCTACTAGCGATTGGCAGTCTGATATCCATTTTTAATCCATTTGACGAAGTTTGTGGTCAAAGTTGAAGAACATGGACTATCGAATACCCCACAGATATTTGGAAAGTCTCAAAACATGTTTATTTCGAACAGGGGCGCCAATAACAATAGAACGGCTTGGTGCTATTTACAAGGGCCGAATATTTGAGGACTTGTGTAAAATAAAAAGTGAGCATTTCGAATACAATTTTGTATTTTGCCATTTAATATGGATTATTAAGAAAAAGAGCAAAAAAAACCCTCCAAAAATTTAAGGGGGTATTCTAGTTAGAAGCATGAATTTCAGGTAATTTTTAAAGTGTCGAAAAAAAAGGCAATTATATTTTTACTATCATTTTTTTATTAGTTATTTTTAAATTTTTGAAGAGTAAAAAAAAAATTAAAAACTAAAAAAGTAAAAAATTTCAAAAATTATGAGCTGACGAAGTGGGGGGTCTTTAAAAATTTCCCGTGACCATACCCATGTTTCAACCCTCCTAGTTATTAAAAACAAAAAAAAAAGATTATAATCTAGAATAATGCGCAATGGTCGGAACTACGGAAAAGGGGGAAAAATTTTTTCACAAAATGGGACTGAAAAAAAAAAAATTTTTTTTTATCACTTTTTCTGACTATTTCGAATTTTTTAAAAATAATAAAAATAAAATTTTGGGATGGGGCTAGTTCAACCAAGGCTATAAAAAGACTCTAAAAAATTTCAAGTAAATGGTCCTGTAGAACCTGAGAAATCGTGGGCATCGTTCCGAAAAAGTCAGTTTTGAGAAAAACGTTTAAAGTTTCGCGTTCCGGCCGAACCAGTTTGGATGCCGTAGAAAAATGTCATATCTAAAATAATTTTAATTTTAAAAATCTTTTTACACAATTCCTAATATTTAAAATTTAAAATATAAAAAAAAAAAAATTTTTTTTAACTAATAAATTTTTAAAATAAAAAAAAAATTAAAAAAAAAAAAAAAATTTAAAACAAAAAAAATTTTAAAAAATTAAAAAAAAAATTAAAAAAAATAAAAAATTAAAACAAAAATAAATGTTAAAAAAAATAAAAAAAAAAATCAATTTTAAAAATAAAAATCTCAAAAATTAAAAAAAAAAATATAAAATTTAAAAAAAATTAAAAAAAAATTAAAACAAAAAAAAATTAAATTGTAAAAAATAAATAAAAATTCAAAAAATTTTTTTTTTTAAAAAATTTTAAAACAAAAAAAAATCTTTAAAAAAAGAATTAAAAATAAGTTTTTAAGGTTTGGTTTATCTAATTACAAAATTTCAGTGGCCCGAAAAGTTTATATTCTTTTGCTTAAATTTAAATTTTTAAAATTTAAAAAGATTTTGGTTTCTCTTAAGTAAACGTTCTTACGCAGGGGCCCCCTTTTATTCTACAAGTGGGGCAAATTCCCCAAAAAGGGAAAATTAAAAAAAAGGGTTTTTTTTCCAACCCCCTTTTGTTTTTTCTGCTGGGGCCCCCAAGCCTTGTAAAATTTTAATTAAAATTTTATATGTACATTAACTGTTTCACGTACTACGTGCTTTGCTCCCCAATACAACGAGGGAGCGGAGAAAAGTATTTGCAAATATTGGCGAAGGATAATCAAAACAAAGAGCAAAAATGGCGTAAACTATAAAATATATGTAAAATGCTGCTCGTAAATTGCGAGTGAAAATGTAAAATGGATATGTACGTCCGTTAGCTCCATGCATATTTTATTTCATTGTATATGTATATATATACTGATATATGTATGTATGTACACATAAATTTGCGTTTGTAGTTGAAATGCAATAGCTGTCATTGATATGGACGCGACATGCGTGGGGCAACATAGTTGGGCATGAAAAACAAATGGCAGCAAATGCCAAAGCGACGCATATTTTAAAAACTTCAAAGCACAAGCAGCCAAACAGATTTTAGAGATGGTCAGCACAAAGGGGGGAAAAATGTTTAATAGCCCTTAAAGCGATATTTCATTGCTGGCAATTATGGCGAACCACTTTTTCAAATGAGTAAGCAAACAGTTACTCATCCGAGCTTGTTGTTGCCCCTTTTATTGGGGGGGTTTTTTTTCTGGCGGGTCCCAAACCCAGCGCACAACCCTAAATAGGGAATATTTGCCTTCTCACATTAGCTCGCCTTCAAACGAATGTTCTTAGGCTACCCAGAGGATACTTGGTCAAAGACCGGAAGCGTGAGCTGCTTGAGTCATATGTAAAAGAATCGTTTCTGGCCACTCCCAAGTGAATGGCGATCAGAGAACTTTCTCACTTCGTGAACTTCTACACATGACTCCATCCTCCCGGCTATAAAGGGGTAAGCGGTGTCTACGCCATAAAAAGAAGAAGCAAACAGTTAAAGACAGCAAGAAGCGTTTACTGATTTGTAAATTTGATAAAATATTACTTATACGCCATGACAGCCAACGGGAGCTTTTCAGTAACAGTGAGCTTTCCGGAAGCTGAAGCCAAAATTTGTTTGAACAGATCAAGCATCAATATTTTTTCTTTAAGACAACGCCACATCTAATTTGTTTCTTTTTTAAAAAGGGCACGCCTTTTCAGCCTGTCTAGTTTGATACGCACGTGTAGCTAATTGATTTGATTAACTCAGCCTCATATGCGTGCAAGTCGAAAAAAATATTTCATCCAATTCAACGGCCTTCAACAATCAATTACGGAGGTGTGGGTGTATTTTTTTAGCTTTAAATTGACGTTGATTATTCGCAACGACGTCTTTTAGTAATCACTCCTGCTTCTGCTATCATAATTTGCTGTCATTCCTTTTCATTACTCTCTTCCGTGTTGCCAATGGTAATTGCTAACAACCTGCTGTGTTGTTAGAAGTAATCCATCAGTGCTTTTTTCACTAGGAAATGCTGTTTTTTATCTATTATTAACACACACACCCACACAGTGCTATTGAAGTTACTTCTCGCTTACTTGGATTACACAAAAAACTGGCGGAAATACATAGTAGAGTGTGAAACTTCTGCAGATAGCTTTAGACTCCGCTGATTCACTTATGCATTATATTATTCCGGATTAGATGACACTGTTGTGGCAATAATGGTCACTTATATCTCTAATGCATAACTTAGCCATGTTGCAGCAAGGCACACACTTACGAAAATTGTTTTAATATAATTTGCTTGCTTTGCTTTTGATTTCCCTTTTACTGACTGCATTAAAAATTAGAATAAAAAAGAAATTTGGCTATTCATAGCCAAGAACTGTTTGAAGCACGCTGATTTAAATGGCTATTATACACACAGCGAGCAAAATTTGTATTGCTTTGTTAAACACAACTTAAAGAAAGGCAAACTTTTGAACAAGGTATATTACCTTACTAAATTTATTTACTTTTTATATGCGACCTGGTCTACGGAAAGGGGGCTTAGGTGTCAAAAAATCAGTTTTCACTTTTTAGTTGATTCGGATGGAAGATGACGAGTTCTTTATTTTTAACAGCTGTTTCCCAGAAAACTAGTTTTCGCACGTTAGCTCCCTTTTCGTAGACCAGGTCACATATAAATACTAGAGGACCCATCCACGTTTCATTGTGGCTGATGCACAGATACTACTACTGCTAATCTATATGATTTCTATTAATTGGTTTATAACTATTAGTTAATGAAATATAGCATTTTTGCGAAGCAACTGTGTTAGTTTACAAGAAAAGGATTATAAAAGCATTTCTTGTGTTAATAAATCATTGTTTTTTGGGGGAAAATACTGTTGAATTTGGTCTCTGCACCAGTGAAATCCACCGTTGAAAAGGGGTTTGCTAGTACGAAAGAGGGAAAATGAGCAGAGAAGAGACTGACGGCCTAAAGAGGCGAAAACTTTGTGCAAAGTGGGCGCTTCACAAGTTCATAATCGAACAAAAACAAAGAATAACTGATTCTGAAAAGTATTTGAGTGCTCTTTAATCGAAGTATAGCCGAATTTTTTCGACAGTGTTTCCTGTGGAGTCCAATCGACAGGCATTCTAGTGAACTACACATGATGAACCGGTTCTCAGGCATGGAAAGATGAAAAAGTCGGCTGAAAAGGTTATGACATCAGTCTTTTGGGATGCACGTGATATAATACATATTCAACGACTGGTTACTGAGCCAGTTATAATCTATTTCACTGCGTATTTGTTTGCAGTTCTTTTCTAGTATTCCAAATACTTAGCAATTGTATTATTTTTAAGGAAGCATCTGTTTAAAATTGTACGCATATATTCGAATGATTCCTACAAACATGAGTTTTAAACAAATGCTTATTATTTGAAATATAATTTTTTTATTAATGAATTGTATTAAATTTTGGAACAAAGATATAAAAGGTAATTACCCATTAATTTTTAGCCAAATCGTTAAGCCATTCTTGAGGTATAAATGGTGTAACTAATACAACTTTCTTTCATATAGTATATATGTAAATTAATAAAATTTCACTAAAAGTAAAATTATGACTGAAAAATTAATTTCTGAATATATTATGAGAAAAGCCCTAAACAAACAACGACAATCATCTGACGGGTTATTTGACAGTCACAGCTGAAACAGTTTTGTGAGTGTGCAGAACAAAGTATATACCACTTTCTTAAGAGCCTTGTGCTTTCAGCTGAAAGCTCAATTTTATACAGCCATGGACATATAAATAGCACATATCTGAATCCCATATTAATTCTAATTTTTTTAATCCAAAAGTAGTTGAACAATAAAAATTTGGTATGTATCTACATGTCACTAGGCTCATTTCTCTGCACAAAAATACTGTTTATTTTCTATTAAATTTTGTACGCGACAATTTTATTGCGTATAGTGTTTATTTGAGGAGCACATTTTTAAGTTCGTAATTTTTTTTTTGAGTTTTGTGTGAGATTCTCGCATATTTTTAATTTAATTCTGCGAATCTATAATTATTTCATGGATATTTCATTAAATGAGAAGGAAAAAACATTCCACGTCGGAAAAGGGAGTCCTTATGTCCAATATGAGCAAAAAAGAAAAAGATCCTACCAAAATTGCTAAAATACTACATTGCTCTCCAAACTTGTTATAAAAAGCTGTTTATGCAACAAAACAGACCCACCTTGTGTCAATAAAAAGATACCAAGAAAACCAGGACCACGTAAAACCGATATTAGTGTTGACAAAAACATAGTACGGAAGAGCAAAGCGGATCCTTTTAAGTCAACCAGAGAAATTATGATCGAAATTAATGACGAATATGGTGTGAACGTGTCCAGAAAGTTCGTAGGAAGACGACTCAACTTATCTCAACTTTTTGGACAAATTACCGGTAAGAAACCACTCCTGTCAAAACGCCACATCAAAATTCGTCTGGCATTTGGAAAGGCCCACAGCGACAAGCCAGCACAATTTTGGAAGAACGTGTTTTTGAGCGACAAAACCAAGACAAATAGAAGGTTCCAGTTGGAAAAACATTTTTACGTCGTTCACAAGGTCAATCCCTTAAACCTAGGTACACCAAAAAATCCATTAAGTAGGGCGGTGGAAGTATCATGATCTGGACATGTTTTCATGGCATGGCATCGTGCAAGTTGTTCGAATAAATGGTAAAATGAACCAGTTTGATTATTTGGATATACTGAAAAATAAAATGGAGCCATTTGTATTTCAATCCATGCCCATAAACTGAACATTTATGCAAGACAATGATCCGAAGCACACCGCAAAAATAGTAAAGTATGGTCTCGGCAATGAAATGTTTAGAATATATGAGTGGCCTGCGCAAAACCCAGATCTGAAACCAATAGGAAATTTATGGAATGGTATAAAGTTCAAAGTAGCAGGCAACAAATTTAAAAATTTTGTTGATTTATGAGCCGGAATTGAGGAGCCTTGGTATTTAATCCCAAGGGAACGATGTCAAGGACTGGTGTACAGCATGCAGTGAAGATGTGAGCGGGTGCTTAAAAATTATGGATATAGTACAAAATACTAATAAGATGAACAATATCTTGCAATTTTTTTTTAATTTTTATACATTTTTGTACCTTTTTTTAAACCCCTTTCCAGATTGTGCTATTTATGTGTCCATAGCTGTATATTTGCGCGGTATTATTTAACTTTTTGTAACTATCAAACCTTTTTTTTACTTATCACTCAATTAAAAGTTAAAAAATTACAAAAGAGATTTATCTATAATTTTATAAAGTAAGAACGAGCTTTTTTCGGGTGCAACCGAACATTGTATACTTTAAGATGTAAAACCAATAATATAAAGTAAAGTCAGCCGGATGTTTGAAAATTTTGAAATTAGTTATAAAGTGGCTAGGCCAAGTTTTCGCTAAAATTTAACTTTTCTTGGCACAAAGATACACTGTTATGAGTAAAACACGCTCTCTTTTTTCCATTGGAATAACTTACATATTGACCGATAATGCGGTACAAGGTCCCACGAAGTTCGAAAATATTTTATATTAGGTATATGGAGGCTAAGGGAAGTATTGCTCCGATTCAACCGATTTTTGATATGTATACCATTATAAGAGAAGGATTGTTCCTTAATTAGACTTATATACATACATCACACATTGACTGACATTTTCCATCGAAAGTCGACTATAGGTATCGGGGTCTAAATATTCGGTACCTAGGGGCTTGAACAGTCTTTATTGGATTTCAACAATTTTTTGTGTCCACACTAAAGGCATTATTCGTGCAAACTTTTGTCTCGTTATATTAATAGCTTCTTGATTTGTGAACTGGCAACTGGATGAATCAAGCGGAATTTTAAATTGAGCTATATGGAAAGTAGGTGAGGTTATTGTCCAATTTCACTCATTTTCTTAATAGGAAATAAGAATGCTATGTGCTAAATTTTGTCAAAATCGGTGGGTTGAGTCTCGAGATATGAGATATTGCCAAAAAGTGGGCGGTCGTCCACGCTTTTCACATCGGCTCCTGCAAAGCTTTCTCATACCATCTCGGTGGTAAAATTAAATGTCTCTGGCGCATTTAGTTATTGATTAATCGCGCTTTTAGTAGTTTTTAACAGTACCGTTATATGCAGAGTAAACGAGGTTACCTTCTCATTTCATCCATTTTCACATTGTCGGTAGAAGTTCTTACAAGATTTGTACTCAGCAAATTTGGCTAAGCTGCTTAAGCTAGCTTAGGAGATACATATGTGCATTAAACTCATTAAAGGGCGAGGCCACGGCCACTTTTTCGCAATTTTTTGCCCAAGAGTGGCCCTTGCTACTGCGATGCCCTGTGCCAAATTAAAGTTAGGCCGGTTAATGGCTGATTTGTGAGTGTGACAGTGGCCCGATTACGCCCATCTACGAACTCGAATTTTTTTTGTACGAAAGAACGCGTACCAAATTTCATCATGATATCTCAATTTTTACTCTTCTACAGATGGACAGACAGACAGTTAGTTTTAGGTGATACATACAACCGTTAGGTGAACGAAATTGTAATACTCTGTAGCAACTGGTTGCAAGAGTATAAAAATAACAAAAGTGAAATTTATCAATCCCATTCAGTATGAACCGGCTTTAAGGAGGTATTCTACTCAAGAATTTTGAAAAAAAAATTTTTTCATATATTTGAAGTTTCGACACTTAAGAACATATCCTCCAAAGGATTTTTAAAAATTCAAATTATTTTAAGAGCTACAGTTATTTTAGTGACGCAGTTTTTCTCGAAACTTCTTTTTTCCACACGGTACCGGCATTCTCTCAAGTTCTATACAACCAATTTACTAGAAATTTTGAGTGAACCTCCTTTATATAAACCTTTATCGTTCCTACCAGCATCGTGTCAAAATTTTTGTTTTTGATATTTAAAAAAAAATTCAGGAATTTCAAAAAAAAACGTAAAAAATGATTTTTATTTTCAGGCAGTCAAAATTTTTTTTGCCTGAGGTAGGGACTATAACAGCATACTTACTGATTAAGAATTTCTTTTGATTTTTTTTTTCAGACTACCAGGACACCTGTCTCTCCCCCCTCTAATTATTTTAATTTTTAATATTTTTTTGTGAATTTTTTTGTCTGTATTCTTAAGATAACAATAAAAACACCATAAAAAAATGTATACTAAAAATTTTTTTTGGTTTTTTTTTAATAAGACTAAAATACCCCCTTAATATATAGCTGTGTGAGACCATACTTATTTTTCAATACTTTCGGGAAGTATTATAAGTAAGCATAACTATTGTTGCTTTCGACAAATTTCCTCTCTTATTTGTGAAATTAATATATAAATTGAATTTATTGAAAAGTTTATTTATGGCATAAACATGCTCTCATGTTGGATCGCTATAAGAAAAAAAACTATGTTGTTCGAAATTTACATTGCACTCTGATGCTGATCTCTCACTCTCACTCTGACTGATACTTGATGTCAAACCCTAAACCTAAAAAAAACTAAACACTATAGTATTAGTACATAGTTAGCAATTAAAAAACAAGGTCTGTCGCAAAAGAAACAGAACTTTTTAAAAATAACTGTTTCTGGTGGCGCCACCTATTGGTGGGTATATGAAATAAAAAGTTTGATCCCTTGTTGATATTTGGTAAAAATTTTAAGACAATTGGATAACTACAATCAATGTTATCGATCAAAAATCGGTCGTAAAATGCAAAGAGCAAATATTAAATTTTGTTTTAAACTTGGGAAATTGTTTACTGAAACATTTCAAATGATGAAAAAAGTTGATGGTGATCAGTGCTTATCCCGTACTAATGTGCATGAGTGGTTTAAGCGATTCCAAGAAGGTCGTGAAGACCTCTATGACGAACAGAAGTCGGTCGTCTTCAGAAGTCAAAAACAAAGACAATGCTGACTTGTTTTTACGATTTTGAGGGTATTGTACACCCAGAGTTCGTCCCTCCTGCCCAAACGATTAATGCTGTGTTTTACCTTGGTGTTGTGAAGCATCTTTTGTCACGCATTCGTCGTGCTCGACCACAATACCGTGAGGCAGGGTTCTGGCGCCTATTGCACGATAATGCGCCGTGTCAGCGGTCGGCGTTTGTCACTGATTTTTTGACAAAAAACTTCATATTAACCATTAATCACTCACCCTATTCACCTGATCTGGCACCCTGTGATTTTTACCTATTTGAAAAACTTCATTTGCCCATGAAAGGACACTGGTTTCAGGACATTTCAGCTCTGCGAAATCCGACGACCGATATTCTCAAGAGCATTCCGAAAAATGACCTTAAACAGTCATTTGAAATGCTAATTGACGGGCTAAACGCTGTATCGAAGCACAAAGAAACTACTTTGAATAAAAAAATATAACTTTTGAAAAATATTAACTTTTTGTTGTTTTTTTTTTTAACAGTCCTGTTTCTTTTGCGACAGACCTTGTATGCCATTAAAAATAATTAAGCTGAACTTGACTAAGTTTTAAAAGTTGTTAGCTCCAATTACAAGTACCTAAGTGTGCAAAACAGAATAATCTGAAGCAATAAGAAACACATTTGATATTAATGGGTGATCATAAAAATAGCAATGTCAAGAACAATATTTCTTTGAAACTATCCTAGAAATAGTCTTTAAACTGTTTTCATATAATATAAAAGTTTTTCCTTTCAACTACTGCAGGTAGATTGTCAGTACTTTAAAGTGAGGTTTCGTTAAATCCCTTTCTCACATTTCCGGTAAAGGTAAATTTAGTATTTTGATATTTTATCAGTATACTATGTGTAACATAAAATGAAAATGTTCAGTTTTCAATCGGAAATGATAAAAAAGTCCTCTGTCACTCATTTACTGGCTCCTCGAATTGTGTCGATTGGGGTATAACTGTTAGATTTTGATAAATAAGTTGGATCAACACTACTTTATTTTTTTGTCATTGTGAGAACAAACTTTTATTGACATTACTACCAATCGAATCGGTACGTAAAATTTGATAGATACCCTTATTTTTATTAGTTGTTTAATTTATTTAGTCATAGAAAAATGAGTGAAAATTTCTGCTATTGATGTTGTATTGGTAAATTACCTTAAGTTCTGGAAAACCTTATACGAGCATATAATGAAAATAGGCATATTTATCAACGAAATTTTTTTTTGTTTGTTTGGAAGAGACCCACACGGTCGATTGTTGTTTTGTTTCGGGCTCATACGCATAGATCCATGATTCGACCTTATAAACGTCTTTTGAAGCACCGCGATCGTATTTTTCAGTATTTCTTTACACCAATCCACACAAGCCTTTTTTTGAGCGATTGTCAAATTGTGTGGGATCCGACGAGAACAAACCTTTTTTTCGGCCAGGTGTTCATGCAATATCGAATGAATCCTGGTGGGAGAAATGCATAGGTATGCCTCTATCTGAAGGTATGTTACATGACGGTCTTGCATTATCAGTTCACGTACGGCATCGATGTTTTCTGGCACAACGGCTGTTTTTGGACGACCTTCACGGAATTCGTCTTTGAGCGAGCGTCGGCCACGATTGAATTCGTTGTAACAGTTTTTCACAATGCTATAGGATGGTGCTTCATAGCCATACAAAGATTTTAGTTCATCGATGCACTCTTGTCGTGATAATCCACGTCGAAAGTTGTGAAAAATGATCGCACGAAAATGTTCACGAGTTAAATCCATTTTTTGGTCGAGATGAATTTTTTAATTCCCTGTAAATTAAACAATTCACGATTAAATGACAAAACGTTCTGAGTGACTTTATGCTAAAAAAGGTCAAACTTTCCAATGGAAATGTCAGATTGCACCTGGTAACACTTAGTGTTGCCTAGGCCAAAAATATTTATAGCAACCTATGTATCTCGTGAGTATTCTACCACGAGGAATAATTCCTCGTACATAACGTATATTTAAAAAAAAGAAGAATGAAAGATGCGAAAATGTATTGGTTGGACAGATGACTGTCTGGCATAGCTTTTTTTTTACTCAAAAATAAATATACTTTCAGCTTATAGTCCTAAAACAAAAAGAAAAGGAAGCCTGATTACATTTGTCATACTTCTTGCACAATACTTTCAGCATGCGAAATGCGGTCACTCACTTAAAAGTGGGCAGAGT
>CM050323.1:24021700-24046700 GCA_027475135.1 Bactrocera correcta
CAACTATACAAGATTACCTTGTTGTTTCTCGAATTGAGGCCTCATACCTCTCCTCTATAAACCCATGGTACCTGGATTAAGAGAATGCCCTGGTTATCTGAGATGAACATCTTGGCGATGATAGCCGAGGCTGCCGTCGCGTAATGCAGATTCACCAGGGCAACTTCTATGCCGGCGCTGGAGTTCATAATATCGGCTCGATGAGAGACTGGTCCTCGTCCCCGCCATCCTCATATCCAACCCTTCCAGGAGCGCTTGAGTGGATGGTAGCATATTATCCTGCTCATTGGGAAAGCCATGGCGCTTACCTTCATCAGCGGCGGTGGTTTCAACCTGCCCAGCCGAGATGGTTTCGCTGGGGGACTCGTGTCGCTCTCCTGCAACTACAGCGGCAGTTGCATCATGCACAGCTGAGCTGGCCCGTCACAGGCTCCTGGCTCACCGAAGGCGTTGCCTTGGGCCTCCATGGCCGCATCACCACCTTGCCGAATCCGAAGTTCTTCCGGAATCCCTTCTGCCGTACGAACTTGTAAGATTCATCGTCTATTGTAATGTTAAGGTTCCACCCTGACCCCTCAGCGTTGCTCGCTACCACCTTCCACACCGTATCCGCACTCCGGGGAAAGAATACCGTCATAATATGCAATTGTGCTATGTCTCTCTTTACACATAGGACCGGACCCTTCCAACCCTTCAGCTTTGGCGTGATATCCGTTAGCTGGGTGGCCAACAGTCGACCAGTAGCATACCTCCTTAAAATAAATGCCGTTGTATCCATCTCCCATGAATAGCGCATTTACTAGGCAGTCTTGAAGAGCCGTCTGCTTTTAAGATCTCAGGACCTCCGCCGGGTAGTTGCGAGGCAGCACCGCCATCCGCATGTTTCCTAAAGCCACCGCCTACTTGTGATGTACAGTTCTCGCCGGCAGCGAGTTTGGATTGGAGCGTCTTCTACTTACCTCCTGTGGTTCGTCTTCTCTGACCCTCTTCGACCTTGGTGGCTAATGAGGGGTTATCTGGCCGTTTTTCCTCTTCTCTGACCGACTGGGTGCATCTTGAGGTGCCGGCTTTTCTCTGCTCTGTCCATTTGACGAAGCTGCGTTGGCTCGGCGACGCCTCCGATTTCTGTCTCTGGTGTCATGCCGTTCTGCAAGTATCTCAAATACCACTTGAGAGTGGTACCACTTATGCCCACTCGACGTGGGTCGTCACGACCTCCTGGGCGTCCTGCTTCTTGGGCGCGTGGAACAAAACTATTATTCTCTGTAGCAAATGGTTGCAAAAGCATACAAATATTATAAAAGAAAGCTTTCACATGCCATCATGGTGGTAAAATTTAATGTCTCTGGCATATTTAGTTACTGATTTCGTGCGCTTTTAGTACTTTTTAACAGTACTGTTATACAGGGTAGGGCATTTTTGCACTACCACTAAATTGCACTACCACTGTCTATTCAATGGTAGTTAAACAGCAAAATCCACTATCACTGAAAAACAAATTGCACTATCACTAAACCTTTAGTGATAGTGAAAAAAAATGCACTATCACTAAACCTTTAGTGAAACATGAGCTTTAACTAAATACATTTGAATTTATATTTTATGGCCGATATTAATTATCAACTAGCTTGTTTAATTAAACGTTGTCATTAAACCAGTCCAACGAAATAAAACATGATTTCTTGGAGTCAAGTGCAGACTACTTGATTTGGCAGTCTCAAAATTGCACTGCAGCTCACTAGTAATGCGATACATATGTTTGTATGAATGTTAAAATGTACACTAGGGAGCAAAGAGGAATGCATGTTTGCTTTTTTGTCCAGTAGAAATATCACAACACCTACGACATGTTAAATAATTACAAAACAGTGAAAAATGTTCTAAAATGTTTACGTTATATGAAAAAAAAATCATCATCAAACTTTCAAAAAACCTATGGTAAAAATTGTATCATGAAAATCAATGCTAATATCTGAAAAGAGCAAATATGTACTCTGCTTTGCTCCTCACTGCAAGTACATTGAAGCGAAAGAGTAACAAAACAAAGTGGCAAAATTCTAATGAGCACTTATGCTAGCAAAGGTACATATGATACATACATACATATGTGCATTATCACTACCTTATAAGGAAAAGCTGATAAGTCCAGTTTTCAACAAATATTTGACTTTGATGCAAAAGGAAAGGCCACATTAAGATACGTTGTTGTTTTCATATCTCCTTTAATATTTTCAAAATTGCACTTATCAGCTTTTTACGCTAAGCCGACGATATGTAAGCATGCATAAGTTAAGTGTTATTTGTACGTTTGTTTGTAAAATTAAACTACTGTTACTAAATGGGAGTTATTGAAATGCAATATTTAAGTGAGTGCTATTTTTGATGGAGGATGGAGTCATGTGTAGAAGTTCACGCAAGTGAGGAAAGTTCTCTGATCGCCATTCACTTGGGAGTGGCAATAAACAATTCTTTTTCATAAGACTCAAGCAGCTCACGACTTCCGGTCTTTGACCAAGTATCCTCTGGGTAGACTAAGAACATCCGTTTGAAGGCGAGCTAAAGTAAGAAGGTGAAATATTCCCTACTTAGGGTTGTGCGCTGGGTTTGGGACCGGCCACGTAAAAAAAACACCCCCAATGAAAGGAAACAACAAGCCTCGGTTAAGTGACCCCCCTTTTGATGACGACCATGGCAATCGAATGCACCTGGAATGTCCGCTCCCTTAATTGGGAAGGTGCCGCTGCCCAGCTGGTTGATGTCCTCGTGAAAAAAAGGCTGACATCACCGCCGTCCAAGAAATGCGATGGACGGGAAAAGGACAGAGACAAGTAGGTCCTTGTGGCATTTACTACAGTGGCCATATTAAAGAGCGCAAGTTTGTGTTGGATTCGTGGTGGGAGAGAGACTCCGTCGCCGAGTACTATCATTCACTCCTATGAAAAAACGTCTAGCCACAATCCGCATCAAAGCGAGATTCTTCAATATATCGCTGATTTGCGCCCACGCCCCGACGAAAGAGAAGGACGATGTGACCAAAGATGCCTTTTATGAGTGCTTAGAGCGCACTTATGAGAGATGCCCCCGCCACGATGTCAAAATCGTGCTTGGCGACTTTAACGCCAGGGTGGGCAAAGAAGGTATCTTTGGCACTACGGTCGGTAAATTCAGCCTCTACGAGGAAACATCCCCAAATGCGTTGAGGTTGATCGACTTCGCCGGAGCCCGAAATATGGTTATCTGTAGTACTAGATTCCAGCATAAGAAGATTCATCAAGCTACCTGGCAGTCTCCGAAACGAAAAACCACCAACCAGATCGATCATGTTGTGATAGACGGAAGACACGTCTCCAATGTTTTAGATGTGCGTGTGCTCCGAGGTCCTAACATCGACTCGGACCACTATCTTGTTGCAGCAAAGATTCGCACCCGCCTCTGTGCAGCAAAAAACGCACGCCAACAAACAAAAGGAAAGTTCGACGTCGAGAAGTTGCAATCACAACAGACAGCCGAACGATTTTCTACCCGGCTTGCACTCCTACTCTTTGAGAGCACTCGTCAAAAACTCGGTATAAGGGAACTGTGGGATGGCATTACAGCTGCAACCGAAACAATTGGTTTTCGGAAAGTGCAAAAGAACAGCTGGGACCACGAGGGGTGCCGTGTCGCAGCGGAGAGAAAACAGGCTGCCTACCTCGCAACGTTACGATCGACCACAACACGTGCGGGATGGGATAGATACCGAGAGTTGAAGAGGGAAGCGAGACGCATTTGTAGACAGAAAAAGAAAGAGGCCGAAATGCGTGAGTACGAAGAGCTTGATAAGCTGGCCGACAGGGGTAATGCTCGAAAATTCTACGAAAAGATGCGGCAGCTTACAGAAGGTTTCAAGACCGGAGCATACTCTTGTAGAACCCCCAAAGGTGATCTAGTCACCGATGCCCAAAGCATACGTAAATTATGGAGGGAACACTTCTCCAGCCTGCTGAATGGCAGTGAACGTACAACGCCAGGAGAAGGCGAACCCGATTCCCCATTCGAAGACGATGGAGCAGACGTTCCATTGCCCGACCATGAATAGGTTCCAATAGCAATTGCCCGCCTGAAGAACAACAAAGCGGCAGGGGTCGAAGGATTGCCGGCCGAGCATGCAAAATATGGTCAGACGAAAGCATGCCCAACGATTGGAATTTGAAGTGTGCTACGTCCAATCCTTAAAAAAGGAGACCCCACAATCTGCGCCAACTACCGTGGGATAAGCCTCCTCAACATTGCGTACAAGGTTCTATCGAGCGTATTGTGTGAAAGATTAAAGCCCACCGTCAACAAAATGATGGGACCTTATCAGTGTGGCTTTAGACCTGGCAAATCAATAACCGACCAGATATTCACTATGCGCCAAATCTTGGAAAAGACCCGTGAAAAGAGAATCGACACGCACCTCCTATTCGTCGATTTCAAAGCTGATTTCAACAGCACGAAAAGGAGCTGCCTCTATGCCGCGATGTCTGAATTTGGTATCCCCGCAAAACTAATACGGCTGCGGCTGCACCAAAAGCTCCGTCAGGATCGGATGGGACCTCTCCGAGCCGTTCGATACCAAACGAGGTTTCAGACAAGGCGACTCCCTATCGTGCGACTTCTTCAATCTGCTGCTGGAGAAAATAGTTAGAGCTGCAGAACTTAATCGAGCAGGCTGGACAAGGAAATGGGTCTGGCAGTGAACGAGGGCAAGACGAAATATCTCCTGTCATCAAACAAACAGTCGTCGCACTCGCGACTTGGCTCCCACGTCACTGTTGACAGTCATAACTTTAAAGTTGTAGATAATTTCGTCTATTTAGGAACCAGCATTAACACCAACAATGTCAGCCTGGAAATCCAGCGCAGGATTACTCTTACCAACAGGTGCTACTTCGGACTGAGTAGGCAATAGAAAAGTAAAGTCCTCTCTCGATGAACAAAAGACAAACTCTATAAGTCACTCATAATTCCCGTCCTGCTATATGGTGCAGAGGCTTGGACGATGACAACAACCGATGAGTCGACGCTACGAGTTTTCGAGAGAAAGGTTCTGCGAAAGATTTATGGTCCTTTGCGCATTGGCCACGGCGAATATCGCATTCTATGGAACGATGAGCTGTACGAGATATACGACGACATTGACATAGTTCAGCGAATTAAAAGACAGCGGCTACGCTAGCTATGTCATGTTGTCCGGATGGATGAAAACACTCCCGCTCTGACCTCCACTCCGTTGGAAGTACCAAGTGGAGAAAGACCTGGCTTGGCTTGGAATATCTAATTGGCGCCACGTAGCGAAGAGAAGAAACGACTGGCGCGCTGTTGTTGACTCGGCTATAATCGCGTAAGCGGTGTCTACGCCAGTAAAGAAGAAGAAGAAGCCATACGCTCAACCTTTTGGCCACTGTTGATTTTATAAAGCAATCGGATGGCTCAACAAATCAGGCAGTTCGTAACATTCATAAAGCTACTTTCAACAGGTTAGAAATAAAAATTCGAACTTACAATTTATTAAGGGTACCAATTTAAAGGCGCAAAATTTTCGCAAACTGGGCAAACTGTGCAATTTTAAACCCCCGCAAATGAAATGTGAAAATTTGTATTTTGCTTACTTTAATTTTGGTTTAAATTTGGTTTGACTTAAATATTTACTTAAATTTGAGTTTAAATTATTGTTGTCATATAATTTACTGTCAAAAATTGCACTAAATATAAAATTGTCCCCACGAAATATACTGCGATAAGTTGTTCAAGCGCCCAAATATGAAACTTGTGTGTATAGATGAGTACCCTTATTATATGTGTATTAACTTTTTACATTTTATTAACACAGATGTACAAAACTGTGGAATAAATGTAATAGGCCAAAATCTGCGGAAATAATAAAAACAGTTGTATCTTCGTATCTGGTTACGCCTTGCGTTACAAGATGGAACTCGCTGTACGATTCGGTTCAGAAGCTAATAGAAATCAAAAGCAGATTAAGTGAACTATGCTACAAGCTGGATATTTCTTCTTTTAATGTGGAAGAAATAGAGTATTTTAAAAGAATATGCAAGAGTAATGCAACCTATCGCAGAAGCTATCGACTTCCTGCAAAGAGAACAAAATATGTTCTTTGGGTATTTCATTCCCACTTTAGTGTCTACCAAAATAAAAATGCGACGTTTAGCTTCTGCAAACTTAAAATTTCTTACGGAAATTAATATTGAAATGCAATCAAAGTTACTGGAAATGTTTGAAAAATATTTTCGTCTGCACTCTGACTCCTGGGATGCAGTTATTGCAGCAATCATCATTCCCGATATAAAATTAAAATTTTGTAAAGTCTTGTTGGAAAGTGCTGAGTCATACACTCTAGATGATGTTCGAGAAAAAGTTAAATCATATGCGCTGGAGTTTAAAAGACAACCGGTAAAGGAAGGAAATAATTTACAGCCATCCATAAGTGCTAGTACATCATTTCTCGAATTCGATGACGAGTCCACAGGTATTCGATTTAAAGAAACCAATCTGCGAAATTTTTGTAAATAACTTCCTTTTTCAGATGAAAATCAATGTATACAAGTATACTCCCACGGCGGAGCTGTAGCAACCGAAATAATTTTGTACTTGAATGACGCTAATAGAAGCATTGATGCTTTGCACCGCTTTCCTATTATAAAAAAAAAAAACAATTTAAAATACAACACACCTCTTCCTTCCTCTGCGCCAGTGGAAAGATTTTTTTCCTTTGCTGGAATTGCCAATCGATCGACAAGGCAAAATCTCACCGACCGTAATTTTTGAAATGTTGGTATTAAAAAAAGCAAATAAAAAATGAATTATGTTTTAAATATTTAGTGGTAGTGCAATTTGTTTTTCACTATCACTAAATTTTCAGTGATAGTGGATTTTGCTGTTTAACTACCACTGAAGAAGTAGTGCTAGTGAAACATATTGCATTTATTTTTTAGTGCACTATCCCCAACCCTGCTGTTATATGGGGAGTGTTTTCTTCCATTTTCAAACTGTCGGTAGAGGTTGTTGTAAGATTTGCATTTAGCAAATTTGGTTGTTGTAGCTTAAGGGTTTTAGGAGATATGTAGATAAAACTTGTATGAGGGTGGGGTCACGCCCACTTTTTCAAAACATTTGTCCACAGCATCTTCTTGCTACTGTGATTCTTTGTACCAAATTACAGTTTTATGTCTTAGTTGAGTGCTTAATTATGGCACTTTATGTGTTTTCGGTTAAAGTACCCATACACAGCTCACAAGTGCGTTCGATAGGTTTGTGTGCGCGTGCGGCTTACTCGTGTATGGGCTTGTGCGCATACCGATGCATGTTCGCGAAAATGTTTGAATTTTTTACGATCAGTGTGCGCAAATGTGTGTTGGTGCGCACAAAATCTCATTTCTCTCGTGTCACCGAGCAGTGAAGATCGCGGGCGAACAATGGCAAGGGTTAAGGGGGGAGCCTGCTTTAGAGGCTTAAAAAAATCGAGTTTTTGGATGATTTTTTGGGAGTGAAAAAAATAATTGTTTCAAGAGAAATTTCTAGGCTTTATAGTTATATATTTGAACATCATTCACACACGATTTGGATACGAAATCTTTGATATTCTGCCTTTGGGAAGCAATTGCCCGATGCATTTCGCATGTGCATTTTTCGGACGGCGGGCAGGATGCAGGCCGCAATTTCTATCGGAAACAATTCAAAATCATTCATATTTTTCAATAATTTATCTTTTAGTTAAACTAAAAACATTCAAAAAAAGAATTGTTAAATTAAAAATTTTTTTTTAATTGAAAAATATTGGGTTTTGACCAAAAAAATTTTACTTTATGTTGTTTAAAAATATGTTCAAACTTTACTTTTCTTAATTTTATTTTTTTTAGTATATATAAAAGATAATTTTATGCCAATGATAATAAACTTTGCCCTAATTCCATACGACGTATAAATTTTTTTCTATCCAGGTTGCCAATTGAGAATAATCGTAAAAAGAAAAACCGAGAAATCGGAAAATCGAGCTTCAAAGTTTTCGCTTTTTGCCCAAACGCTCATATACTTGTATGTACCTGTTAGACGCTCGGTCACTATTTCCCTTCTAGCTTCGACAATATTTCGAATTCCAATCTATAACTTTTCATTAATAAGTTATTCCAACTTTTATTTTTCTCAATTTTATTTTTATATTTATCACTTTTCGTTTGCCAAATTGCCAATTAATTTTTTATAAGATCAATAAATTCTGATACGAAATCTTTAAGGGAAGAGCCTGCTTTAGAAGCTTCAAACAACCGCTTAAATCTCTTTAAAAATTATCTAAAATATCGTCGAAGCTAAAAGGGAAATAGTGACCGAGCGTCTAACAGATACATACAAGTATATGAGCGCTTGGGCAAACTTTGAAGCGCGATTTCTCGGTATTTTATTTTTATGATTATTTTTAATTGGCGGGCAAAGTTGGAATTGGCATAAAATTATCTTCTATTTAAATTAAAAAAAAAACTAAGAAAAGTCAAGTTTGAACATATTTTTAAACAAAATAATGTAAAATTTTTTGGTCAAAAACCACTTTTTTCAATTTTTAAAATTTTTTTAAAATTTTACACTTTGTTTTGGAATTTTCATAGTTTAACTAGAAGATAAGTTATTAAAAACATGCATCTCTTTGAATTTTTTGTTTCTGATAAATGCATATGCGAGATACATCGGGTAATTGCTTCCCAAAGGCAGAATATCAAAGATTTCGTATTCAAAAAATTTGTGAAAGATGTTCAAATATATAACTATAAAGCCTAGAAATTTGGCTTGAATCAGTTATATCTTTCCCTCTCAAAAAAATCCTCAAAAAATCGATTTTTGCACTTGTGTGTCGTGTATGCCCACTTTTAGATTTAGGTGTTACGTACAAAAGTTAGGTGAACAAAACTATAATAGTCTGCTGCAACAGCATAGATAACTTGATACGAGACTCTTTGGTTCGAGAGTGAGCTGTCAAAACTCGCATTTTTTATAACATTTGCCATTAATGACAATGCTGAAAAATATTAGATTGGATATATATTAGATAATACAAAACACGAAATTAAACACTTTGAAAATGCATATATATATATGTAAATGCTAAAATGCGCAATCATTAATAAATTTACATAAACATTTATTTTGCCGAAATATGTTCGCACAGTTCAATGAAATTTCATTTTACACTTATTTCGTCAAGTACTTATAGCGCTGCCCTTCTGGCGTCCCGCCTTTTTCAGAAACAGATCAGGGTGCCTTGCCAGCTGACAAGCGAGAGAGCAAGAAAAGAGATTCTGATCAAGTTATCTATGGCAACAGGTTGCAAGAGTATAAAAAGCACAGGAAATCACATTCACCGAAATTCTAATAAAAGAAAAGAATCCCAGTATATCATTAACACACAAAAAGAATTTACCTCAAAATAAAACACATAATCACTCACCATAATTTTCATAAGCCTTCCGCGTAATGCCGCAAATGCATGGCAGATATCTGCATGTATCAGAAATTTTTTGGCTAATTTGACAGTAATATTTCTGCAACGCAATGCAGATTTGCAAGGCATGTGAAATTTGATTTTCTCTGGTCTGGTGACACCTTCAGCTGTTCATTGATATTCTTCAAAAGTTAAAAAAAAAAACAGGAAAGAAAAGGCTATGTTCGGATGTTACCGAAGATATTATACTCTCGCAATTTGTAAATTGAGACACCTCACAAATTGACTAATATATTAGCACTTAGTCAAGGAAATGTTTGAGAATCTGAATATTAGGTATATGGGGACCAGTATGAGGACAAGTATTGCGCTGATTTCATACATTTCAGGCAAATTGTTACACTTTTACTAGAGGGAGTTTTTTTTAAATTTCCTGCTCCTATAGAGTTGTTCCCTAACATATTGGTTGTGAAATTTAATGCTTTTGGCGCAATTATTGACTTAGTTACAGCAATTTTACTAGTTTTTATCAAAATCGTTATATGAAGGCATGGTTATCTGATGTGTTTGTCAAATAAAACACGCCTATTAGTACAAACTTTAGTATGAAAATGATATGTCTGTCTTTGGCATAACATAACACATGTGTACAGCTGATCGTTCTGGTTTTGCGAAAGAACATGAAATCAGCAATTGTTTCTTGAAGGAAATTTAAAGTAATCGTTAAATTCATCGTAAATTAGCTAACATTATTATTATTATAAGATATAGTTCATTTTGAAATGATAAGTAAAATTTACAAATTATCAACCACATTACTTAAATCGCAAGGAAAATGTTTATATACTTACACACATAAGTATAATTTCTATGTTCATTTTCTCTTGCTCTTGTAATGTACATCATTCACAATGCGTAACCTGCTGTAAAATTTACAGGTCAAAAAATAATGATTTTTTTTTTTTGAGCATTTACTTGGAACCTAATTTAGGATGAATTTAACGATTAATTTGTATTTCCTACAGGAAACAATTTTATTAAAAAAAATATAATAAAAATTACTACTAGATTTCTTTAGAGCTGCATAATAGCAAAAGAAAGTTTACCGGAGGAAATTTTCTTGATCATTTCCTAAGCGTTTTTTGATATGAAGTTTTCACATTTCTTGAGAGCTGGAAACTACCCTTTAAGAAAGAGATGAACGATCAGCTGTACACATGTGTTACCCGAGAACGTATATTTATAGAGAAGGTTCACGTTGTCAAAAATTTAGGGATATTTCAATTTTGGGTTATTTACTGTTTTGGATGAGTGCGTTTCACCACTTAACATCAGGGGCACGAAAATAGCAGAATTGAGCATTTTCAGTGCTAAATGAGAAAAATTATGCTATTTCCGACGTTAAGGAATGTACGCTTACAGACTCGCATATTTACAATACGCAAACGACTCTGCCTGCATATAATTACATAAATGCATACATTACATATGTTTTTATATCAAAGCACAGAAGCATGTGCATATGTACATACGTACAAATTGAACTATTTCATGATGAATTCCTTAAACCTTTGGAAATATATAATAAAATCTCATTTCTGTTATTATCTAAATATTTAATTAATATAGGCTTGATAGGATATATACATACATATGTATTTACATATATACCAACATATTTATTTGTAGACCTTTAAAAGTTTCGATAATACTATGTTCAGGCCGACACTTTATCACACGATTTTGGCTGTTGAATAGATTATCCCACTAATCTTAACAATTTATCAAGATTTCGCCATACAAAAATGACAGATCCATCATTGAAATCATCTGAAACTGATCCACGCTAAATCTCCCCGTGCGACTCTGATTTCGCGCAATCTACTTGACAGCACTGGAAATCTGTTACATTATCACAGCCGATGTAGATACTACAAAGGGAAAAAAATTTAAACAAACCAATTTTTTTTTAAGCAATGAATCTAATTTTACCTGAAAATCGACTTAACAAACGAAAAAATGCATCTATTATTTCTATTATATGGAAAATATAAAAAGAAGACGGCTTCTATTTCAAAATACTATGTGACAATCTTTTCTTTTGATAAATATTAAGCGATGTGACTTCATGAAAGACAATAACAGCTGTTCTTTGATCTTTCTAACGGCAGTGAGAAAACTTTTGGATTATGAAATGCTTAAATGTAATCTAATCTTTTAAATTTTCGGTCTGAACATAGTATTACATGATAAAAGACCAAGTGGTCGCGCATATTCACGTACACACATACATACATAAGTGTGTAATTATGTGTGCATTTAAACAAAAAGAACCATACGCAAAATGTTTGTATATTTGTCCATACACACCTTTGTATGAAAATATGTATATTTATTCTGTCATGCGAAATCTCCGTTGTCACGGAAAACTAATGGTCGAAGTTCACGCTCAGCGCCACAACATTATGTTGTTGGTAGAAAATCCGAGCTGTGCTGAAAACACAAACGAACGATCGCCAATTGCCACGCCTTCCTTGCCGCCGTAACAGCTTCGTATACAAACCAGCGTAAATAAGTATCTTTCTGTATGAGCTTGCATACATTACGACGCAGATTTTTGCAAGACGCTTAAAAATATTTTTTTACATTCCTTGAGAAGTACAGTCAATGCCGGTTATGTGCCACAATCAAAGATACAGATTTTTGTGGTTAAAAATAAAAATATAATATGGTACATAAGCGACTACGGATACTTAACCGAGTTGTACTTAAAACAATAGTTTGAATGTATTTCAAAAAACAAACCGTGGGATGCAGCAATATATAGGCAGTTAAGAGGGATGATTTCATTTAAGTGCAGTACTACTTAACCGGGATTCACTGTACACATAAATCAGAGGAATATTGAATATTTCCTTTGACACATTTCTTGACTTGAAAATCGACAAATTAACTATATTGTCAATTTTAATCTATACTTATATTTGCGGGGTTGTCGCTTTTTCCTTCTCATACAAATATCAGAAATTGTTCAATTTATGACTTTTGCCATCGTCGCAAAAAAACGTTTGTCGGCAAAGGCATGCTCGGGGAGATCTAATGGTATTTGGTTTTATGAATGAAGCAAGTTTGCCTGTTGAAAGTGCGCTTGCGTTCATGAATGAAAATATTGTTGTTGTGTGTTTTTCTACAAATTTCGGCACATTGGCTGCCATATTGACTTATGACGCTGCTGATGCTATTTGAAACCATTGTGACATATCTACATGTGAATACATATAAGTATGTATGTTGTGTATGCATTATTTGTGTGGGAATGTCATGTTGATATATTTACTTTTTTTTATATATATAATAGTAGGGGGAAGCATCGAAAGCCGGAGTGCGGAACTTTAATCCGCTCAACCTAACCTACTCCCAACTCAAGACTCTGCCACGGGACCACCGATTAAGTATTACTTCGTGGGAGGGACAGGACATTTAAATCTCCTCTATCGTGCGCACTGACGGACGCCTAATTTGTTCAAAAAGTCTCAGATTTGTCATTATGAAAGCTGACGCTTCGCTGACAGCTTTCCATTTATCAGTCGACTGACACATGAGTGTCGTTAAATTATCGACTGTAAGACTACCACCGAGTGTGGTTTTTAGTTTTTCCCTTATATTAGAAAATCTAGGTCAATAAAACAATATATGTTCAGAGTCTTCTATATGCTCTGTACACGTCGGACAGTTCGGACTGATGTCATTGTGAAATCTGAAGAGTTAGCTTCTAAAGCACCCATGTCCACTAAGTATTTGGGTCAGATGAAAGTCTAGGTCCCCATTTCGTCTGTTTATCCACGAGTGGATGTCCGGTATAAGTCGGTGGGTCCAACGCCCTTTGGATGAGGAATTTCACCGCTCCCGCCACATTTTAATGCTCTAGTTCCTCTCCGCTGTCTTTGCCGATACTGTTTTAGGCGCTGATAGATGATACAAACGCTCGAGCTCATCTCCCTGGATGTCAATGGGCGGCATACTGGCTAATACTTCAGCAGAGTCGGTTGATGTAGTCTGGAAAGCACTTATTACTCGAATTGCAGGAAGCCTATACACTGCAAATATTTGTTTTTAGCATACGCTTTTATATTCATTGCCTGTATCCATACTGGTGCTGCGTACAATATTACGGAACTCATTGCTTTCGCTATTAAGAATCGCCGGCTGGAACGCAAACAGCTTGTGTTGGTCATCAGTCTCGATAGTGCATTGTAAGTTTTGTTTGCTTTCTTCTTCTTCTTTACTGGCGTAGACACCGCTTATGCGATTATAGCCGAGTCAACAACAGCGCGCCAGTCGTTTCTTCTCTTCGCTACGTGGCGCCAATTGGATATTCCAAGCGAAGCCAGGTCCCTCTCCACTTGGTCCTTCCAACGGAGTGGAGGTCTTCCTCTTCCTCTGCTTCCCGCGGCGGGTACTGCGTCGAATACTTTCAGAGCTGGAGCGTTTTCATCCATCCGGACAACATGACCTAGCCAGCGTAGCCGCTGTCTTTTAATTCGCTGAACTATGTCAATGTCGTCGTATATCTCGTACAGCTCATCGTTCCAAACGAATTTGGGAAAACCTTTTTCGCAGAACTTTTCTCTCGAAAACTCGCAACGTCGACTCATCGGTTGTTGTCATCGTCCAAGCCTCTGCACCATATAGCAGGACGGGAATAATGAGCGACTTATAGAGTTTGGTTTTTGTTCGTCGAGAGAGGACTTTACTTTTCAATTGCCTACTCAGTCCGAAGTAGCACCTGTTGGCAAGAGTAATCCTGCGTTGGATTTCCAGGCTGACATTGTTGGTGGTGTTAATGCTGGTTCCTAAATAGACGAAATTATCTACAACTTCAAAGTTATGACTGTCAACAGTGACGTGGGAGCCAAGTCGCGAGTGCGACGACTGTTTGTTTGATGACAGGAGATATTTCGTCTTGCCCTCGTTCACTGCCAGACCCATTTGAGTTGCTTCCTTGTTCAGTCTGGAGAAAGCAGAACTAACGGCGCGGGTGTTGAGGCCGATGATATCAATATCATCGGCATACGCCAGCAGCTGTACACTCTTGTAAAAGATTGTACCTGCTCGATTAAGTTCTGCAGCTCGAATAATTTTCTCGAGCAGCAGATTGAAAAAGTCACACGATAGGGAGTCGCCTTGTCTGAAACCTCGTTTGGTATCGAACGGCTCGGAGAGGTCCTTCCCGATCCTGATGGAGCTTTGGGTGTTGCTCAACGTCAGTTTACACAGCCGTATTAGTTTTGCGGGGATACCAAATTCAGACATCGCGGCATAAAGGCAGCTCCTTTTCGTGCTGTCGAAAGCAGCTTTGAAATCGACGAAGAGGTGGTGTGTGTCGATTCTTCTTTCACGGGTCTTTTCCAAGATTTGGCGCATGGTGAATATCTGGTCGGTTGTTGATTTACCAGGTCTAAAGCCACACTGATAAGGTCCAATCAGTTTGTTGACGGTGGGCTTTAATCTTTCACACAATACGCTCGACAGAACCTTATATGCGATGTTGAGGAGGCTAATCCCACGGTAGTTGGCGCAGATTGTGGGGTCTCCTTTTTTATGGATTGGGCATAGCACACTTAAATTCCAATCGTTGGGCATACTTTCGTCCGACAATATTTTACAAAGAAGCTGATGCATGCACCTTATCAGCTCTTCGCCGCCGTGTTTGAATAGCTCGGCCGGCAATCCGTCGGCCCCTGCCGCTTTGTTGTTTTTCAGGCGGGCAATTGCTATTCGAACTTCATCATGGTCGGGCAATGGAACATCTTTAATTGAAAAATATTGGGTTTTGACCAAAAAAATTTTACTTTATGTTATTTAAAAATATGTTCAAACTTTACTTTTCTTAATTTTATTTTTTTTAGTATATATAAAAGATAATTTTATGCCAATGATAATAAACTTTGCCCTAATTCCATACGACGTATAAATTTTTTTCTATCCAGGTTGCCAATTGAGAATAATCGTAAAAAGAAAAACCGAGAAATCGGAAAATCGAGCTTCAAAGTTTTCGCTTTTTGCCCAAACGCTCATATACTTGTATGTACCTGTTAGACGCTCGGTCACTATTTCCCTTCTAGCTTCGACAATATTTCGAATTCCAATCTATAACTTTTCATTAATAAGTTATTCCAACTTTTATTTTTCTCAATTTTATTTTTATATTTATCACTTTTCGTTTGCCAAATTGCCAATTAATTTTTTATAAGATCAATAAATTCTGATACGAAATCTTTAAGGGAAGAGCCTGCTTTAGAAGCTTCAAACAACCGCTTAAATCTCTTTAAAAATTATCTAAAATATCGTCGAAGCTAAAAGGGAAATAGTGACCGAGCGTCTAACAGATACATACAAGTATATGAGCGCTTGGGCAAACTTTGAAGCGCGATTTCTCGGTATTTTATTTTTATGATTATTTTTAATTGGCGGGCAAAGTTGGAATTGGCATAAAATTATCTTCTATTTAAATTAAAAAAAAAACTAAGAAAAGTCAAGTTTGAACATATTTTTAAACAAAATAATGTAAAATTTTTTGGTCAAAAACCACTTTTTTCAATTTTTAAAATTTTTTTAAAATTTTACACTTTGTTTTGGAATTTTCATAGTTTAACTAGAAGATAAGTTATTAAAAACATGCATCTCTTTGAATTTTTTGTTTCTGATAAATGCATATGCGAGATACATCGGGTAATTGCTTCCCAAAGGCAGAATATCAAAGATTTCGTATTCAAAAAATTTGTGAAAGATGTTCAAATATATAACTATAAAGCCTAGAAATTTGGCTTGAATCAGTTATATCTTTCCCTCTCAAAAAAATCCTCAAAAAATCGATTTTTGCACTTGTGTGTCGTGTATGCCCACTTTTAGATTTAGGTGTTACGTACAAAAGTTAGGTGAACAAAACTATAATAGTCTGCTGCAACAGCATAGATAACTTGATACGAGACTCTTTGGTTCGAGAGTGAGCTGTCAAAACTCGCATTTTTTATAACATTTGCCATTAATGACAATGCTGAAAAATATTAGATTGGATATATATTAGATAATACAAAACACGAAATTAAACACTTTGAAAATGCATATATATATATGTAAATGCTAAAATGCGCAATCATTAATAAATTTACATAAACATTTATTTTGCCGAAATATGTTCGCACAGTTCAATGAAATTTCATTTTACACTTATTTCGTCAAGTACTTATAGCGCTGCCCTTCTGGCGTCCCGCCTTTTTCAGAAACAGATCAGGGTGCCTTGCCAGCTGACAAGCGAGAGAGCAAGAAAAGAGATTCTGATCAAGTTATCTATGGCAACAGGTTGCAAGAGTATAAAAAGCACAGGAAATCACATTCACCGAAATTCTAATAAAAGAAAAGAATCCCAGTATATCATTAACACACAAAAAGAATTTACCTCAAAATAAAACACATAATCACTCACCATAATTTTCATAAGCCTTCCGCGTAATGCCGCAAATGCATGGCAGATATCTGCATGTATCAGAAATTTTTTGGCTAATTTGACAGTAATATTTCTGCAACGCAATGCAGATTTGCAAGGCATGTGAAATTTGATTTTCTCTGGTCTGGTGACACCTTCAGCTGTTCATTGATATTCTTCAAAAGTTAAAAAAAAAAAACAGGAAAGAAAAGGCTATGTTCGGATGTTACCGAAGATATTATACTCTCGCAATTTGTAAATTGAGACACCTCACAAATTGACTAATATATTAGCACTTAGTCAAGGAAATGTTTGAGAATCTGAATATTAGGTATATGGGGACCAGTATGAGGACAAGTATTGCGCTGATTTCATACATTTCAGGCAAATTGTTACACTTTTACTAGAGGGAGTTTTTTTTAAATTTCCTGCTCCTATAGAGTTGTTCCCTAACATATTGGTTGTGAAATTTAATGCTTTTGGCGCAATTATTGACTTAGTTACAGCAATTTTACTAGTTTTTATCAAAATCGTTATATGAAGGCATGGTTATCTGATGTGTTTGTCAAATAAAACACGCCTATTAGTACAAACTTTAGTATGAAAATGATATGTCTGTCTTTGGCATAACATAACACATGTGTACAGCTGATCGTTCTGGTTTTGCGAAAGAACATGAAATCAGCAATTGTTTCTTGAAGGAAATTTAAAGTAATCGTTAAATTCATCGTAAATTAGCTAACATTATTATTATTATAAGATATAGTTCATTTTGAAATGATAAGTAAAATTTACAAATTATCAACCACATTACTTAAATCGCAAGGAAAATGTTTATATACTTACACACATAAGTATAATTTCTATGTTCATTTTCTCTTGCTCTTGTAATGTACATCATTCACAATGCGTAACCTGCTGTAAAATTTACAGGTCAAAAAATAATGATTTTTTTTTTTTTGAGCATTTACTTGGAACCTAATTTAGGATGAATTTAACGATTAATTTGTATTTCCTACAGGAAACAATTTTATTGAAAAAATATAATAAAAATTACTACTAGATTTCTTTAGAGCTGCATAATAGCAAAAGAAAGTTTACCGGAGGAAATTTTCTTGATCATTTCCTAAGCGTTTTTTGATATGAAGTTTTCACATTTCTTGAGAGCTGGAAACTACCCTTTAAGAAAGAGATGAACGATCAGCTGTACACATGTGTTACCCGAGAACGTATATTTATAGAGAAGGTTCACGTTGTCAAAAATTTAGGGATATTTCAATTTTGGGTTATTTACTGTTTTGGATGAGTGCGTTTCACCACTTAACATCAGGGGCACGAAAATAGCAGAATTGAGCATTTTCAGTGCTAAATGAGAAAAATTATGCTATTTCCGACGTTAAGGAATGTACGCTTACAGACTCGCATATTTACAATACGCAAACGACTCTGCCTGCATATAATTACATAAATGCATACATTACATATGTTTTTATATCAAAGCACAGAAGCATGTGCATATGTACATACGTACAAATTGAACTATTTCATGATGAATTCCTTAAACCTTTGGAAATATATAATAAAATCTCATTTCTGTTATTATCTAAATATTTAATTAATATAGGCTTGATAGGATATATACATACATATGTATTTACATATATACCAACATATTTATTTGTAGACCTTTAAAAGTTTCGATAATACTATGTTCAGGCCGACACTTTATCACACGATTTTGGCTGTTGAATAGATTATCCCACTAATCTTAACAATTTATCAAGATTTCGCCATACAAAAATGACAGATCCATCATTGAAATCATCTGAAACTGATCCACGCTAAATCTCCCCGTGCGACTCTGATTTCGCGCAATCTACTTGACAGCACTGGAAATCTGTTACATTATCACAGCCGATGTAGATACTACAAAGGGAAAAAAATTTAAACAAACCAATTTTTTTTTAAGCAATGAATCTAATTTTACCTGAAAATCGACTTAACAAACGAAAAAATGCATCTATTATTTCTATTATATGGAAAATATAAAAAGAAGACGGCTTCTATTTCAAAATACTATGTGACAATCTTTTCTTTTGATAAATATTAAGCGATGTGACTTCATGAAAGACAATAACAGCTGTTCTTTGATCTTTCTAACGGCAGTGAGAAAACTTTTGGATTATGAAATGCTTAAATGTAATCTAATCTTTTAAATTTTCGGTCTGAACATAGTATTACATGATAAAAGACCAAGTGGTCGCGCATATTCACGTACACACATACATACATAAGTGTGTAATTATGTGTGCATTTAAACAAAAAGAACCATACGCAAAATGTTTGTATATTTGTCCATACACACCTTTGTATGAAAATATGTATATTTATTCTGTCATGCGAAATCTCCGTTGTCACGGAAAACTAATGGTCGAAGTTCACGCTCAGCGCCACAACATTATGTTGTTGGTAGAAAATCCGAGCTGTGCTGAAAACACAAACGAACGATCGCCAATTGCCACGCCTTCCTTGCCGCCGTAACAGCTTCGTATACAAACCAGCGTAAATAAGTATCTTTCTGTATGAGCTTGCATACATTACGACGCAGATTTTTGCAAGACGCTTAAAAATATTTTTTTACATTCCTTGAGAAGTACAGTCAATGCCGGTTATGTGCCACAATCAAAGATACAGATTTTTGTGGTTAAAAATAAAAATATAATATGGTACATAAGCGACTACGGATACTTAACCGAGTTGTACTTAAAACAATAGTTTGAATGTATTTCAAAAAACAAACCGTGGGATGCAGCAATATATAGGCAGTTAAGAGGGATGATTTCATTTAAGTGCAGTACTACTTAACCGGGATTCACTGTACACATAAATCAGAGGAATATTGAATATTTCCTTTGACACATTTCTTGACTTGAAAATCGACAAATTAACTATATTGTCAATTTTAATCTATACTTATATTTGCGGGGTTGTCGCTTTTTCCTTCTCATACAAATATCAGAAATTGTTCAATTTATGACTTTTGCCATCGTCGCAAAAAAACGTTTGTCGGCAAAGGCATGCTCGGGGAGATCTAATGGTATTTGGTTTTATGAATGAAGCAAGTTTGCCTGTTGAAAGTGCGCTTGCGTTCATGAATGAAAATATTGTTGTTGTGTGTTTTTCTACAAATTTCGGCACATTGGCTGCCATATTGACTTATGACGCTGCTGATGCTATTTGAAACCATTGTGACATATCTACATGTGAATACATATAAGTATGTATGTTGTGTATGCATTATTTGTGTGGGAATGTCATGTTGATATATTTACTTTTTTTTATATATATAATAGTAGGGGGAAGCATCGAAAGCCGGAGTGCGGAACTTTAATCCGCTCAACCTAACCTACTCCCAACTCAAGACTCTGCCACGGGACCACCGATTAAGTATTACTTCGTGGGAGGGACAGGACATTTAAGTCTCCTCTATCGTGCGCACTGACGGACGCCTAATTTGTTCAAAAAGTCTCAGATTTGTCATTATGAAAGCTGACGCTTCGCTGACAGCTTTCCATTTATCAGTCGACTGACACATGAGTGTCGTTAAATTATCGACTGTAAGACTACCACCGAGTGTGGTTTTTAGTTTTTCCCTTATATTAGAAAATCTAGGTCAATAAAACAATATATGTTCAGAGTCTTCTATATGCTCTGTACACGTCGGACAGTTCGGACTGATGTCATTGTGAAATCTGAAGAGTTAGCTTCTAAAGCACCCATGTCCACTAAGTATTTGGGTCAGATGAAAGTCTAGGTCCCCATTTCGTCTGTTTATCCACGAGTGGATGTCCGGTATAAGTCGGTGGGTCCAACGCCCTTTGGATGAGGAATTTCACCGCTCCCGCCACATTTTAATGCTCTAGTTCCTCTCCGCTGTCTTTGCCGATACTGTTTTAGGCGCTGATAGATGATACAAACGCTCGAGCTCATCTCCCTGGATGTCAATGGGCGGCATACTGGCTAATACTTCAGCAGAGTCGGTTGATGTAGTCTGGAAAGCACTTATTACTCGAATTGCAGGAAGCCTATACACTGCAAATATTTGTTTTTAGCATACGCTTTTATATTCATTGCCTGTATCCATACTGGTGCTGCGTACAATATTACGGAACTCATTGCTTTCGCTATTAAGAATCGCCGGCTGGAACGCAAACAGCTTGTGTTGGTCATCAGTCTCGATAGTGCATTGTAAGTTTTGTTTGCTTTCTTCTTCTTCTTTACTGGCGTAGACACCGCTTATGCGATTATAGCCGAGTCAACAACAGCGCGCCAGTCGTTTCTTCTCTTCGCTACGTGGCGCCAATTGGATATTCCAAGCGAAGCCAGGTCCCTCTCCACTTGGTCCTTCCAACGGAGTGGAGGTCTTCCTCTTCCTCTGCTTCCCGCGGCGGGTACTGCGTCGAATACTTTCAGAGCTGGAGCGTTTTCATCCATCCGGACAACATGACCTAGCCAGCGTAGCCGCTGTCTTTTAATTCGCTGAACTATGTCAATGTCGTCGTATATCTCGTACAGCTCATCGTTCCATCGAATGCGATATTCGCCGTGGCCAACGCGCAAAGGACCATAAATCTTTCGCAGAACTTTTCTCTCGAAAACTCGCAACGTCGACTCATCGGTTGTTGTCATCGTCCAAGCCTCTGCACCATATAGCAGGACGGGAATAATGAGCGACTTATAGAGTTTGGTTTTTGTTCGTCGAGAGAGGACTTTACTTTTCAATTGCCTACTCAGTCCGAAGTAGCACCTGTTGGCAAGAGTAATCCTGCGTTGGATTTCCAGGCTGACATTGTTGGTGGTGTTAATGCTGGTTCCTAAATAGACGAAATTATCTACAACTTCAAAGTTATGACTGTCAACAGTGACGTGGGAGCCAAGTCGCGAGTGCGACGACTGTTTGTTTGATGACAGGAGATATTTCGTCTTGCCCTCGTTCACTGCCAGACCCATTTGAGTTGCTTCCTTGTTCAGTCTGGAGAAAGCAGAACTAACGGCGCGGGTGTTGAGGCCGATGATATCAATATCATCGGCATACGCCAGCAGCTGTACACTCTTGTAAAAGATTGTACCTGCTCGATTAAGTTCTGCAGCTCGAATAATTTTCTCGAGCAGCAGATTGAAAAAGTCACACGATAGGGAGTCGCCTTGTCTGAAACCTCGTTTGGTATCGAACGGCTCGGAGAGGTCCTTCCCGATCCTGATGGAGCTTTTCGTGTTGCTCAACGTCAGTTTACACAGCCGTATTAGTTTTGCGGGGATACCAAATTCAGACATCGCGGCATAAAGGCAGCTCCTTTTCGTGCTGTCGAAAGCAGCTTTGAAATCGACGAAGAGGTGGTGTGTGTCGATTCTTCTTTCACGGGTCTTTTCCAAGATTTGGCGCATGGTGAATATCTGGTCGGTTGTTGATTTACCAGGTCTAAAGCCACACTGATAAGGTCCAATCAGTTTGTTGACGGTGGGCTTTAATCTTTCACACAATACGCTCGACAGAACCTTATATGCGATGTTGAGGAGGCTAATCCCACGGTAGTTGGCGCAGATTGTGGGGTCTCCTTTTTTATGGATTGGGCATAGCACACTTAAATTCCAATCGTTGGGCATACTTTCGTCCGACAATATTTTACAAAGAAGCTGATGCATGCACCTTATCAGCTCTTCGCCGCCGTGTTTGAATAGCTCGGCCGGCAATCCGTCGGCCCCTGCCGCTTTGTTGTTTTTCAGGCGGGCAATTGCTATTCGAACTTCTTCATGATCGGGCAATGGAACGTCTGCTCCATCGTCATCGATTGGGGTATCGGGTTCGTTTTCTCCTGGTGTTGTGTGTTCACTGCCATTCAGCAGGCTGGAGAAGTGTTCCCTCCATAATTTAAGTATGCTCTGGGCATCGGTAACTAGATCACCTTTGGGGGTTCTACAAGAGTATGCTCCGGTCTTGAAACCTTCTGTAAGCCGCCGCATCTTTTCGTAGAATTTTCGAGCATTACCCCTGTCGGCCAGCTTATCAAGCTCTTCGTACTCACACATTTCGGCCTCTTTCTTTTTCTGTCTACAAATGCCTCCCTCTTCAACTCTCGGTATCTATCCCATCCCGCACGTGTTGTGGTCGATCGTAACGTTGCGAGGTAGGCAGCCTGTTTTCTCTCCGCTGCGACACGGCACTCCTCGTCGTACCCGCTGTTCCTTTGCACTTTCCGAAAACCAATGGTTTCGGTTGCAGCTGTACGTAAGGAGTTTGAAATGCCGTCCCACAGCTCCCTTATACCGAGTTGTTGACGAGTGCTCTCAGAGAGCAGGAGTGCAAGCCGAGTAGAAAATCGTTCGGCTGTCTGTTGTGATTGCAGCTTCTCGACGTCGAACCTTCCTTGTGTTTGTTGGCGTGCGTTTTTTGCTGCACAGAGGCGGGTGCGAATTTTGGTTGCAACAATATAGTGGTCCGAATCGATGTTAGGACCTCGGAGCGCACGCACATCTAAAACACTGGAGACGTGTCTTCCGTCTATCACAACATGATCGATCTGGTTGGTGGTTTTTCGATCCGGAGACAGCCAGGTAGCTTGATGTATCTTCTTATGCTGGAATCTAGTACTACAGATAACCATATTTCGGGCCCCGGCGAAGTCGATCAGCCTCAACCCATTTGGGGATGTTTCCTTGTGGAGGCTGAATTTACCGACCGTAGTGCCAAAGATACCTTCTTTGCCCACCCTGGCGTTGAAGTCGCCAAGCACGATTTTGACATCGTGGCGGGGGCATCTCTCATAAGTGCGCTCCAAGCACTCATAAAAGGCATCTTTGGCCACATCGTCCTTCTCTTCCGTCGGGGCGTGGGCGCAAATCAGCGATATGTTGAAGAACCTCGCTTTGATGCGGATTGTGGCTAGACGTTCATTCTCCGGAGTGAATGATAGTACTCGGCGACGGAGTCTCTCTCCCACCACGAATCCAACACAAAACTTGCGCCCCTTTATATGGCCACTGTAGTAAATGTCACAAGGACCTACTCGTCTCAGTCCTTGTCCCGTCCATCGCATTTCTTGGACGGCGGTGATGTCAGCCTTTATCTTTACGAGGACATCTACCAGCTGGGCAGCGGCACCTTCCCAATTATGGGACCGGACATTCCAGGTGCATGCCCTCAAATCATAGTCCTTATTTCGTTTGCCGTGGTCGTCATCAAAAGGGGGGTCTCTCATCCGAGGCTGTTTTTTCCTTTTCATTGGGGGTGTTTTTTTAAGTGGCGGGTCCCAAACCCAGCGCACAACCCTATGCAGGGGATGTTTCGCCTTCTCACTTTAGCTCGCCTTCAAACGGATGTTCTTAGGCTACCCAGAGGATACTTGGTCAAAGACCGGAAGTCGTGAGCTGCTTGAGTCATATGTAAAAGAATCGTTTCTGGCCACTCCCAAGTGAATGGCGATCAGAGAACTTTCCTCACTTGCGTGAACTTCTACACATGACTCCATCCTCCTTTGCTTTACTGGAGGAATATGCCAGGTGTTCTTTGAATTTTAATTTAGAATCCAATATTACCCCCAGATACTTCAGCTACGTCTGCGAAGTAGTTTCGCACTCCCCTATGGTGAGCTTTATTTGTTCTTCTACCTTCCTGGTGCTTATAAGTAAAACTTCAGTTTTTTGCTTCGCCAGTTCCAGACTCACAGAAGAGAACCAGTGCCGTAATTCATTTACGCACTCATTGCATTTGCTTCTTAGGTCGACTAATTGTTTTGCCACTGCTACCACCATAAGATCATCCGCATATGCCATTAGTTTCACCTCTTTTGGTTGCTGCCTTCTTAGCACCCCGTCATACATGAGGTTCCATAACAGCGGGCCTAACACTGACCCTTGGGGTACTCCACTCGGGATAGAGTAGTTCTTGGCTCCTTCGTTCGTGTCATAAATCAGCCTTCTGTTTTTAAAATAACTCTTTATAATATTTATGAGGCATTCTGGAGCGCGAATTTTTTCCAGGGCTT
>CM050323.1:24047200-24064567 GCA_027475135.1 Bactrocera correcta
ACTTATTTGTTGATGGTTGGTATTCCGCCCGTGTTGTTCCCAACACAAAAATAAAATTTTATTAGCTCATAGTGTAATATTATTCTCAATTCTGCATAATTTTGGGAAGTGGTAATATTTTGATGTTGTGGGAATATTCTCGTAATTATAGTATTCACCTCATTATGTAATGAAAATGCATCCATCTTACATATGGTAGTGTAGAAAATGTATGTGTATATATACATACATACACTAGTCAGCAAAAGTTTGCGTACAAGCTGCACATGCTGCTTAATTATTAAAAAACTTCTAGATAAAAAAAAATTCGAACATAAGTTTTTGGTTTATTTGCTTATTGGAGTTCAGTTTAGTATAAATAACATTTTAACAGTCAGAATAATATTTGAAAATAAATTAGAGACAAAAACAAAAACAAACAAAAAATGGATAATTCGGTTCAGAAAAAGTTTGCGTATGAAGGAATAAAAATATAACAAACATTAATTTAAAGCTAAAATAATAGTTTCTAGTAACTAGTTGGATACCCTTTACGACCTAAACCGCTCTTAAGCGCTTTGGCATTGAATTAACGAGATTCGACGTCTTCGCCGATATGATTTTGCTCCATTCTTCAAGGAAAACACGTTTTGGCCTTTCTTTCAAAGAAATTTGGTGTTGGCGGATTCGACGTTCCAACAAATCTCATATGTGTTCAAAGGGGTTGAGATGATGAGATTTTTTGAAATTTTTGATGGAACGTAATTGTTTGGACACATTATAAAGAAGCCAAAATTTAACAATATCTGCACTGTGCTTCGGAGCGTTGTCCTGTTGGAACAAATACCTATCCTCCAACCCCAGTTTTGCTGCACTTTGCTTCAAATTTGCTTTAAGTATATCCAAATAAACTCTCTTATCCATTGTGCACTAAATAATCTCGATATTGCTCACTCCGTTACTAGATTTACACCCCGCAAAATTTTGTCAGTTGAGTGCAGCACCGGGTTTTCTCCAAGCAAGCTTCCGTCCTTTAATTCTAAATATGCAAGTTCCTCTAGTTCCTCTGAGAAAATATGACGTTTCCAAAACTCAATCGGCCTATTAATAAACTCATTGGCAAATGCAACTCGCTTTTGCCTGTTCGTCAATGATATGAATAGCTTCTCCCGTGGGGCTCGGCTTTGATAACCAGCTTTTTTGAAAACTTTGCACACGGTGTCACTGCAAATGGTTTTCTGGAACCTTATTCTAACTTCTTTCGCCTTTCGGATTTTTCTGCAATGCTTTAAGGATATAACGCTTTCTATGATCACTTAAGTTAAAGGAGCGCCCGGAACGTGGCTTTGAGGCGGTGGAATGCACGATTTATACGTTCCAATCACTCTTTGAATCGAGGAGTGTGTTCGCCCACTCTCTGACCGATTTCACCGAAAGTTTTCCTTCTTTCCAAAACTTCACGAATATATGTATGTATCTCTTTCTCTGGCACTTGTTGGTTTTCTTTTCCTATCCATTTCACAACTGTCTTTAATAACTAAATTTTTACTGAAATACTTCAAACACTAAAAGCAAATCTGATTTAACCAACGTTACTGCAGTTTAACCTGAAAAAATCCTGGTATTTTCCCTGTTTTTTTTAGTTTTGTACACAAACTTTTTCTCACCAGTGTATATGAAAATGAAATTTCCTTGTAAATTAGCTTTGCCTTTACCAACTAATCAGCTTATGCGCTATGAATTTTAATAACAAGCTCCTGCAGCAAACAGCCTGCGCTCATTTCTAAGCGACTGACACTCTGCGTCAACATGTTTTCCTCATTCGGTCTGTTTATATTTTCGCCAACACTATTTATTTTGGTTTTTGGTAAAGTGTTTAGTATATTTTGTTGTTGCAAATATCAAAATAACATATATTTGTCAACAACGTTGCATAATGTCAACGTTGCCACACTGCTGATTAAGATTTACCACGAGCGTCTGCTAACTTAGAGTCAGTCTGCAAAGTCTGTTTTCCCAGCTGCTGCATTCGTTTGGAATGCTGGTGATTACACATGCGAATACAATGCGTATTTATTTCGCTTATATACTAATATCTGTGTAACTACTTACATAATTATTTACCTATACATATGTAGGGTGCGGTGCAGTAGTTGAGGGTGGCAGCGTTGCACATTGCGAGTAGCGCGTATTTGCACTTGCTGGTAGTTAGTGCAGTACAACAATAAACAAAACATTAAAACTACTTTGAAATACTCGTAAATATACCAACAAGCTCGTTTATTTGTTTACGTCGTTCGGCGCTTGTGTCAACGGTTGCATCTGTGTGGGTTTGGATGTGGGTGTGTGTGTGCTTTGATGGAACACAAATAAAATTTGCGACTCATTTCGAGTTAGAATTACATCGGCAGTAACTTTGTGTTTACACACGCGTGACTGTAACAACAACTAACAACTGCTTTGTTGGCAGATATTATACAAATGCTTACGGTTTATATGGTTTTAGTTTCGACTTAAGCTGGTATTTTGAATGATTTCGTAGAAGTTCACGCTTGTTGTGGTTTATTTAGTAGATTGAGTCTTTAATATTATATAAATTTTGCTGCTCATCTAATCAAAATGTGAGTTACAATGAATATTGAAATTATAAATTAAATAACTCAAGTATGACGTCCATATTGTGTAAGGCTACTCGAGTATAGCCAGGCTACTTTATATATATTTTTTTCTTTACGTTTTTCTACTGATTTCAGTATACTTGATATCGCAGTTAGATTTTGAGAAACACTGCTTAAAGTATTTGGTAGGATTGCTCAAAATTGTGCGAAAATTCTTAAAATGAAGCGTAAAAAAATAGAGAACAATGAACTGCATTGAAACTTGAAATCGTTGGTTGTTTTTTTTCTTTACCGGCGTAGACCCCGCTTACGCGGTTATAGCTGTTCAGTGGAGTGGAGGCCTTCCTCTTTCCATGCTTCCACCGACGGGTACACAAACGAAAACTTCAAAGCTGGGGTGATATCTTCCATCCGCACAATATGATCTAGCCAGCGCAACCGCTGTCTCTGAATTCGCCGCACAATGTCGCCGTATATGTCGTACACTTCACCGTTCCATCGACTGGGATACTAGCCTTTGCCAATGCGCAAAGGATCGTAAATATTCCGCAAAACCTTTTTCTCGAGCACTCCTAAGGCCGAATCATCAGAGGGTGTTTATTGTTCAAGCATCCGTAGCATATAGCAGGAATAGAATGATGAGTAACTTGTAGCGTTTGGTATTTGTTAATCTCAAGAGGTTACGTTTAGCAATGAAAAATAATTCTGCTTTAAGTGTCTCACTTCACAAATAACCTAATATTGTTCACTTCCATATAAGAAGTAGAAGAATATATGCCTTAGTCACAATTGATACTAAATATGTATTTTTGTATGTTTAATGATTTAATTTTTTTTATTTGCTTTTTCGATGGAATATATTTCCGTAAATATTCTGTGAAATCGGGAAGATCGTATTTTGAGTAATTTTTGGATGGCAGCGTTCCAAATAGTGACCGCTCGGAGGTGCAAACATAAGTACATAAGTGAAACTTTAAACGCGTTTTACTCGAAACGACATTTTTCAAAATTGCTGGCATCATAACTCAACCAGAAATTTACCGATCGACTTTAAATTAAAACTGAGCATTTTTGGATACATTTACTATGCAATGGACTACGATTTTTTTGATTGATGGAAAATTGTCAATTTCGCTTTAAAAAACGACCATTTTTTTCCTAAAAAAAAACGTTTTTTTTTCAAAATTACGCCATTTTTTTTTTTTTACTTGTTGATATTCTTTAAAGATCGTAGTTCATTGTATAGGAAATATCTTTAAGTTTTACAATTTTTTTGTTTCAGCTACTCATTCTGCCGGAATCATGCCTGCAGTTGGGGCACTTTTTTGGCACCTCCGAAGGCAGCCCCTAACTCCGTTTTTTTTTTCAACATTATTTTAAAAAAATAAATCTTAAAATATAGCCGAAAATATACCTTATTGCGTTCAAAGAAGTTCGAAAAATTCAATCGCATGCTTTCTCTTAAAAAATTCACGAAAATTGCCTAATTTTTCATGCGTCACACTGGTATAGCCTCTTAAATTTAAAGAAAATCGATTTTTGAAGATCAAAGTTGGTAACTTGTATAATATCAAATATGCGTACAAAAAATAAAAAGTAAGGTCTACAAATGTTCTTCAAAGATATACATATGTAGCCTGAATTTGACATTTCTGTACACTAAAATAAAATGTGGACAACCTCAAATGTCTCAAGGGTTTCACACTGAAATGACATCAAATCTTTCAACTCGGACTTACAAAAACAGTATAATGAAGTCAAGGCGTAATCCAATTTTCAAAAACGGCTCGGACTCGGCTGGGATGGCCCGCATTTAATTAAGGTATTTTGGTTTTCAGCTAATTTTTGGGGGCGCCATTCGCTAATTTTGGACAGTTTTGGTGTCATTTTCATAAACTTACGTTTATTCACTTCAAAAGTAATTATGCGTTTGATGAATATAGTGTCTTGTTCTTCAGCTACGTTCTCAAGAATCTCTTTTCAGACCTCTACTCATTGTCGTTTTAGCAAAAAATTCAGTTCTTTTGGTACAAGTCTAGCAAAAAAACAATTAATACCGGAAATATTAATCAAAATATGTTGGGTTGATCCATAAGAGATGTTGAGATACAAGTAATCTCAAGCAACTTCCTTGTTAATTTTTTCACCTGACAAACTTGTCGGGCCGTAAGCGAACCGCTGCCAAACGCAAACCGATTGAAGTGTGGAGATCAAACTTCCACGTTTAATCTCGAGGTTTAAATGGCCTAGTCTATTTTTATGAGATGGTAATAGATGGTAGTTGAAAAAAAATAATATTTTTATCTTCTACTATTTTAAATAGTAGTTAATGTGGTTTTCAACTCCACTTAGTTGAATTGAATGTAAAGCAACTCAACTTCAAATTAGCAAGTCAATTTTTTGGTATTGCAAATTCAAATATTTTCAGTCGACATGTGCCAGTTGTGCAGTAAGTAATTATTATGAATCGAAGCTTCACATGGCAGTCACCACAAATCAAACAGGAAATCTATTTTAGCTGAATTGCGACAAATAAACTAACAGCGCCTGCAATATGTCTGACGGAAAATGCTAATAATGAAAACTGCGAAGTCAGTACTCATTTAATGGCAACCAACAATTTTTTGCTGTCTGCGATGTCAACAGAAATAACACAATTTTGTTGCGACAGCGACGACCTTCACATGAAACCGATTTCTCTTTTTCGGTGTTTCCCATACTTTGCTTATTGTTTGCTCATAATGGCGATTGCTCGCCTTTCCGATGCAAATTACCTTATTTGTTGGTGTAGGGGTTGTTGTTGCAGCATAGAAACAAATCGACGACTATTGCAGCACATATTGACTGTTATTGGCTGCTGGTTGATGGCACTTTACAGCGCAATAATGTACGCTTCCATGGCTGTTCACATATCCGCGGGCAAAATGGTGCTGGAATGTGGTGGGAAGGGGAGGTAGAATCGAACGGATGTGCATATGACAGGAGGCTTTGTACAATTTGAATCCTTTATTGCATTCTCGACGATTTCATTTGAACGAGCTCAAAAGACAAGCTCAAACAGACTTACACATATACATGCACATACACAAACAAACAGCGACATTCACACACACACTTATACATGTAAATACCTTGCTTGTTGTTGCTAGTGCGATTGTGCATTGAGGCGCGTGTGGGCGAGTAAACATTTTTGGCAAGTGGCACATTATTGCGACTTCAACCACAATATCAACAGCGGCTACCAGCCGCCACCACGCCACCTCACCATCTTCTCCAGCAGATGCCCGTTGCCAAACCTGCATGAAAGGCGATAATAACAACATCGCCTTTACCACATCATTCAGCAGCAGCAACGGCTTACATGCGTGTGCCTGTGTGTGCGTTTGTGTGATGTAGTAGCGCATATATTGACACCTACAACAGCAATCGCTGCATTTGCTTGGCATCAACACATGCATGCTTTGACTTTGCAATGCTTCAGCGCAGGCTAGTTCTCTGCTTGCATACACGTGAGCAAGCAACATGCTACCCATCGATAGCAGACACCATGGCACACTCTACCACTTGCTCGGCTGGTACGCATGCAGTAAGCGACACCTCTTTTGCCAGCTGACCTCGATTGGGCGCTTTGTTGTTATATTTGTATGTAGATGCTGTTCAGCGCCACGTCGCGCCAATGAGACTCATCAAGAGACGGTCCCCAGAAGCTGCGAAGTACAAACCGACATTTGTTCATATCTAAATAACTGTGTATGCTTTGGCTTACTGATAGAACTGGCTCTCAGGGTTTACCTGGAAATGCTAATGATTGTGATGAAGGATCATAAATTGTTCTCGCGTGCAATGGTGGCAAGGGGTGGTATGTCATTACAGATGTGTTTAATCAAAGCGATATTATATCGTAAAATACCAAATTAAGTGAAGCACCAATTTGTGCTGCGTTTACTAGTTATCACATACTTTCCATTTAATGTGAGTGAGTGATGATACACAATAATAAAAAATAGAAAAAAATATTCTTATGAATTGCAAACTGCTACAAATATTTTCTAGCATAAAACAAATTCTGTGGAAAATATGGACTCGCTGCTGTTCGAAGAATCACACTCCTGAAGTACTGCGTTTTCTAATTGGGATTAAATGAGTTTTAAGTGTCGTTACGTCGTTTTTTATATGTAACGATCTGCAATTTTTTTCACTGTTTTCAGTACTGTTTACATTTCCTCCATGGGAAGATATAAGCAAGAACAACGCTTACAAATTATTCAATTTTATTATCAAAATAATCGTTCTCTAATTGCAATTTTTCGTTATAATCGTCCATATGTGCTCGCTATTCGTCGAATTGCTGAAAATTTCGTAAATTTTCTTTACATAATGTTCGAGGGTCAGTAAGACAAAGAACGGCTTGCAGTAATGAAAATATTGCTGCCGGCCAGGCAACTGTTGCTGAAGACCGCAATTTGTCTATTCTAAGACCGCCTCAAGTATTGGAACTTTCTCGAGCTATAAAGTGGCAGTATTTGAGAAAGTATTTGTATGTATTTCAGTATAAAATTGTTCTCACTCAAGAACTGAAGCCATTGAATAGATCGATGATAAATAACTTTTTATAGCCGAAATAGGAAGATGTTAGTCTTGACAATATCTCGTTCCAACAGGATGGTGTTGCATGCAAGACAACATGTGCAACAACTGAGCTATTGCGTGAAGAGTTTGGAGATTCTATTTTTTCAAAAAATTCTGCCGTGGAATGCCGTCCAAGAAGTTACATATGATTTATTTCATTGTACTGACAAATATATGATTTCTTTATTATGCTCTGGCTATATGGATTAAAACGCTTTGATTTTGAATAATGATTGTTTTTTTTTTAATGGTATACATATGTATACACACTTTCGATGGAAACGGCGATCTATGATATCAGTTAGAATTTACCGAATCGGATTGGAAAACTGTTCAAGAGTGAAATGAACGTCGACTAAATCAAAAGACAGTAGTAGAGGGCGTTTTTGTTAGACATGTTGTTCACAAAAGGAAATAAAATGGATATAATTTAATATTATGGTTAAGAATTTAGATTTATTATAAAGATAAGGGTTTGCAATTATGTTTTAAATTTTCGGGCACGGCTTTCCGATGCCGAATATATTTCAGCCGAGAGGTTCAATACAATGATCGTCTTGACAAGCTGAGTCGATTTAGCCATGCCCGTCCGTCTGTCTGCATATACGCGTATATATCCCTCAGTTGTTGTTATATCGATCTGTAATTTCGCGTACGTATACGCGTATATATCCCTCAGTTGTTGTTGTATCGATCTGTAATTTCGCGTACGTCCTTTTCTTCATAAAAAGCTGCTCAATAGTCGCAAACGCCGATATCAGCTAATCGGATATTGTGCTAAAACACGTCCTTTATAGTACCTGAAATATTTTCGATTTGAGGTTTCTTCATCCTTTCCATATTTTTCATCATGAATCTCTTTTAAACATTTTAACTGATATGGTATGTTTATTGCTTTATATCTTAACTGACTTTGGGCCATATTGAACCAAAGATTCTAGTACGTGTGTGGTTTCTGTCTATCTTTCGGGATCTACTTCGTATAATTTTTTCGGCCCTTTTTTTTGATTAGCTATGTTTTTAAAATCTCCTAACGATTTTTCTTTTGAAATCTTGACTTCGTGGGTAGTTTGCTATGCGACTTCTGTACACAACATTCGGAAGCATATCTGGTTCGAGTATTTTTGTAAAGAACCGTATCCTGCTCTTAAGTAATTCATTATTTCTTGAGCTGTAGTCAAGTAATTTTGACATTTGGTTAGGCAGTGAGAATGATCCTTATTAGAAGAACCAGAGAAAATAAACAAAGAAAATAAATATATATATATATGCGTGTAAGTATATATGTAAATATTTTCATTGTAATTTAAGGAATATGAATGAAGATTGGGAAATTAAATAATAAATTTCAAATATTAAATATAAAATTTCAAAATGAACTAAATATATTTCGCAATAACGATTTTAACTAATTGTAGGATGAATTTAATGATTACTTTGATTTTCCTTCAAGACACAATTGTTGATTTCAATTTTCTTCGAAAACCAGGATTGCCATATACGCATTTTATTGCAAAAATTTATTTAAAATTAGTACTAGATTTCTTTAAAGCTGCATACTAGCACAAGAAAATTTCCTGCCGTAAAAGCGTTTTATAGATGAAGTTTTTACATTTTTTAAGAGCTGGATCCTAAGCTTAAAAATGAGTTTAACTTTCATAGAAATTCTGTTTATCGATTAAGGGGGTATTCTAGTCTAGAAATGCTATTTAACGGCATTTTTTAAAGTCCAATAAAAAAAACTAATACCATTTTTACCAGCCAATTTTTATCAGATATTTATTGATATTTTAAGAATACAAAAAAAAAATAAATAAAAAAAATTTTGTGGTAATTTGATTAATTGCGGCGTGGTGGCGTGGCGGGGGTTGAAAATAAGGGTGCGCCCTTCCCACGATTCCAACACTTTGGGTGATCTAAAAAAAAACAAACTTAATCAGCACAAATGCCGCTATCGTCTGAACTAGGATAAATAAAAAAAAATTTCAGCAAATGGCGACTGTTTGAATTTTTTGCCCCTTTTTTGGCAAAGATCAAAATTTTTTAAAAATAGTTAAAATCAAAATTTTTTAATAATCCTAGTTCCAGCCATAGAAAGATATATGAAGAAGATCCACACTAAAGTTCAACTTAATCGGTTCATTAGAACTTGAGAAATCATGCCCGAAGTGTTGAAAATAGTAGTTTCGTAGTTTCGAGAAAAACACGATTAAAGTTTTACGTTATACGATATTCGCTCAACCGGTCTAGTTGCCACGTCACTAAAATGGCTATAACTTTGAAAATAATTTGAGTTTTGAAAATCCTTTTAGGGAGATATTTTTGAATATCAAAACTATCGAAATATGAAAAAAAAAAATTTCGAATTTTCAAATTTCAAAAGTTAACATAGTTCAGACAGGGCCATTGTCCTCTGACTGCAATAATTCAGAATATACGAATATACGTTGGCAAATTCCAACCTGAAGCAATAATTTTGTTTTTTTTTTTTTTTTTTTTTTGAGTAAAAGTCTTTTCAGGAAGAACAGCTGTAGCAGAAGAGCATAAAATTCCAGTAGTCATCCCATTATCTTCTTTTTCTTAAGCTGACATTTGTCTTTCGCCTTGCTACATGCTTAATTCGTTCTATACAAACGCTAGTTGCTTGTTTTCAGTTATATTTTTATTTATTTATTTATGAACTCTATCGCATATATATTAAAAATTTTGACTTTATAATAATTATTTTTCCTAAATTAATTTAAATCTCTTGCTCTCTTTACAGAAACACTTTCATCGCACCTCACTCTTAATTAAGGCCTTTAATCATAAGTTTCGCTTAGACTTGGAATTAAATTCGTAAGTATTCATCCGTAAATTACTTAATTAATTATATAATAATATTATTATAAATTTTAATTGAATATTCTCATGTAATAATATTTTCCCATTCAATTCACATGTATGTATGTATGTACGTACAATTACTGCAAACCACTAATTACCGAATTTCAATTAAATATCTTTAATAGAACTCGAGCAACCGTAAATTGTAATTTAAATTGCATTTTTTAATGCATTTCAAATCTTTTCCACATCCTTTATCTCCCATTTCAAATCTTTTAAAGGGAATTTCCTACGAACACATCCACATGTCTGTATGTCCATACAAACATTTTCATTAGCCTTTCATGGTCGTCTTTTTAAGCGGATTATCGATAAAGTGCATTTTAGTCATGATGCCATCGATTCGCAATCGTTCGTGAGAGATTGGCGCTGACGTTTTCAATTTGTCGCTGTCATGTTCAACATTAAGCGACAGTCAACATTAGCGTGGCTGAAATGAAAGTTAGAAGAGCAAAGCGAAAATGTAGAGCTAATAGAGAAGAATCGATATAGACACGATATTTTTGACAATCACTCCGTTTTGAATATAAGTATACCTTATTTAACGGTTCAAACTTTTTTTCTCATTTTCAATTTATGAGAATATGGTGATTTCTAGTTACTAGGAGAACTCAAAGAATTTTTTTTGATTGAGTAAAACAATCACCGCTTTAGCTGTCGCGCTTTTGCTCACATATATAATATTTATCGAGAAAATCATTTTTTCGAAAATGCAGCCATATGTGCTATACATAGCGACATGATATCGGTGTTTCCGACAAATAAGCAGTTCTTTGGGAGAAAGCGGAAAAGAACATGTGAAGATTTCGGAACGATATCTCAAAAGCTGAGGGAGTAATTCTTGTATGTACAGACAGAGAGATGGAAAGACAGACGTACAGAATTTAATCACCTAAGCTCTTCATGCAGATCGTTTCTATATAGTAAATTTTGTAGTTTTCTCCTGGTTGTTATAGACTTCACGGCAAATTATATATACACACATCTATATATATAAATATATATATATATATACGATTTTGTGAATTAATAATATTTATACGCATGGAATATTTTTTATTATTTTTGGGAAAACCAGTTTAAAGATAAACGATAAAAACTGAGTAGTGAGCGCTGGAGCAGGTTTAGGGCTCTATATCTCGTAAACAATACTTGAGGTTATATTTCTAGTTATACCTATGCATATACTAATTATTATATATATACGTATATACATATATTCAAAATAAATTTGACTGTTTCAAACGAAGGTTATAGTTCGCCTTAATACGAATGGAAATTAATTAGACACTCCTAACGAACTAGCAGCCAATGCAAAAGACTGGATTTTTGGAAGAATGATGATATAGCTATCTATTCGTATATGCCAAGTGCTAAAAGTAATAACTACCGTCAGTGAATGGAGAAGTGATTAATTTAAAAAATGAGCTGGGAAGATCACAAGCAGCTAATCGACACGTGTTTTATGAGCTTGTACACAACAGTGACCTACAGTAGAAATATCTTCCTACAAGCATCATTATTCACCCATACATAGTACCTATAAGCTTAAGTGTAGTGTTGTTGATGACTGACATTTATTGTTGTTGTTATTGCGTGTAGCCGTTTAAGGGCATGCTACAGTTACAGTTTGCAGCACATAAATTTTCACGCGAAGGGTAGAAACTACTAAATTTTTATTAAGTGATAACCACAAAGTGGATCCGCCTGCTGCGAATGCCGGCTGATGGTCAGCTGATTGGCGGAATTTGTGAGGTGGCTAAGCGAAAGGGTCACTTTTTATTATAATTTCGGATCCTTATTTTTCGCACTTCTCTGCGCGTGTAAGAAACGAGTTTATTTTTATTGCATTTTTTACAATTTTGCAACTATCTAAGAATATACTTATGTATAAATATATATATAGTATATATGTATGCATGTAAGCATCGAACTGACCGTATTTTTGCTCAAGTTGTTAAAGTGTGATTTTTTCTTTTAGCAAGTAATAAACATAAACAAACAACTCTAATCGAATAAAAAAGAAGTAGGGTGTGGGCGGGTGGACCGAAGACATGGATAAGCCGAATTGGCAAAAAGATTAGAAATGATATTGTGTGCGCAGCAATATAAATATGTATAAGGGCAAAAATATTTGTTTACCCCACTCCTCTCATTGTTTGTTATCCTTTTTGCGCATTTGTTATTGTAAGGCAAATTCAAGTTCTCTCTGGGCAACGGCTGATGACGGTCAGCTGGTAGGTCTCTGCACGCAAATGATGGCAGGTGGTTTGCTGTCGTGATATATCGACAATAGAAAAATATGGACCCAGCATGAAAGCGGTTTATTTGAGGATATAAAAATATCTTTTTTTCAATGGCTTCTCGGCATTTTTTGTTTGTGTTCTCTCAAATTTTTTGCTACTAAAAATGTATGCCACTCGGAAAGTATTGAAAAATTCCAAACTTAAAGCTTACGGGTTCTGCTATGGAATTAAACAGCCGTTAATAATACTTCCGACGAGAAAATCATGCATACTGTCTTTATATTTTAGTTTTTTTGATGACAATTATGTTATTGAGTTGGCCGGGCCATCGGATCTGCACGCAGATTATAAGTACTTATATCATTCTGCATGGGTAAAGATTACGGAATATACCATACAGAAGTGTTGGGCTTTAGTAATGGATGATTATTTAAAAAGTTCAGATGTATTGAATTGGTAAAAGTGTTTTTAGTTGTACAAACACATCCTCGAATCCATGCAGCCAAAAAATTTAAACCAAAAAAATGATTAGGCCTTTTTTACTATTTTACTTCGAGGTCAATTTTTTTATGACCTCGACTTTTTTTTGTGGATTACTTCACTGTATCGAAAACGACGTTGCCGACAGATTGTCGAACACTTACTTCATGCGAAATATATAGTATATTTCCTATGCTCAGCGACTTAAAAATCCAGCGTTCCATTTACGAATACGCGACAAACATGGGGACGACTTCATAGTACTGGGGTACATATAACTGTACTATGAACTTTTATACCCTGAAGAGGGTATATCAAGTTTACCACGATGTTTGTAACACTCAAAAGGAAATGTTAGAGACCCTTTAAAGTATATATATATAAACGGTCAGCATAATAAGCTGAGTCAATTTGGACATTTGAACTTACCAAGAAGCTACTCACTATGAGACATACAATCTGAATGCTCGGAATTCAGTGCTTGTGGGAACAACTTTTTCATCTAACGAGATATATGTATTCTTGAGATTTAGCATCGGTTATTGCCTTAAGTAATAATGCAATTTCCGTAAAAATTCTTCAGATCGGATTACTTTAATATATAGCTACCATACCAACTGACCGATGGAAATCAAGTTCTTGTTTTGCATTAGTGGAGGATATAACAGCAATGTAACAAAATCATCATAAAATTATATCGGAGCCACGATGATAGAATAAGATTATATTGTGAGAATTACCGATTCCCGCAACTTCACAGTAGATTTGTTTCTAATGTGTTCATAATTTAACTTTTTGAAACTAATATTCATTTCTAAGTCGATTTTTTTTTTCTAGCATTCACCTAAACTATTCCTAAAGGTCATTCCATTTCTTGGATATATTATATAAAATGTGTTCTTAAAGCCATGAATATTCATAATTCCTAGTTTTAAACGCATTAGTTTAACGTTTCGTGAAAATTATGTGCGAAACCAAAAAACGCTGTCTAATCAAAAGTTTGCGTATTAAAGTATTTCGAAGGTATTTGCCACGCAGAACTTACCCATCGTGCTTTTAATCTTCCTAATCACTGCATCCGTCCGAGGCAAGTGTACAATGAGCAGCAGGGATTACAAATGAAACGCGCTACGCACCCACGCTGATCCCGAGCGCATAGCTCCGCACCGGCAAGCAAAATAAAAGATAAACATTTGCCGGGATTAAAGTGTGAAAATACAATATCTCGACGCCAAAGGCTTTCTTTCGTGCAGGTTAAGCACCTGAAATTATTGCTGAAAGCATTGGACGCAGCAAAAGCAGCAGAGTTTTTGCCTCCAACTCAGTTTAGGTTTCGTTTTTGCATAGATTTCGGTGTTGATGTTTTGGTTTATACGCCATGGTGGCTTAGCGCAGCTGGCGGTCTTTTAGAGAACTGAGTGAAGAGGAGCTGAAGAAAATTCGGAGAAAAAATTACCGAAAATAGATTAAGAAAACAGTTCGTATACGTTTGCGCCGACCTGAGCACAAGCACTGCGGTGTTAATAGCAGTTGCGGAGTAGAGAGAAAAGCGCAGGGCAAAAAATAGCCGCAATAGCTGGCTGTCTGATGGCAATGGCATATGACCTGTAAGGCAGCTGTCTATTGGTCCGTTTGTCTGTCTTGCTAACTGCACAGCCGAATGCTAGTGGCTATGAGCTGAAGCCACGTCCGAACGCTGCAAAAAGATAAGAATAGCACTACGCCGAGTGGAGTAGACAATTATTCGATTCTGCCGACTGAGAGTTGAGTGCAGCGATGTGGGTCCTGCTGCAGACCACAAAACCAGAGTGTCGAAAGTGGCACTTAGTTTTTATTGTTTTCCTTCAATTTTTTTTCGCCTTTACTTGGCTCTACCTTTACCTTGCCATGCTGGAACTTAGTTCCTGTGGTATTGTTGTGTAGTTGTTTGTGTATTTCTTGTTGGTTTTTGCTTTTTGGCTAACTTATTATTTTTATTGCCAACACTTTTGCAAAAACGTTATTACAAAAAGGTTGGTTTGTTTGCAGAAGCAAGGCTGCCGGATGGAGTTGTTGCTGGCAGCTTTTTTTGCTCGAGCATTAAGAAACCAAATAAACGGCGAAATAAATGAAAAATAACAGTAAACAATAACAATAGCTTGCCGAATAAATTGGCGTAAACTTAATTGAAATAACTGCGAATTGCTAAAATAAATAGCCAAACAAAATAAAATATATAATAAACAGAAAAAAACAGAGAAAGAGAATAAGAAAAAGAAAGCACCTAAACAGAACTAAAAAAGTAGAGCATAGTTATTCTAAGGACTTCCAGGAGTTAATATAGTGGAGGCAGCAAGTCTTACAGTTTTGCATATAGATTCAGGAAGGATGAGTAAGGAACGTTTTTTCATGCAAGAAAACGTAAGAAACAAATTATTGCTGGAAATCAGTACAACTGTTTTTTTGTTTTACTTAAAACTTTTGTTGTGGCTATATATAAAAATTTAAATAAAGATAAGATAATTAAAAGAACTTTTTTGAGCAAACCAGATTTCTATAAACAAAACAATTTCCACTACTTAAAGCGTTATTATTTATGTTTTTTTTATATAAGTATTTTTATTTTATGTAATTTCTTATTTTTACTATTTTTTTTTTTAATTTTATAAACAAAAAGCTTTAAAGAGTGTTTTCATTTCTTAATTACATTTATTTTCCTTGATTACAATTTTTAATAAAGGTTGGGCTAGGTCAATCTGGTAGGCCAATGAGCCACGCATAAACCAGTTTTGATCCTTTCTGGTACCGGATCGAGTTCGGTTGCCAGGTCCAAGAGGATTAGTCATCCTTTAGGATTGAATTGACGTGAATTTCAACAGAGGTCTGTATTCTCACTATCGATACCTCTTATAGGGTGTCACACCGTGGGAACCCCAGATGTTTACAGCGTAGTCTTGCTAACGCGGGACAAGTGGTATTTACAAGGGATGCTCCATTGTTTCATTGACGCTATAGACATTGCCAGCAGTTTTCGCAATTTTGTTGTCGTTCCATTCTGCTGGCATGTGTGGCTATCAGACAGTGACCAGTTAGTATTCCGATCATGTTGCTATAGTCTCTTATATCCGTTGCCAATAGAAATTTTCCGTACTTCCGATCTACCGTTTTGCACATGACTTTTGCAGTTTTGCACCCAAGTAGCTCCTTCTACCGCGTCCTGCTTCACAAGACAATTCTGGCCGATATGCGATACAAGGTTACCTTGATTCCAGCTTGGCTGTCTACGTAGATGTTGGCTCTGGAATTACCTGCAGTTGCATTAGAGACCGCCGCTTTCGCAATGGCCAAGACCTCAGCTTGAAATATACTGAAGGATACCTAACTGCCTAACTTTGGATAGTAAGTATATTCCAGCAATAACTCCATCGTCCTTGTGGAAACCATCCATATAGATGATTAGAGTGTTGCGAGTAGCTAATATACCATTACGCGAGCCATATTTTCCTATATTTGCTTTGAACCTCCTTACCCAATTGAAAAGTGGGGTAAAGTTGTCGGTATTTGCCCAACCGTCAGTACCCACCAAGCTATGCCAAAAAGTTCTATATGTAAATTGTCCTGCAGCCAGTAGTCGTCCCGCCGTGTTTGCAGCGCAGTTTTCAGCGAATAGTTCTATATCTGGCAGGTTTAGTACCAGTGCAAGGGCCGCTGTTGGAGTTGTTCCTAAAGCTATCGTTATTCGTAGCAGAGCGAGCAGTTTATTCACCACTAATGTTCATAAAAGCGGAGATAACACTTCTCCTTGGTCATTTTGGCGTCGTTCCGTTCTGCTCTCACCCTTGCAGAGATAAAAAGGCTTTTGATCCAGCGTTGTATAGCAGGATCAACACCTTTCAAAGGATTCTCTTTAGAATACATTTTACACAGACGTTGTTGACCGCTCCTGAAATCTTCAGGAATGCTCCGAGATCGTATTCCTTAGATCAAAGCGGCTTTTCGATATTAAATACCAGTGTGTTGAGTGAGAGCAGGAAGGAAGTAAAGGTCTAAACTCTTTTGAGTAGATTGTTAGATATGAAAACTATCCTTGTCTCTCTCAATAAGTGTGGCACATAGCTAAACAACATACATTCCTTAGAATTGCCTTTAGGCATGGCACGGATGGACAGAGCGCATTCTGTAGTTTTTTTAGTACTGTTTTTTTTTTCAATTCAAAATTTTTTTTTTCATTTTTTTGTAATTAAAATATTTTTTTATTAAACTATTTTCTTTTCATCTGACAAACATTTTTTAACAACTATTTTCTTTAAAAAATAATCTTTTTGTAATAAAACTATTTCTTTTTTAGTATTTTTTATTTTTGACGCAATCTTTTCATTTAAACTTTTTTATTTATTTTATTTTTGTTTATTTTCTTCCTTTTAATTAATGATTTTAATTAAAGAATATTTTAATATTGTTGAAAAGAAAATGGTTTCTCTGAATAAGTAATATCCATTAATCAAATGTTTTGTGTTGGATTTTAGATAGTTTATATAATAAAAAAATTA
>CM050323.1:24065567-24099810 GCA_027475135.1 Bactrocera correcta
TTCACGAAAATTGCCTAATTTTTCATGCGTCACACTGGTATAGCCCCTTAAATTTAAAGAAAATCAATTTTTGAAGATCAAAACTGGTAACTTGTATAATATCAAATATTCGTACAAAAAATAAAAAATAAGGGCTACAAATGTTCTTCGAAGATATACTACACGTAGGTTTTATACAGTTGCCGGAATTTGACATTTCTGTAAACTATAATAAGGGGTGGACAACCTCAAATGCGTCAAGGGTTTCACAATGAAGTGACATCAAATCTCACAATGAAATGGCTCAGACTTACAAAAACAGTATAATCAAGTGGAGGCGTAAATTGGATTTTCCATAAACGGCTCGGACTCGGCTGGGATGGCCCGCATTTAGTTAAGGTATTTTGGGTTTCGGCTAATTTTTGGGGGCACCATTCGCTAATTTTGGTCACTTTTGGTGCCGTTTTCATAAACTTACGTTTATTCACTTCACCAGTAATTATGCGTTTGATGAATATAGCGTCTTGTTCTTCAGCTACGTTCTCAAGGATCTCTTTTTGGACCTCTACTCGTTGTCGTTTTAGCAAAAAATTCAGTTCTTTTGGTACAAGTCTAGCAAAAACACAATTAATACCGGAAATATTAACCAAAATATGTTGGGTTGATCCATAAGAGATGTTGAGATACAAGTAATCTCAAGCAACTTCTTTGTTAATTTTTTCGCCTGACAAACTTGTCGTGTCTTAGCGAACCCCTACCAAACGCAAACCGATTGAAATGTGGAGATCAAACTTTCACGTTTGAACTCGAGGTTTAAATCGACTAGTCCAAGTCTATTTTGATGAGATGGTAATAGATGGTAGTTGAAAAAATAATAATATTTTTATCTTCTACTATTTTAAACAGTAGTCAATACGGTTTTCAACTGCACTTAGTTGAATTAAATTTAAAGCAATTCAACTTCAAATCAGCAATTAATTTTTTGGTATTGCGAATTCAAATATTTTCAGTCGATATTTGCCAGTTGTGCAGTAAGTAATTATTATGAATCGAAACCCATAGATTCACATGGCAGTCCCCACAAATCAAACAGGAAATCTATTTTAGCTGAATTGCGACAAATAAACTAACAGCGCCTGCAATATGTCTGACGGAAAATGCTAATAATGAAAACTGCGAAGTCAGTACTCATTTAATGGCAACGAACAATTTTTTGCTGTCTGCGATGTCAACAGAAATAACACAATTTTGTTGCGACAGCGACGACCTTCACATGAAACCGATTTCTCTTTTTCGGTGTTTCCCATAGTTTGCTTATTGTTTGCTCATAATGACGATTGCTCGCCTTTCCGATGCAAATTACCTTATTTGTTGTTGTAGGGGTTGTTGTTGCAGCATAGAAACAAATCGACGACTATTGCAGCACATATTGACTGTTATTGGCTGCTGGTTGATGGCACTTTACAGCGCAATAATGTACGCTTCCATGGCTGTTCACATATCCGCGGGCAAAATGGTGCTGGAATGTGGTGGGAAGGGGAGGTAAAATCGAACGGATGTGCATATGACAGGAGGCTTTGTACAATTTGAATCCTTTATTGCATTCTCGACGATTTCATTTGAACGAGCTCAAAAGACAAGCTCAAACAGACTTACACATATACATGCGCATACACAAACAAACAGCGACATTCACACACACACTTATACATGTAAATAACTTGCTTGTTGTTGCTAGTGCGATTGTGCATTGAGGCGCGTGTGGGTGAGTAAACATTTTTGGCAAGTGGCACATTATTGCGACTTCAACCACAATATCAACAGCGGCTACCAGCCGCCACCACGCCATCTCACCATCTTCTCCAGCAGATGCCCGTTGCCAAACCTGCATGAAAGGCGATAATAACAACATCGCCTTTACCACATCATTCAGCAGCAGCAACGGCTTACATGCGTGTGCCTGTGTGTGCGTTTGTGTGATGTAGTAGCGCATATATTGACACCTACAACAGCAATCGCTGCATTTGCTTGGCATCAACACATGCATGCTCTGACTTTGCAATGCTTCAGCGCAGGCTAGTTCTCTGCTTGCACACACATGAGCAAGCAACATGCCACCCATCGATAGCAGACACCATGGCACACTCCACCACTTGCTCGGCTGGTACGCATGCAGTAAACGACACCTCTTTTGCCAACTGACCTCGATTGGGCGTTTTGTTGTTATATTTGTATGTAGTTACTGTTCAGCGCGACGTCGCGGCAATGAGACTCATCAAGAGACGGTCCCCAGAAGCTGCGAAGTACAAGCCGACATATGTTCATATCTAAATAACTGTGTATGCTTTGGCTTACTGATAGAACTGGCTCTCAGGGTTTACCTGGAAATGCTAATGATTGTGATGAAGGATCATAAATTGTTCTCGCGTGAAATGGTGGCAAGGGATGGTATGTCATTACAGATGTGTTCAATCAAAGCGATATCATATCGTAAAATACCAAATTAAGTGAAGCACCAATTTGTGCTGCGTTTACTAGTTATCACATACTTTCCATTTAATGTGAGTGAGTGATAATACACAATAATAAAAAATAGAAAAAAATATTCTTACGAATTGCAAACTGCTACAAATATTTTCTAGCATTAAGCAAATTCTGTGGAAAATATGCACTCGCTGCTGTTCGAAGAATCACACTCCTGAAGTACAGCGTTTTCTAATTGGGATTATATGAGTTTTAAGTGTCGTTCCGTAGTTTTTTATATGTCACGATCTGCAATTTTTTCACTGTATTCAGTACTGTTTACATTTCCTTCATGGAAAGATATAAGCAAGAACAACGCTTACAAATTATTCAATTTTATTATCAAAATAATCGTTCTCTAATTGCAATTTTTCGTAATAATCGTCCATATGTGCTCTCTATTCGTCGAATTGTTGAAAGTTTCGAGGGCAAATTTTCTTTACATAATATTCGAGGGTCTTTAAGACAAAGAACGGCTTGCAGTAATGAAAATATTGCTGCAGGCCAGGCAACTGTTGCTGAAGACCGCAATTTGTCTATTCCAAGACATCTTCAATTATTGGAACTTTCTCGAGCTAGAAAGTGGCGGTATTTGAGAAAGTATTTGTATGTTTTTCAGTATAAAATTGTTCTCACTCAAGAACTAAAGCCATTGGACCACTGTAAACGTCGTGGATTTGCTAATTTTGGATTGAACAACTTGAAAACGATAATGATTTTTTAAAAAAATCAACTTCTCCGATGAGGCTCAGTTTCAAATGAGTGGCGCGGTAAATAAACAAAACTGTCGATTCTGGTGCGAAGAAAATTTACAAATTATTCATAAACAACAATTACACTCACACAAATTGACAGTTTGTGTGGTTTTTGGTCTAGTGGAATCATCAGTACTTTCTTCGAAATGAATTTGGTGACACCGTTACTGGAGAGCATTTTAGATCGAAGATAAAAAACTTTTTATAGCCAAAATAGGAAGATGTTAGTCTTGACAATATCTCGTGCCACACAACATGTGCAACAACTGAACTATTGCGGGAAGAGTTTGGAGATTATATTTTTTTCAAAAAATTCTGCGATGGAATGACATCCAAGAAGTTATGATTTAACACTACTTCATTTTCAGTCATCTGAAATCATTAGTCTTTAGCAATAAACCAGACTCTCTTTAAGCTTTAGAAGTTAATATTGAACGTGCCATTCATGACATATGACTTGATTTAGTAGAAAAAGTATTCGAAAATTGAACAATGTTATATTCATAACTTAGTTGTATCGATTCTACTTCTCATTAAATAAAAAAATTAATTATTATTATTAAAAGTTTCTTTAACAAATATTGTGTTTTTTTGAAAAGGAATAGAAAGACCTGTATACAATATATTTGAATTGTCTCTACATAAAAATAATTTATGTTAAAAACTAAAACGCTTTCAGTAAAATATTTCACTTATTTCATTGTACTGACAAATATACGATTTCCTTATTATGCTCTGGCTATATGGATTAAAACGCTTTGATTTTGAATAATAATTGTTATTTTTTTTATAGTATACATATGTATACACACTTTCGATAGAAATGGAGATCTATGATATCAGTTAGAATTTATCGAATCTGATTGTAAAATTGTCCAAGACTGAAATGAACGTCGGCTAAATCAAAAGACAGTACAAGAGGGCGTTTTTGTAAGACATGATGTTTACAAAAGGAAATAAAACGCATATAATTTAATGTTATGGTTAAGAATTTAGATTTATTATAAGAATAAGGGTTTGCAATTATGTTTTAAAAATAATTTCGGGCACGGCTTTCCGATGCCAGATATATTTCAGCAGAGAGGTTCAATTTTTTTCCATTTTTTGTAACAATTTGGATCGTATATTAGCAATAACGCGGCTAATTTATCTTCCAAGATGTTAACCGTATGTTCTTAGACATAAGAAATTTCGTTTAAGCCCATAAAAATAACAGTCCAGAGGTAAAAGTCAAACGACCTTGCTAATTGCATACCCATTAAACCAAAAGTGAGCTTCATTGCTGAACAAAATTATCTTGTGCGAACCGAACTATTATTTTGATAATAAACTAGCACAGCTTGTAAACCTTGTTCCGGAGTAAGTTTTTTCATTAAAAATGGCAAACCAAACTGAGTATAAGTCAAGTAACCGCTGTCGAAAAACTACAGAAAAAAGTAACCGTTACACCAGAAATAAACATCTGAGACCCTATACAACATATACGTAAATGATCGTCTTGACGAGCTGAGTCGATTTAGCCATGTCCGTCCGTCTGTCTGCATATACGCGTACTAATCCCTCAGTTTTTGTGATATCAATCTGTAGTTTCCCGTACGTTCTTTTCTTCACAAGGAGCTGCTCAATTGTCGCAAACGCCGATATCAGCTAACCGGATATTGTGCTAAAACACGTCCTTTATTGGACCTCAAATATTTTCGATTTAAGGTTTCTTCATCCTTTCCATTTTTTTCATCATGAATCCTTCTTAAACATTTTAACTGATATGGTATGTTTATTGCTTTATATCTTAACTGACTTTGGGCCTCATTGAACCAAAGGTTCTAGTACGTGTGTGGTTTCTGTCCATCTTTCGGGACCTACTTCGCATAATTTTTTCCTGGTCTGTGTTTTTTTTTAATTAGCTAAGTTTTTAAAATCTCCTAACTATTTTTCATTTGAAATCTTGACTTCGTGGGTAGTTTGCTATGCGACTTCTGTACACAACATTCGGAAGCATATCTGGTTCGAGTATTTTTGTAAAGAACCGTATCCTGCTCTTAAGTAATTCATTATTTCTTGAGCTGTAGTCAAGTAATTTTGACATTTGGTTAGGCAGTGAGAATGATCCTTATTAGAAGAACCAGAGAAAATAAACAAATAAAATAAATATATATATATATATATATATATGCGTGTAAGTATATATCAAAATATTTTCATTGTAATTTAAGGAATATGAATGAAGATTGGGAAATTAAATAATAAATTTCAAATATTAAATATAAAATTTCAAAATGAACTAAATATATTTCGTAATAACGATTTTAACTAATTGTAGGATGAATTTAATGATTACTTTTATTTTCCTTCAAGACACAATTGTTGATTTCAAAACCAGCTTCCTTCGCAACCACCAGGATTGCCATATACGCATTTTATTGAAAAAATTTATTGAAAATTATTACTAGATTTCCTTAGAGCTACATACCAGCGCAAGAAAATTTCCTGCGGTGAAAGCGTTTTTTTATATGAAGTTTTTACATTTTTTGAGAGCTGGATCCTAAGCTTAAAAATGAGTTTAACTTTTATAGAAATTCTGTTTATCGATTAAGGGAGTATTCTAGTCTAGAAATGCTATTTAACGGCATTTTTTAAAGTCCAATAAAAAAAACTAAGAACATTTTTAACATCCAATTTTTTATCAGTCATTTATTGATATTTTAAGAATACAAAAAAAAAATAAAAAATGTTTGTGATAATTTGATTAATTGCGGCGTGGTGGCGTGGCGGGGGTTAAAAATAAGGGTGCGCCCTTCCTGACACGATTCCAACACTTTGGGTGATCTGAAAAAAAAAGTTTAATCAGTACAAATGCCGCTGTCGGCTGAACTAGGATAAATAAAAAAACAATTTTTCAGTAAATGGCGACTGTTTGAATTTTTTGCCCCTTTTTTGGCAAAGATCAAAATTTTTTAAAAATAGTTAAAATCAAAATTTTTTAATAATCCTAGTTCCAGCCATAGAAAGATATATAAAGAAGATCCACACAAAATTTCAAGTTTCATTAGAACTTGAGAAATCATGTCAGAAGTGTTGAAAATAGTAATTTCGAGAAAAACGCGATTAAAGTTTTACGTTTTACGTTATACGATATTCGCTCAACCGGTCTAGTTGCCACGTCACTAAAATGGCTATAACTTTGAAAATAATTTGAGTTTTGAAAAATCCTTTTAAGGAGATATTTTTGAATATCAAAACTATCGAAATATGGAAAAAAAATTTTCGATTTTTTCAAATTTCTAGACTAGAATACAGACAGTAAGTGTCAAAGGTAAACTTAGTTCAGACAGCGCCATAGTCCACTGACTGCAATAATTCAGAATATACTTGGGCGAATTCCAACCCTAAGCAGTCATTTTTTTTTTTTTGAGTAAAAGTCTTTTTAGGAAGAACAACTGTAGCAGAAGGGCATAAAATTCAAGTAGTCATCCCATTAGCTTCTTTTTCTGAAGCTGACATTTGTCTTTCGCCTTGCTACATGCTTAATTCGTTCTATACAAACGCTAGTTGTTTGTTTTCAGTTATATTTTTACTTATTTATTCATGAACTCTATCGCATATATATTCAAATTTTTGACTTTATAATAATTATTTTTCCTTAATTAATTTAAATCTCTTGCTCTCTTTACAGAAACACTTTCATCGCACCTCACTCTTAATTAAGGCCTTTAATCATAAGTTTCGCTTAGACTTGGAATTAAATTCGTAAGTATTCATCCGTAAATTACTTAATTAATTATTTAATAATATTATTATAAATTTTAATTGAATATTCTCTTGTAATAATATTTTCCCATTCAATTCACATGTATGTATGTACGTATGCAAACCACTAATTCCCGAATTTCAATTAAATATCTTTAATAGAACCCGAGCAACCGTAAATTCTAATTTAAATTGTATTTTTTAACGCATTTCAAATCTTTTCCACATCCTTTATCCCCCATTTCAAATCTATTAAGGGAATTTCCTACGAACACATCCACATGTCTGTATGTACAAACATTTTCATTAGCCTTTCATGGTCGTCTTTTTAAGCGGATTATCGATAAAGTGAATTTTAGTCATGATGCCATCGATTCGCAATCGTTCGTGAAAGATTGGCGCTGACGTTTTCAATTTGTCGCTGTCATGTTCAACATTAAGCGACAGTCAACATTAACGTGGCTGAAATGAAAGTTAGAAGAGCAAAGCGAAAATGTAGAACTAATAGAGAAGAATCGATATAGACACGATATTTTTGACAATCACTCCGTTTTGAATATAAGTATACCTTATTTAACGGTTCAAACTTTTCTTCTCATTTTCAATTTGTAAGAGATGCGGTGCTTTCTAGTTATTAGGAGAACTGAAAAATTGTTTTATAATTGAGTAAAATAATCACCGCTTTAGCTGTCGCGATTTTGCTCACAAATACATATAATATTTATCGAGAAAATAATTCTTTCGAAAATGCAGCCATATGCTATACATAGTGGCCCGATATCGGCGTTTCCGACGAATAAGCAGTTCTTTGGGAGAAAGGGGAAAGGAACGTGTGAAGATTTCAGAACGATATCTCTCTCAGCTTTTGAGATATCTCTCCCAGCTTTTGAGATATCGTTCTGAAATCTTCACACGTTCCTTTCCTCTTCTCCCAGAGTAGTCCTTGTGTGTACAGACAGACAGATGGAAAGACTAACGTACAGAACTAAATCGGCTAAGCTCTTTATGCTGATCTTTTCTATATAGTAGATTTTGTGGTTTTCTTCTGGTTGTTATAGACTTCAGGGCAAACTATATACACAAATCTATATATATATACGATTTTGTGAGTTAAAAATATTTATACGCATCGAATATTTTTTATTATTTTTGGGAAAACCAGTTTAAAGATAAACGATAAAAACTGAATAGTCAGCGCTGGAGCGGGTTAAGGGCTCTATATCTCATAAACTATACTTACAGGTTATATTTATAGTTATACCTATGCATATACTAATTATTATATATATACGTATATACATATATTCAAAATAAAATTGACTGTTTCAAACGAAGGTTATAGTTCGCCTTAATACGAATGGAAATTAATTAGACACTCCTAACGAACTAGCAGCCAATGCAAAAGTTTGGATTTTTTTGAAGAATGATGATATAGCTATTCGTATATGCCAAGTGCTAAAAGTAATAACTACCGTCAGTGAATGGAGAAGTGATTAATTTAAAAAATGAGCTGGGAAGATCACAAGCAGCTAATCGACACGTGTTTTATGAGCTTGTACACAACAGTGACCTACAGTACAAAATATCTTCCAACAAATCTACAGTCTCGCACAAACATCATTACTCACCCATACATAGTACCTATAAGCTTAAGTGTAGTGTTGTTGACGACTGACATTTATTGTTGTTGTTATTGCGTGTAGCCGTTTAAGGGCATGCTACAGTTACAGTTTGCAGCACATAAATTTTCACGAGAAGGGTAGAAACTACTAAATTTTTATTAAGTGATAACCACAAAGTGGATCCGCCTGCTGCGAGTGCCGACTGATGGTCAGCTGATTGGCTGAATTTGTGAGGTGGCTAAGCGAAAGGGTCACTTTTTATTATAATTTCGGATCCTTATTTTTCGCACTTCTCTGCGCGTGTAAGAAACGAGTTTATTTTTATTGCATTTTTTACAATTTTGCAACTATCTAAGAATATACTTATGTATAAATATATATATAGTATATATGTATGCATGTAAGCATCGAACTGACCGTATTTTTGTTCAAGTTGTTAAAGTGTGATTTTTTCTTTTAGCAAGTAATAAACATAAACAAACAACTCTAATCGAATAAAGCAGAAGTAAGGTGTGGGCGGGTGGACCAAAGACATGGATAAGCCGAATTGGCAAAAAGATTAGAAAGGATATTGTGTGCGCAGCAATATAAATATGTATAAGGGCAAAAATATTTGTTTACCCCACTCCTCTCATTGTTTGTTATCCTTTTTGTGCATTTGTTATTGTAAGGCAAATTCAAGTTCTCTATGGGCAACGGCTGATGACGGTCAGCTGGTAGGTCTCTGCACGCAAATGATGGCAGGTGGTTTGCTGTCGTGATATATCGACAATAGAAAAATATGGGCCCAGCATGAAAGCGGTTTATTTGAGGATATAAAAATATCTTTTTTTCAATGGCTTCTCGGCATTTTTTGTTTGTGTTCTCTCAAATTTTTTGCTACTAAAAATGTATGCCACTCGGAAAGTATTGAAAAATTCCAAACTTAAAGCTTACGGGTTCTGCTGTGGAATTAAAGAGCCGTTAATAATACCTCCGACGAGAAAATCATGCATACTGTCTTCATATTTTAGTTTTTTGATGACAATTATGTTCTGCACGCAGATTATAAGTACTTATACAATTCTGCATGGCTTAAACTTACCGAATATACCATACAGATGTGTTGGGCTTTAATAATGGATGATTATTTAAAAATTTCGGATGTATTGAATTAGTAAAAGTGTTTTAGTTGTACATACACATCCTCAAATCCATGCAGCCAAAAAATTTAAAGCAAAAAAATGATTAGGCCTTTTTTACTATTTTACTTCGAGGTCAATTTTTTTATGACCTCGACTTTTTTTTGTGGATTACTTCACTGTATCGAAAACAATGTTGCCGAGAAATTGTCGAACACTTACTTCATGCGAAATATATATTTACTATGCTCAACGACTTAAAAATCCACCGTTCCATTTATGAATACGCGACCAACATGGAGACGAATTCACCGACTGGGGTTCATATCATTTCTATACCCTGAAGAGGGTATACCAAGTTCACCACGATGTTTGTAACACTCAAAAGGAAATGTAAGAGACCCTTTAAAGTATATATATATAAACGGTCAGCATAGCAAGCTGAGTCAATTTGGATATGCTGAACTTACCAAGAAGCTACTCACTTGAGACATACAATCTGGACGATTGGAATTCACTGCTTGTAGGAACAACGTTTTCATCTACCAAGATATATGTATTCTCGAAATTTAGCATGGGTTATTTCCATAAGCAATAATGCAATTTCCGAAATTGTTCAGATCGGATCACTGTGATATATAGCTGTCATACCAACTGACCGATGGAAATCAATTTCTTTTTTTGTATTAGTGAGGATATAACATCTATGTAACAAAATCCTCATTGAATTATATAAGAGTCACGTTGATAGAACAAGATTATATTAAGACATTAAGAGAATTATCGATTCCTCGATTCTTCACTATAGATTTGTTTCTAATGTGTTCATAATTTAACTTTTTGAAACTGGTATTCATTTCTAACTAAGTCGATTTTTTTTTCTAGCATTCACCTAAACTATTCCTAAAGGTCATTCCATTTTTTGGATATATTATATAAAATGGGTTCTTAAAGCCATGAATATTCATAATTCCTAGTTCTAAACGCATTAGTTTAACGTTTCGTGAAAATTATGTGCGAAACCAAAAAACGCCGTCTAATCAAAAGTTTGCGTATTAAAGTATTTCGAAGGTATTTGCCACGCAGAACTTACCCATCGTGCTTTTAAGCTTCCTAATCACTGCATCCGTCCGAGGTAAGTGTACAATGAGCAGCTGGGATTACAAACGAAACGCGCTACGCACCCACGCTGATTCCGAACGCATAGCTCCGCACCGGCAAGCAAAATAAAAGATAAACATTTGCCGGGATTAAAGTGTGAAAATACAATATCTCAACGCCAAAGGCTTTCTTTCGTGCAGGTTAAGCACCTGAAATTATTGCTGAAAGCATTGGACATTGCAAAAGCAGCAGAGTTTTTGCCTCCAACTCAGTTTAGGTTTCGTTTTTGCATAGATTTTGATGTTAATGTTTTGGTTTATACGCCATGGTTGCTTAGCGCAGCTGGCGGTCTTTTAGAGAACTGAGTGAAGAGGAGCTGAAGAAAATTCGGAGAAAAAATTACCGAAAATAGATTAAGAAAACAGTTCGTATACGTTTGCGCCGACCTGAGCGCAAGCACCACGGTGTTAATAGCAGCTGCGGAGTAGAGAGAAAAGCGCAGGGCAAAAAATAGCCGCAATAGCTGACTGTCTGATGGCAATGGCATATGACCTGGAAGGCAGCTGTCCATTGGTCCGTTTGTCTGTCTTGCTAACTGCACAGCCGAATGCTAGTGGCTATGAGCTGAAGCCACGTCCGAACGCTGCAAAAAGATAAGAATAGCACTACGCCGAGTGGAGTAGACAATTATTCGATTCTGCCGACTGAGAGTTGAGTGCAGCGATGTGGGTCCTGCTGCAGACCACAAAACCAGAGTGTCGAAAGTGGCACTTAGTTTTTATTGTTTTCCTTCAATTTTTTTCGCCTTTACTTGGCTCTACCTTTACCTTGCCATACTGGAACTTAGTTTCTGTGGTATTGTTGTGTAGTTGTTTGTGTATTTCTTGTTGGTTTTTGCTTTTTGGCTAACTTATTATTTTTATTGCCAACACTTTTGCAAAAACGTTATTACAAAAAGGTTGGTTTGTTTGCAGAAGCTAGGCTGCCGACTGGAGTTGTTGCTGGCAGCTTTTTTTGGTCGAGCATTAAGAAGCCAAATAAACGGCGAAATAAATGAAAAATAACAGTAAACAATAACAATAGCTTGCCGAATAAATTGGCGTAAACTTAATTGAAATAACTGCGAATTGCTAAAATAAATAGCAAAAAAATAAAATATATAATAAACAGAAATAAAAAATAGAGAAAGAGGAAAAGAAAGCACCTAAAAAGGAATAAAAAAGTAGAGCATAGTTATTCTAAGGACTCCCAGTAGTTAATGTAGTGGAGGCAGCAAGTCTTACAGTTTTGCATATAGATTCAAGAAAGATGAGTAAGGAACGGTTTTTCATGCAAGAAAACGTGAGAAACAAATTGTTGCTGGAAATTAGTACAACTGTTTTTTGGTTTACTTAAAACTTTTATTGTGGCTATATATAAAACTTTAGATAAAGATAAGATAATTAAAAGACCTTTTTTGAGCACACCAGATTTCTACAAATAAACTGATTAACAAAAAAATGTCCACTACTTCTTGAAAATAATTTTTAAAGCGTTTATTTATGTTTTTATATAAGTATTTTTATTTTATATAATTTTTTATTCGTACTATTTTTTTTTTTACTTTTTATAAACAAAAAGCTTTAAAGAGTTCATTCAGTTCTTAATTAAATTTATTTTCCTACATTACATTTTTTAATAAAGGTTAGGTTAGGTCAATTTGGTAGGCCAATGAGCTGCGCATAAACCAGTTTTGATCCTTTCTGATACCGGATAGAGTTCGGTTGCCAGGTCCAAGAGAAGTAGTCATTCTTTAGGATTTAATTGACGTGAATTTCAACAGAGTCTATGGTCTCACTATCGATACCTTCTATAGAGTGTCACACCGTGGGAACCCCAGATGTTTACAGCGTAGTCTTGCTAACGCGGGACAAGTGGTACAAGAGATGCTTCATTGTTTCATTGACGCTATAGACATTGCCAGCAGTTTTCGCAATTTCGTTGTCGTTCCATTCTGCTGGCATGTGTGGCTATCAGACAGTGACCAGTTAGTAGTCCGATCATGTTGCTATAGTCTCTTATATCCGTTGCCAATAGAAATTTTCCGTACTTCCGATCTACCATTTTGTACATGACTTTTGCAGTTTTGCACCCAGGTAGCTCCTTCTATCGGGTCCTTCTTCCCAAGACAATTCTGGCCGATACGCGATACGAGGTTACTACCTTGATTGCAGCTTGGCTGCCTACGTAGATGTTGGCTTTAGAATTACCTGTAGGTGCATTAAAGGCCACGGCTTTCGTAATGGCCAAGACCTCAGCTTGAAATATACTGAAGGTGTCCTTATGCCTAACTTTGGATAGTAAGTATACTCGTATTCCCGCACCAACTCCATCGTCCTTGTGCGCGCCATGCATATAGCTGATTAGAGTATTACGCATAGCTTACATACTTTTACGCCAGGCATATTTTGCTATCTTTTCTTTGAACCTCCTTACCCAGTTGAAAAATGGGGTAAATTTGTCGGTGTTTGCCCAACCGCCATAACCCATCGCACTATGCCCGAATGTTCTATATGTAAATTCTCCTGTTTTCATCAAAGAGGTGTATAGGTCGCAGGTTTAGTACCAGTTCAAGGGCCGCTTTTGGGGTTGTTCTTAAAGCTATCGTTATACGTAGCAGAGCGAGCAGTTTATTCACCACTAATGTTCATAAAAGTGGAGATATCACTCCTCCTCGGTCATTTTGACGTCGTTACGTTCTGCTCTCACCCTTGCAGAGGTAAAACGTTGTATAGCAAGATCAATACCTTTTAAAGGATTCTCTTTAGAACACATTTTATATAGACTTTGTTAACCGCTTCCGAAATCTCCAGGAATGCTCCGAGATCGTATTCCTTATATCAAAGCGACTTTTCGATTTTAAATACCAGTGTGTTGAGTGATAGCAGGAAGGAAGTAAAGGTCTAAACTCTTTTGAGTAGATTGTTAGGTATGAAAACTATTCTTGCCTCTTTCAATAAGTGTGGCACATAGCTAAACAACGTGCATTCCTTAAGGCATGGCACGGATGGACAGAGCGCATTCTGTAGTTTTTTAGTACTGTTTTTTGTTTTTAATTCAAAATTTTTTTTTTTCATTTTTTTGTAATTAAAATATTTTTTTTATTAAACTTCTTTCTTTTAATCTGAAAAAAGTTTTTTAAATATATTTTTAACAACTATTTTTTTTAATAATATTTTTGTAATAAAACTATTTATTCATTAGTGTTTTTTTAATTTTTGACACAATCTTTTCACTTAAACTTTTTTATTTATTTTATTTTTATTTATTTTTTTTATTTAATTAATGGTTTAAATTAAAGAATATTTTAATATTGTTGAAAAGTAAATGTTTTCTCTGAATACATAATATCCATTAATCGAATGTTTTGCGTTGGATTTTAGATAGTTTATATAATAAAAAAATTATTGTTTTTAATGAAATTTTCTTTAAAATATAAAGTAAATTGCATCTTATATAATTGGTCGTTAAAAGTATCAAACTGTTAATTTATTTATATAATATTTCTACAGTGTTGAATCCAAAACCAGCCAAACTGAAAAAAGTATGTTTTTATAAGTATTTTAGAATTAACATATAAAATATTATAATTTAATCGAAAATTTAAACAAAATTTCAACCGATTTGCATTTATAGCTGTATATAATTTATTATATATAAAAAAAAAAAAATTTGAATAAAATAATCGAAATTTTATACTCGATGAATAAAATATTCCAAAGCACACAGTAAATTCCCCAAAACCGCTATGTTATTTTGCCCCAATTATGTTAAAAAAAAAATAGAAAAAAACTCTAAGTATGTACGGAGGCACTAGCCATTATGTATTATTTTTATATTTTTATTGTTATTTTAAGCAAGTTGTGTATTTTGCCGTTATTTGTCCTACACTTAGCAGCAAAGTACGTGCATATACATATATGTGTATGTATGTATGTATGTATAGTTGTTTTGTTAACAGCATTGGTCAAACTTTGTTGGCTGTTTTCGCTGTTATTGTTATTTTAATTTGGTAACGTTGCCTAGAATACACAAAAGTCCGCACACAGATTCACACAGCAATGAAATACTTGCCCGCATTTGCCACATTACCATTTGATTTGGTTTGGTGTTGTTATTGCTTTTTTCCTACTTTCCTGCCTTTTTGTACACTTCCATTTATTTTGCCTATTTATTTTTCGTGGTTATTGCCGCTTTTATTGTCCATTCTATTTGTAACAACCAGCAGTCGTGGCCGACCTGCACCCGCTCCGCCCATTGCGCTTTACTCATACAAGCGCTCCCCCCACTCATTTCGGCAGCTTTAGCAGCTAACCTCAAAATTGTTTTAGCCTCACCGTTTCGCATAAATGCTTATCAAAATATTTTCATTGCTTTTATGTATATGTATATGTGTGTATGCTTGTGTATTCGAAGAGCATTGGTTAATTCGACACACACATACAATAACAACAAATGCGTATCTAGTGCAATACAACATAATTTAGTTCGCATGCTTTTTTTTCTCGCTTTGCAAATTAAAATATCATTTAAACAATAAATTAATTCATTTAGGCAGCCGAGCGTTATATGCAGTCTATTTGTTTTGAACAATAAAAAAGCGAAATTACTTAGAGTTAAGTGCAATAATGGCAATTAAAGTGGTTTTAAGTAGTTCGGCGGCAACAAAAACTGAAAACAAAAATCCACAAAATAAAAATAAAATTTAAAAAATTAAACGAAATAATATTTACTCAACTTGAATTAAGTGAATACAATTATGCTTTATTGTTTGTTGAGCTTTATTTATTTTTGTCGCATTTTACTTTAATATTTTTTATTTTTTATTTTTTTTTTTACCTGGTTGATTCGTTTGTTTATTATTATTTTAATTAATTGTCGTTGAAAACTTGCCATGCCGCGGACTGATTTATCTTTTGGTTGTCTACTTTAAGCTCTCGGCACACACCCACAGTAATTTATTAACATTAATAGCTTTTTTGTTGACTTTCATTTAACATTCAGCATTTAATTGAAAAGCAATTAGTCAAGTAAATAAATTGGGGTAGTAGATCACAATTAAGAGCAGACTTGATAGCTCTGAAGATTGAAATATGCCAGAACCTACCATAAGATCTAGTGAACGATTGCAAATATGCCCTAACAAATCTGACGCAGTCTGAAACTAATGACGGAAAACTCTACATTTTCTTACTGAAAACTTTGTATCAATCAAAAAATCACATTTTTACAAAAAGCGTTAAACAGCTGCCATTAAAGCGAACCCCCTGTTTTTCGGTACCATTTTTGCAAGACAAACGATATTTTCTATAAAAAAGGCCTTTGCTGGGTAATTTTCGGTTCCATATTCTTGAGGTTTAAAAGCAGAAAAAATCTACTGAAATAAAAGTAATTTAAAGAGCAATTAAATCAGTTCCTTTCCAATCTTATGCATTGATTAGTAACAAATTAATCTATCTCATACGTAAACATATATGAGTATTAAGACCAAGTTGTTCCTTTGATATTTTTAGATTGTTAACTATACTAATGAACCTTACAGCCTTTCGAAAATAATTTGTAAATGTTTTGAATTTCCGTCTGAGCTTAGATGCTTCCTTAAGGTTTTTACTGTGTGTTTTGAAAGTTAGGTTTATTTTTTCTTTTAGGTTAATGAAACAATCTTCTTAAGTTTGCATGATAGACAGTGATTTTCATACTGAAAAGTTGTATTTTAATTATTAATTGGAGATTCCAAGTGTAGCCAAGTCCTTCTTCAAATGGTCTTTCCCAATAAGTGGGGGTTATTGCATCGAATACTTTCAGAGCTAGAGTGTTTTCTTCCGTTTGGATGACATGATGTAATTAGCGTAGCCGCTGTCTTTTTATTCGCTGAACTATGTCAATGTCGTCATATATCTCATACAGCTCATCGAATGCAATATTCGCCGCAGCAAACTGCAATTAACCACAAATCTTCAGCAGAACTTTTCCCTCGAAAACTCGTAACGCCCTTTATTCAGATGTTGTAATCGTCCCCTGCACGATATAGCAGGAGAAGGATGATGTGTACCTTGTAGAATTTAGTCTTTGTACGTAGAGAGAGGACTTTACTTTTTATTTGCCTAATCAGTTCGATGTCTCTGTATTGGAATTCGAGGCTAACGTTGTTATTGGTGTTAATGCTGGTTCCAAGATAGATTAAATTTTCTACGATTTCGAAGTTATGACTGTAAACAGTGACGTGATAGTCAAGTTGCGAATACGACGCCTGCTTGTTTGATGACAGGAAATATTTCGTCTTGTCCTCGTTTACTAGCAGACCCATTTCATTCACTTCTTTGTCAAAACTGAAACAAGAACTAACAGGGTCTGGCAAATTATGCTTTGTTTTGTTCTTTTGATTTTGGTTTCACGTGACACATCTCATATCTAGCGCACAACCCCTCGAGGATTTTTCGCCACCTCACATTAGCTCGCCTTCAAAGTGATGGTGTTTGACTACCCAGAGGATATTTAACCTAAGGCCGGAAGTCGTGAGGTGCTTGAGTTACATGTAAAATAAACATTTCTGGCCATTCCCAAGTACTTACTTACTTTTTATATTTTTACTTTTTATTGGAATGAATTATAACGATATTGTTGTTATTCGAAATAATCTCCAAAATATTCTCGTTCGAATTAATTTTCGGAGTACTTTCTCCAATTAGACTTAGTGACAATGTAATTGTATGAGAAGTAGTGGAAAGGAATTTCGTTTATTTTAGAACTCATCTTGCAAGGTTTATTAGAACCTGTTTGATGAAGGAACAGAAGGTGGATTAAAATTATTGTTAATACAATTAATTGTCAAACAAAGTAAAATGTGAAGAATCGTATAAGAGTGAAGTAAAGACAAATATCGTGGACAATATTGTTTGATCTATATGTGTAGGGACAAATCGGACAGATTGTACCAGGGATGATAGAGCAATTTATTGTTCTCTCTTATTTCGTATTTAACAATAACGTATACACATGTATACATATCATATATGGCATGATGATATATTTGTTATAAAAACGGACAGTCATTTGTTTCAAGGATTTGAAACGAATACGAAATCTTATATAAGTAACGCTAAGTTTTCTGTTTGAGGGTTTTGTATAGTAAAATAAGCTATACTTGTGCATAAAAACGTTGATCAAGTTTGCTGAGAAATACTCACACGTACTTTCCAACTGAACAGTTCAGAGATCGAACAGTATTATTTGAAATTAAATTGCCACTTTTTATGCACGCTTCGAGCAATTCTCCTTAACGAATTAGCCACTTGAAAGTAAAACGAGAAAGAGCAACTGCGACTTACTCGAAACAGCGATAACGGTACACGATTAGTTACCAAGCGACCGGCGATTGAGCGCCAAATTTTAATGCAAGAAAAGTGAACAATTTAACTTGAATTTGGTGGAAAATGGTTAAAGAACTTCTGAACAACCTCTCAGCAATGGATTTACCACTGAAAGCGGATAGGCGCACGCAGAAGATAAACCCTTGTGAGAGGGCTCATCAAAATAAATAGGCGCAATAAAAGCACAAATAAACGCATGCGATTTACATATAAAAGTGAAATGAAAAATTTCACGAGAGAAATAATCAAAAAGCGTGAAACTACAAAGGCTCAACTTGAAGCGGGAGAGAAACGAATGGGTCTTGATCTGTATATGTGTATGTATGTGTTTGCGGCCAACAGCATTATGTGCGCTGTATAAGCTTTTGGAGTATGTTAAATGAGCAGATAAAGCGAAATTTTTTATTACACGACTTAATTTCGCTTTAGCGCGAGCCGAAACGGACAAACGCGAAGGAAGGCTGGCAGGATGTCAGTAGAGGGGGATGATGCTGGTAAGCTTAACAGGAAGTTTCGTTGAGCACGGCTACTTAGGTCAGTCATGAATTAATTACAACCGGTGGGAGTGGTGGTTCGCGGTGGCGAGCAACTCATCGTTTAAGTCCAGTCAAGTAGCAGCTGTTGCCAGCGACTTAAGACGCGTTAAGCGAAATTTAATTGACTTCACTGTTGGGGCTGCTGTTGTAACGCAAAAGTCGCGTTCATGCATTTGTTTATGTAGTTGTAGTGGTAATGGCTGTAGTGTGTTGTTACTTGCGGCACTTAAGTTGGCAGCAGCGAAATTGAAAACCAAACGATTAACCGAAAAAGCATAGTTCACACACTCATACAATGGTTACGATAGCTTTGCGAGTCCATAGTTTAGCGCACATCAGAGTCTTAGTTTATTCGTAATAAAAGGAAGGTAACTGTATCATGTGTCTAGTGTTATGAACTGAGACCAGGAGTCAGTCACATTCAAAGCAATTTAATAACGCTTGTAATATTATCTTTAAGCTTAAAAGGTTTCATTAACATGCCAAGGGCTGCACAGCTTCGTAGCGAAGCTACCCTGTTGGAAAAATCCCTATTGGTCAGTCGCGCTGGTAGATAAAAATTGTTGTAACGCCAGGAAAAGGAGTTATAAAATTTTTCTTAAAAGACCCAAAACTAGGGAGAGGCTGGCCTTACTGAGGACAAAAAAATCACTAGATGTCTTGCGATCGATCCTAGATCCAAAGGCTATTCCAACAGCGCATGCACCGATGGTGGCCCAGCGCTGGCCAAGCTTCCGTGAAGCTGTTCTATTTAGCAGTAGAACAAAAGAGGGTACGAAAGCAGCGAACTGCGCTCCATTCTAACGATATCTACAATTCCGCTATGACCTGCTATCCATTCCATTCTTATAACAAAGATGCTATTGGTACATTGAGGTTATACACTTTTTGACCAGCCCTGGATCCACAGTTAATGAGTTGAAGGGTGAGATCGACGCCTTTCTATTTGATTTGGCCACTTCTCTGAAAAAGGCTGCATTACGGAGAAGTAAATCCTGTTACCTTAATGGATATTAGCACGGCCTGGAAGAAGCTAGTTCATACGATAGAGAGATATTTTAAAAATAAGCATGCCAACTTTTAAGGAAACCGGCGCATCAAAAAAAAAAAAAAATTGTTTCGAGAAAAACGGGTTCAAATTTTCGTTGTCTACTTAAATTGGTTCGTGGCAACCGAAAATAGTTTGAATTTTGAAAAATCAATTTTTGATTTGAAAAATAAATTTTTTGATTTTGAAAAATCTATTTTGAATATCTAGAAGTAAAGTACAAAAGTGTTGAAAAAATTCGGTTCTTTCAAATTACTAGACGAGAATATCCCTTTAGCTAATGACCTAATCTGAGTCAATTTCCTTAAGAAACAATCACACAAATGAGGTTTCAATATTTTTGTTTCTTTTTATCGTCTGCCGATGTGTCTATATTACTTCTCATTAACCGTTATGCAAAGAGTATTAATTGTCTCCTAAGGTATCAAAAAATTTCGCACAGGGTATGCCTTGGTTGCAAATAAACTGCGCGTAGCATCAATGTTTTTGTATTTGTATTCAAAATAACGGTTGAATATGGTCACGAAAAATCTATTTTTATGCTTTGCATAAATGAGGTAAAGCATTAAAGGTTGAAGTTGAAGAAGCTGTAAAAATAAAGTCAACGGTTGCCATGTGGGCGCAAAGAGGGAAGAATATTTAATTTTATTTATGCGCGAACATAAAATTTTAGCGCAAAGGCAATAAAAAGGGACAACAAAATCAACGTGAATTATTTAACCTAACCTAAAAATTTTATTAATTCTTTTCTTCGTATTTTCGGCCAACCGCAGTGAAAACTCCAACCCAAGCAGGAAATGACAATAAAATTTTGAAATATTTTCCGTTTTTTGCCACGTGCTGAGTCTACGTTGAGCTTAGTCACTGCCAAAAATAAGAAAAAATATAAAATAAATTTTAAACAACAACATTTGAGGTCAAAGTATATACACATTAAAATACATGAGCGCGCACAATTCTGACTACGACTCCGCATGCTTCCACAAGTATTTTATAAGAGAACTAAGAAACGTCGTAATTCTGTTAACGCAAATAAATTAGATAGGCTCGCTTCGTCTGTTTCGCCTGCTTTTGCGAATTCCTTAACTTTTCAAGTACAAAATGCCTTGTGCTTTGCATACTCCGTCCCTCCCCTCCCCAGCACGCATTTGATAAATTACAATCATAAAATGCGACGGTCGTTGCGGACCGGTGTGCGGTGGCACTAAATTAAGGGGTCACTTACAATTTATTTTTATTTTTTGATATTTTTATTATGAGGTCGCTGGGGTTAAAATTTAAATAAGCACGAAAAATGAGCTTTGCGCCCATTACCGGGTTAATAGTGTGCTTACATACATACACACGTACCCGCTCAGAAGCACTGTGCTTGTGTAGGTTTACTTGCTTACGGTTGTTTATTAGCAAAACACCACGCCTTCCTACATCCAGTTGGTTGGCTGTCTATTGCATTTTTAATACTTTTAATTGAGTTGTTAAATTTTAGCATCGCATTTACGGTTAACTTAATTTGCCGAAATATTGAAAATTTGCGCATAAACATTTTTGCGGCACGAATTGAGCGCTTTGTAGTTTTACTGTCATCGAAAAGCGCAATAAAATTTATTTGATTGTTGGTGGTCAAATTGGTGGAGCTTTCACGCCCGATTAGGACCGGCTATAGTTTTAATTATTGGTAAATATGACCCCAGTGCGCTTGTCAAATATCTATTATGTGCTTTTATTTTCAGTTTTAATTTTAAAGTATTTATTTATTCTCGCAAAATAACGATTTCCATGTCTAATTTTATGAAATGTATAAAAACTTTGTCAGCTTTTAAGGCTTCCGTACTTTTACTTTCTAGTCTTCTTCTGTGGATTTATGGATAGATCGGATAGTTAAGCTGTTATAACGGTAATAATGGAACAAGAAATCACTTTTTTTTATTGTAGGATGCCGGCTTGGGCCGCATCGCTAAAATATTTCTTTTTATTATTGTGTTTAAAGTAACAAATATCCTTAAGATACGTAGCTTCTTCCGATGACGCAATATTAGCGGCGTTCTAAGTGTTTGCAATGGCTGTGTCTGTGTTGGATATTTTTTTCTAATCAATAGGACATATTTTCTTCTCTAAAAACTACTTAAAAAATTTCGTAAAATTTTATAGACTATTTATATTCGAAACCTAACTTAACTTTTTAAAATTTAAATAATTTTTTAATTACTGATTAAATTTTTTTTTCGCAAATATATGAAAAGTGGTTTTATTTTATGCCGCCTTGGTGCAATACTTTGTATTAACGAATATGCTTTCTTAGCAGTCTAGTTTCTGACAGAAACGATAGCAGACATTCATATCACCTCAAGAACAATATCAAAAGATGTGCCCTGGATTACGAGTACGATTGTCTAGGAGTTAAATATGAGTTGACAACGACCGAAGTGCCACAACCAAATTTTTGGCGAATTTGAAAAGAATAGTTAAACCAAATCTCTATTAGTTAGACTTTCTTTCCACCAACTAACATTTATCTTGCTCTTGATACACTTCTGTCTTCATGAGTAATTAGTGCTATGTTCGAGTGTAACCCACCATTTTATTAATACTCTTCCAACTTGCAAGAATCAAAGCCAAGGGGATATACTCGTATTAAAGTGCAAACCGTCAAACAGAAGATTGGAATCCAAGCAATTATATATAGAGTTGAACTTCGCTAAGTCGAATCACCATAAAAATATAAGGTATGAATTGTGTATATATGAAACTCATAAGCTGACCGACATATTCTACAAAAAGTTTGTCTGTTAAATGTTTGTTATAAAAAAATATGAATCCCAGACTTAACATATTATATAATAGGTGTAGCATGACCCGATGTACGATGTACGAATAAAACTGGAACTGCTATTATATTAGGGTGTCAAAAAAGTCTTGCGGTATTTTTGCTAGTTGGCGCTGAAAGGGCGTAGCTCTAGTTTTATTCGTCGCATCGGGTCATGCTATAACTTTTTGGAAAGCTCATTCCACGCGCTAACACGTGTTTGATTGATTGTCGTTTCTTCTAAGTCGTTCGTGAGTTATAGCGTCGCATACATAGAGCAAAATAAAGAGAAAATACGGCATATTTTACAGTACTACTACGATAAAGGCAAAAATGCATCTCAAGCCGCCAATAAAATTTGTGCAGTTTATGGTCCCGATACAGTTTCCATTTCCACCGCACAACGATGGTTTCAACGTTTTCGTTCTGGTGTAGAGGTGGTCGAAGATGCGCCACGCTCCGGAAGGCCTGTCATCGAAAATTGCGATAAAATCGCTGAATTAGTCGAAAGAGACCGGCATAGTAGCAGCTATAGTATCGGTCAAGAGCTAGGCAGGAGTCATCAAAAATTCAATTTCAATTTTTGACAACCCATTTTTACGTTAAAAGCATTATTCCTCCCATTCATTCCTCTTTTTTAGCATAACCTAGCTCTTACGAGTGTATTGAAATTTATTAAAATCCACATTTTTAAAGAAAAAACACGGAAACTTAAAATTTAATGGCGAATTTTTGTTATCATTCGAAAAAACATTTTTAAGCAATTCTTTTTTGAAGATTTTCTCATACAAATGTTGGCCGTAGCTCACGTCTGAAATGGTCTATCCCTTGAGTTCAGTTTCCGATGACTCGTTCGGGCATTTAGACTGTTGACAAGCGTGATGTTTTGCTCTAAGACCAGAATCGAAGCAGGATTGGCCGCATAGACTTTAGACTTTACATATCTCTACAGAAAAAAGTCTAACGGTGTGATATCACACGATCTTGGTGGCCAATCGACCGGTCCAAAATGTGAAATTATCTGCTCACCAAAGTGTTCTCTCAATAAATCCATTGTATACGCGGTGAGGCGCCGTCTTGTTGAAACCAAATGTCACGAACTTCAATTTCAGTTATCAAATAGTTAGTTATCATGGCACGCTAACGGCCACACTTTTTGAAGTAATATGAACCGATGATGCCACCGGATTAAATGAAAGGTTCTGAATTTATTCAGGTTGCTTTTCGTTCCAAATGTCGCAATTTCGCTTGTTTACATACCCCTTGGGCCAGAAATGGGACTCATCGCTGAACAAAATTTGGCTCGAAAACGTCGGATTTTCTTGGATTTTTAAATAAGCCCATAGAGCAAGGCGAAGGAAAGGTCGAGCGGCTTCAGTTCTTGCACAAGCTGTATTTTGTAGGCTTTCAACTTAAGATCTCGATAATAATCAGTGCGAATTCCATGCAAGCACTTGATGCCGATAGTTCAGTTTGCATGTCAGCTGCATATTACAGTGGTTTTCACAACAAAAAAAAAAATTGTAATTAACACACATATCTTCAGCTAATTTTGAAATCTATATAGAATCCCAAGCGAAGCTATATACATGTATTTTTCATAAGTAAGGTATACAAAAATTATTAATCTACTGCTCAATATTTAAACTTTCGTGCTCTAATTTAGTCCTTTAAAGATTGTTTGGAAGTATTAATGAAACATATTCATTGTTTTAGGCTTTTAAGTCCCCCTATTTTCCTAAATCAAGTACACCATAAATACGAAGAAAATCTGGGCAAACCATATAAAAAAGGTGTACATAAAAACTATATAATATTTAACGTGAACAAACGAAATTCTAACTTACAATTTTCTTCTATCTTCATCCAAAAGATGATAATAACAAATTAAATTTTTAAATTAAGTGTAACTTAACTGACTGTAACTGACTTGCTTTTGCCGAACTAGTGGAGAGATCTGGTGAGCATAGCCATGTCTTGATAGCAGTCTGGGGCAAATTTTAGGAAAAATCAGTAAATTTTAACGATTATAATTTAGTTTCGATAATTATCTGGATAAAAAACTTAAGAATCATTTGTCAGATTTCGTAGAAGTTATCCGTTTCGAACTCAATTTGAATGATGACATTACTTAGTTTTACAGAACAAAAAATGTTTCCGTGGCTCAATGAAAATAGCACTTAGTTGCCTAACCAAAAAAAATAAATAAAAAAATGAGTATGAGCATATGCACTTGTACCCTAAAATAACGGAGCTCTTCAATTTTGTCTCTCGAACACTTGTCTGCAATGTTGATTATTGAATAATTTAGTGAATGTTGCTGTTGTTTTTGCAAGCTCACTTGCATATACGTGACCAGCGCATAAGCACATAAGTGGCCATATTAGTTTATAAGCATTTATTTTTGTAGGAAGAATATATGTGGGTATGGGTGTGTATAGATTGCGAGCTAAGTATTTGCTCATTCCAATGCTTTACCAAAAGTCACTACCAGATACTCCCACTTTCCCTCACACTAAATATATTTGCTTGCATATGTGCCTACAACAGCCTCCGACATATATACATACATATACTCATTTATAAATACATAAATTTCGTACATTTAAGCATTTCAGCTATATGCTTAAGCATTTTCCTTTGTGCAAATATTGAATATGTATGCACACACATGTGGAACTGGGGCTTCAACACATGCTGCCTGGTTTGTGCGCTTAAGCAGGAAATTAACAGCTACCTCCCCGAAATGTAGGCTAACAATTTTCTTGAAACATAAGCATAAAACAACACAAACAACCAATGCAAATATGTTGGTCTAAGAATATGGATTCAACTTGAATTGTTTGCATGGATAAACTGCCGAAAATAGAACTAAGGCGAAGCTTAGATTCCTCACAAGAAGGAATAGTTGCTGCCAACGCGCTCATACACACACAAATACACTCATGGATGCCCAAGCATACTGTCAGTCGAGCAATCTTAAGAGAAAGCATTGTTTTCGCATGCCTTCTTGGTTAATTAAAAATGTCTTAAGACCTTTGGGGACGAAGGTCTCATCATGCTCGTACACTCGTACGTTCCTCCGGTCGCTGGCTTGGCACTTTCAGCTCGAAAGGCCAAAAAGGACCTGCTCTTGTGTATTTCTGCAATTGGAATTTGTTGGAGTGCAAGTGTGGCCAAGCCTTTCACATATAGTATACATACATACAAACAAACATGTACCGCTCATGTGCTTAAGTACGTGTGAATGAACAGCGAGTTGAAAGCCAACTCTCCAGCGTACATGACTAAACGACAAGGAGAGTGGAGGCAGACGCCACCCATTCAATTATTACTCTGTCAACAATGCATTGAATGTGCGCCTGTCCTTTCCGGGAATAAGGTCAAAAGTGTTGGATGCTGCTAAATGAATTTAATTGGCTTGCGTGTCGAAATAAAAACATGTGTTTTTCCATTGAATTTCGAGCTGAAGGCATAAGTTTATATCTGTAGAGCTAATAACATTTAAATTGTTATCGAAATGTAGTCTGGTTAATTAATATTTGGGTGAGGACCTTGTTAGTTTTGATTGTTACATTTTAAGGGCTTACGAAATATTAAATTATTTGAAGAGTGTGGTTACAATTCATGTCATAATTTAATTTTTCGATAATTTAAAAAAGCTCAACAACTTTAAATTATTAAAAAATTAAGGGTTACCACAAAAATTTAAAAAATTAGGTTCGTATATAAAATAATAAAAAAGTTAACTTCGGCGGCATAGAAGCTATAATACATTTCTTTAGCAATACGGGAGTATACAAAGTTATTTATCTTGATTTTGATCGACTGAAAGATGGAAAGACGGATATGACTAAGTCGACTATAAATCAATATTGTATGGATGTTTTGTAAAAATTAGTTTTCAATCTAAACTTAGCTATTTTGCATGATGGCATGGCGCTGAGTTATGAAGAAAGGCTATCTATCCGTATTAGCATAATGTTCTTTAATTTCGGGTACTGAAAAATTATCAACCACTGTCGATTATTTTTTTATATTCATTATTTCATCAACAAGGTGTAATGGTCACAAAAAATGCTATGAAAAGCAGCCCCAAATAATTTCACTAAATTTCTTTACTACACAATTAACCTGGAGGCTCTCACTCCTTAAAAGCGCACTAAAAGCATATTTTGTGAACTTTTTAATTTGCTTGCGTCATCTATATAATTCAACGTCAATAATTTTGCTCCAAATTTTGATACTTTTAGCCCATAAAACTTTTTGGTAGGGAATCTCCCATGTAAGCCCACAAAGCGTATGGTTTCGACACTTAGATCCACTTAGTGCAAGGTTTGCATCTCCTGCCTTATATAAGGTGTACTTTTAAAGCGACAAAAATAGACCGATACGAACAGTAAGCGACACCATATTTTTCCCCGCTCTTTTGACCTTTCTTTCAGTAAGGTTTGCCATTTCGTCATGGTAAGCGCTGAGGCACATTTCTGGCTGAATGTCTTCGTCAATAAGCAAAACATGCGTTAGTGGTCAGACAGCAATCCACACGTACTCCATGAGTCACCATTGCATCCCGAAAAGATACGGTTCTTCCGTGATGATAAAAATTGGCACGTTACTGTGAATGGCAATCGCTACAGCTCAATGATAACCGAATTTGTTTGGCCTAAATTGAACGGACTTGGGCGATATGTGGTTCCAACAGGACGGCTCCGCAAGCCATATAGCAAATGGCCCAATCCATTGGCCGCCTCGGCCGTGCCATTTTTTTTTTTCAAAATTATTTTATTTATTGAATCTGCTTTTTCCTAAGGCCTAACAATATATAATAAAATCTTAAATCTATTTAAAAACTAGACAGGCTGAAGCAAGTGATTGAGTTGTTTTGGTGATACATTACTCCTCAGTACCCGGGCATATCTCTTCTTTTAAGACGTGTGCGATCGCAGGAATGTACCAAAGCATTAGCCAAAAGGTTTGGGGGATCACGGAGTTTAGATATATATTTAATTCTGTTGTCTTCTACTTCTTTTCTTACCATAGAAATACCAAGGTCTTTGTGGATATTTTCATTACGCATGTACCATGGCGAACACGTGATTGATGTAAGCATTTTTGATTGGAACCTTTGTATTATGTCTATATTAATTGCACAGGTTGTACCCCACAGTTGAATGCCATACATCCAAATCGGCTTTATGACCGCATTATATAAAAGCACTTTGTTGTCTAGGCTAAGTTTGGAGTTTTTATTTAAAAGCCAATTTTAATTTGCAGCTCTAATCTTCATCCATGTTATTTTACTAGAGATGTGTTTTCTTCACATTAGCCTTCTATCTAGGTGAATACCAAGATATGTTACTTCGTTCGCTTGGGGTACTAAAATATTGTTTATTTTTCTGCCGGACATATCTTTGGTCTTAGCGAAAATGTAGTATGCTTACACTTCTTTTCATTTACATTTATACGCCGGTTCGCTAGCCATTCTTCGACAGAACTTAAATGCTCCGCTAATATTCTTGATGCTAAAATGTGGCATTTGTTGAGGCTCACTATAGTTGCGTCGTCCGCAAAAGTTGAAGTTAATACATGTTCCATTTGACGGCGTTAGACTATTTTCTGTGGAGCTACATCAAGTCTATGGTCTATGCCAACAAGCCAGCGATGATTGATTAACTTCGTACGAATATCGAACGTAAAATTGCAGCAGTATCGGCCGATTTATGCTTGATGACCGTCGAAAATTGGGTTCAGTGTATAATTTCATTGCTATCCCAAACCATTTTTGTAGCGCTCTTATTGAATCCCCCGTTACTTATCCACCGCAGTCGTTTTCCGTCCTCTAAGTTGACTTTCGAACACGACCTAAACCCTTTTACACTTTAAAATATGTTGGTTTTTCCAATAAGCGAATTTTTTTAGTCACACGTTAATTTCTTTTGATCATTTGGCATTTTGCGCAAATTTCAAATACAAATCCAAAACACGACTATAATTGAACAGTGTTCAACACAATTTTATAAGCAATTATTATTAAAGTTTTAGTATCTACTTGATTTTTAGAGATGTTTTTTTTTTCAATTTTAAAGTTATATTGTCCGCAACTGCACACATCTATACATTTCTTTAGTTTTTATAAAGCATCGATGCTTACTATCAAACCATCGCAATTTTCTAATATAGCCGATCTGCAAAGGTAAAACATCAACACTTTTGTTTATATGTATGATTTCTTGTTTGCTCAGTAATTTACAGTGTTCGGTAGAGAGCTTACCTGAAATTTAAGACCGATACCAAAGGGTCCAAGCCCCGGCAATGGTCCAAATTGGTTCATATCCGAAATACATATTGAAAAGACCAAAATGTTGGGTATTTCTAATTTCTCAAAAAGGCTTATGTGGAATCAAACATACATTAATATTTCAATGAAAGATTATAAATGCGAACTGAGTCAATCCCATAAATTATTGATGATGAAAAGGAAAATATAAATCCGAATTGAACTTTGTGTATACAATTAAATGAATTAAATTTTGCAAAATTATATCTCATACTGTAAGTTCGTGTATTAATGTCTTTTTAATTTCCAACTAAAAAATAATCGACTCAATTCGATAATATAATTCCGCAGGCTTTTAGATTACAAAAATTTTAATTACAAAAACAACAACGTATGCAGCTTAAGGGAAATACAAATGGCTATATATGCAATAGGGTGACCTCAAAAAAAATTTTTTTTGATTGGTACTTGGTTCCTCGGTACTCGTCATTCATAATGATTTTTTTTCATTGAGCAATAAAATCCATAAGAAATAAAAAATTTTCTCAAAAATAATCAAACTTTAACTATTAATATCTTTTAAACGGTTGGGTTTACGAAAAAATCATACGAGACCTTTGTTGAGGGCATTCAATTTCCTACAAAATCTAAGGAACAAAATATTTTTTCAAATAGTTGGAAGCGAGATATAAATTTTTCTATCTGACAATAAGAAAAAATTTTAAACTTGCACCTTCCCGTTACCATTAAAAATTCATATTTGGATAGGCTTTCTTAGAGGTGTCTAGGAACCTATTTTTCCGAGAACCAATCGAAAAAAAATTTTTTTTTTTTAACCACCCTAATGTACAATATCATACTGATTTATACATTTATACATGCATATATAGTACAAATATCGAACTAAAACTTTGAGCACTTAAGCTTAATTTGTGAGAATATTTTATGAAATTATTTTGTATTTGTTTTATCTGAAAATAGACTCTTGAGCAACAAAAGCCTTGAAATAGTACGTAAAATGAAAATTATAATAATTTAATTGATTTGCATAGCTTAATAGCTTATTAGTTGTGTTTTTTCACACATACATGTGCTAAGTGAAGAGGTTAAAAGAAAAATATTTCTTCAAGCGTTAAAATACATATTGACTTTGTCGTATTAAGCTGCCTTTTGTAGTCGTTTTGTTTATCTAGATCTTGTTAGAGCATCAAAGAAGTGTATTTTATAATTTGCTATGATACATACTTAAATACATTTTTACAAGCATTGTAATTCAACCAATTACTGAAGATTTGTTATATCACATAAATTTATAAATACAATAAAACTTGATTCGTCAATTATTTGCTTTATGAGCTAATATTTACTACGTATAAATAAACGTACATACATATATGTAGGTGAAATTATTTACACGAAATAGTTATTAGCAATTTATATTAAATCGTTGTGGCTGTGCTTGACGCTAGCAATTATCTGCATGCTAAGGAGTATTACTTTTCTACAAGTACGTAAATACAGTTATTATCTTCTTCATTAGTCAAAGCTAATTACTACTTGATACTTGATTGAGTACAAATAAATATGTATAAAAGTAATGAATAAAGTTATTTACTAAGACCGGTTGTCATCATGGCTGCACATTTTTCACACAAAAAAAAACATAATCAGAATTAAATAATCTAAACTTTATTTTAAGTCACAACATTAAAACTTAAAAGTGATCAAATATTTGAATAACATAAAATTTAAGTAAGAAATCGAAAACTATTTCAAATCAAAGAATTAATTAATTAATGCTGGGCTAATATTGTCCTCGAGCGTTGCTGGTTGATTTACGTAAGCCTTTAATTTATCATATAACTAGAGAAAATAATGTAGCGGCGTTAAATTGCTTGATCTTTGACGATCTATAGTATATATATATAGCATATGTCGACGTGAAATACGAGGAAATAGAAGAAAGTTGGCCAACATCATGGCAATGATATTTCCTTCATTTTCAAAGAAATGGATCCCGATGATGCCGCCATACCACAATTTTTGGCGATGCAATTGCATTTCCTGAACAGGACGAGTATTTGACTCATCAAAATAGCGACATTATTGTTTTTTGACGAAACGATTATGCCAGAAACGGGCTTCATCTGAGACGATGATTTTGCGTCGTCCTTGGCTTCAATCATTACAATCTTATACGGATGCAAAGCCAAATCTATCAGCAAAATCCGCCACGTTGTTATTGTAGAGAGACTCCACTATGCAGAACGATGTTGAACCAATTGATTCAGATTCGCCTCAACACAGACCTGAAGGGCAGAGATTGCTGCTTTACTTCCGGGTTGCCTTTCATGGAATGGTGGCACACTATCGTGGAGATTACAATTGCGGCACCTGCGAGCTGAAAATTTGTAAAAAGTGGGGGCAGCCCCTTCCTTTATTAGGTTTAATGTACATGTCCACTAACGCTACAAAGCCAAATTCGCCTAGAAAAATTCATATAAGGACCCCTACCGACTTTATGAAAATGGATGAAATCGGAAGAAAACCCGCTCACTCCCCATGTAACGGTATTATTGAGAACTGTTAAAAGTGCAATAAATCAATGACTACACACGCCAGAGAATCTATATTCTACCTGCGAGAAGTTATGAGAAGGCCCTCTGGGAAGCGGTGTGAAAATTGGACGATGGGCGTGTCCACTTTTTGGTGACATCACATTTATCGGGACCGACCGACGAAAAATCGCCTAAATTTAATGCACAACGTTCCCCTTATATTTCTGTGTCACAGTGCGAAAACGGGCGAACTCCTGCTACAACCACGACTACTACCTATTATATTTCCATACTTCCAATTTATATATTCTTCATCTTTACTGGCGTAGACACCGCTTATGCGATTATAGCCGAGTCAACAACAGCGCGCCAGTCGTTTCTTCTCTTCGCTACGTGGCGCCAATTGGATATCCCAAGCGAAGCCAGGTCCCTCTCCACTTGGTCCTTCCAACGGAGTGGAGGTCTTACTCTTCCTCTGCTTCCCGCGGCGGGTACTGCGTCGAATACTTTCAGAGCTGGAGCGTTTTCATCCATCCGGACAACATGACCTAGCCAGCGTACCCGCTGTCTTTTAATTCGCTGAACTATGTCAATGTCGTCGTATATCTCGTACAGCTCATCGTTCCATCGAATGCGATATTCGCCGTGGCCAACGCGCAAAGGACCATAAATCTTTCGCAGAACTTTTCTCTCGAAAACTCGCAACGTCGACTCATCGGTTGTTGTCATCGTCCAAGCCTCTGCACCATATAGCAGGACGGGAATAATGAGCGACTTATAGAGTTTGGTTTTTGTTCGTCGAGAGAGGACTTTGCTTTTCAATTGCCTACTCAGTCCGAAGTAGCACCTGTTGGCAAGAGTAATCCTGCGTTGGATTTCCAGGCTGACATTGTTGGTGGTGTTAATGCTGGTTCCTAAATAGACGAAATTATCTACAACTTCAAAGTTATAACTGTCAACAGTGACGTGGGAGCCAAGTCGCGAGTGCGACGACTGTTTGTTTGATGACAGGAGATATTTCGTCTTGCCCTCGTTCACTGCCAGACCCATTTGAGTTGCTTCCTTGTTCAGTCTGGAGAAAGCAGAACTAACGGCGCGGATGTTGAGGCCGATGATATCAATATCATCGGCATACGCTAGTAGCTGTACACTCTTATAGAAGATTGTACCTGCTCGATTCAGTTCTGCAGCTCGAATAATTTTCTCCAGAAGAAGATTGAAAAAGTCGCACGATAGGGAGTCGCCTTGTCTGAAACCTCGTTTGGAATCGAACGGCTCGGAGAGGTCCTTCCCGATCCTGACGGAGCTTTTCGTGTTGCTCAACGTCAGTTTACACAGCCGTATTAGTTTTGCGGGGATACCAAATTCAGACATCGCGGCATAAAGGCAGCTCCTTTTCGTGCTGTCGAAAGCAGTTTTGAAATCGACGAAGAGGTGGTGTGTGCCGATTCTTATTTCACGGGTCTTTTCCAAGATTTGGCGCATGGTGAATATCTGGTCGGTTGTTGATTTACCAGGTCTAAAGCCACACTGATAAGGTCCAATCAGTTTGTTGACGGTGGGCTTTAATCTTTCACACAATACGCTCGACAGAACCTTATATGCAATGTTGAGGAGGCTAATCCCACGGTAGTTGGCGCAGATTGTGGGGTCTCCTTTTTTATGGATTGGGCATAGCACACTTAAATTCCAATCGTTGGGCATACTTTCGTCCGACCATATTTTACAAAGAAGCTGATGCATGCACCTTATCAGCTCTTCGCCGCCGTGTTTGAATAGCTCGGCCGGCAATCCGTCGGCCCCTGCCGCTTTGTTGTTTTTCAGGTGGGCAATTGCTATTCGAACTTCATCATGGTCGGGCAATGGAACATCTGCTCCATCGTCATCGATTGGGGTATCGCTGACATCACCGCCTTCCGCTTCCTTTGCACTTTCCGAAAACCAATGGTTTCGGTTGCAGCTGTACGTAAGGAGTTTGAAATGCCGTCCCACAGCTCCCTTATACCGAGTTGTAGACGAGTGCTCTCAGAGAGCAGGAGTGCAAGCCGAGTAGAAAATCGTTCGGCTGTCTGTTGTGATTGCAGCTTCTCGACGTCGAACCATCCTTGTGTTTGTTGGCGTGCGTTTTTTGCTATATAGTGGTCCGAGTCGATGTTAGGACCTCGGAGCGCACGCACATCTAAAACACTGGAGACGTGTCTTCCGTCTATCACAACATGATCGATCTGGTTGGTGGTTTTTCGATCCGGAGACAGCCAGGTAGCTTGATGTATCTTCTTATGCTGGAATCTAGTACTACAGATAACCATATTTCGGGCCCCGGCGAAGTCGATCAGCCTCAACCCATTTGGGGATGTTTCCTCGTGGAGGCTGAATTTACCGACCGTAGTGCCAAAGCTACCATCTTTGCCCACCCTGGCGTTGAAGTCGCCAAGCACGATTTTGACATCGTGGCGGGGGCATCTCTCATAAGTGCGCTCCAAGCACTCATAAAAGGCATCTTTGGTCACATCGTCCTTCTCTTCCGTCGGGGCGTGGGCGCAAATCAGCGATATGTTGAAGAACCTCGCTTTGATGCGGATTGTGGCTAGACGTTCATTCATAGGAGTGAATGATAGTACTCGGCGACGGAGTCTCTCTCCCACCACGAATCCAACACAAAACTTGCGCTCCTTTATATGGCCACTGTAGTAAATGTCACAAGGACCTACTCGCCTCTGTCCTTGTCCCGTCCATCGCATTTCTTGGACGGCGGTGATGT
>CM050323.1:24100810-24173818 GCA_027475135.1 Bactrocera correcta
TTTAACCTGCTACAGTATAAAGAACGAAGCTGCGCAATGGTCAGTCTCCATTCTCGCGGGAGCTTGAGCTCGTTGTTTGCAATAAGTGGTGGTTTGACTCACTGAGAGGGAGTCGGTGAAGGTGTTTATGGCTTCACTGTGAATAGCGGTCAGTGCATGTCTGAAGTTAGTTGCGTCTAAAGTCTGGTCGACGTATTGTCTTATGTCGTTGACGTAGTGGAGGAAAGACATCTTGGTGCTCCTAGGAGATGGTTCCGGTTCAAGCAGGTGACTGCAGGGACGATTTCTACGAAAGCACCTTAGAAAAAACTGCTAAGAGAGAAGTTCATTATGCTCCCTAACTGAGAGCATGCGGTCCTCACTGTGCAGATGTTCGTTGGGTGCAGATGTCTGTAGCTTTCTTGTCTGCAATTCACTGCATCCAGACGGCCATATTGGTGCGTGGAGCTAAGCACCGGCCGGCCGATTGCCTTGCATGTTGTTAACAACGTTTTTTGTCTGTTTTCTTTCTGCTACTGGCTAGCAAATTGAGAATTTTGTTGCGGCTCTGTACTTAGGCAATAATAACGGTCGTGTGAGGAATGCAGAAGCACAGGCTGTCAAATGCCACACTTAAAATCTTAAGGTTATTGACAATCTTAATTTTAGGGCATCGATTGAAATATTTCGTTAAAGTTTCCTTTCGTCCAGTTAGTGAATATGGTCACTGTGGGAGAGAGAGTTTAGTTCCGTGCTGCGAGAAAGCGAGAAAGGTCAAAGGACTCAATTTAAAGTTTTTACCTCGAAACGGTAGTTCCGCTCAGGTCTTCGGGTCCGAAGAGGCATGGCCATTGGATTTCAACTCGGTCATCTTGTCCCTTCTGGTTAGACAAATCCTTGAGAGTAGTCCAAAGCTTACTAAAGCCGGTGAGAAAGCGCTTTTTTTGTTTTTTGAACTCTCTCATAACTTATAATTGGTTTACACAAATCTAGAAGGAATTAACATACTTATCGCCTGCTAAGGGATATACATGTATGAAATATTACAAAAGTAATATCTGAGTTTCAACTGATTCAATAAATTAGTACATAGCTTATAATACCATTTATTTTATTATTAAGTTTGCGTCTGCTAGAAATATATTTATGTACTGCTTAAGACACATTCTGCTTCTGTTTAGATTTTAATATTTTTCTCTAAGATTTTTGAATTTATTTTATTTTCAGGCAACTTTTATCACCAAATATACAACAAAAACATTACCATGTGAGTGGTTATCAGGTGGATGGTAATCGGCATGTAAGTATCCCACTCTCAATCTATACATATACACCTACCTATAAATGTAGAACACAGAATATTTTATTTAAGAAAAGTGAAGCGTCTTTATGAGCCTAAAATAGTATCGCACAAGCGTGTGGTATAAACACAGAAAAGAGTAGGCCTTTACGCCTTACGATATAAATATGAATGCCAGTCTTGACGAGTTTTATTTTTATCTTTCTACGAAAATAAACTCAAGCAAAAGTGGCTCGTTACCTAACAATTGATGAACAATATGTTGTGCGGCGGCGAAAAGTTATGCTACCGTGAATATTTAGGTTGAAATGCGAAATTTGCAGCGACGTACATACCTGTTTATTCTTGTGCACACATACACGCACAGTTTCGCCTTTCATACGGTAACGCTATCCTATTTGAAGCCTGAGCTTTTGACACGCGACTCACAACTTTGAGCGTTGGTGGCATGCACATACATACATACCTTCACTCAATTTACTTTCTTCACAATTATTTTTCGATGTAACATACTTGTATTTCTCCATACCTCTTCTTACGCCCCCGCCTGCTCATTTTATTTGGAGTCTGAGCTCGTTTTGCTTACTTGTTATGATTATTTTTCTTACACTTGACTTTTGATTGAATTTCACAGCGGAAGTAGCAAATTGCGAAACTTGAATTTCAATTACTTTCTCAACGTAAACACAAGCATTACATAGTGCTCATATATATGTACATATATACATTACACACGAAACTTTATTGAGCTGACATAGCCGAATCTCTGCACGTTTGGAGCTTAGGCAAGTTTGAGAGATATTTAGAAAAATCACTTTGATTGTTTTGAAAGTCTCCAATTCCTTTTGTTTTTCAGCTGACGTTAACTAACAGTCAGTAAAACTTAAATAAGAAATCTAAAAATTAAATCAGCTGAACGTGTAGTGTTGGCGGTTTATAAAACGCCTAATGGTTGCATTGCATAGGTTTCTAAGGATTTTTTTATATATGTATGTTACAAAATTCAAATTTCAAAAGCCTTCTAAGATACCTTTGAAGATTTTTTCAGCGGCGTTAGAGTTCTAAATATAGTATATATGCAAATAAATTCTTTAAGAACTTCAAGCATTTCTAATTTTCCAAATATTCCATAAGTGGAACGTGGTCCTCAGGTGAATATAACAGTCTGAACTTACTTTTTTGGAATTGTTTTGTTTTACAGATTTTTATTTTTTTTTAAGTACGATCTCCAACATTCAAAAATCTAACTGTAGTATATAACATTTCTAAAGGCTTTAGTCTGTAGGTGTAGTCAGTAAAGAGGTGGTTTTTACAAAGTTGACGGCTTAGGTTGTGAGACAATAACAATTTTATTTTTCGATTACTATTGTGAATGAGTTTATTTTGAAAGTGGCTCTAATTCATAAGAGCATACTTTAGAGTATAATATTTAATACCCGTAACTCGATAAGTTTATGATACTCACAATTGCTTCTTACCTTAACTACCCCATTCGAAGGCAATATTCGAATTTGATAAGTCTGCGGATGAGTTTAATCGACACTAGCAACTATCTGCTTTTACTACTGATATACATACATACTGTTTATATATACATACATATGCATATACTGTGATCATATGCTTTAAATATATGTACATATGACTAAGCATATACATTTCATCGCCCTCATATTCTGATAAAAGTTACAAAAGCACACCCATCGTCTACCCTTAGATAAGTGCCATGCAATATCAGCAGGTCACGTCCCACGTTGAGCATATGTCTGGAGAGAAATTTAATAATAAATATCAAATTTCGCACGTGTCTTATTTTTATTTATTGCCTTGCGAGCACTTGCCGTAAATACCAAACAATTACTATATTTATTAATACACTTGTGCGTGTAAGTGATTTGAATTGCTAGCGGCGCCGGTGAGCAGAAGGAAAGTTTAAGCATCCACTTCTATCTGCAAAGCTTCACAATTACTAAATATTGATTGGAAATATATTTTATATACACAGGTTACTAAGTAGAATAGTGTGGGTTGATTTAACTGAAAGTAAAATCGAAAACGGCCTATGAGTGCCTCATAAATAGATCTCCTAGCACATCAGTTACCATATTTTTCCTTCAGATTTGTTAAGCAGTGTCATTTGTACTTTGAGCACTTTTCATTTAGTTGGAAAAGGTGGCAGCCACATTCTTCATAGAGCCATTATTTATAATTCAGTTACATTTGTAAAGAAAAGTTAAGCTACTTGCTTATCGAAAATACATTTGACTACTATTGGCGCGTGAGTCAAGGATAAAACAATCCTTCAGATTAAATAAAAATTTATAGCGGAAGAGTGATTTGACAGTCTTCAGTTCTTGGCATAAGCAGACAATTTAACTGAATCTGATTAGTGGATTGCGAAAATGAGGTGAAATATGAATTGGATGATGAAACACCATTTCCATTATAAAGAGCTGTATTTAGGACAAGTGGGTCGAACTAAGTATTATTCAAAGAAAAGGGCATTAAACAGATTTTCAAAAACACCCAAATCATAGCTGATAATTGATGGCCTCATGTGCTTCAATCACTTTTCGAGTTCTTATAGCGACTTTTTCTTGAAATACGACGAATTCTGAAATAAAATTATCCAACTATTTAAGCAGCAATGCCGAAGAGAGCTCTACCTTTGAAATTGGATATAGTTACAGGTGTTGAATCGCCTACCACGGCGTAGATAGTAATAAACAATGTAGTTTTGAGTCTTAATTGGCAGCAAACATACTTTTTTCGCAAAGCATCCTTTTGGAGATATAATCAATCTTGCAATAATATCTCAAACAAATACTATAGTTCAGTCGAAAGCTTGCCGAAGTTTAGCAGTTAGGCCAATAGAGTTATGAAATTGCTATTTTGAGGTCCAACGATATGTTATCTGCTTCATTAATGCTATCTAAGGTAATGATTATTTATTCTCCTTAAGTTAATTTTCTTGTTTTTTTTTTCATAAAAAAAATATCAGCCCTCCTTATTCACTTTCTTTCATAGTTATCCATTTGCGTTTATAGTTTTGCCAAAACTCTTTTGGGTGTTTTTTCATTTACAATTGAATCTAACTAATTATTTTGGTGATTTTTTAAGGAAAATTTGCTGAGTGTATACCCTTTTTGAATTATCACTAAACTGACATCTTTATAGACTCCATACAGTACAGTGTTCGTTGCTTCTCGTCTAGTATCTCACAATAAGTATCTTATTCTACAACTAGTAGAAAGTAACCGAAATTACTTCAATAAATCTGAGAAAGGTATACCACAATAAATATTCATATATATTATATTTATACACAAGCATAACGATTAGGTTTAGAAAAGCTCATTGGAAGCACGTCACGTCAGGTTAACCTTTCAAATATGAAAAATAGCCCATATTTATGCCAAATCACTGTCCTTCAATCTATATTTATGCATTAATTTGCGTGATAATCTTGTTTTTTAATAATTCATTTAATATAATATAACCTTATCTGATTTGCTACTTTCTAATGCAATACTACAAGATTACTTTGCACACGACTAGCTTACAAAGTATATATCTAAAAAATATACCCTAAATACCGAGTTATACCCCGGTTATTTATTTAAACACACAAACATTATATTTTAAATGATATTACTATTTCTAAGCTTTATAAATGCCAAGTAAGAAACCCTTTCTTGATTGACGGTCAATTATGCACGCACACAAACAACCAAATATATTTGGACACATGCAAATAAAATAAAATTTTCAACTCTAAATAGCAAATACGACTGACATGAGATTTACTACTGTCCTACTTCACACACGCATATACACACAGAGACACCCATGCGTTCAGTGACTTAACGAATAATAAGAAAATCCAGTAATTTGATGAATAGCTGATGACCTTTAGATGCTTACACGCACCGCTGCCCGGGCAGACATGTGTAAGCAAATGTAAAATGCAAAATAATTCGCAGCAAAAAACGCCGAGCGAAGGCAAGAGTTGAAAAGAAGTGGTGATACACAAAAAGCAAACACACGTGCAGGATGGGCAGACTACAAAGACCCAAAATATACAAACAAACACTCAAATCTACAAAATATACCCAAACTGCGCGTGCAGTGTGTGTGAACATATACATAGACAAGTGTTCATATAAATGTGTGTACATGTAGTTGTATGTGTTTTGTTGTGTTTGTATGTAAACTACGTTTACACCGACGCATATTAAAGCGGGCGCTTTTGAAACGTTTAAAGTTTCTACTACAGAGTACATCAATGTAGGTTGCGTATACGCTGTGTCGAACATGTAGGTGAAGTGTTGGCCGGACATAAAAATGAAGGGAAATGGAGTCTAAGTTGGTGAAAAATAGCCAAGTTTGTGCGATTTTTACAGCTATTCAGCATTCGTCACTTCATTTCGAAATGTGTTTGAATGTATGTTTGTTATTGTATTTTTTTATACCCTTCACGGTTTGTAACAGCTATAGGAAAACGTCGGAGAACACATAAAATGTGAAAAAAAAAAAACAAAATTGAAAAAAACCCCGATCGAACGAAATAGCCCGAAAAAAATTAAGAAAATATAGTGGTAAGGTTTACGTGGCCACGAGTGTATATTATCTGCGTGATGAGTAAATTCGTGTTTGTTTAAGGAAAAGATTTCAGCATCGTAGCACATATTGTTCATATTGAAGTTCGCTTGTTTTCTTCTTGGCTTTATTTTCTGTGAGCGCCAAGCTCTGCTCTTAGATTTATTTATGCACTAAAAAAACTGCGAGTTCAAGAAATGCGCTTCAATAAACACGAAGGGCAGACCTTTTTTACGGCTTTTGTGCTGTCATTTCCTTTAATAAAATATATGTATAGAAAACTGTATGCACACACTTACAATTCATATGTGGATTTTTTGTTAGGCAAACCTATGAATAAAAATTATGCTTGATTTGGAATGGAACGTGTGCTTCCTGAATTCCCTCATTGGAATGGGGTAAACAGCATATTTCGGCGCATTTATGTTTTGCTGATGAACCGGGTGGTTAACAGGCAACAAAAGAAGTGGTGAACGCGTGTAAGAAATCAAAACTTCAAAACTTAAACACACCTGTGACTGTGTGTGCGTTTATAAATATATGTACTTATAGATGCACATAATAAATAAAATCTGCTTGTAGACAGTTGCATGTAGGTGAGTGCGAGTATGTGTTTAGGCAATCAGTTTGCTACTAGACAGTCGCTTACCTTTCGCTATGCGGTCCCTCTACAATGTGGCTTATGCAAGATATTTGCCAAATATACAAATCTCATCAAATGCGAAGGCAGAGATTCCCTATTACCCAACCCGGCAGCACATAGACACACATCTCTACTTAAAAATACATACACCTTGCTGTTTCGCCCATTCCGCTGTCCAGCCGACTTGTCTGTTTGTCTTTCGGACATCGGTTCATCGGGTCGGCGTGTGCAAAACGTTTAGTTGCCTGCTATAAATCTGTGCTGGTGACTCGGACACACACGCTCCACACCTAGGTGTGTGTAGACAGTTTTTTATGAGAAGTTAGTAAGCAAAGTTTTCACCCTGCTAGTATGCAGCTCAAATCCCTGAAGCTCTCCACCACCCAGCAGTGAAGTAATCCGACGACTGGCGGCTTGTGTTATGTGTATGTGTAGGCATGTCTGCATGTAGTTTGGTAGGCATATATGTATATTCAATCAAGTTAGCTGCAGCGGCAATGGCAGCATTTTCGTCGCAAACCTAAGTGGCGCAGAAATTAAATTAAAAAGGAATCCAAAGCGTTTTTCTTCCATTTATCCTTGCTGCTGTGCTTTCTCATGTTTACTTTACATATTTGGATTCGATTTATTTGAGATATAGTATATGTATAAAGTCTTTTTTTACTTACTTCATTTCGAATTTATTTTGATCTTTACCTACCTCAGAACTTCGACGACAAAATCGAAAATTCTCAGCGTTGACGGTGGTGTTCCTAACGCAAATGTACATATATACATATATACATAAACCCATAGAAAAACGTATGCAAACACATGTAGGTTGAAACTCCTGCACAACCATGTATGTTTGTATACATATATGTATTAGTTTCCTTTGCTCTTTTCATTCAGCAGGCAATGAGCAGCAGAGTATTAAAAGATACTCCCACACACCACCGTGCACGTGTGTCAGCAGGTATGTGGGAATGTTGGTGGCTGTTGCTTGCATGTCCGCATGCCAAAATCAAAGATCCAATTGAAATGGGGAAATTAGATTGGCAAATAATTTAATTTCATGCAAGCAAGTATGGGTAAATGTCTACAAAGGGATTTTTCATTATTTCTAATTGAACATGTATACACACACACTCCCACACATACATATGTAGGTACGTAATAAAAATATTGAAAATTGTTAATGATCTATACTATGCCATGTAAGTGAAGACTAGCGTAAAATTAGAAAAGAAGTATTGAACACTAATATTTCGCAACAATTTCTCATAACTGCTAGTGTCACTAAGTTCGTAAGACGCAGACCGAAGCGTTAGAGACCCTAAACTATATACATATGTATGTACAAGGTTCGTCGCAAAAGAAACAGAACTTTTTAAATATAACTGTTTCTGTTGGCGCCACTGATTGGTGGGTATATGAAATATAAGATTTGATATCTTGTTGACATTTCGTAAAAGTTTTAAGACAATTGGATAACTACAATCGATGTTATCGATCAAAAAGTGACAGCAGCTTATGGTCATCGGTCGTAAAATGAATTTTGAACAAAGAGTAAATCTTAAATTTTGTTTTAAACTTGGGAAAACGTTTACTGAAACATTTCAAAAGACGAAAAAAAATTTATGGTGATCAGTGCCTATCCCGTTGTAATGTGCATGGGTGGTTTAAGCGATTCCAAGAAGGTCGTGAGGGCCTTGATCAGAAGTCACCGAAAAAAAGTCGTCTTCAGAAGTAAAAAATAAAGACAATGCTGATTTTTTTTTTTACGATTCCGAGGGTATTGTACACCGGGAGTTCGTCCCACCTGGCCAAACGATTAATGCTGTATTTTACCTTGGTGTTATGAAGTATCTTTTGTCACGCAATCGTCGTGCTATTATTAACCATTAAACTCTCACTGATTTTTACCTATTTGGAAAACTTCATTTGCGCATCAAAGGACACTGGTTTCAAGACATTTTAGCAATCCAAAAGGCGACGACCGATATTCTCAAGAACATTCCGAAAAATGACCTTAAATACTAATTTTAAAGGCTAAGCGCTGTATCGAAGCACAAGGAAACTACTTTGAATAAAAAAATATAACTTTTGAAAAATACTAATATTTTGTTGTTTTTTTAAACGTCCTGTTTCGTTCGCAACAACCCTTGTAACTAAATGATCACCCTAATGTGCGGAGTCGATTTAACAATACCCGTCTGTCTGCCTGTCTATATAAACTCGAACATGTCCCTCAGTTTATTGAGGTACAGATAATGCTTTGGACGTCATTTTCTTCCCAAGAAGCTGCTCATTTGCTAGAACCGATCTCGTTGCCGAACTACTAAAGGGTATAGGCATCATACAAACTGAACGATCAAGATTAGTTCTTCTGTGGGAAACTTTTTAATTTAAAAAGGGTTTTTTTTTTTTTTTTTTTTTTTTTTTTTTTTTTTTTTTTTTTTATAGTAGGAGGAAGCATCGAAAGCCGGAGTGCGGGACTTTAATCCGCTAAACCTAACCTACTCCCACCTCATGTCTCTCCCACGGGACCACTAAAGTATTACTTCATGGGAGAGAAGAAGACGTTTAAGTCTCCTCTAATGCACGGACTGACTGACGCCTAATCTGTTCTAAATGTCTCAACTTTGTCATAATCAGGTTTGCCGCTCTGCTGACAGCTTTCCACTTTACAGAGGACTCACACATATGTGCAGTCAAACTTTCCACCGTGATACTACCTCCCAGGGTGGTTTTCAACATTTCCCTTATACTTGAAAACCGTGGGCAATAAAAGAATACGTGTTCAGAGTCTTCTATACACTCTGTACACGCCGGACAGTATTGACTAAAGTCATGACGATATTTGAATAGATAGCTTCTGAAGCATCCATGCCCACTGAGTACTTGCGTAAGGTGGAAATCCAGGTCTCCATGTTTCCTACCTATCCACGAGTGTATGTCCGAAATCAGTCGGTAGGTCCACCGTCCTTTGCATGAAGTTTGCCACCGCTGCTGCCACATTGCAATGCTTTTTATTCTCTCTTCTTTTTTTGCTGTAGTAGACTTCTCTGCTAAGTTATATATTCGCGCGAATTCGTCACCCTGGATGTCAATCGGTGCCATACTGGCTAATACCTCAGCAGCGTCATTTGAAATGGTTCGGAAAGCACTTATCACTCGTATTGCTGAAAGTCTATGCACAGTGTTAATTGGTCTAGCATATGATTTTGTTTCTAGCGCCTGTATCCATATTGGAGCCGCATACAGGATCACTGAACTTATTGCCTTAGCTATTAAACATCGTCGGCTGGAACGCACACAGCCTTTATTTGCCATCATTCTAGACAACGCATTATATATTCTATTTGCTTTACTTGTCGCATTTTCCAAGTGTTCTTTGAACTTGAGTCTTGAGTCCACTATTACCCCAAGATACTTCAACTGCGGCTGTGAAGTAATCTCACATTCACCGATGGTCAGCGATATTTTCTCCTCAATTTTCCTTGAGCTTATGAGCAAGACTTCTGTTTTCTGCTCAGCCAGCTCTAGACTCATGGTAGTAAACCATCGGCGCAGACCATTTATGCTGTCATTGCACTTGATCCGGAGGTCATCCAGATGTTTAGCTACAGCTACCACTATGAGGTCATCCGCATAAGCGATTGTTTTCACATTTTTTGATTGCGGTATTCTTAACACCCCATCGTACATCAGGTTCCATAGCAGCGGGCCTAAAACAGAGCCCTGCGGTACTCCACTGGAGATAGTGTAGCTCTGAGTTCCCTCGTCCGTCTCGTATAGCAATCTCCTATTTTGGAAATAACTCATTATAATATTTATCAGATACTGAGGAGCGTGTATATCATGTAGAGCTTTTATTATATTTGCCCACTTTGCGGAGTTAAACGCATTCTTCACATCCAGGGTTATTAGCGCGCAGTATTTTTTCCTACCACCTTTCCATCTTTTTCCGCTTATTGCACATTTTGCAGTATCAACTATTTCTCTTAGTGCGTCAATAGTGGACCTCTTTTTAATGAAGCCGTATTGTCTCTCTGATAATCCGCCGGCTTTTTGGATTGCTAACTCCAAGCGGTTTCTTACAATGCTTTCGTACACTTTCCCAATTGTGTCGAGCATGCAAAGAGGTCGATAAGATGAAGGTTCTTCTGGTGGCTTTTTTGGCTTTGGGAGTAGAACCAGACGCTGTATCTTCCACGGATCAGGGAACACCTCTTCTAATATACACGCATTGTACATGTTAACAAATAAGTTGGGTCTTAGAGTTATGGCTTCTTTAAGGGCTCTATTTGGTATACCATCTATTCCGGGCGCTTTAGAGTTTTTGATTTTTTTCGCAACAGCCAAAAGTTCGTCTTCTGTGACTAATAGGGGTGGCTCCGTAGCTTCGTTTCGTTTAGTATAGGAAATGGAGGCATGTGTCGGGAATAACGCTTCGACAACATTTTTCATAAAGGATGCGTTCTTAGGTTGCTGAGACTTATGTTTAAACTTTGACATACAAATTTTGTATGCCGTTCCCCAGGGGTCTATGTTCGCCTCTTCACAGAGCTTTTCGAAACAGGATCTCTTACTACGGATAATGGCTGACTTCAGGAGCTTTTTCTGATATTTAAATGATTCTCTGAGGCTGATTTCGTTATCACCTCCCTGGTTACGCTGGTGGCGGCGTCTAGCTGAGTGACAGAGCTTCCTCAGCTTGGCGATTTCGTCGTTCCACCAGTATACCGGTTTCCTAATTATATTGTGTCTCGTCCTGCGCATAGTTGCATCGCATGCTGCAACTAGCTCCTTCTGCACAGCGGATACTAAGTGGGCGGCGTCTTCGCCTGATGCCTTTGCCACACTCCAAACACTCTCAAAAACGCCAGTATCAAAGTCTTTTTGCCGCCAGCTTCGTTTTCGACAAGTATTTCTACGACAGAGTTCCGTTTCCTGGGAGAGCGAAACTTCGGCAATTATAGCCATGTGGTCGCTATTTGTATACATGTCTGACACCTTCCACTTTATATGCCTGCTAAGCGCGTCGTTAGCAAACATTAGGTCTATTATTGATCCTTTATTTCCCTTTTGAAAGGTATTTTGTGTCCCACTGTTTATAATCATAAGGTTTGATTGACTCAAGAATTCTAAAATGAGGCGACCACGATGGTTTGTAATTCTACTACCCCAAGCAGTAGACCATGCGTTGAAATCTCCCGCTATTATTATTGGCGATTTGCTTCTGATTTCTAGAGACAACTCCAGGAGAAAATCGTCAAATTCGTTAATTGTTGCGCTAGGTCGAGCATAGCAGCTTACAAAAAATATTCCTTGTATATTCGCCCATGTAAAGCCATTATGGGTTTCTTTGGAGCGAGATGTGAAGGCTTGTCCTTTGCAGGCCCATATTGCTGCTTTGCCACTTATATCTTTACGCCAAGTGCTTTCCGACCGTTGAGAATATTGTTCGCTTAATATGGCGACATCTATGTTTTCTTCTAGCACCGTCTGTTTTAGAAGGTCTTGTGCTGCAGCGCAATGATTGAGATTGAGTTGCAGTATCTTCATTTTTCCATTGACTTCAACATATCTGCGTATTTAGGACAGGCCGTACTCAGAACAGAGTGTTCCCCTTTGCAGAGCATACAGCTCGGGGAATTCGTGCATGTCTTAGCCATGTGACCTGCGGTTCCGCAACGAGTACAAAGGGATGACCTATCAATGGGGCTCCTACATTTGTGTGCAATATGTCCTAGTTCGAAGCACCTAAAACAACGAGTAATAGGTGAAAATTCCCGGAGACGGCAAATAGACCACCCAATTTTTACTTTACCGCACTTAAGCAAAGTTTTGGCATCCTCAGCCCGTAGGCATATAAGCGCAATTTGAGTGCCACTTCGAGTTTTCCGCAAATTTTTTATATTTTGCTTCCCCAGGTTTTGGATCCCACACTCCTTTTGTAATGCCTCGCAGATTTCTTCAGGGGTGGTTATCTCATCCAAGTCTTTGCACATAATGGTAATATTATGAGTTTTTGGCTGTATTACGGCCATATCTCCAATAACTCCCTCTAGTGCGCTTTCGAATGTATCAGCTCTCTTTTCTGTTTGACTTTTTAATTCGATTAGTAAGTCTCCTTTGAGGGTTTTTCTAATATACCTCACGTTTGAACCCAGTTCTTCAAGGCCGCTGTCGCATTTTATTTTTTTCAGTATATCCGCATACGATGCTCCATCTTTTTTTGTTAAGATAATAGCGTCTGGTTTCGATCTGATTCTCTTCTCAATCGGTTTCTTCTTTCTGACAACGTCTACCCATTTTTCGCCTGCGGGCTTGTCTCCCAAACTGTCTTTGTGCATGCATTCAGTGACCTCACTATATGTTGCTTGCACTTTATGAATCATGCTTTTCTGCTTCTTTGTTGGTGGCAAATATCCACCAAAATAATTTAAAAAGGGTACTATAGTCTATCTGCACTGTGTGGTTTATACAATACTTACAAATCTTGCTATAAATTATAATTTATTTAGTTTTTTTCTAGAAGCTGTTGCTACAGTCTTGCTCGCTTTTTTTTAAGTTAAAAGTGAAGAAATTGTAGTAATAACAGCTATTGTCCAATTTAATATCATTTAAGTATCCTCTGTGACCTTTCGCAGTTGAATGGAGCCGAGTTAGTGGTATATTTAACAGGTCAATTTGAAAGTCCCCGGCCTACCATAGTAAACCATAATTTTTGCAAAGTTTGTTTTATTTATTCGTCATAGTTCATTTCATGCTGATACGCTGGTTATAGCGATGTTCATATTGTTAGAATATAATTTTTGTAATACGATATTTCCTTTGCTAAAAAACTGGGCTCAGTTTCGGTGATCACCTCTTCATTCGCCGGACATTTCTTCCTGGAGGCATTTTTTTGAAATCTGAGAACAGCAAATAGTCGCTAAGGACCAGATCTGGAGAATACCGTGGCTGCGGAAGTAATTTGAAGCACAATTTATAGACTTTTGCAGTCGTTTTCACTGACTTATGTCACGGTGCATTGTTTTGCGGAAACAGTACCTAACTTGCAGATGCCATATCCTTGTCAGCTAACTACTGTGCTTTTCCACGCCATAGAGCGGACTCATCGTGTGCAGTTCACTCGGATCACTGTCGATTGGACTTCGGAGTGAAATGATGGGCGCATGTTTTATCTTTTATCGCATTTTGATGCAAGGTCTGAGGTTCCGAATCATCAACTCGTGCTGTTGTTGTTGTAGCGGCAGAATTCTGCCGAGTTGACAGTCCTTGGCCGGATAAAAATCCGAATCCGTTCCGGTTACGTAGACCCGACTGTCGTGGGAACGTTCATCAACTCGTCGTTGCTTTCGGTCTATCTACTTTGTACAGAGCTTTCTCATAATCAAATAATCGTGAATAATGCGTGATGTACACGTTCAGTTAATATCTTTTGAGTGCCTGCTATCTCGAACAACTTCATTTTACTTTCATCCAAAATTATTTTGCTGACTTTTTTGTTGTTTTCGTGGGTAGTGGTGTTACCCACTGCCTTCGCCGTCTCACCGTGGTGCTAATTTTACCACATTTAAACTTAGCATACCAATCATTGAGGCTTAATTTTTCTAGGGCAGTGTGCGGAAAGTCGCCACCAAGCCTAGTATTTGCTCAGCAATATTTTTTCTTCTGTGTTTTCACACATTTTTGAAGTTGTTCAAAATCTTCTGCATACAGTAATTTTTATTTCAAGCATACTCTGCAGTGAAAAATCATAAAATAAGCACTACTCCGTGTTCAGGTTTGGTTGACAGAGAAATATTCCCAAAATTATATAAATTCAGATTCCCAGCAATTGCTACGACTTTAGGGAATTTACGCAAATTTCTGTATGCAAGTCCTATTTAAAGGGTTATTAGCGCATTATGCTCGAAAAAATATAATTGTTAATATTATTCTTCTTTTCGAAGGAACATAAAATTGTTATTTATATCTTATCTTTCGGGATTGGGATAATCTTGGAAACAAATTCCTAAATTTCAATTTTGAAAAAAATAAGTCTTAAGAAAAAGTTTAAAACGAGAATATGATAAACCAGTGTTACCAGCCAAGCCGGCATTATATTGACAGAACCACTGTTGTTATGAATCGCTCACCAAATTTTCGTCATAATAAAAGGATGAGCAAAACAAGTATGCGCTGTTGAGTGCAATCAAAATACGAATCATATAACTAAGAAACTATTCGTGAATGAAAGTTAGCTTCGGTAGGCCATTCAGAATTGTTTGCACTTGAAATTCGTTTTCGAATTTTTGTTATGTTTCCTACCTTGCACCTTAATCAAGAAAACAAACTCAGAAATGTAATTTGCCAAATATACTAAACATAAATCTTAAAAGCAGGGGTTTACTTTGACAACTGCTAGATTTTTATTTTAGTTTTTATTTTAGTTGAATGTCACCTATTCCACTAAGAAATTATACGCCATAAAAAGTATGTGTGTCAACTAAAATAAAAACCGTTTTTCAGAAGTTTTCAAAAATTAAATTTGATACTAATTCTTCAAATTGTGAACGTATACATTGTACTGGCCACAAAGAGGCTTTAGCATTTCTTATATAACTCTGCTGGATCTGCAGACCTAAACCTAAGGTATTTTAGATTACATTCTTACCGAGCCAATCCAACTTAGCAGTTATAATGAAAAACAATATATTGATATTTGTATATATGTTTATAATATAAGTTAATAAACAAAATATACATACTGCCTTTCAATGTGATCATTCAATTCAAAATTTCAAAACGTTGCCAGCAGCAAGCACAATTAGTAACCACAAATGCTTAACCACACATCGAAAGTGATATGATATAATATTACGCATTATTACAAATGATTAAATTTGCAATATTATTATACATTCAATGGCAACATTTATGCTGCTATATTTAATTAAATTTGCATAAAAGCATTTTACATTTTAAAGCTCTATCCACCTATTTATCCGTGTTCATTTATTATGGATTTGTGGTTGCACTTGCTGTCGCTTTTAATTATTTTGCTTTTGTTACAATAAATTAATTGAATTATATTTCTATTTTATTCTATATCTCTACACTCGCTCTCTTTTGCAGGACATTGAGCATTGCTATTACCATGGCACCGTTAAGGACTATCCTGGTGCTAGCGCCGCCTTCCATACGTGCAATGGTGTCAGCGGCGTCATACACATCGGCAACGAAACATTCGTTATACATCCCTTCTATGGAGGCGATCTTTCGGTACGTAATCGAGACCAAATAACGGTCACCAAAAATGTATATATTTAATTTACTGCAAACATTTTTATGTAGTCAAAATAAATACTTTTTTTGTGAATTTTTTTTTAATTCTCATAACCAGGAGAACGTCGCAAGCTCTTGCTTTGTGTTTTACTGTCCTCAAAAATCCGCTTTAAGTTGGCGCTTTAAGATTTCGTTATGTTAGCAAATCCTTTACGATTTCACATACATATGTTCGCGCTGAATCGAAAATGTTTTACAGCCTTCGCTTATCCAGTTTTTATTATGCCGTCGTTTTATGGCATCTTTCTTCTGCCACTGTGTGCTGTGCGGTAGCCACATTTTCACGCTCAAATGCCGACAATCGGCCTGAATTTTGATTTATATCTGCGTCTAAGCGAAATCGGCATGCAAATGCGCGCACACACACACATACTCACACGCAGAACAATTTATTTCCACACTGTGTTCGCCAACATTTATCCACAGATCTGTTTTTCAATTGTGAACTTTAAATAAAATCCGCATTTATATCCAGCGTAAGCTGCAGTCCGTTGTTAGAAACAGACTTTGGTTCGCTTGATTTCAATTTCAGTCTTCTTCTGCACTGAGAGAAAACAGTTGGAGCACGCGTTTTATAAATATTGCTGTTTTCTTTACAGGCATGTCATAATTAATTGCTTAATTTATTGGTATGAAATTTTCATTTAAAATATTTTGGAAAAAAATTGTAAACTCTTATATATCCATCGTAAAAATGTTTTGAAAGAAACTAATTAAAGTAAGAAATTTATATTCCTCGAAAGGGTGTTAAAAATTCGTTTGGGGGGGGAAAAACCACACGGAGCCATGTCTTGTGTATAGGGTGTTTGATCGGTGCTATTCATTATGTTGCATTAACATCGTGTAAAATCCATTAATTGCTTTTCTACAATTCCGGCCGTTTTCACTTAATCGTTTTTCCTTTCGGAACAAATTTATGATCCATCAAACCATGAATATCGAAAAAACATGGAGCATCCCCTTGATTTCTGATCGACTTTGGTGTGTTTTGTTTTTGCTTCGGCTCGTTTTTTTCCTCCATTCTGATGATTGTTGCCTTGTCTGCAAATCAAAATCATAACCCTATATATCATTAGCAGTTATAATGCTCTCCTTGAATGTGGGATCGTAATCAACCAAAAAGTGCAGCTATATCGGGACGAGTCGAGGAAGAATGCCTTTCATACCTAAAATATTAACCAAAGTCATTCGAAATGTGTCGAGCTGTCTTGGCATTTCTACAACACAATACTAACGACTTTCAAGCACCATATCCTACACTTTTTAACATTTTCACCAGTTGAAAGGTCGAAGGTCGTCCATAATGAGCCATGTCTTCAACGATCTCTCGATATTCTTTGAAGGCTTTATACAAGTCCTATAACATTCGAAATCCTAGGAATACAGTAGACGGATGAAAGTGAATAAGAGGTTGATATATCTACGCCGAAGTTATTTTCTCAAAATAATCTAAGTGATTTTATACACATTTACATTTACTTGATCATGTTAAGAATAATAAAAAAATTTTAAAGCATTTTTTTTTAAACGGTGGACAAAAAAGGTTATTGTTTTTATTACAGTAGTGGTTCCGAAGCTTACTATAAAAAAGTTTAAATAATAAAATTTCGTTTAATTTTGGACACACACACACTCTTAACAGAGAGAGCGATTTAACCAGCTCCAAAAATAACCTAAGAAAGAAAGAGAGATTGTCACATCATGGCAGGTGATCATATACAAATAACAAACAACAAAATGATCAAGTACAAACAAGGTTCAAAAAAATTTCATTTGTCGGCCGGTGTTATTGCTGGTCCTTAAAAATATATTATTCTTCTTCCTTACTGGCGTAGACACCGCTCCCGCGGTTATAATTCTTTTCACTATGTGGTGGTGTTTCTAAGCAAAGCCAGGTCCTTCTCCACTTGCTCTTTCTAACGGAGAAGAGCTCTTCCTCTTTCTTTGCTTCGAATACTTTGAAAGCTGCAGTGTTTTCGTCCAATCGGACGACATGACCTAGAAAGTGTAGCCCCTGTCTTTTAAATTATTGAACTATATCAGTTTCCTCGTATATCTCATACAGCTCATCGTTCCTTCAAATGCTATATTCGCCGTGGTCAATGCGCAAAGGACCATAAACCTGTTAATACTGGTTCCAAGATAGACGACTGTTTGTTTGATGAAAGGAAATATTGTGTCCTGCCCTTGTGCACTACCAGGAGGATATTACCTACTGAAAAATTCGAAAAGAAATGCTCAAAAATGTAGTTTTATAAAATATATAAAATTTTCGACAATTTCATTCTCTGTTCACCTGGATGTTTTCTTATTTTTAAATTAAAACTGGCATTATGAATGTACATCTTTTCAGATTTTTGCAATGTAAAATTGAAGTAGAGAATTAGAAATAAACTGGAACCAATATTACAAAATAATTGGTGGTTTCATGATTTGTGAACACAAAACATAATCAAAATCATTTTTTTATCTAGGACAACAGCATCTTTGTAGACCAGTGTTATTTTACTAATTTTGGCAGATTCTTAATCGTTCTGAAATTGCTTTGAAATATAAATTAGAAATTAATTTCAAGCTAAATGAAACCTTTTCAAAAATGTTGAAATTTATTCAGCACTTAGCAAGAAATAAAAATTTACTTTTTTCCTAATTTTTTTAATCGTGGAAATATTATGAAAATGTCATAAAAAATTCTTAGAGATATGAAACTAAGCGCTACTTTCAAACTAAATACATGTATTTATATAAATTTTTTTAATTACACACTTCTAAGTTTTCCGATTAAATTCAAAATTCAACTAAATTTCTTACAGTGTAGTGTTTTAGGATTTATCTCCACTTCTGAAAGGAATTATTCCTTGCAGACGCTTTCAATGATTTCGCCACACATTTTTTCTCCGTCATACTTTCCATAAACTGCAATATTTTTCAATATGTGTGGCTACACTGGCGGTGCCTGAGAAATTTTATGTGCGCGACACCAATAAATAAACATTGCTTAGGAAAAAGAAAGCAGGCGTACATTCACTCACACACAAACATGCTCTTAACGGTATGCTTGAATACTAGCACTTGCAAACAATCACAGAACAAATCGCATTGCGAGCCAAAAAAAAATCCAACAAATAAAAAAGGAATTTAGCACTGCCAGCCAAAATTCGGTCCGGGTTGCAGCCTTATGCCTTGTCTTCGCACCCCACACGATTGTTTGACTGCTGAAGCAACCAAAGGGGGAACACATCCAAAGCCAACAGTTCAACAACGAGCGTCCTGGCGAAAATATGCAATGCCACATAAAAAGTTGCGAAAATAATCAAAAAAGTAAAACATAAAACATAAAAAAATCTCCACGCTGCGTATATAAAGCGGAGGTAAAAACTTATGACTCGCTGCTGCCACAATTTATACGAATTCGAATCGGGAATACCTCTGCGCCAACACACAAGCAGACTCACTTCTAACACACATAACTGTGCTTCTGCATAGGATCAACTAAGCAGCCGCTGTCTCACCTTTGCATGGCATTTCAAGCTCAAAACACACACATAAATACACACACAGACATGCAAATATTTTTGGTTAAGTGCTGGTGGAGCACATCAGCGACTGCTTTAGCGACAAAGTCATTGGTTTGGGTTGGCGAAATTTGAAATTTATGACACATTCATATTGATTCTCGACAGATTCAATAGCGCAGCAGCCTATTCATATTTATGACGATTTCTTGCAAGGTGTGCACAAGTGTGTGTGTGTTTGTGTGTGAAATCCGTTCTGCAACTCTTATATTTGCCTCCGCTTAGGCAGCGCAGCTCAACTCGGCTTGTGGCCGAGGTGATGATTAGATGGTGGCAACCTCGCTGAGCTACTTGCCGACTGGCATTGCTCAGATCTCTAATGCGCTCTTTCTCCCCTTTTTTGAGTTTGCACATTGTCTGATTTGCGATTTTTTTATGGTTTTCGTATTTATTGTTGGTTTGATTCGGGACATGGCATTTTGGTTTTTTGTATATTTTTTTATTATTTTTTACATATGTACATATATGCTTCCTTAGATTTTTTAGTTGTCCTCATTCTATCAGGGTCATGTGTTGTTTAGCACACTTTCATATACCAACACATTGCTGCTTGAACAATTTGATTCAGCTTTTAAATGAAGCTATTTATTGGTGACAGATTTGTTTGCAGATTTGGTTTTTAAGAAACACAATAATATTTCAATATTTCGCGTTTGCATTTTCATCTCTAACCTCAACCACAGTTTTTGGTGCAAATATTTGAGGTAAAGTTTTCCTAGTTTACATATACAAAATGTCAAAGCTTTATTTTACACCTGAGTATTTGTGTTGACTGAGGTAATGTGTTACGGTATATTGTTGCTGGCGATTTCTTTCGACAAGTTGCACTTTTCAGCTGTTCAGCGAAAAAATACACGAAAGTTGTGAGAGAAAAATGTTGCTGTAAGGGTGCACTTTTAGTTTACATAAACAATGAAAAATGGATAGCGAAATGCATTGTACTGCGCGGTGTGTTATATACGAACACGTAGGAAACGGGAATAACAGGGTGTTTCAAAGAAACATTTTTTTGTTTGGTACTCGGAAAAAAAGGGTTCCTAGACACCTCTATGAAAGCCTCTCCAAAAACCTATGATTTTCATCATTCATAATGATTTTTTCATTGAGTAATAAAATTCCTAAGAGAACATTCGATCTTCTACAAAATCTAAGAAACAAGTTATTTTTTCAAGTAGTTGAAAGCGAGATATAATATTTTCTATCTGATAATAAGGAAAAATAGAAAATTATATGTAGGAGGACCTTCCCGTTACAATTAAGAACTCATGCTTGGAGAGGCTTTCTTAGAGGTGTCTAGGAACCTATTTTTCAGAGTACCAAACGAAAAAAAATTCTTTTTTTTGAATCACCCTAGGGAATAATCCTTTTCAAATAGCAGAAATATTAAAATGTTCACGAAAAACGGTATGCATCAGTTAATTATGATCCAGAGATAAAAGCCAAAAACTAAATCCGGAAGGCTCTCCCACATAAAACCACTTGCAAAGTTGATTAAACAGTTGTGAGAAAGTGAGAGGGGTGATTCGTTTAATAAAGAATTTGATTTAAACATATCCAGCAAGCTTACCAGAAGCCGCCTTAATATCGTTCACCTTTATGGTTTGATCAGCTGAGAAAACCGCTTTTATAAAAAACAGTACAATGGCTCGTGGAGAGACTGATGGAAATTTTTAGAAAAGAGTGTTATGAAGCGATGGAACTAAGTGAATCGATGATAAAACCTTTGTTCAAAGTAAAAAAGGCAAATACTTAAACTCAAGACGAATCATGAATGAATTCCTTTTTAAAAATTCTCAGACACACAATGGAGCCATTCTCCGTTAAATCAATGTCTGTAAATTGGATATTTATGCATAATAATGATCCAAAAATAAAGGAATTTGATATTCAAATATATTATGATTTTATGATCCGAAACATAAGGCTAGGGCACTAAAGTATTGGTGACCGACCGAAAATATTGATGTATGAGAATGGTCAGTGAAAAGTCCCGACAGAAAGCCTCGGGAATAATGTTAAAGTTAAGATCGGGCAACAAAAATTCCAAAATCGGATTATATTTGGTTAGGATTAGTCAGATGCACGAAGAAATAAGAAGTTTGAGTATTTTTTTAATCATGTTATTTTACAAAGTAATACGGCATTATTATAAAATGTGTTGACTTGAAGTCACGAAAATTTCAAAAAAAAAAACTTAATTTCCCAAGCTTTAGGTGTTCCAAACAAAGGTACTTGCGGTGACAACCATAAGTCCTTTGCAGATTCATCTAAAATCAATCGGACAAAAAAATCAGTTTTATAAATAGATAATCCTAGGCCTGATCGAAGGATTTTCTTTTTTTCCAAAAATTTGTTCTTAAAAAATCGAAATTTTTGGAAAAAAAATCCTTCGATCAGGCCCAAGTTTATTATGTATTCTAAAAGCTGTATAAATTTCATTAAAATCTACTGAGCAGTTTTCGAGTTACAGTTGTTACCAGTTTAAAAAATATAGTTTTGAGAAAAGCAAGTTTAAAGTTTCACACTAGCGTTTTGAAGTTATATATTGTACGTTGTTACATATTTGTCGAATAACTCAAAAACTAATTGTCGGATCGACGTGAAATTTTCACAGAATATTTTTAAGATTACACTTATCGAAAATGTGAAAAATAATTTTTTGAAAATTCTGACTACACCTAACCCCTTAAAGAAGCGTGGTATTCCATAGAACAGAGTAGAAGCTAGCAAATCGTGGAGAGGTTACCACACAGATGGCAAGCTGTGGTGAAAGGAGAGGCCATACAATAAATTATTAACTTGGTAATGAGGAGTATAGTATTTTTTTTCATTTTATTCTATGTGCAGCAGAAATGGGGGAACGTTGAACCATAAAAAAATTTCAAATGAAAATCAATCATTAAATTGACTGCTGTTTGTTTGATTAGTGTTTGTTCTTTTTTGTATAATATCACATTTTGTAAGTGCGCCACAATCATGTTTCTGTGCATAACTGTATTTGCTAAGAGTTCGAAAGCACTGCCAATAAGAAGTGTAAGTTAGTTCTTAATTATTATGACCGCTTAAGTTCTTTACGGATTTTCGGGTTGAAACTAGTGTTCAGAATGAATTTAAGCTTACTGACATCATTGCACTGCTTATCAATTTGATAATACTTCTCATTCTGATAATTTCATTTAATTTCGGTAACTCGCGGTGCTACTCTTCCCTCTCTTTTGTCTGCTATAGCTCATAATTGAATTTAAGAGAGCACATATGTATCTCTGTTCATCCATAAGCAATTTTGTGAATTCAGCGTACATTTTTTGATTCCATTATAAGCCGATGTCAGCTTCCTTAAAATAAATTTATGATTGAAATGCCTTAAACACTCTATTTTTCGAGTTTTAAGATCTCTAGAGACTTATTCTGACTTCTATTTAACCAGGGTTTATTAGACAGGGACTTTAATTGTTTATATTATTTCGAAGTTAGAGATAAAATCATAAGTGATATTAATATTATTTTTATTTTTGTAGTTATATATTTTTCGACCCTGCAACCCAATGGCTTTTTTCATTTCGTATGCACATATCTTAAGTATTGTCTAATTATTTTATACATTATGATAATTTTCGCGCGTTCCCTGCATACTCAAGCGTATTTCGCCAACCAACCCTCCTACAGTGGTATCCCAACAGCTGTGTCTTGGCCATTATGTGATTTAAATATTTAGAAGCCATTTGGTGCAACACATGTACACAAACACACATTTCGGTTGAATGCCAAAAATCATTTTGTTGAACCTGCAAGTACGTGGCATAAAAAATTAGAATTCAAAGAACTTGCTTGAAGCATAATTTCTCACTGGTGGCAACGCTACATGCATACACAACTAAATTCTATAGAAAAAGCCGCTTGTAGTACTTTTAGTTGCCACTTTCCTTGGTAAGAAATCTGATATGGAAAATTTCCACTCTAGAGGCCGTTGTAAGTAGCCGAAAACACTGTTAGAATTTTTATAAACTTCATTTGACTTTCAAATATCGAAGCACCAACAAAAATTTAGTTTTTTGGCTCAACAGTGACTTCCTTAAAAGTATTAAATATTATTCCTTTGATCATTAAATGAAAATTATATCAAAGAAAATTGTGTGAAATTTTCAATGCAATCGGTCCAGCCGTTTCGGTGAACTTTTTTTTTTTAATTTTTGTAAACAGGCATTCGCTTTAAATTTATTTGGAATTCTTTACCTTTGGACTTTAAAAAATGTTGTCCCTTTCATTTTCTACCTTTGCTTAACACAGCTCCAATTTACGTACTCCCTCACTGCTTAGTGCGGTGATGTCTCAATACTATCATAATCATTAGTATGCCAGCGACCAACTGAAGTAAACTTACCTAAGAAAGGCACAGCGGCCAACACACCGGAAAAGCGAACGCAAGGAACCCCTTACTCTCGTTCACCTGCGTGCTCATCTACATACATAAATAAACTTCTTTACCATACCTATCTTGGGGTACTCAGTACTCAGGGTACCATTACATTCCTTGCACAGCGCACTTCAACGGCACCGAGATAATAAATCGCCCCAGGCCACCGTCCAAAGCACTGGGCTCGTCTCCTGCTGTCCATGCTGCAACAGCTGTGCGAAATTTATTTTCGTTGTTGTTGTTTTTGTGTAACCAAGTGATATAAACATAGCTGCTGGTAGCGTCTTCAGAGAGGTAATTTCCCATTGTTCCCACAATGCGCGTGGTTCATTTGCTGCTGTGCGCACTCAAGCTCAACACGCTTGTGTGTGTGTGTCTGTGTGATTCTCAGCTATCAATAACAGCGTCACTACTCGTACTCCTGCTCATTTCGTGGCTTTCGCCGTTGTGTGTGGGCGGTGGCGTGGCAATGAAAGCGTGTCAAAACAGTTAAAATTCGAGTAACGATTATAGGCAGTAAACAAACGGTTGTTGAGACTCCAGCAGCTGCGGTTGCTTTGCTTATGGAGTTGCCTGAGAGTTATTGGCTTCATCTCTCGTTTTTCTTGTTTCGATTGTCGGTACTTTTGTCTGTTTTTATGCCTCAGCAAGTTTTATGTTTATTGCTCGACATTTATGTTCGCCATCTGCAGGTCTATTATATCTATAATATTAACAGAGTTGTTAATTAAATCCGCTAATCGACTAACAACAACAAAACCTAATCATATTAAATGCCACTGCGTATTTGTCGAGAATTTTAATGGCTCTGAATTTATTGGTCATTACTTTTCTAGTTTTGTGTGGCTGTCATCATTGATATAAGAGACCACTATGTATTTTAGTTATTGGTAATGATCTTCAACTAAATGAACTAAATTAGAGTATTTATGAAAGGCCTCTAAGTAACGCAATACTAAAATATCATACAACATATCCAGATATACAATATGCGCTAAATTTTGAAAAAGACCCGTGAGAAGAGAATCGGTTTCAAAGCTACTTTCGCACAAAAAGGAGCTAACTTTTTGTCGCGATGTCTGAATTTGGCATCCAAAAGCTCCTTCAGGATAATCTTCTATAACAGGGCGCAGCTGCTTGCGTACCCCGATGATATTAATTTCATTGGTCTCAACAGCCGCGTAGTTATTTCTGCTTTTCCCAGACAGCATAAGGAAGTGTGACTCTCTGTAGTGAACGAGAGCAAGATGAAATATCTCCTGCCATCAAACAAATAGTCGTCGCACCCGCGACTTAGCTCCCACGTCACTGTTGACAGTCATAACTTCGAAGTCGTAGATAATTTCGCCCATTTTGGAACCAGAATTATCACCAACACCCTCGTCAGCCTCGAAATCCAACGCAGAATAACTCTTGCCAACAGGTGCTATTTCGCACTGAGTAGATAATTGAGAAGTAAAGTGCTCTTTCGACGAATAAAAACAAAACTCTATAATTCAATCATTATTCCCGTTCTGCTACCTTATGCAGAGTTTTCGAGAGAAAGGTTCAAAGGAATATTTATGGACCTTTGGGTATTGGCAATGGCGAATATCGCATTCAGCGAATTACGAGACAATGGCTAAGCTAGCTAGGTCATGTCATGCGAATGGATGAAGACCAGGTGGAGAAGGACCTGGCTATACTTGGAATCTCCAATTGGCACCAAACAGCGAAAAGGAAGAACGACGCATTTATGTTGCTAATTTCCCATACTCTATTTGAGATGTATTATGAGGGAACTCCTTCTATATTTAATTGAAAAATGATAGTCAGAAAGGGCTTGCTTTGGCATATAAGGCGGATGCGGTCAAACTTCTCAATCGGGTGTTGCCGTGATCGAACATTTCTCCACGAGTCTAGCGAGAAATTCTGGTTGGTTTCTGTACGTTTCAATTTAACAAGTTGTTGTCAGTCGTGTTTCCGATTAATCTTTTCAGCTTGTATTAGAACCTCATTATATAACTCCTCCTCCTCTTATCCCATGTGATTAGTCAGGTTTTTTATATGATTGCGTGTGTTTAAGTTTGAGGTAATCAATCCACTTTTCATCGCTATTATTTTAACATTACTTCTCTTTTTATGACAACCAGCTGAATGTATATAGGTGCTTTAAAACGTTTTGAAATGGTTGTTTGTGTGACTCTCAAAGGTCCTCGAACTTTTCTTTTGATTGCAAAAGTCTTCCAGTTGCTTATTTTCAAACATTTTTGGCCGTCCAAGACATCCTTCTTTTGACATATTCGCTCAGCTGAAGCATATTCACTATAAGCTCCTCCACAAATATGACCTTCGAGATTCCTTGGAGATTCATCTAAAATCAATCTGACAAAAAAATTAGTTTTGCAAATAGATAATCCTGGGCGGCCTCCGGAAATTTTTTTCTAAATTTTTGGGAAAAAGTCAACAGTTAATTGGTTTAAAAAAATCGAAATTTTTGAAAAAACAAAAATCCTGCGATCAGGGCCGAATTTATTATGTAAGTATTCTAAACGCTGAATAAATTTCATTAAAATCCACTTAGCGGTTATCGAGTTACAGTTGTCACCAGTTCAAAAAACATAGTTTTGAGAAAAACGTGGTTAAAGTTTGCCTATTTGCTTTGAAGTGTCCGAGCTTTCTTTGTTATTTGTCAAATAACTCAAAAACTAATTATCGGATCAACGTGAAATTTTCAGAGAATATTCTTAAGATATTACACCTAACGAAAATGCAAAAATTAATTTTTTGAAAATTCTGACTACCCCTAACCCCTTAATAGTACAGTGTGGCAACTTCGTTAAACACAAACCTTGCTTTCATTATACTAGTCACGACTATTTATACCAAATAGCATTTTCAAATCAATTTTAATTTGCCACCGTTAAACTTTTATTGCTTTCAATGCCATGGGACGCTTCATTAAATCAGCTTTACAAATAAATATTTAATGCAAAATACACATTACTTTAGAAGTACAAGTGGCATGAGTTTGTGCATGTGCTGCAGCCGCTAAGTGTTTTATGCGCTAATAAAGTGGCAGTTAAGGATTTTAATGGCACTTGCCAACAACATAATAGATGACACCGTGTTGAGAACTCGACGACGACTCGTTTTCACCAGTTCTTTGCTCCCTCGCCGCTCATTCCCGCATATAACTCTTCAGTACTATTCACATATATCTAACGCTGTTACTTTTGCTTACCGCTTTGTGTTGTTTTGTTTTGCTGGCGAAGACAAATGAAGATTTATTTGTCTCTAAACTCGCTGCTCAGCGCTCAAGCGCCTATAAATATGCAAGCTAAATTGAATTAAAGACCGAAAAGCGACAAAAAGAAATCAAATCTGTAACAAATTGTAAAAGTAAATTAATGTTAGCGCGTGATATATGCAGGTTATAAATATAAAAAGAAAACTTTGGGCATTTGGATTCGCAAACTTCTTTTCAATTTGGCGGAAAATTCATGTAAATACAAGTGTGTAATTTTTCAGGGCTTCTTAGTATACATATTTGCGTTTTGATATGTTTCTATGAAAATGCAGACATAAGAAATATACGCTACGTCTTGTGAGCATTAACTACTTAAGAGAAAGCTTTTATGTGCTTAAGTGTTGTGGCTAAATGCTTAGACTTTATATTAGGGTGAGCTAATTTTCGTTGAAATTTCATGTGAACTAAAAGAGGCTAAATACAATTCCGCATTAGAAATTTATTGATTCTATGAATTTCGAAATTCCAAATCATAATGCGATTACTCTTTAGTCGCCCAAGAAGCTGCTCAGCTGATATCTCAAATATCTCCACTTTATGATCGATTATTATCTAAAAAATTGTTCCAATCGAACATCTATAGTAAGCGATTTTATACAAACTGATATATCAATATAAATATAAATATAAATATAACTATAAATATAAATATAAATATAAATATAAATATAAATATAAATATAAATATAAATATACATATAAATATAAATATAAATATAAATATAAATATAAATATACATATAAATATAAATATAAATATCGTTCCGTATCTTTTTATGCTTTTATGGCTTTGGAGTTTTAGGAAGGATACTCGGTAACATAACTCTTAGATAATAGAATATTTTGAAAAACTTAAAAACTTATATATTTGTTAAAAAATAAATTTTGTTTAAGTATTTTTAATCAAAATTAGAAATATAAAGAATGAATAAAAAACTAAAAAATTAATCTGAACCTTACGCCAAAAATATAAAGTTTTCACTGCATTAGTACCACCCTAATGTGCTTAAGTCTGTTATAATGTGCCAGCTGGCATTTGTTTGTTGCTGATAATTATTTCAATTAAGTCTCATTCAATTGGTCAATTGAAGCGGAAAAACAAAACATAACAGTAATTAGCTATTTTCCGGAACTCACAACATTTTTACGACCACATTAACGAACCAATAGATATGTGTGTGCCTATGTGTGTGTGAGAGTATTATAACAAATATGGTATTAGAATGAAAATTTCCATTTATATCGCCACAAATAACATTAATTGCATGCTTCTACATACGCACACACACACACATATGTAATAATATTGGCGTTGATTGGTAAAAATTAATTGCAGTTCATTAAAGGCGCTAAAAATGCGCTTCATTTCAATGAATTCGAATTCGAAACCGAGCAAACTGTGCATAGACACGCACAGGCATTTACTTGCATAACAGCTATAATAGAATAAATGCTGCTTAAATAGTCAAATATAAGTACAATAAATACATTTTATTTTCAATGTACATGAAGGGCTTTAAATTTTGCCGAAATAATTTTGTATTTTCACAGTGTTCGTTTTAATAATTATTGTTAGCGCCCGTGGCTATTTATAACACACACTGCCTATAGATACAAAATACATCATATATCGATGGTTATTATAATTTACAAATAATATCATTAGTATCGCTGGAAATTTTTAATTTATTATTTGGTAATGTCCAACAAAAGTTCAGGCGCAATTATTTCAATAAGCTTAATGAATATATTAATATGAAAATATGTACACTATTCAGTAGTTTTCAATAATATTTATTATTAAAACGTTATCGAAATTATCAATTTTAGTTAAATATGCCATAGCCAATTGGGTAAAGTGTGGGGTGAGCGCTTGGAGGGCTGTGAGCCCATGTTGCCATACGATTTTGTTACTATTTAATGTGTTTTCTTCTGACAATAATGCTATTTTCCAATGTGTGCAAACCTTCGGCAATGTTAGAAATTGCTGCAAATTTATTTTTAACAAATTTATTTAAATTTTGGTTATCAAGAGGCTTATACGTACACTGAGGACAAAAATCATCGCGATCCATAATCATATAGACTTTTTGGTAACATAAGTTGACCGCCTGGAAGTGCTACATGAAGTTTAACGAAGCTTTAACAAAGAAAAAACCTGTGAGGTAAGATTTCAAATTGGCATAGTAGCACTTTTATCAAGAAAATCGTCATAACCTTTACCTGCCAATGCTCGCGGATGAGACACACATTCATTCAGCTTGCATTTCAATTGATAAATTCCGAAGACAAGTATTACTTTTTTCTCCAGCGTTGTTAGTCCGCTCGAGTTATTGATTAGTATTTACTGTAATGGTGTAAACGTAGTAGTTATTAACGCACTTAGTGTGAAAGCATATATTATGGCGGAAATTCACGAAAATTGTTATTTAAATTCCCCGGATAAATGATATTTCAAAAAGAATGTATTTTGCTAGGTTGGTAGACCTGACCTTAATTACTGTGTTAAATATGAGCGCGATCTGTCAACAAGTTTGTTTACCGCAACTTCTTAAGTCGGTACACCTCAGTAGTGCGTTGCGATTTTTTTAATAGATAGAAATATCTAACAAAGAATTTGTCTCAAATTGTGTATTTCTAACCATATTTGTGTTGTGAGCCGTTGCTAATGTTGGAAAAGGCTTATGGTGATTCAGTTTTGTCAAAGCGACAAGCGTACGAGTCTTACAAAGCCTTCAAAGACGGTCGAGAGCGAGAGATCGGTGAAGACATGCCTCGTTCTGAGCGACCTCTTCAACTGATGGCATATGTATTATTAAAAAAGTGAAGGCATGGTGCTTGAAAATCGTTAGGAAAGTTTTAGAGAGACGACAAGAGAGCTCGACATTTCTCGCGAGTCCGTTCGAATGATTTTGGTGGATATTTTGGGCTTCTTCCTGGACTTGTCCAGAGAAAGCTGAATTTTTCCCAAAAAGAGTACAATTGTGACCGAATTTAAACCAAAAACGCAAAGAATACCATCAATTTAACCACCGTATTCACCATATTAGGCTCTGTCTGATTCTTATTTGTTCCCCAAATTGAAATTACCGTTTTCGTTCAAGGCCATCCCGAAAAAGGCTTATGGAAAGTGTTTCGAAGACGAGCAAAATCGTTGGTATAATTGTATTACATCTGATAAATATTGATGAATAATGAGAAATTTGGTTTCATTTACAATTTCCGTTACCTTTTTGTCACAAAGTATTTCATTAATATCTAGTGGTACAGTCTTTACTTCTTTTAAAACTGCGAGGCACCGAGTTTACGAGATTGGCACAAGTTGAAGGATCAATAGCATAACACTCGGATTTAACTTTTTCCCTAGGTTCTTCCTTAATTTTTGGCTTAAGGCCTCCAATAAATTTTTTAATATCACCCTCAACTGTTAGGTTAGCAGATTGGACAGGCCACTACAATTTGCCCTTGAAATCGTTCCCTAACAAGTGTTGAGGAATGTTTTGGGTAATTTTCCTGCATGAACTCTCGGTTTAGGGCCATTTCTTCCTCGGTATATGGTAGCATCACCCTGTCAAGAATATTAAAGAAGCACATTTTTTCTTCTATCCAGAATGTCAGTTGTTCGGACATCAGGCAGAAAAACGTCTACATAGCATGATAGTATCACCACCCTGTATTTCCTTTTTTTATGGCTCGCTTCCTGCCCCGTTTCTGCGTTGTGTTTTTAAAATGAAATTCAGAAAACGCTTTTTAAATGAGCGGTGCATCATTTCAGAAATTTCCCTGTTTTTCGGTCGGAAAGCTCTGATTTTTGACCTACTTTAATGAGGTTTTTTCCGCTCCAACTCATGTTTCTTGTCATCCTGGTAGTCGGAAAGTATCATCAAAGGTCGCGAAATTTAATTTAAAAAGTCTTACTATTTTTCGCCCGCAGTTTACTCATATTTCTTCAAATATGGTTTTGATATAAGAGCGTATTTGCCTTGTTGAAACTTTGGGAAGCATTTGACGCTTAAATTATGAATATTCGGAAGTAGAGAATTGTTTTGCATGCAATGGAAGTTGGCAACACTGGTTCTCTCTCCAAATAGAAAATTTAGCTAATTGACGTACTCTTTCAAGCAAAACAATATAGCTGTATAATTTGACGTTTAAAACGTAAACACAGGTTTTCACAAAGATCAAAGTTATACGTTCTTAAACATTATTGACGTGAATTCGTCATTGATTGGTGATTTGTCAAAAAGCACTAGACATTAAGATCAAACATTTGTGCTTAGTTCGACAGCTAACATGACAGCTAACCTTGCAAGAGATTTTAAAGCTCTAAAAGCACTGCATAATTTGGCTCAAGCAATTTGATATCGAAAAATTTGGTAGTTTCTTTTCACCGGAAAACCATAAAGTTTTCGCTAGAATTCTCCTTTGCACTTCCAGTATAATGTTGAATTTTTACAAATATGCAAAACTCACTGCCATGCATATAAGAATGGTGTGCGGGATTTAAAAAGTGAAGGCTATGCAAGCGTATTGGCAATAAACATTTCATATGACCCAAATACATACATACATCGTGCTTGCCACAAGACTCAGCACATGCGAGTATTTACTGCTGCATAGTTTGAAAAGCGCACGAGCTTCCTATAGTTACACGCATGCACCATATATGTACATATGTGTAAGTAAGAAGGTAAGTATTCGTGTAAGTGCATATTTTTGTAATTGCTTCGCAGGGCTTCCATTTAAAAGTGCAAAAGTTTTCAATTCAACTCTCGGTCATCTGCAATTCTTAGTTAAAGGCCAAAGGTTGCATGCAATTCGCATTCATGCGGAGAAGCTGCACATTCATATGCGTAAATAACTGTGAAAACAGACATATGTGAGTGTGTGTGTGTTTGAGTGCATGAACTATCTGGCGGCGCTTCTTGAAAATTCCCACTCGTTCGTTTATGCCTTTTTAATAATAAACTCCGTTTGCCAATTAAATTTGTGAGCCCCCAGTTTCGAATTGTAATTTTTACAACAAACAACAACAACTGTTGTAACTACAATAACAGCAAAGTAAATATTAAACAACCACAATGATAACATAACAACAAATTTCGCATGAACAAGACTAAGAGAATTCTGGGAATTCGCACAATTGCCTTCGTCCTTCCAACCTCAATAGTTTTAGAGTCGTATGGGTGGGGTGAAGGCACAGTCTATGGCGGTGGTTGTGTTGTAGTTGGATGGCTACCATTGTGTGCAACTTTAAAACGCCGTTCTGAGAACTCTGTATCTACCATACTCACATACTCGTACATAGCCAGTGCTGAGTTGTTGAAGCGTTTGCTGTGCTGTAATCCCCGACCAACACTTTTCGGAATGGTTTTCGGAGTGCTAGAACATGAGGGATGCTTACGACGAGCACGAGCACAAACTTCTTGCGCCGCTGCACGGGACTTAAAACTTTAGGGCAGCACAGTAATCGAAATTGAAGTGAGCCGACCCGGCTGCTGGCAGTGGGCAATGAAAGGCTGCACTGAACTGAATGAAGTGTGCTGAGTGCTGCGTTGTTGGGTTGCGGCAAGGGGTGCTGCTCAACTGCGGGACGCCGCTATGCAAACTGAGGCAAGCCATAAAATATTTCAATATTTCCCACAGCTCAATGGAGTTTGAAGCGTGCCGTACACAACATATACTACGAGTGTAGTAAAAAGAACTTAAGAGCCGATGAAGAGGCGCCAACAGGGGTGTGTGCCTGTGTGCGTGGCATGGGAAAAAGTAGAGCGAAGCGTGCAAATGGGAGGCAGACTGAGTGACTGAACTAGTTGAATGGGTAAATGGTCAGTAAAAGTTATGTATATAACAACAACAACAAAAAAAACAAAAATATTAAATGAAAGCCGGCAACGCCACGATTGGCTTAAAAAGTAATTCCGGCCGATCTGTGTTAAAATTTTAATTACTTGAGAAAGCAAGACGTGTGTGTGTGTCATTTTTTGTGGGCGCCTGTGGCAGAAATGCAAGTATGTGTAGCAGCAGTCCGCCATCGGTTGCAAGGTTGTGTCAGCAGTGGAGGCAGGGCAAATATGCAAAAATGTTCATGCAACATTGATTTACACATTTTTTCGGCAGCAGCCGACAGCGAAGTCACGACTGATTAACTCGTTACACTTATAATTTGTCTTTTTCCGCGCGCCGCTCGTGTCGAGATTGGACAGGAAGGTGTTGAAGCGCAAAAGTTCAAAGACAATTAAATATTAAAAGCATTTATATATAACATGATGTATGCACACAAAAGGGTATTACTTTTTTTTTATGAATGGAAATGTAAAATGAGGGTTCCTGCGTTTCGTTCTACTACTATTACCTATTGGTTCAAACAAAGAACATTTGTGGACCCTAAAAATGTAACTATATCTCAAATTGTGGTTAAGGAGATGCCCACTGATATCGCTGTTTAGCGTCAACTTTGAAATTTCTTAATGATAGGCCTAAAGGTGTAGACAAGGATTTATTTTCAACAAAGAAAAACGTTTTGTACTATAAATTTTTGACCTACTTACTAAACATAACTCAACTTGACTTAACTTAACTTGAATTGACATAACTTGACTTAACTTAACTTGAATTGACTTAACTTAACTTAACTTAACTTAACTTGACTTAACTTAACTTGACTTGACTTAACTTAACCTAACTTAACTTAACTTAACTTAACTTAACTTAACTTAACTTAACTTAACTTAACTTAACTTAACTTAACTTAACTTAACTTAACTTAACTTAACTTAACTTAACTTAACTTAACTTAACTTAACTTAACTTAACTTAACTTAACTTAACTTAACTTAACTTAACTTAACTTGACTTGACTTGACTTGACTTACTAAACTTAACTTAACTCAACTCAACTTAACTTAACTTAACTCAACTTAACTTAACTTAACTTGACTTAGCTTGACTTGACTTACTAAACTTAACTCAACTCAACTCAACTTAACTTAACTTAACACAACTTAACTTAACTTAACTTAACTTAACTTAATATTTTTTTTTAAGGACAAATCTTACCATATCTTAACACAACTAATATAATATGACATTACTTAACCTAACATTATATCATATAACAGAGTGAACGCTCAATGCCGAGCCGAGCGTAAATGGGCGTGTTTCGTAAATTGAAAAATACGCTCGGCTCGGCACGGCCCGGCTCGGATTTAAGTGTCCACTCTATGGGCACCCTAACTGATATAAGTGGAATTGTAGTATTTTACAGCATATAACTGAGTCTAAACCTTTCTGCAATTTTGTCGCAATAATACTTAAATATCATTCATACAGATCTGTACCTTATATTAATACTAAAATCTCTGATATCCTGAATGAAATTTCTGAAATGGAAAAGACAGTGATTTAAAGAAAATAATTTTCTGACTACTAAGGTGCGCATCTAGACATTAAGTTTCAATTAAAATATGCGCCAATACCAAATAGACATTCAGCAAGTCTTGGCACCGCATAACAGCAGGCGACCTTAAAGTCTAGCCACAGCTGCGCCACAGCCAGGCAGAGCCGGTCTCCAGCTGAGAATATTCAAAAGTCACAAGGCACGTTGTAGTAATGCTTAATGCCGCTGCTAATCCGCTCCCAAAACGGAGTGCACACACACATATACACCCACACCTATCTAGACTGGTACAGGTCGACGGGTCGTAATCACTGCCTTTGCCCCAATGTAATCACATTGAATGTTATTCATACGCCCTGGCGCACACATTGATGCGCCGGGCAGCATTATCAATACATGCAAAGAGATGAGGAGGTTGGTTGAATTGTTTGTTGTTGCGGCTGCAAGGTATGCCTTTGTAGCAACGATAGACTAACGGCGGGTTGCGTAAGCAATGTGCATTTACTGCTGCCACAAATTGTTGCTACTGGTCCAGTGATCGTGGTACGAGGGCGCATGTCGGCTTTAACCCATCTAAGTATGGCATAATAGGAGCACGGTAGTGACGAATAGACATACAGCGTACATTGCCCCTTGGTGCTTTCCGTTACATAAAGCCACCCACTGGAGATTTATATCTTGGGTGGGTAAGTAATAACTCTGCCCACACCAACATCACCACCGCTTTGATTGTTCAATTGTGGCTAGTGCAGTTAATGCCCTGCTTTAGTATCTACCACAGTTGCGATTTTATTTGTCGTGCCATCGCTCTGCCAGCCGTTATGTCAACCGTGAAGTTGTAAAATAGTCTGTCCAATTGTTAAGCCGCAACCATGCAACTGCTGGTGCACCTTTCCTTTTCATTTCGTGTATAATAAAATGTGATAATTTATAGATATGTACATGGGGCATGCATATGTGCGGGTATGTGTGTGCCACCGCATATATGCAGTGTTGCCGCCTTTAGGCCACTAAAGTGTACTTATGAGAATTGCCGGTGATTTAGTATGTATGCACTCAGTTATGTACATATATAATTACATGAATCACACACACATACTAGCACATAGAGAGCTTGCAAATTTATCCGGGAGTCGCAAAGTAATGGTGAAGCTTTAATTTGCTTTTGTTTTAGTTTCTCTTGTTCAAATAAGTATTCCGTTACTTTAAGTCAAATTTAAAAAAGTTTGAATGTCGCTGAGGAGAGCAGTTAAGCAGAAGGCATGCTGACTGAAAAATGCAAATGACGATAAAGTTTTAGTAAATTTTTTTCTGTTTAGGAGTCTTCCCAAAAGTTTTCACTAATAATATCAGTGTTTGTTGTTTTCTTTTTTTTTTTTTTGTCATACATTTTTTGTGTTATTATTAATTTATCACATTAAAGATTATACTTTAATAAAAATTATCTAATTTTTTGAGTAGCTTGTGCAATTCAAATAAGGTTATAATCGAATGTCTATTCTTACGTAGTTATAAAATTTATGTAGATCAGTTCTAATGATAAGATATTAAATTTACTGCTTACAATCTTTTGTTCATTACTTATATATATTTCAAGACATATTAACCACTTTTCGAAAAAAGTCTTTATCGCAAAAAGCCATGCAATAACTCGCCTCACTTTCCCTCTGATATTCCATTGCATCGGTCTTTGTTTGAACTATTATCGCTTCGGTTTTCGTTTCCTCTCTAACATCTAGCTTACGCAGAGTAAATAAACAGCCGCCAAACACACCCTAATTGACATATACTACTGTGATCAAACTGAGAGAATTGTGTAGGACTCTTAGTGACATCCATGCTAAATTTCACGTCAAAATGTTTATTAGTATTTGAGATATACGAGGCTGTAAAAGTAAATTCTTCGATTTTATTATTTCCGATTTAATTGAACAAACAAGTGCGATAATGCACCATCTCATACTGCATTGGTTATACGTGATCATTTCGTCACATTTTCAACTAACATCGTGCCGCAACCACCTCAAAATCTTATAATTAAAGGAAAGTTGCCTTGAATCTACACTGAAAACAAAATCAATATATTATAAGTTGACCCTATCAGTCAAAACCAGTGCAGAGGCCTTTAAAGATGGTTAACCCTCTTGTTACCTTAAGGTCATCTCGTGACCGTTTTATGTTATTTTTGCTTATATTTCATAAAAGATACAAAATTTTGGGATTTCCTTTTACGAATTCCTGCATTGAGTGAAATCGCTTTTAAAAAGTGCAAAATATTTTTTATAATGTGATATAAAACATGACAGAATCAAAACTAACGTATGGGCAGCATAAGGTCGTTAAGTGACCATCTGCTGTTCAAAGTGGCAAGAGGAAGTTTCCCGCCATTTTTTCCAATTAATTTTTGTCTAAAACGACAGACGCTGTACATATTTTATAAAAAGAAACGTAACCAAGCATCGGTGAGTATTTTGCTTGATTTCGATGGATATTGTCTGATGCAGCAAATTTGTCGTCTGACAGAAACCCAATTACAGACAATTATGGAAGACATTGTGGATATTGATAAGAATAGTGATTTTGAGAACAATGAGAATGTATTGGAAGAACTGCCAGATGGCGAATCTTCTGAGAAGTATGGTACATTGCTAGTTAAGAAGAAGACGGTATTTCTGAAGCTGATTTAAGTAACATTCCCGTGTACTTTTCACCGATAGCAACCAATAGCACTAGAGCCAGAACAGAAAATATAATTCGACGACACCCCGGTTCAAGTATATTCAGTTCACCGAATATCCAATATAAAAGAAACATTTGACCTGTGTTAGAGATCACCCAACATCGAGGGAGCTGAAAAATTGGAGACCAATAAACCAATTGATGAAATGGAATTTAATGGATTTTTGGGTATTTTGATATTAGGAGGTACTTCAAATGGCGTATTTAGACATTATGTACTTGCTAAAATGCATATAATTTAGAAACTGGCGTTTATCGGTTGACTAATATTTTGCGTTGTAATGTCACTTACAAGGTTTTTGGAAGTAATTTGTGTGCTGAGGTTCGTTAACAGAGATAATCGCAGAGAGAGTTTATCGTATACTAAACTCGCTCCATTTCGGGATTTTTACGAGAAAAGGGTGGCTAACGAACTGTTTATTTCTTATGAAAACGTAACAGTCGAAGAGCGTTTAGTTTCTTTTAGAAGCAGATGCCCGTTTTTAGCTTACATACCATGCAAGCCAAGTAAATACGGGATAGAGGCATGGGTAGCTGCGGATATGTGAACACAACTTTGCCTAATTTTTGAAATATATTTGGGAAAAGTATCAGCAGAACCGGAACGAAACCAAGATCAACGGGTAGGGTTGGTTCTAGTAAGTGGGTATAAATGACGGAATATAACAAACAGACAACTGTTTTACAACTCGAGATTTGGCATTACTTTTACTGAAATGTGACATTGATGGGCATTATGAGAAATAACAAGACAATCACCACTACTAAACAGTCGTTTCTTCTTTGATGGATATCATCATTGTTTAATACATTCCTATGATGTATACTTGTAAAATGGTTAGTGAAGTGAGCACTCTTCATCATAACAAAAATCTAATTGAAAACCATCCCAAGAAGTTGCGGGAATGCAAAGATTTTTACAATTCTACAAAATCTGGAGTAGACACAATTGACCAATTAGTAAAAACACGTGCAAGAGACAAACTAATCGTTGGCCCTTAGCTGTCCTCTCAGATATTATGTATGTTTCGGCGCTAAATGCATAGGTTTTATGGGCAGAAATTCACTCTAATTGAAATGCGTCAAAAACATATAAGCGCAAAATTTCATCGAAAAATTTGCCCTATACCTTGTTCAGGGTGAAATAACTCGTTGAAAACGCGTACCTAAAAAAACAGTTGTCGGCTGATATTGTCAGGCATATCTAAACAGATGCAGAATAGACAAGTACTTCGGCGGATGTTGCTCTATAAAAGAAAAAACAATTCAGCGAGCCACCTGCGCATTCATTTATATTCAAAAAATCTAGAAATGTTAAGAACAAAATAAAATTATAATCAATAAAACTATGAAATGTTGAAGTCAAACTTAATTTGTAGTCAGTGAAATCAAGAAATATTAGAAAAAAAACTAAAATCATGAGGTTTTTATAGAATACCCTTACAAAACTCACACTAAGTCATTCCGTAACCTTAACATCACATGTGCAATTTTTTTTTTAACATAACAGAAGGGTTAAAAGTGATGGAATCATAATAGGTTGGAAACGAATGATAAAAACAGAAGCATGAGACGAAAAGTAATTTGCGATTGATCAGAATTCGGGAGAAAATAGAGGGTCGTGTTTGAGATTTTAAGGATTTAAAACGGTTCAACTAAATTTTTGCAAAACTACTATTCTTATAGAAAAGAGCTATAAATCAAAGTGGTCGGTAATAAAAAGTTCTAAAACATTTGCATTAACACTTTCTTAACATAACCTCAAAATGTGTTTGAAATTTTCAAATAGCCAAGCTTCTGGAATTTTTATTTCAATCTTGAACAAACAAAAATCCTGAAATTCAGTTCAATCTACTATGATCCTTTTTGCTTGCCAAAATAATCTATCCTGCACTAATGTAGTACGTTGATGAGCATACAATTGTGTCAAAAGTCGTATTTGAGTTCGTGGTACTATAAAAATATTTTTTGATCGCTTATTTTTGCGGTGCAAGAGTTAGAAAATTGAAGTTAGCAAATGCACTAAAATTAACATCAACATTACCAAAATTCAATTAGGAAATTTACGCACCACTTACAGCGCAAAAGCCATTTGTAGTCAACTAAGCAGCCATTGTCAAATCTACATACGATTATCCACATATGTATTTGTGTATGTTTGCATGTGCAAAAGTACATACCAAAACCACACCGCATTCCGCATAGCAAACCAAGCAAAAGTCAACCGCAGCATTTGTAAAGCGCGCGAGCAAAGTGAACGATGTGCCAAAAGGATCACCAGGACCAGGATGAGCCACAAGCAGCGTGGAGAAACGTGCAAAAGTTGCGCAATTATTGTTGTGCGCCTGTTGTTGGTGTTGCTGTTGACTGTGCAACTTTGTCGCTGAGTGTGTGGCTGTTGGTGGCTGCTGCCGTTGGCATGTGTCACGCGCAACAACTAACACCACTGTTAGTAACAGTACATACGCAACGGCTAAAACAACAAAAGCAATATTCGCATGTATGCAAGAGCAACACACTAGTGTTAGCAACATGCACTTTAGCGGCAATGAACAGCATTTACACGCATTTAATGGCGACTACAAGCAACCACGTTCTAACGCATGATGAGCGAACTCGCCCCACGACACTCCCCAACAACCACTCATATTTGACACAATTTGGCGTCAACCTTAGCTGACAAAAGCAGCGTCACTGTTTTTTAAATCAAAATGCTGCAAAGCAGATGGCGGCGGCGGTGGCGCTGTGGCTTAGCTGCGGTGCGTGCGGTTGCTGGTGGCCCGAGTGGTGTGAGTCGCCTGACAAGGATTGCGCTGCGTCTTCATATTAGCGAAAATGTATCCACATTGGCTTTGCAGCTTCTAGTGCTACTGCCACTGTCGCTGCCGCCGCGGGCAGCAGCTTAAGAAAGCTTACACTTTCGGCGAGTGTTTCCCCCGGATGATATGAGTGGTTTTACTCAACTCACCTTGTCAACTCATCAGCATGTCAACACGCAAAAGATAATAAAACTTTATGCTCTTGTGCTCAGAGCACTGGTTTTGTCGCCGCAACGCGCTGTTGCAACATCACTTCACCTGCCACATGTTCGACATGCAGACGAGTGCGTACTCGCTGTAGCTCCGGGTTGCATGTTTTTCTTGACTGCGATTTAGCTTTGAAGTTTACATGCGCCAGCAAAAGCTAATATATTATATAAGAGGAAAATATTTAGATTTGAACGATATGACGCATACTTGCACACACACATACTCGTACACTTACGTAGCCATATTTCGAGTGCAACTCTTGCAATTACGTCTATAATCGAGTCACTATGGAACGCTTAATGAACACGGTGATATGTTGACGTATGGCAACTTCATCCTTCATTTATGTTCCCTAAGAAATGTTTATGTACGAGAGTACATTTTGGGGCTTCCGCTTCTACTTTTGTGTGTGTTATAAACTTTTGAGTATACAGAGTGGTAAATGGCTTGCTTTACAGCTAAATCTACAAAGTTCGTGTTTGGCAAATGGAGAATTTCAAAAAAGTTAACAGCTCTTTAAAAACGATTTCTTCTTGCAGACAAATTGCTTCAATCCAAACTATTTTTTGATATTACAAGAGCAAGAAACGATAAACCCAGTCAGCCTTATATATAAAAACTAACTTGACTAGTCTTAAACAAAAAAAAAAAAAAATCTATGGAAAAGAAAATACAGAATTATCTAGTTTAATCCGTACAAAATGGTATTGGGATACCTGTTATATTCAATGCGACCAAGTTTTGTTTTATATTGGTAGTCGAAAAAGTCTTTTCGTATTTCTAATCAAACTTCATCTTATTGATTTTATATTTATACTAATAAATAAATAAACAAATATATAGCATTTTAATGAAACATCTTTAAGCATTTTTTCGTTAGAGACATTATTCCATCAGTGTAAAACTTTCATCAATGTAAATCGAAATTTCCAGAACGGAAGCGAGCGAACCATTGTTATGCTACACGAGCTCATACAGCATCGTCTCCGTAAACTTCACAAATTACATTTGTGGCTTGCGTGGAATTCTTCCCTTTTTTATACAATTTCAGAATTTCAAAATATAGCGAACATCTTATTATCATTATTTTCTCTAATTTTTGAACTGCTGTAACTTTTTCAACTTCCCCGAATTTAATTTTTTTGGCTAAGTTATGCTAAAAATCTCATCTTTCCAACAATATATAGTATATTGTATGTATTGTATTGCGTTTGGTAGCACTGGAAATATACGATTGCAACAACATCTGTTGACAAAATACGAAAATACTTTTGCGACTTTTGCGAATATATTTTAGATCAACTTTATTTTAGTGAATGGCTTAAATTTCTTTTTTTCTTTGATTTTAAGCTGGGTTGCAGCAGAAGCTGCCAGTGAAAATCTAGTATTGTTTGTTCGTCTGGTTTGGCAAATTCAGAGCACAGTTTTAGAGCTTAGAGAGACACTCTCTGCCCTTTCAGCTTATACGAGTAGTACCATCAACTATTCTTCCGACTACAGTAATCGAACAAAAATTTGAAAACAAATTTATATCAAGAAACTCGCCTTTCCTCTGGGCACCTGATCTGACTGCACCGATTTTTTTTATGGGATTATGCAAGCAAGAGGTATACAAAACAAAACCCAGAAATCTGACTGATTTGAAGCAGTCGATAATTGTGGCAATCCCGACTTCAATCCTTCTGCCCGCAATTGTTAATGTTCTAATTAGGTTTAGAAAAAAATTATTATGGCTTGCTTTTGTAGCACGATTCGTGCTCAAGTTTTCACTTATGAGTGCAGAATTTTCCACTAAATCAAGACTTTTCTGGTGTTAAGAGCTTTTTTCGAATTCTTTTCTTCTTTTAAAACTACAGCGATCAGTAATCTCGGTTTCCCCAAATTTCGTGTGTGCTTTTTCAGCATTCTAAATAAATTTCACAGCATAATTTGAATGTGCATTGAAGTCTAGCGTTCAAAACAGATTAAATAACCACTTAGCTTTATTTTGAGGGTATATCAATTTTAAATTTACAGCGCTTTTCTCCAAACATTTTGAATATTAAATTCGAAAGTTTATGGAGTTCTCTGTAGTTAATTAAATATGTGAGTTCATGGAATCTCTTACTTATGTAGTTGAGATGCCTTATGAGTTTACTCTCTGAAGTAAGTGGGTCTCCAACTCCAATTTATTGGTTGTTCTCAAAGTATATTCAATAATTGTGTATATAAAAATAACTAGTTTAACCTCTGGGCTGACCAATCTCTCACTCTTAGTAGCAAAACACATATTTCTTGAACTTACTTTGGTTAAAAAACTAGCTTTGGTTGTTCCAAATACAAGCGATAAATGGAAAACTTAGATTTCTGACTAAATGGCAACTCACAAAAAAAAATTCATTTGCTCTGATCAAATTTATACTTCAGAATGGTTAGGAAAAATTAAATTATTATAAACAAGTATTAAAAACTAAGTATGGGTATAACTAAAAATTTCATACTATAACAACAGCCTTCAGGTGTTTTCGTAACACTTTTTTTTATAAAGTATAGTGGTAGTATTGAAGCGATAGAAATAGTAGCTCTCTGAGGTTTATTTAGGTATTTCGCATACCATCACCAATATCTGTAGGCGGTATGAAGTCTATCGTATGATTAAAAGTCCTCATGGTAGATATATGGCGGCTTGAGAAAATTTTCACCCGATTTTACTACACACTGTTATTTTAAAAATACGATTTTTCAATTTCATTAAGATAACTAACATATTGACCAATATTTGCGATATAAAGACGCTTGGAATCTCGAAAATGTTTACATTAGGTCTTTGGGGACTAAAATAATTATTCATCCGATTCAAGGACTTTCAGTACACGAACATATTATTATCCGAAAAAAATTCTCTCTGAATTTCTAAAATAAATATCGCAGAATGGGTTATATTTTCGATAAAAAATTCGCAATATAACTGTGGTCTATATATTCAGTACAAGGTGCTCAAACAGTGTTGGTCCGATTTGGATAGTTTTTGGTCATAAACTGGCCCACTTCAAAGGCAGTATTTGTCCAAAGGCTTATACCATTGTATTAATTACTTCTTGATTTGTATAGTGGAAGGTAAAAGAATCAAACGGAATTTATAATTTTGTAATTTGTTATACATATTTTACATATAATTTGTGTATGTATATACATATATACATCTATATAAATCACTGAAAATTCGATTTTCGTCAGTCTTTACTTTCAATCACTCCAACCATGTTGTGCGTATTAAAAGCACACATACACATGCACATCTCGTTAAGCAATGACAAGCATGGAATTGTACTCGTTGCAAGGCAATCCAGCGAGTAGCCAAGTAAACATCGAATGGCATTTGCGCCATCAAAAGTAATTAAAATTTAATTAAAATGTTAAAGTTGCGCGACACAAGCCAGTGCCAGTAGGCGTAAATGGATATTGTGTGTGTGTGAGCATATGTGTGTGTAAGTGTGTGAATGTTTTGGTCGACATTGTCATTGCCAAAGTATTTGCAGGCGCAGCAGCAATTGTGGAGGGCGGAGAAGTGGCAGCTGTTGCCGCCTCGCGACGAACTGTTGCTCATTATAAAGTCAGCAAGCGGCGGGCGGACGGTGTGACGGAGTATATACACACATACATGTACATTTATATGTGTATGGCAGAAGACGAAATTGAATTTGATTTCAGTGGCAGCGAAAAACGCTTTGATGAATCGGTTCGGGGAGTCAAGCCAAAACCGAAATCAAGCAAAAAGTACAGGGAAACACCAACCATGGCGGAAGGTGTGGGCGGTGACCGGAACGCTGTCGAACAACGATTAATTTACTAGCAACACAACCAAAGTTGAGTAGAATTCCGCTCCGCAGAGAATCACGGCTGCGGCGCGCGCGGTGCCACTCATGGCAGTGGCTTATTCGCCAAGCGCAAATCCTGCGAAATCGCTTTCAACGCAAATACATGTGTGCACATATGTATGTATGTGCAAGCAGCGGTTTTTATCATGCATATGGCATGTATGTGCGAGCATGTGTTTGTGTGGTTGTGCGCCCACACATTGTTCGCTGCCAAATTTGACACCAAGAGTTCACACTTAGCGCGTGGCCGCCAGCGTCATTGAGCCGGCATTTGATCCCCGACATCAGTTAACCCATACACTCACACACTCGCACACATACATATGCACATATAACCACATGGCCGTAAGTGTTAGCCGCGTTATGCTCGCACGCCTCCTCTAAATACGTGGTTGGGGCGCCACACGCGTTGCAATCGCTTGTATCGGCGTGAATGTGCCTTGAATAAATTTCGAAAAGTCGTGTCAAAATTTTGATGACATTTTTGTGCGCAACGATACAAATTTGAATTTTCAGTGGAAAAATCTTTTATACACGCACACACACATATGCACAAGCCATGTTTTCCCCCTGTGGAATTCTATAAAAAAATTCTAGGTTTGACATCGCACAACGGCGAGTTGGCAGAAAAATTTCTAAAAATGAAAATTCTATTTTAGGCGTTATCCGGTGAGAGCAAATCTCATTTGTTGCTACCAAATGCATAAATGCATACATGTACGAGTATACGCTATGTTTGTATGAGACTCGCTGCAAGCCGAAACAAACCATAATGAAAATCCCGGCTAAAAATATACAGCTGAGCTATGTAATTTTGGATAGTAGGCTAGAATCTACTTTTACTGAAACCAATCTCTTTCAATGTATAGCAACTTCTCAGTAAGCGTGGCTTCTCTGGTCGATGTAAAAACTAAGCTATAGCACGGCAGGATAAAATATTTATGGAAGCGAATTTATCTTTAAAAAATTTAACATTATAGTAATCAGCCATTTTGGGGCGACTCACGGCAAATCAGATAAAGGTGTCAGTAAAGCAAGGAAACAAGCTCAAGCTTATACAAGTATCTATGAGTTGTCAACGGAGGAGCTGCGCGAAGCTGTTTGAAAGATCCCGCATCCAGTAGTTACAATAACAACACATGTTTACCGCCCATAAATGTTCTTTCCCGAATTATTTTCGAAAAAGAAACTTTTTATTGAATGAGTAAGGAAGGGCTGAATCCGGTGTAATCGAATATTTTATACTTTTACAAATTGAATTGACGAATTTCAATAATAGGTCTGATAAGTTGAGTGATATTTCGGGTAAAAACGCACGGGCGGTTTTATCTCGATACATTCATTGCTGCTTGATTTATATACTGGAAATATCTTGCAGTTTTTTACATTTTAACAAAGGAATTTTATGATAATACCATGCATCGAATTTGGTTGAAATCGGCCGAGTAGATGCCGCTTTATGTGATCGTCCAATTTTGACACCGATGCCTATAGAACCCTCTCATGCCATATCCGTTAAAATGTGTTTCTGATGATGAAGCAAATAACTTCTGAAACTCTTTAGCCTAGTTCTATCAGGTAGCTCTAATTCAAAACTTTTAAAGTTTTCTTTGAAAGTTTAGAAAGCTTTATGTGACAAGAATTGTGTTTATGAAGCAAGCATGGATGAATCTGAAATTATTTTGCTTAATATCTTTATATATTGGATGGAAAATTTGGAGCTGGAAGGCAACTATTTATTTTTCTTTGTGGTAAACTTGAATTTTCTGTGCGAGCTTTCGTTATGAAAGCTTTTGGAAGCTCTTGCAAGCAGTTTTTAGTTTAGATGACAGACGATGAACAAAAATCTTTAACTCAAAAACCTTAACTTGTATCGACATCCAAACAAATTGTAAACCGATTGAATAGTCATCCTCCACCACTTAGAGATCTTCGACCCTTTTAAAAATATTTAACAAAATTAATATACTTGTATACTCGGATAACGAATTCATAGTTCAGAGATGTGTTCTTTTCATTAAAAATTTGGTTATTTAAAATCTAGACTTAAGAGATAGATGCATTGGAATTCGGATATAAATACATGGGAGTAAAATCTTTATATATATAAAATAAAGTGTCACGTTGTTTGTCCGCGATGGACTCCTATACTACTGAACCGATTTTAGTAAAATTTAGCACACTTTGTTCAGTTCGAACCAACTTAGGAGATAGGATAGTTAAAACCATTAATAAATAAAGAATACAGGGAAAGCTCTTTAAAATGGACTCCCTATTCAGCGGACATCTCCTTTAGCCATGCACTTCATTGATGTTTATTAAGTAAAACCTATTAAGCGTACAACTCTATTAACTGGACAGAATCCAATGAAATTGATTGGTATGAACATATTCAAAATTAAACCTTAAGTACAATCCCTTGGATTGTTATACCGACAAAAACGTTTTCACCTTTATTCGTAAATAAAATTTTCACTGCATTGAATAGTTTATTGTATGAATTATAGTATAAAATATATACCACAGCAACGCGTGGCCGGATCTCCTAGTAATACATATTTCAAGATTTTGTATAAATGAGCGACTGCTTAGGATGAGAATCAAGAAAATGCCTCCTTCAGTAATAAATAAATTAAATTTCTTTAAAAACTAAAACTGTTATAAAGAGTATTTTAGTACTTGTTTACACTTTAACGAACTTATTGACATACTAATTACACTTTGTACATACTTACATACATTAAGCTTGGCTCTGGCTGTCCTCTCATACCTTCTTTCCAATTCGTTCCAGCAGAAGCATCCGCATGTGATATTTGAGGCACGCACTAAAGCCAATAAAGGATGCGCCAATTCGGGTAATTTAGAGACGTGGCGTTTGTCACGTCGCCCAAAACTGCTGTCGGCTGGTGTCATCGACGAAATACATCCGAACGGTGCGGGCCGTTATAAGCGCGATGTACGCGAAGCAACTAAATACATCGAAACGGCCATTGTTGTGGACCAAGCGATGTACGAGAAACGTAATGGCAGCACACGTGCCGAGGTCATACACGACGCTATACAGGTGGCGAATATTGCCGATTTGGTAAGTTTACAGAACTTTACATATTTATACTTAGTTATATTTTTAAAATTAAAAGCTTAGATTATATTGAAAAATAAAAAAAAGTTGGGTTATAGGCTTTTGTTGGTGCTTTTCTATAAAACCGTTGAGTTCGAAGAAATGTAATTTAAGGAACTAAGAATACGAAATAGCTGGACATAAAGCATGAATGTAGCTATTATGAGTACATTTCCAACCTTTCATCCTGTTGAGGGCTAGTATAGAGTTTAACAGCCTTAGAAAATTTTAGTTATTATTGCACTGGAAGCAGAAGATTTGATATTAATATTATATATGTAGTATAATAGTATAGTTTGACAACTGCTGGATTATTCCAATTTTCTTATTTCTCCTGACACATCAACTAAAAATCCACTTTTGCACAGACTTTTTCATATTTTAATATTTAACGGGATTTTAAAGGTATTTTACTGCAGTCGAAGTACGCACTCACGACCCGTCGTGAAAAATTATAAATCAACTCACTCTTTCCTTTGACCAATCTCTATAAATAGCTGCAGAATGCTAGACTCTCGTTCAAGGAGCTATTTTTAAGTAACTAGAGTGATACTATTCCCTCGTAAAATTTTGTTCGAGAGTATTATATATGTTCTCTTAAAGTCGTATAAGTTATTATATGAGGTGTGCTCAAAAAATAACAGGAGTTTTAAAATTTGAAACTTTGCCCATATTCACCAGAAATAGCTCTGTGTGACTTTTACCTACTTCCATAAATAAAGAGAGCCTTAAGGGGTTAGGGATAGTTAGAATTTTCAAACAATTATAAATTTCACGTTGATCAGATAATTAGTTTTTGAGTTATTCGACAAATAACAGAGAGAGTTCGGGCACTTCAAAGCGCTAATGTGAAACTTTAAACGCGTTTTTCTCAAAACTATGTTTTTTGAAACGGTGACAACTGTAACTCGAAAACCGCCCAGTAGATTTTAATGACATTTATACAGCTTTTAGAATACATAATAAACTAGAGCCTGATCGAAGGATTTTTATTTTTTCAAAAATTTCGATTCTTAAGACCAATTAACTGTTGATTTTTTCCCAAGAATTTCGAGGCTGCCATTTTGTTAATTAAAAAAAATCCTTCGATCAGGCCCAGGATTATCTATTTATAAAACTATTTTTTTTGTTCGATTGATTTTAGATGACTCTCCAAAGACTTATGGTTCTCACCGCAAGTACCTTTTTGGGAACAGGGTCAACACAAACAACTATAACTTTGGAAATTATAGTTTTTTTTTAAATTTCCGTGACTTCAAGTCAACACATTCTATAATAATGCCATATTACTACTTTTGTAAAAAAAAAAACGATTTAATACCAAAAACCGCTGAAAAAAGTGAGGCTATGCCAACAATCGAGTTTGAGAAGTGTTTCGATGCTTTGTAGCACAAGGCGACAATATTAATATAGACGTGTTATTAAATATTTGAATGACTTGCGACAGTAAATTAGGATACATATATGACTTGTTCCCTGAAAAGAGAGATACTAAGACCAAACGGTGCACTTGTCTTTTGTGCGTTTGAAACTCATTATTTTTTAATGCGTATTGTCGTGATTCTTTTCTGCTCCTTACTACTACACTATTTTCTCTAACTGCTTTCGCTATTATTTCTTGCCTTTTACGGCACTTTCTACTTTTCAATAATACCATTTCCGCTTTGCGCTGCTTGCAGTTGCAGTCGAAATTAGACAAAGCCACTGATAGTTAAGGATGCGTACTTACGCCAGCAAAAGAGTTGCCTTTGACCGTTGCAATAACCGTTTGTGCTGGTGCGCAAAGCAAATTAGATGCACTGGGAGATCGCACTCAGCGCACAAAAGAGGGAATTATTTTGAAGTGTCGAAAACGGAAATCGACAAACGGTACTTACGTACTCGCAAAACAACTACAAGCACACCATTTCACGCTGCTATAAATAACTAAATGGAAGTAGCTTTGAGAGATAATGTAAAGGATTGAAATAAATTGAATTAAGTGAGTTGCCATACTTTGCCACTTGCGTACTTAAGCACTTGGGAGAAGTGTAGCTTGGCTTTAAAATATTGGAGTAGAGCAAAAATGTACTTTATACGCCGAATAAGTTGCTGCTCTCTGAGGGATTGTAAGTGCTGCATTAATTATAAATTAAAATGCGCACAAATATTGCTTAGTGGAAAGCAAAACTTTCGAAATGCACGCTAAACTGTAGCAGTTAATAACTAATTGAAACCACGAGCTAAAGACCACAAAGCGCTTAACTAAACTGGCATTACACGCGCTGTCCTGTGAGCACGCAGTGGACGCACCGCCCATACAATTAGATATTGATAACAACAACCAAAGGTTTGTAGCAAAAGTGGTTCGGTCGATTTTTCGTTTATTTCTTTTGAAGAAATTGAGTATTTTAGCATCCCACGAAATCACTTGTTTGCAAGTGTTTAGAGAAAGTTGTGCTGCTCCCAGCGGAGTTTTGAACCACGCACGCACTAACGATAGTCACATACTATGCCAACTTAGCTGCCGCACTCTAGATTACAACAGTTATGTTCATTGAGCACTTTGTAACCCTTTGGCTTAGAGCTGCTCGCCATTTAGCATAACTTAATTTAATTTCGATGCCACATACCCGGCGTAATGCAGGCTTACGCTGTTATGATTGAGCTTAAAGTAGCTTTAAGCATTTGCCACCGATATAACCAGGCAGCGCCGTAATGCCTGAATCATATTGAATAACACCTTTATGGGACCAACAGCAATTCAGCTTTGCTGTTCCACTTAACTTCTAGTTCGTATTTGCAGTGTGTGGCATTACAAACATATTAGTGGCCTCATCAATGCGGTTCAACGTTGCAAAACGGTTATTCATACGATTTAAATATTTAGAACAGCGCAAATAATTTTTGAAAACAAAAATTTTGACTTTAGAGGTCAATATAATATAATAAAAAAATATAAATATAACAAAAAATAAATAAAATATTTAAAATAAATAAACAATGCGTTTGGACCTTAGAACGGTAACTTAACACTAAATTTCGTGAAAGACATTTGATAAGAAAAATGTATTATGAGAATTTTTCAAATAAAGTTTGAGGCCACCTGATAAAAGTCTATATACAAAGGGTATCGATATTTTTATTAGCTACAACATTGTCACATAACTTTTTTCTATGGGACACGTAGTTTTGCTGGAAATTGAGATTAACAGTTTTTAACCCTTAGGAGTTCAACCACACCCTTCCACTTCTTTTTTCCGACCGAAAATCGTCCAGAAAATATTTAGCCTTAAAATGTATTATTTTATCTTTTGTTTCCGATCGGCTTTAATATATTATGAATTTCTTTTCTTTTTTTATAATTTTCAAGGGCTTCTGCACTAGTCTACTTTGTAGTATTCAATTAACAGACTGAGATTCCGGGTTCTATTTCTCCAGTTGTAAGAATTCTCATTACTTTGCTTTGAGTGTCTGATCGCTTACCATGTGTCAGCTTTTTGCTCATAAATAAACGCAAAATTGAACTGCCTTTATTTTAAAGCTTATAAATTCAATATTCACCACAGTTAAAACCCATTGGACTTTCTGCTGAACCCGACCTTATTATGTCGCCATTATGCCGATTTCTCTGTAAAAATTGGATATTTTAAACTGCACTAAGTGTTTCAAATCCCCAAGAATCCGCAATCTTGACATAACTTTTTTTTTGAAAATTCGACTTTAATCACATTTAGCATCTGTCATTAAGGTTTGACCAAAAAATATTGCACACCATGGAAATGAGAGGAAAACGTTCACTATTCTCATATTTATTAACTACTTATTATATATAAAAATAATAATATTCCACTTACTATATATAATATCAAACTTCGAATGCGAATAGTTTGTTTCCGAAGGCTAACTTCGAAAAACAACGAAATAACTCTTTTACTCTTTTGAAACAATTATTTTGATCCAATACTCAGAAAAAGTCGATTCTGCCGTACAGCGTTATCAATGAAAACCCATACCAATGGAGGGTGGCTTTCATGGGTTGAGTCTAAAGGAGTTATGAGATAAGATATCTCAGAGTTCTACCAATATAGTTCAGAATTTTTTCGTAAGCTCGTCAACGGTATTGTTTTGCTTCATTAAAGTCGCATATTTCTGTGATTTAAACCAATAAAAAGAGAATCTCTAAGTTAAATACATATTAAAGGATTTTATTCAAAACCTTCATGAAATAACACCCATTGAAAAGATTTTGAAGATATTCGCTACAAATATCGAACTCAAGTCCTGCTTAATGGTAGTACAACCAGCCATTGCATCACTGCCAACGTAAATGATGGTATAAAAAAACCGAAATTTTAAGTAAATTAAAGAGATGTTGTAAAAAAAGGTAGGAAATTATTTCACAGTCCCGGTTTCTGAAAGTTTACTTGTCCTTAGATTTGCAGCGGTTTTTTACTTTGTCACATTAAAATTGTTCTCACTTTATAACTTTACTAAAAGTCTACGAGTACTTATAACGTGACTTCCAAAAGGTTTGCCATTGAAAATAATTTCAGGAAATACTCCTATCTGGTTTTAATAAAAACAAGAAAAAACGTTAACTTCAGTTGCACCGAAGCTAAATACCCTTCATAGGTGCATTTCTGTTAGCAACTATGTGTCCAGTTTGTATGGAAGCTATATGCTATAGTTAACCGATCTGAACAATTTCTTCGGAGATTACATTGTTGCCTTAGAAAATAATGTATACCAAATTTGTCCATACAAGAACTTGATTCGGATCGTTCAGTTTGTATGGCAGCTATATGTTATAGTTAACCGATCTGAAAAATTTCTTTGGAGATTACATTGTTGCTTTAGAAAATAATATATACCAAATTTCGTGAATATATCTTGTCAAATGTGAAAGTTGTCCATACAAGAACTTGATTCCGATCGCTCAGTTTGTATGGCAGCTATATGCTATAGTTAACCGATCTGAACAATTTCTTCGGAGATTACATTGTTGCCTTAGAAAATAATATATACCAAATTTCGTGAATATATCTTGTCAAATGTGAAAGTTATCCATACAAGAACTTGATTCCGATCGCTCAGTTTGTATGGTAGCCATATGCTATAGTTAACCGATCTGAACAATTTTCTCGGATATTACATTTTTGCCCTAGAAAATAATCTATACCAAATTTGGTGAAGATACATTGTCAAATGCGAAAGTTTTCCATATGAGAACTTGATTCCGATCGTTCAGTTTATATGGTAGCTATATGTTATAATGGTCCAATACCGGCCGTTCCGACAAATGAGCAGCTTCTTGAAGAGAAAATGACGTTTGAAAAATTTCAAACGGATATCTTAAAAATTGAGGGACTAGTTCGTATATATACAGACAGACGGACAGACGGACAGACGGACAGACAGACGGACATGGCTAAATCGACTCAGCTCAACATACTGATCATTTATATTTATACTTTATAGGGTCTCCGACGCTTCCTTCTGGGTGTTACAAACATCATGACAAACTTAATATACCCTGTTCAGGGTATAAAAATTAAACTCTTAGTTTATAATAAAATAGTTATTAAAACGATATTCGGTTGGTGATATGTTTTCGAATATTCATCTGCTTGCTATTCGAGAACTGAGGTACATACCGCCGGTTCCACTACTGTCTATACTATAGTCCTAATGATTTTGCTTACAGCGCTATTTGAACTCTAGCAGCTTGCAGTGATTACATATATAGCCGCTAAATCTACTGCTCGAAATTTCCTTCAGCACATAATGATCCCGTTGTCTCGCACGCCTGCAATCACTTTGATACGACATTTTGTCCAGGCGACAGCTCTCGCATTATGCGCACAATATGCATGTATGCGCTTATTATGGCGTGGTGTGGTGTGGATTATTGTGACAATGGCGCATAAATTGTATTCAATATAATGCAACAACAATAACAAATTACGGCACTATTATGAGTTGATAATAAGGATGATGACAAGAAGCGTACAACCGAAACCAGTAAGTCATCCACACACCACAAATGCTGTTATCAGCAGGTCAACGCACATTTCTCTATTACTCTCCCTTAGTCCTTTACACAAGTGAAGTTATTTTATTAAATGTGTCCTGTTTAATTGAATTCAAAATTTAGTGTTAGAATAAATTTCTAATATACATAGTGACATTCATAAAAAAAAAATAATTAATACTGTATTGTTGTTTAATAGCAGGCAAATTCCGATCATAGGGCAATATTTTTGAAATTGTGGAAAAGTTGCATTACAAACTAGTAAATAATTCTGGAAAAGTTAACGAGAAATATTATCGTAAATTGACACTAAATCTAAAGAATGCATAACTATTCATATAAACGAAAATCTAGTTATGTTTAAGGGACATTATCGGATATTTGTAGCATTTAAGGGGCGTTTCTCGTGTGAAATTTTTAGAAAACCATACTAATTTAACTTAGTTGAATTTTTCAAATAGTCTTTCAGTTAAAGCCTCCTAAAGTTTAACTACCCAGTTTAATCAACTCCATCAATTTATTTTTCAACGCATTTTTCGTCTGCTGTGACTAGTCGGAGGCAAATAATACGATTACTATCAAATCAAACTGTATATCGTCACTTCAATGCAAAATAAAGTCACATTACTTTTCATAAATTTACAGGCGAAGGAAAAGCGATATAATGGCTACTACTCATACTCAAACAAAATATGAGTTTTGGTTATAAGATGATTATGTATATCTGAAAAAAATACTTTATCAAGCCAAAGCGAACGAAATTTTTTTTTTAATTCTAATATTATATAACACGTCGCCATTTTGTCAATTTGTGATATTTTTTGTATCCTTTTGTGTGAACAATATCTCTAGCAGATATTATTTTTCAATTATTTTCCTGCAGCCTCGGAGTATGTTTCTTCAGCAAAATCACTTCGAAAACATGGTTTATGATCTGCTGCGATAATCTTTCAAGTGTGGGGAACCACTTTTAAATTCGAATTATCGGAAATTTTATGTCCAAATATGGCTAAGTTCTATATGGTCTCCATTAATCATTTTATAAGAAAGAAAGCACTAGACTTCCAAAATGACATAAAAAGAGGAAAGAAAGAGAAAGGTATTTCTAAAAAAAATCTTTAAAATATTATGGATTTATTTTGTCATTTTTGTCTGTTTATGATAAATACCATTAATGATTTCCACGAAATATGGCATTTTTCTAGTACTTTAAAAAGCTTTAAAATTTTTATTAAAAATAAAATGAAAAATTAACCCACAGCTGTCATTTACTAGCTGTAACACAAAATTAATATCATTCCACTGAAATGCTACATCAGTACCCAAGCGCTGGAAACTACAAATCATCCATATATTAGTTGCAGCATAGACGCATAGTACACACATGAGAAGCTGCCCTTCTTAGCCGCACATAAGCCATGTGTACGTATGTTTGTTTGTATGCATTTGTTGGGTGCTAAATAGATAAACACTTAATATAAAATGCCATTAAAAATGTATAAAAGCAAACGCACACATGCATATATGTACGTAGCTCCACTCGTGTGAAAGCCACTTTGCCAAGACGCCAAAGCTCATTGGCAAGCACGCACTCGCCCAGCAGCCAAATAGCAATTTATGAACTTGCTTTTTGTTTGTACTAACATAATTGTATTTTCTCGGCTTAAATATTTTATCAGTAGTGCCTACAATTATGAAGATTAATTGAAAAGCTCGGGTAGGCGCACAAAGCTCGCACATATATCAAGGCGAAGTGTTGCAGGAGCCGGAGTGGCAAAGGGAAACTAATTGCATATAAGCAAATAGAAGAAGTTTGTGTTTGACACAGAAATATATATATTTACATGGGAGTGCACTTGTTTGTGCAGAGATATTTGTATGGATGTGCAATTTTCGTTGTTAAAGAAAACATTCACTTATTTAAGCAAGTAAGGCATGGCGTATACGTAACTGCTTTATACTACACTTGGTCGGTCATTCTATATCTTCAAGCGTAGTAAGGCATTAAAGTACAACAACAACAAACAATATGCGTATCTCTATATATAGTTGTTGCTGTTACTGTAGCACGATGGTTTTATAAAAACAATGGCCGGCCGCAGCCTGAGCCCAGCAACATCATTTCAGGTAAGCTCACAAATTGTTATCGGTAAGCTGCCAGTAGAGGTTTTTGTTCTACAATAACGTGTGTACACGTGCGTATGTATGTATGTATATGTAGGTATTATGTGTGCATAGGCGCAATCCAATATTGTTGCTATTTCTTTTTCATTTAAGGAGCAACTAAGCCAAGCAGCACTCACTCATCTCTCAACCATACATTATTCATACCTGCAGCTAAGTATGTATGTGACTGTATGAGTCTTTCTTACTACACATTTTATTTATACATCTATCACCTAGGATAGGTGGGCCTAGCAATTTTATTTTATCGCTCCCTTGAGTTATCTGCATTTTGTCTTTGTCCGCATGCGCTGCGTACTTGCCGTAAATCCATTTTATTTATTGCCCAAGTCACTGTCGGTATTCATTAGGTCATTAGTTAAGCATCGTCAACGGTGACTAAGGTTAGCCGAATGCTCGTCATCGTCTTTGTTGTGCACACTGTCGAAGCCAAGTGACCGAGTGCAAGTCATTCCGCTGATGATGAACTCCATTTTTCTATTGTCTCTAGGTTTCTGCGTAAATTCTTGTTTCTGTTGATAATATATGTGGATGGGTGTGTGTATTGTTTCTTCTGTATTTATGCATACAGTTTTGTTGTTGTGGGCTATTAAGCGGTATATGCCTAACAGTAATTTACCTAAGCCTTTATTCTGGAAATTTGCCGCCTTATTTGCATATGAACAAAAAATAAGTGGAAATCTCAGCCTTTAAAAAGGTTAAATTATACTTTTTATTTATTTTTCTTTATCTAAACCCCTTCTAAATATCCTTTGGTCCCCAGGTAAATATGTATGTGCAATTTTAGCTTCGTGGAAAATTTCTCATAATTCTAGAGCAGTTGTTTTGAAAGAAATGTATTTTTCTAAGCTTTGGCATATTTTCCTTCTATTAATATCCTTGAGATATAAGAACAAAAATAAACGCTGGAAGCTAAATCCGGCGTATACGGGTCCGGCAACGACTTCTTGAAATCTCGGCATCGTTTTGATTAATTTGTGGACCGGGTGCATGGTCTTGATTTGGGACTTTATGTGGCAACCAATTTGAGCAAAGATTTCGCATAATAAAATTTTCATGAATGAGTTGTTTAACGTGTAGCTTCAAAATCTGCAAAGTGCTAGCTATCACGATCAAACAAATTTTACCCACATTCAAAATATTTTTTCTCATTTTTTATACTTTCTACCTAAAAGCTTCTTTTAGACAGTTTGGTCATCTTCTTCGATGTTTTTAGACTGTGTGCAAAGTTTAGGCAACCAATCACGAATGGTGCTGATCAGTTAAGTGATCATCAAGCCACTTTTTGATATAATCGTAAGACAGCATTTTTTTCATAAAGAAATGCATAGTCAAAATGTTAAAATATTTTTTGTCTTCTACTTTTACTTTCGCTCCAAGCTGAAAATTTATGGAAAGCAATTATCACAAAACTCAGTATAAGTTCTACAACTATGCCATCTCAGTAAATCTTTAATATTTGGAGCCACAGAAGAGACTTTGTACTTTTCCAAATCAAAATTTGCAGGAAATTAAAAGATTGGCCTGTTCTTTATAATGCATTTATTTGAAGGTCAAAACAGAATTTCCGCCATTTAGAAGATTTTGTCTCTTTTCTTATATTTGTCTCATTCATGTCTTATTCACTGCCTCATTGAAATAGATATTTTCTTTGAATACGTATATATAGGGCTGGCCATATAAAATTTTAAACTTCGAAGATAGGGCGTAAAAGATTGAGTGTAGCGTTTGCTGTATGGCACGCAGTGCCGTCCTGCTGGAACCAAATGTTGCCCAAGTCTTCCTCTTCCATTTGCTTGAAGAAAAATTGCGGAATGGTGTTTGACGTTTCCAATGTCGAAATATAAATAATTCAAATTTAAAACGTTAGATGACCCACCCTATAGTATATGACCGATAATTGATTTGTTGTTTTATTTATTTCGGAAGCTTCTTTGGCTGCTGGGTCACTGTTTTTATTTTGAGTTTTACAAAATAATTTTTTTTTGCTTAAAGTACTGTTTTCACATCATTTCTTATATCTTCCAGTAGAACATAAAGCTTTACCAATTAGTATCTTAAAAACCTTATGCAATCGAAGAAAACTTCCATGTTCATTTTGGTTCAGTCTTTGAATCAATGGTCTTCATTCATATGCACTTGATTGTGTGTTTAAAGTTAGGTACTTTTAAAGAGCTCTAAAAAAGCCTAAGTATCATTAGCAAGTAATTGACTATTTATACTTGATTATAAAATATTTATAACCAATTTTAAGTCAGCAAAAAAGGTTTTTTCGCAAATTCTTTTGTTGAAGAAGTATTTTATTAAATAAATAAATATAAATAATATAAACATTATTGTATCTAATATATACTTCATTAGTCGGTGATACATTTTGAAAATTTTTAATTATCTTGATACCGTCGCCGATCGCAAGGAGGACCTCCGAAAACCGAAAATAGTTGTCTGGCTGCGAGCAAGACCTTTCTGTTTAAAGTCATTGCAAAATTAAAAGACAAAAGAATGTCGTCATACACATATTAAAGTTTCTTAAAAGTTTGAAATTACAAAATGATTGCCGCCTCAGAAAAACTTTTAAAAGCACAAAAAAAGCCGCTGAAAACGACCATTGATCGCAACGAAAGATCCCGATTTGAAAAACTTTGTTGAAAAGCAAACATAAGCTCCTGGGGAACTGATTATAAAATATGTATGTCGAAGTTCAAAAATAAGTAAGCCGCCAAAGAAATCATCGTTTATGAGGAAAGTCATCGAAGCATTTTTTCCGGCATATCACCCCATTTCCTATGCTAAGTAAGCAAAACAAAACTACAGAGTCACCCCAATTAGTCACAGAAGATAAAATACTGACAATTGGGAAAATGTGCAAAAAATGCTCCTGGATTTTATTGTATATCTAATAGCATCCTAAAAGAAGCAATGACTCTAAGATTCAGCTTGTTCGTCAAAATGTAAAACGCGTACATAATAGAAGAGGTGTTCCGAGGAAGGCATAGCATTTAGTTCAGGGAGGCGAATTGCATAGAAGACTCTGAGCACGTATTTTTTCATTGCTTTGTTTCACTTCGCACCAGCTTTTCAATACAGAATCTGACAGGACTCATGTATCACTTCTCTGGTAAATGGAAAACTGTCAAGCTCTAATTCTGGCAAAAGTAAGAAATATACAGTATATTAGGCGCTCAATCAGTCCGTATGATAGATAAGACTTAAAGTCGTTTTCTCTCACATGGTTCCTTGGGAGAGATAGGAGTTGGAAGTGCTACGCTTTCGATGCTTCTTCCTAAAAAACGCTCTTATCTCCGAAGCTATTTGCCGAATTCACTTTCAAAGAATATTTTTAATTATATGTGCCTGGATAGGCAAGAAAAAAATAGACTTTATGAAATTCATAACTGGACACAGGCCTTAAGTCGAAAATCAATAATTTTGGTTTATTCTTTTTCTAACTTTGAACTGTTAATTTAATTGTTTAATCACTATTTTTCCAGGCTAGTATTTTATTATCCTCTATCATGAGATTACTTTGTCGGTATTTTGAAATTTTACTCTGTGTGCTGTTTCGGATGTTTTTCCACTACCAAAGCTCTTTTAGCCTATATAAAGGGCTTTAATGTCAACCCAAAGATATAATATGTTAGACAATATAAAGAGAACCCACACTTCAATCGATAAGCTTGCAACCACAACCTTGAACAGCAGAAACCGGAACTTTGGTACAAAATTAATGTAAAACTATAAACATATTACAAAAAGAATAGAAAAGAAATGTCTAGAACTTTATAAATGAAATCTATTTTATTTTCTTTACAGTACTTTCGCACTCTGAACACCCGCGTCTCGGTGGTGTACATTGAAACATGGGGCAAAAATCAGGCGCCCATCGATGGCAGCAAGGACATCAGTAAAGCCATATCGAATTTCAACGATTACACATCGCGAAATCTTTTCCAAATCGAACGCGACACCACACAGTTACTAACGTAAGTAAAGCCATTCAATATATACAAACTTTTTACTTTCTAGTACTTTTATGATTACATAAATATTAAGTTCTTTAAAATAGCAATTACGAGTGATTTAAAGAAAACGGTTATGTAAGCAAGTAACAGTAATTGAAAGGATATTAGCAGCGCTGCACTAAATTGAACCGAATTCAATTGTGTGTGTATGTGTGTCTAGACAATAAGCTTACGCTAACGCATTGACTAATAGAATAGACCATATAGAGTAGAATTGAGTTAGCAATTACATACATATTTACATATATGCGGCGTTTATAGCTGGTGTGGCAACTGTTGCCGCAAATACACACAGAAATGACAATTAAATTTACAAATGCATAATTAATGCACAGCCAGTCCAGTCGGGGCAGTGAAGGGGGCCAATAGAGCCACAGAGCCCCGACAATCTTTTATAGATACTGCGGCGAAGGGTGGGATATTAGCCACCAAACGCTAGGCAGGCTTAAACGCATAAGCTTTATTTGTGTAAATGTGTGTGTGTGCACTACGATGAGTGTTTGGCCTAGCGATACGCGGCAGTCACATTTATTATGACCACTACAGCAGCGTCAGCTTATGGCAACTTAACAATTACCGACTCATGGGCCCACCACCCACTTCCCACTGGCACTGGGCGGATGAGGCTTGCCAGCTCTAAGCCTTAGATTGTCTTCCAAAACATTGCGCTCACAACTGCGGATTATAATGAGCAAAGCGCGGCCAAATGCCTCGTCACATGAGCCCTTTCACCCTAATGACAGCATAAACTTAGGCAAACTAGACACCGACTGGATGGGAGTGGGTGAGTCGTAGGGTGGGTGGAAGTGGATGGAGGGGTGGTTGTGTTTGTTTAGCTCCAAACTGTTGGTGGCCATTCGCACGCTGTCTGACTGCCTGGCAGACTGACTATAAAGTTTTAATGCGCGTTTCTGATTTTATTTACGCAGCATATTTGAAGGGATAATAAATTTTCATATTTAAATACCGTTACTCGCAACTGTGCAACAAGCACACCGCTGAAGTAGAGCCCTGCAACACCATACAATTGCCAGCATAAGCAATGAGTTGGTCATTATGCTCATTTTATTATGCTAAATTTGCACACACACACAGACAAACACATAAAGGGTGATTTTTTAAGAGCTTGATAACTTTTTTAAAAAAAAAACGCATAAAATTTGCAAAATCTCATCGGTTCTTTATTTGAAACGTTAGATTGGTTCATGACATTTACTTTTTGAAGATAATTTCATTTAAATGTTGACCGCGGCTGCGTCTTAGGTGGTCCATTCGGAAAGTCCAATTTTGGGCAACTTTTTCGAGCATTTCGGCCGGAATAGCCCGAATTTCTTCGGAAATGTTGTCTTCCAAAGCTGGAATAGTTGCTGGCTTATTTCTGTAGACTTTAGACTTGACGTAGCCCCACAAAAAATAGTCTAAAGGCGTTAAATCGCATGATCTTGGTGGCCAACTTACGGGTCCATTTCTTGAGATGAATTGTTGTCCGAAGTTTTCCCTCAAAATGGCCATAGAATCGCGAGCTGTGTGGCATGTAGCGCCATCTTGTTGAAACCACATGTCAACCAAGTTCAGTTCTTCCATTTTTGGCAACAAAAAGTTTGTTAGCATCGAACGATAGCGATCGCCATTCACCGTAACGTTGCGTCCAACAGCATCTTTGAAAAAATACGGTCCAATGATTCCACCAGCGTACAAACCACACCAAACAGTGCATTTTTCGGGATGCATGGGCAGTTCTTGAACGGCTTCTGGTTGCTCTTCACCCCAAATGCGGCAATTTTGCTTATTTACGTAGCCATTCAACCAGAAATGAGCCTCATCGCTGAACAAAATTTGTCGATAAAACACATTTCGAACCGAACACTGATTTTGGTAATAAAATTCAATGATTTGCAAGCGTTGCTCGTTAGTAAGTCTATTCATGATGAAATGTCAAAGCATACTGAGCATCTTTCTCTTTGACACCATGTCTGAAATCCCACGTAATCTGTCAAATACTAATGCATGAAAATCCTAACCTCAAAAAAATCACCCGTTACATGCACACAATTTATACCCTGCATAGCAGGAGTTGAACACTTTTGAACTCTTCATTTTGTAATCTGCCTTTGAGCGGAGCGGCGGGTCTTTAATAAATGACTATTGTTTTGCTGCTGATTCGATTAAATTAGCATTTAATTATGCCATTGCTGCGCTGCGGAATGAAAATGTATTGGTAGTTGGGTCGGTCGCTGAACCCGAGTGAGTCGCAAAAGTACTCAGCGCTGAATTTGAAGATAATTTACTATGTTCGTGTGATACTTCTGCCACGTGCTGTGCGCTTCATGTTTGCACGTTCTTCGGAATTCAGGTAGATAGTGCGACTCATCAAGTGATTGATGATGAGTGAGATCAAATAGTTGAGTGACACAATTTCGAAGAAAATTGACTGTCAGGTAAGGTTGAAAATAAACTAAAAATACAAAAACGCCAAATAATTGGTTTTCTTTATGGGGAAGGATTGTAAACAAGTAGCAGAGCCCACATACAACTAAAAATATAAAGGTTTTAAATAAACAAATTCAGAATTCAAAGTTGCTGGACGTATCAACCTGTAAAATTTGTACATTTTGAGAATATATGAGCCATTGACAATAAACTCAAAGCACAAGAGATCGGCTGATAAGACTTAAAAGGTGTCACAATAAACTTAACATATTGAGTTATAAAAAAAATATAGACTTGACCACTAGCGAAATTAATATCTCATTTGGCGCAAACATTTATAATGAACTCTAAACTATCTAAATGTCCTTCTTTGTCGAAACTTGTCTAGCTTAAGGGGCACACCCAGTATGACAACCTAAAAAGGCGATTTTGAGAATTGAAAAAAAAAAAAATGCTGTAACAACCATTTTAAAAGTTTGTTGCTTGCCAAAAATTGTACGATTTTTTAGCTTAAATTTTGCAAAATATTTTTTTATAGGTTGGTATGACTGTTAGCCAATTGTCCCAAATGTCACATTAAAATAATCATTGGTGTTGAGTATACGCTTGTCTTTCTGAAGTACATAAATTGCATTCGGCGATTTTTACGATGAGAAAAATTTCTCAACAAAGAAGTTCTATTAAAGTTTGTGTACAGAATGATGATTATTATTTGTCGAGATCAATTGTATTCAAGTGAGAGTCGAGACTGTGTTGATGATGAACCGCTTCCAGGACACCCATCACAATCATCTGATGATCAACACGTCAACAAAATAAAGTAATAGGTGTTTGAGAATCACTCTAATTAAAAAAAAAAAAGGGTCGCACTAACGTCTGTGAAACAAAGCTTTCCGACTACCAGGATGTCAAGCAACACATTATTCATGGTGAAGAGCCTTGGATATATGCTTATGAGGATCAGTCGGTCGAATACCGTGGCAAAAGTGAGCCGAAGCCGAAAAAACCACGTCAAAGCAGGTCGAATACCAAGGTTATGTTGACAGATTTCTTCGAATCTCGAAGTCTGGTGCACTCCGAGTTTCTTCCGACCAACCAAACTGGTAAAGGATAATACCATTATAGTGTTGTGTGTCGTTTACGTGAAGCTAATCATAAAAAGAGGCCGGAATTACGGGCCGAAAAGTCTTGGTTTTTGCACCACGATAATACACTGTTGCATACTGCATTGATTCTTGGTGAGTTTTTCTCCGAATTTTCAACTACCATATTCGCCTTACTTCTGTGTGTCTTCTGTCAATTGAAGGCATTAAACGTGATTCGCTACGCGGATAGAAGGCTATGCCCGAAATTTCCTTTAACACTTATTTCGAGGATTGGAAACAACGTTGCCACATTAAGGGAAACGTCATAGCTTTTGAAGGATAAATTAAGAACTTTAAAATTATGAACAAAGTTTTACTCCTTTTCATCATAGTAGTATTTATACATATTTGAGAAAGGACAGTCAAGTTTTTGAAGGAGAAGTAAATTAATTTTTAAGTTGCACGTGATCAAAGACGGCGCTATAAAAGAGGTCCTACGTGGCTTAAGCCGCCGAAGAAATACTCTACTGGAAGATGTTGTCCTAACAATGGCTTAAGATCGAAAAAAAAATTAAAAAATTGACTTAATGGCGTTGTTTTAAGAAAAGAAATGTACTTTTACACATAAGCATGAAAATAAATTGATACTGGTGGAATAAATTGTCTCCGAGTAATCACTTCCGAAAATTCGAATAATATTCTGTTGACGCTTAAAGATAATTTGATAGAGCCAGAACTGATTGAACTGAGCGGCTAAGCTTTAGACGGATGTAACTCAGAACCGATTTAAGATTTAACATGCTATTTTTAAGGTTATAGTAACGTACGTACGCCTGTCATTACTTATATGACCCTGCAAGTTAGTTCCTACATAGCTTTATTGATGAAATTCATCTTTGTCATTCTTGTCGTTTATGTTATGCTGTTGTTACGGCAGAAAACCTAACCCAATGATGTGAAGTAGACGGCAGTATTGACAGTTCTTGTTTGAATAAAAATACCTTACAGTTCGGGTTTCATAAAATGTTGTACATAGCTTTGCCTTACATATCTTATATAGTGTTCATCGGCTTGCATGCGAGCCAATTTCTCATTCATACTTCTTAGTTCCTTATTCTCTATCTATTTTTGTTTCATCTATTGTCCAACAAAGACCTCAAACGGGCAACTTTTTCAACCGAACTTGGCATCCAGGGACTTTACTAATGCAGACTCATACCCTCGAAAGACAACTTACAAGTTGTAAAACACAAAATTCTACAGTAAATACCGGAAACCCGCGAAAGTGTCAAGTCTTTGGTAACCGCAATAACAATCATGTCCGCTCCAAGCCCAACGAATGTTTTCACACCTGTGTACACAATATAAATACTCGAACACACATATTAATCTACGTAATTTTGCTTATCCACCTAAATACGATTCATTTCATCTTCGTGTTGTCTATTTATCACTCCTACGTTCTTGTCCTCACTCACTCATTCGAAGGCATTTACAGCAAATGGTCACACGTAATGCCAATGAAATTGATGTTTCGCGGTTGACAAACAACAACACACGCCAACGTGAACTATGTCAGCTAACATTTTTTACGTTCTACTCTCCCATCCACCTTCGTTTCCAAATTTGTGGTTGCGCTTAGCTCAAGTGGCTTCCTCGCGGCGGTGAGTGGGCATTGACATCTGCAATGATCTATTACCTACGTGTCTTTGGCAGATGAAATCTGTCAGGCAAGCCAATTTTCGTTTTGGTTTTTCCTTAACAGCCCTTCAGCGACGGTGATTAGTGGGAGAGAATGTAGAGTGATGGCGCAAAGTTACATGTGTTTAGAAATCATTTATTCACGGCGAGTTCGTGAGGAAATGAGATGTGTGGAAAACGTAGAGGACTTGTAAATTCATTATTTTTTATTTGAATTAAATTCCGAAAAGACACTGGTGATGGCGATAAACAAAAAATATAGGACCCAGACGAATTTCTCTTAAAATGATTTTCTGAGAAATCTAAAGAACAAAACGAACATGTATCAGACAGGCTGTAAAATTCTTATTAGTTTGAAGAAAAAATACTTTTGTGTTAGAACTAAATTTAAGTGTACAAAATTTTCATGAGGGATGATACAAGAGTTGGGAGCTTCCACCTATTCGATTCTCTATTTTCTGTACGACTTCTCCTGTATACACTTGCTTAGAAACGAGAAATATTTTATGATCTGAGTACAAAAAAAGTTTCTAAGTGTTACAAGGTGCATTAGAATCTGCTATCTTTATCGATTGTTCGGTAAGAATTTCATGAGTTTTCATGGAATGGAAGTGAAGATGTTGCTTTTTAAGCGTCGGTATGTTTGTGTTATCGGTGCGAAAATGAGCTTCGAACGAGGAGCCAATATTAGATTGGGAAGAGGATACTTAAATTTTAATAGTCGAGCATGCTTTCGTCCGACGGGTAATTGCCACTCGAACTTCTTTGTAGTCGGTCATTGAACTGTTGGCTCCATCATCATCGGTTTGAGAGTCGGGTTCACCATTTCCTGACGTTATGCTTTCGCTGCTATTTAGCAGGCTGGAACAGTGTTCCCTTCCATAATTCGGCCATCAGTTACTAAATCACCTTTGAGGGTTCTACGAGAGTAGCATTAACATTTACATAGCTATGGAGCTGGTAGGAACTCAAAGTAAAAATCCCCCATCTGTGAAAAGCAAAAAAGTTTTTGCCAATTGAGTACTTGGTAGCTACTTTATGGGTGAATCCATAAAGTGAATAATTCCAATTTTAAAATCATCAATGAAATTTTATGAAGCTGGCAGGAATATTACACCTATCTTATTTATGTCTACTACTCTGGTAAAGAAGCTGATTGCTTACCTCGTACCTAAATTTGTTAAATATAGCCAATTCTCTTAGGCACTCTCAGAAAGGCAAAATTTTGACTATTGGTGTGTACGAATGACCCATTAGACCCACAATCATTCACCAGTTGCCTTAGAAAATGCAGTTGTAAAAAAAAAATATTTTTTTTAATTTTAGGGACATTTAATGTGCTATTCCTTGGCTAATTAAGGATATTTACTACAAAAGTTTACTCAGTATTTTTTTTTACTCCGGAAGCACGTGTGAATGGAAAAATAACTAAAACTTGTTGTATACATTTCCTTAATAAGTTTCACACAAATTTAATTCCACTTCTGGGTTCTTGTCGAATTGGCTAAGGAGTCACCGCCTCCACATAAGCCTACGCCAACCGAAAGCACACTCATTACTTATTTCGGCGTGTACATTAACTAACACCACACCAGTGAGGAAATTCTGCCAAATTTTTCATAAATATTTCTACGCACGCGTCTTCTTACATAAGTGGTTAAGTAGCAAAGTAGGTGGCACTTCCGCGGGCTGTTGCAATTTAAAATGTACGTAAATGTCTTTTGGCATGGGATCATAACCCTTTTACGACGCCAAAGCACACTATATCTAAATATAGGCACACATACTCGTACATATATGTGGTATAGTTGGACTCAACTTTGAAGCTACTACCACATTATTATCTTAATATGAGAGAAGTATAAGTTTTTTTTACATCTGGGAATATTGGTCACGTTTTATATCGTTGTTGTTGCAGGTTCGAAATAAGAGTAGAAATATATACATATATTAGGGTGATTCCAAAAAAAAAATTTTTCGATTGATACTCGGAAAAATAACTTCCTAGACACCTCTAAGAAAGCCTCTCCAAATATGAGTTTTTAATTATAACGGGAATGTCCTTCTACATACAGTTTTCTATTTTTTCTTATTATCAGATAGAAAAATTTATATCTCGCTTCCAACTTCTTGAAAAATATCTTGTTCCTAAGGTTTTGTAGGAAATTGAATGCCCTAAACAAAGGTCTCGTTTAATTTTTTCGTAAACCCAATCGTTTAAAAGATATTAATAGTTAAAGTTTGATTATTTTTGGGAAAATATTTTATTTCTTATGGATTTTATAACTCAATGAAAAAAATCATTATGAATGATGAAACTCATAGGCTGTCTTAGAGGTGTCTAGAAACCTATCTTTCAGAGTACCAAACGAAAAAAAAAAATTTTTTTTTTTGAGTCACCATAATATATATATCAGTTTATATAAGCACAGTTGGCGCAATTCATCAAGTGTCCACTTTTATTTGCTACTTTTTAGTAATAAAACCAAAAACTATTGATTTCCCTAGATATATACCCAAAATGTCTACAGTTCTGCGACGTTACCCAAACATTTTATGTCTGTATGTATATACATATGTATAAATTCGAAAACAGACTGCTATACATTGGACCGCGTTCGGCTGTAAATTGACTACAACGCCAATAAATTATTTATTTATTAATTCCCGCTGATATGTGCGTGTATTATATGTATGTGTGTCAGCATGTGGGTGTGTTGGGGACACAAAACGTGCGAATGTTCGCCAATAAGTTTCGCAGTCCTTTTGATGACAGCGTAAATGGGCAAATAGCTCACGTTTGCTCTACGAGTGCATATATCAATGTGTTTACTCATGGCATTACATATGTTCATATATACATACATATGGAACCATATTTTTATATGTATGTATGTATATTTGTCAACTCTCCACGACGACCAATGTCGCCTATCAATATTTTATTTGAGGACATCAACAAATGGGATATTTATCGTCTACTCGTTTACCCATACATACATACACTCTTTATTGAAACAACCTGAAAATTTGTATATACACACATGTAAAGAAGATAATTTTTTATGTGTCAGACTAATGAATTTAGAAACTATTTTTAATATCGTTGTAACTTCGTTCCTTTGGGGAGTTGGTGAGGATGAGTTGGGTTTTGGGTTTATTGATCCCAGTTGACTGATTGGGCTTTTAGATGTTGATAAATATGTAGATGTTGTAAATAATGTCGCGTCGTCTTGTATGGTTCAACAATTTATTTATTTATATTTTCGGATTTTTTTTAAAGGTAAGTTTTATTTTTATTTTCAATTTGGAGATCATCGAAACTATTTTTAAATTTTTCTACCTTTTATCAAATTTTATAACCAACAGGTGAACTGAATTACTTATAATGTTGAAACTTTCACATAAAAATAAGTCATCAGTCTGAATATACAAATTCGATGACAATATACTATATGTTGCGGCTTGTCTTAAGGGGTTACATCTGTTTGTTCGGAGGAAAAACAACCCTTTTTAAGAACATTTTTCTGATTTAAAAAATAAAATATTTTATAAGAACTTTTTTACTGTCACAAACGTACACTGTTAAGAAAAAATTTCTGAAACTTTTGAAAATAAAATCTTAACTCGGTCATTGGGACGGCATTTCCGGTAACCCTTCGGAGAAACATGCGCCCGTGTTGGCAGGATAACTCCTAATAGGATCATGTAAAGTGAAAAAATGCGTGCTTTAGTTAAAAATTTAATTTAAAGCTTTAACGAAGGAAAAAAACGGAAAATTGGATTTTTTTTCAGTCATTTTTACGAAAAAATTAAAATTTCAGTGACCTTTTCGCGACATTTTTTTCAAATAGTTGTAATAGAAAAACAAAAATCATTCATCCAAGTCTTCTAGAATTGTATCTCAAAGACCTGCGTAAAATTTTAGAAAGATTAGTTGAGTAGTTTTCCAGAAATCTTGCCAACCGGCTTCAAAAACACTGTTTCGAGAAAAAATGCGTTTAAAGACGGCCCACTTAACCCAGAGAGCTCAGAGTGCACAGGTTCTCAAGGCTGTATCTTCGAAATTATTACTCCGTTCAACTTGAAAATTTAGGACATTATTCTGTTGTAGGATTTCACAAGACAAAATAAAATCGATTTTTTGAAACCCGTAACTTTCTTGACCTTTTTTGTAAAACAAACCGGACAGTACTAAAATAAGTGACAGGGAATTGACTAGATACCTGGCCCCTATCTCAACCCTCTACAGTTGGAGTACAACTAGATAAATATTAGTCGTTGCGAAACGAAATCAAAAAATCGAATATAGATCGTTTGTTGCATAACCCGCTGCCATTTTCAAAGTGAAACATATAACCACTTTCAAGGAAAATGTCATCTCCATTGGCAAATAAACTGGACCAGTCGATTTTCATAAGCTTCAATTTCGGAGAATTTTTCACAAGAAAAATTATTCACCATAAACAGAAACAAGCTGTGACTATAAAATAGACACATAAAACTCTCTCACTTAAGCTGCTGGGTCTTCTGGCGAACCATTTTCGATTCCGTCACTTCTGGGTGACTACTATCTTCCGACGGCTATTTATTGGCAGTATAGGTCAGAATTAAGAATGTGGCCGGAGGGAAATAGTTGGTAGTTATTGATTTCCTGCTAAAGCTAGCAAACTCATACCAAAATCTTTCTGACAGTCGATCCCGGCTTGGTAACAATTTGCAAGGTCTCAGCACAATTCGAACACGACCGTATTCGCTAGACGTTGTCGAAGATCATCGGCTTGGTATTGCTTTTATATTAAAATCACCTACGGAAAGGAGAACCTTATACACATACGATTATACAGACTATACCAAAGAAAACTATAAAATGTGAAATATTTTCTCTTCACTGCTACTCATTTTGGACTTGTGCTCGAAAAGCACTGGGTCAACCCATCACAAAACTGTCTGAGAAGTTTTTTAGTATGAAACCTTGTCTTTCCAACGTCATGTGTTTCTAACGTTAGGCGATCAAGCTTTTACAACGTGAGATATTACTAAATACACCCAATGGAAAATAATAATAATTTCCTTAGGCTCTATAATAGAGACACATATTGTTTTCGGAATTGTTCCTCATTAACTGCCACAAAAGCTATAAAAGTCTAGTTGGAAAAAATGTTCGTTTTCCAGTTGGGTTTAATTAAAATAAGGGTAGAAGGCAAAAATCAAGAAAAAATTAACCTTCAACTTCTGACACCTCAAATTGCCGCTTTAAGAGCATCAGAACTACTACTGACACATGTTTATAACACCATTATTTTCTTTACTATTTTTGCGCATCCGACTATTAGCACTATCCAGACTACTATGAAATACTACTTCAATTTCTTATGACGCTGTAGAAGTACTGCTATTCCACTATATCACACCACCGACTCCACTTCAATTCTTAACGAAAGCAACTCCTTAAAGTGCCGTATAAAATTACAATAATAAATAATGTGTTCATCATAACCTAAAAATGCCAACGTCTGCAACTTGCCAAATTGCAAGAAAAACAGTTAAAAGCCAAAAGTCATAAAAGTGTGAACATAACAACTTTTTTGCTCATCAACACTTGCGCAAATTCACTGGTAGCAATCGTGCTGGCGCAGCAACAGCAAAACGAAAAAAATGCTGCATCTAAAGTATTTATAGCGCTAGCAAACGTGCTAAGCTATAAAATCTGAAATAAAATGAAAAATAGCAAGCTTGACTATTTAGCAGCTATGCGTAAGCGTAATCAAGCGCAAGTCTAGACCAGGTATTGCCACTACATACACATATAAGTTTATATAAACTGTGTATACATGTATGTACCGTCTTATATGTGCTTGTGTCGGTATTTTCGCACCACAAGTAATACGATTTTGCAAATTTATGCAAACATCTACAAAATTTACATATCATTAGCTTTTATTTTGCTCGCTCTCGTAAGCGGGTGGTTTGAGCTGCTCAACAGCAATTGGCAACTACAAAAATATACACAGATCGAGAGCCAAATGGCGAACTCGCCTCGCTAGTTACACGCACTCATTCTTCTAGCACATTTACTTTGACTGCTACTTACTCCCTCCAGTCGAGTTAATGCACATTGGTTAGCCTCTACGACGTCGTCTGCAGATCAAAGGAATCATAAGCGAAAGCTGTAAGCCTTAACTGGTTGCTAGCGGAAGTTGCTTATACGCCCCATGCGTTTGCTGACTAAGTAGGTTGTTTGCTTGCTGTGTACGATGCGTATGCGTTAGGCACGCACAAAAACATGCACACAAGCTAACAAGCACACACATACACACTTGCTTGAGTAGGCTTTGAAGCGATTTCGCATTTTCGCTACACGTTTTCAAGCTTATGCACAGACTTGCTTACCCACATACATACTTACATACATTCATAAAAATCTGCTTATAGTCGTTGGTTTTGTTTGTTATTATTTACGCTTGGTTCTCCTTGCTGCTGATTTTCATTTTCATAATTTTTCACTTGCCATAGCAAACTGAATGGCTACATTTTCATTTCGTTTGATTTTTTGTGGCAGTTCTGCCAGTTTTTCCTTCTGCGTTTTTGGGCTCCACAGGCCTCTGCCTTGGCAAAGTGTTATTATGCGTTTCTGCTGGCTTTACATTTGCCTCGCTTAGCCTTGAAATGTGTTGGCAAATGTAAATATGTAGCTGTAAATGTAAGCAGCGGAGACGTGTGCATTTATTTCACGCAAGTAGTCGAAAATGTGTGCCAGGGTTGCCGAGTTGGCTGCTGGGAGTTACGATTTTAACTACTCCTAATTTTTATCACGCATTGCTTTATGTAATTCTTTTGTTTGAACGAAAAAGAGTATCTTCAATTGTTATAAGCAGAATTCTTAAGAACTCTTCTTTTTTAATAATACCCGAGCAGCGCAGGAATAAAACCAAATAGTTGACGGTTCTTTGTGTTGAAGAACTTCGCTTTGATGCTGATTGTGGCTAGACGTTCATCCACTAGGGTGAGTGTCAGGATTCGACGACGGCGTTTCACTCCCACCTCAAATTCCACACCGAATTCGCGCTCCTTTATATGGCCGCTGTAGTAAATGTCACAAGGACCTACGCGCCTCAGTCTTTGTGCCGTCCCTCGCACTTCTTAAATGGCGGTGATGTCAGCTTAACTCTTACAAGAACATCAATCAGTTGCACCATAAACTGTTATCTTTAATACATTTTCTGTGGTCGTCATCAAAAGGAGTCCCCATCCGCGGCTATTTTTTCCTTTTCTTTGGGGCGGTTTTTACGTGGCGGGTCCATCCCTGAAGCGTGATGGTTCACATTTTTACTTTAACTTGCCTTCAAATGGATGTTCTTTGGTTACCCAGAGGAAACTTGGTCTAAGACCGGAGGTCGTGAGGAGCTTAACCCATATGTAAAAGAAGCGTTTCTGGCCACTCTCAAGTCAATGGCGCTCATGGAACTTTACGAACTTACGTGCACTTTTACACATGACTCTATCCTCCAAGATATTTAACTTTTGCACTCATATCTTAATATGTACTCACCATTATTAGCAAAACTGATGTATTTGATTTAAACAGCCTTCTATAGAGACGACTTTTTCACCACGAGTTACAGTGATTTAAGTGACGCTTGTCTTGATATTCTCATAAAAATGAATTCTCACGGTGGATCAAAACGACAAAGTATCGTTAATTCTGAACGCTATTTGAAGCTGTTCGCCGGAACAAACCGGATTTTTTGTGTCGGTATGTGACAATGGACGAAACCTGGATCCATCACTACACTCCGGAATCAGAGCGGTCGTCAGCCGAGTGCACTGCAGTTAGTGAGAAGCGTCCAAAGCGACCAAAAACGGCTTCATATAAAAAAGAAGAAAGTGCTCTTTCACCAAGACATTGCGCCTTGTCACAAGTCGCTCTCTACAATGGCGAAATTGCATGAATTCGGTTTCGAATTGCTCCCGCACCCACCATATTCACCGGATCTGGCCTCCAGCGACTACTACCTGTTTGCAGACCTCAAAAAAATGCTCCAAGGAAAGAGATTCTGCTCCAACGAGGAAATCATCGCCGAATCGAACGCTTATTTCGAGGCCAAGAATAAATCGTTCTATAAGAAAGGTATTGAAATTTTAGAGAAGTGCTGGACTGATTGTGTTGCTCTTGAAGGAGACTATGTTCTTGACGATGATCTTGCTAAGTTTGGGTTGCTAAAATTGAAACTGATTGTCAAAATATCCAGACACGTAGCATTTTTTGTGTTGTTGTCAAGGGGTGTAGGGGTTAAACCACCACTAT
>CM050323.1:24174818-24262299 GCA_027475135.1 Bactrocera correcta
AATGTGACTGACAGTACTACCAACTTAAAAAAAATAATTCTCCAATTCCTTCGAAGGCGCAGTTTAAATTCAAATGTCACCTTGTTTTATTGAATCTTTCCCCCAAATTTGGTTTAATTAAAGCGTTGTGTATTATTTGAAGTCATATTGACCACAGTTTTAGTTGTAAACTTGTGAAAACTAGGAGATATACTTAAATACTTTCACACTATCAAATCAAATTAACTTGGGCACTCATTCACCCTCTTAATATTAAATGTCTGGCGAATTCCAACATTTCCAAAATATTCATTTCAATTATTTTACATACCAAAAATAACCGCTTTGTGTGAAATAAGAGGTTGGGCACCTTCATTTTTTCGTAGTCACCCGACAGCTACAAAGCAATCATCTTCAATAACCCGATAATCATATCCTTTGGCGCCCGAACCCCAGCACCGCAGGGCACTTAAAGCGCAAAAGGCATGCCAAACTTTAAACGTTTACGTCTTCATATTATTTTGACTGCAAAATACACCTTTGCATAACCTTTAATTATAAGTTTTCGACCTTTGCTGTTGTGTAAAATAACGCCGCCTAAATAAAGAATTAAATTTAATACTCAATAAAAAGACCCTTTGGCAACCAACCTTTTCGAGCACTTTTTGGATTTTTCTTTTTTTTTTTAGTTTTTTTTACTTAAAATATTCGCTGCATTCCTGCGCAATTACCGTTATTTATGCGCTATCCCTCATTTGAGATTTGAGATGATGTGCCGCTGGCGTGTCACAAAAAGTTTTAAATTCATTTGCACTGATTGAACTTATGGAACACCCGGCGCCCCTACACAGCCGCATAACTACCGGGGTACATTTAACCCAAACCCAACACCGAACAGACACATACACACTGACGGGGTGTCGGGGTGCCAATCAACCTTGAGCGGCACTCACTGTCCTTCGGTGACCCAATGAATTTTTAATAAATCCTCAATTGGTAATTGCGGCCACTTGTGTTGAAATATTTATTTTTAAAAGCGGACCGTTAAACGGGTGCAACAACACTCACACACACTAATATATGTGTATATACGTGGGGCTCATCAGCGCTATGAAGTTGAGCGCTGCGAACCTTTTTTATTGACTTTTACAACTAAGAAATAAATAATAAAAATCAGCAGCCGAAATGCATTTGGCGGGGAGCGGGGCAGCGCTGCGTGGGTGTTTTGTATCTTGTTGTTGGCGTTTTTACGCCTTCAATTTGTTTGTTGCTTGCTGTTGGTGGTCATTGCTAATTTTATATGAACTTTTTACGATTTATCCCGTATATAAGAATTTATATAAATATTTATGGGTTTTTTTTTATTACTTTTATAGCGGCGAGACGTTCGCTGGCGGCGAGGCGGGCATGGCGGTGCCGGAGACTGTGTGCACGCCGCGTGCGATTGGCATCAGCGTCGATATTAATGTCTACGAGCCCATCTGTTGGCGGGGACAAAGGCGCACATGATTGGCCATAATATCGGCATGGGTCACGATGATGGACGTAAGTATTCCCATAGCATATCATCGCATACATATATTTACTCATTTATATATACTTCGGCGCAACGCCGTCGAAATTTGCATGCACTCACCACTCACATACACCCCACACACCATACATTCACACTTTTGTTCTTATTTTGACTCGTGTTCTAAGTGAAATTAAGTTATTTGATTTTTTTTTGCGCTTGTTCTCTTTTCACCCCTCAAAGCTGTCGCCACATTAAATTTATACGCGCTCATTTGCGTGGTAAACAATCTTAATGGTATACCGAAATTAATCGCGTCATAAAATTGATTTATCGCATTGGTTTTGGCCAATCTTTGTCTTCTTTCTTGCTTTTGCGCCGTGCATTCATCAATTTTTTATAGTAAATTATTTATTGTAAAGTAAACAGCGCATTTATCTATTCAAATGGTCGCTTGTCTTCGCCTTGCTTCGGCAAAAGATTTATCTGCAAGCCATTTTATGTCGGTGGCTTTTAATGGCTCGTCGAAGTGCTTATTTCTTTATATACCCTCAGCATACTCTCTCATAAGTTTTTATCATAAGTAGGTATTTATGTGCATTAAGTCAAAGATAAACTGTTATTTTTATACTAACCGATAAGTGCCAAGAGTCATAACTGTTTTGATTTCGCTGAAATCAGTTTCTTGCGCGCAAAATTTAGTGGATTCTGATTGCTTTAGAGCTCTCTTTTTAAAATTTAATAAAATTAAAAATTTTTTCCTTTGATGTTAATTTTTTGAGTTCAATTTTCGTTGACTCGTTAGAAAATTTCGACTGGTAACTGGCGAATTACACTGCGATGTTTTGTTCAAATCCTAATGATTGATACGAAGTGTGGGAAGTGGCGCCAAAACCAAAAATCGCCGAGATCATAGGTTCATATTCAGGCATCAAATAGTTACCAGGCGCGTTAAGGGGGTATTCTAGTCTAGAAGCATGAATTTCAGGAAATTTTTTAAAGTATCGTAAAAAAAGGCAATTAATATTTTTAGTATCCTTTTTTTTAATTGTTATTTGTTAATTTTAGAAGAGTAGAGAAAAAAATTAAAAACTAAAAAAATTAAAAAATTTAAAAAATTATGAGCTAAAGAGGGGGGGTCTCAAAAAATTTTTCACGTGACCATACCAATGATTTCAACCCTCCTAGCCATCTGAAACCAAAAGGAAAAAAACGATTATTAATCTAGAATAAGTCGCAAGGGCCCGGGAACTACGGAAAAGTGGGAAAAAAGAATTTTCACAAAATGGCGACTGCTAAAAAAAAATTTTTTTTTGGATTACTTTTTCTGACAATTTCGAATTTTTTAAAAATAATAAAAAAAAAAAATTTGGGGATGGGCTAGTTTTCCCAAAATTTTAGACAAGCCTATAAGGGAAAACTCTTAAAAATTCAAATAAATTGGTTTAGAGAACCTGAGAAATCGTGGGTTCGTTCCAAAAAAGTTTTGAGAAAAACGCGTTTAAAGTTTTTGCGTTCCGGCCGAACCAGTTTGGATGCCGGGTCAGAAAAATTCTATATCTCCCAAAATAATTTGAATTTTGAAAAATCCTCCTGCACACATACTCTTAAAAGTTAAACTTTGAAAATATAAAAAAAAAAATTCTAGTTTTTTATAATTTTAGACTAGAATACCCGCTTCGGTCGCTATTGACGGTTACGTTCTCACCGACATTAATTTTGAAGAAAATGGACCGAAACCATTGTTTTTTCTAGATGACATGACAGTTTTTGAACTCTTCAGATTGCTTTTGGTTAATTTTGGTTCATAAAATACGCATTGAGCTAGAAATGGACCGCTGAAAAAATTCGGGTCGAAACGTTATCTTCATGGAACTTTTCAAAAACCCCTAGAGGACGCGATGCGCTTGAAAAGGTCGAGCGGCTCGTTCTTGCCAAGCTTTCAATATAATAACTTGACGTAAAATGCGTCAAGTCGTTCCATACATCAGTCTGACTTGTTGCGAACGGTCCGAATCGACATTCCACGGGCTTCGCGTACACTCTCGTGTCTATTTGGTCAATGTTATCCAATAATGAATGCTAGGTCTGAAATTGGGTGATGGTGTTGCGAAGAAGCGCCCGAAACACAATCTTTAAAAAACGGAATTTTCGTTTAAATTTTAAAAATTTGTAATCCGCTCTACAAAATGGGTTTTAGTGACCGAAATGCGAGCTACTTTTGACCAAATTACAAAGATTTGGTGTTCAGAGCAGTGTTTGGAGTTGGACCTAGTTTTGACATTGTTATGGACATGACAACATGGCTCCATTATTTTGCTCAAAAGTCCAATGACAGTCATCCGAGTGAACTAGGGGCTTAACACACGACGAATCCGCTTCAAATCGTCTTCAGAACTACACATAGCGACTATTTGATGTTTTCAGATTTCAAAAGAATGCCGCTTGGAAGAAATTTTCATCGAATAAAGTGGTGATCGCCAAAATTTAGGTCTAGTTTGAAGCAAAAGTCTAATCGTACTTTAAAACGGTATCGAAAAATTGAAGGTCACTTTAAAATGTGTATCACCTTTGAAGGGACTATGTTGAATAAAAAAAACGAATTTTATAAAAAAAATTGGTTTACTGTGGGCCCGGATTTTTCAATTGAAGTTGCCTTAAGTTTCATTACTTAGTTTCAGCAGCAGTGTTACTTTCCACTGTCCCAAAAATTGTTGAATTTACAAATTTTTTTCTTATTTCAATTTTAAATTTCCCCCTTTCTTCTCTTTCTCTTCTTATTCCTTTTTTTGTTCATTTGAATTGATTTCCATTTAACAAATATTCAAAGCGTTCAAGCGTTCCCCCGAAATCCTTTGGGCTGCTTCACTGCAAATGTGTCTCCCGACGCACATTTATTATTTTTACGCACAAAAATATTTTTTTTTTGTGAAAAAAGAAACAAATTATATAAATCAACAATAAAAAATTATAACTCTATATATAACCACCCAACAAAAACCATCATTTATTCAACATAGCACGAGATTTTGATCCACCAGTGTGTGTGTGTGCTTTTGTATTTGTTTGCGGCATAATAATCGAGTGAATTGCTTGATTTATGATGAACGGTTAACGCCACAGTAGCATCAGCGGACAAATCGAGCCACAGTTGGAGGTGGAGCCTCCAATAACTGTAAATACATATTTTATAACAAGCATTCTGTATTTTTGTGCGTTGCGGCTGAGAGGCGTGCTTTCGATTCACAAACATCCATTATCGACTTGAGCCATCAGTGATGACCAAGCTGGCAGACACCACGTCGCTGTTGTGTGCGTGTATGTGTGGTGGTTAATAATATGCAAACCCCGTCCACTGAGCTCAATCACAGTGCGTGTGCGCGTGTGAGTGTCTCTGTGTCCAAGGTGGTGATGCATTTGCTTTTAATGGAAATTCATAAATTTATTTTCAAACAAATAATGAGGGGTGTGGGCGCATTTGCGTTCCTTTTCTCTTCATCATTTCGATTCTTTGGCAAACACACGACACACAAGCATCCCTCAAAGGTAAATAATGCACAACAAAACACATTATTGAAATAAATAAAAGGGAAACGTTAAAAAAGCGATTAGTGTTGCTGTTGTTGGCAACAATAACAAGACTGATATATGTATGTGTGGGGGGGGGGCCAGGCCATTCCAATGAATGCGCAATCATGCACACATTTAAAAGAGAAGCCCATAAAAAATATTATACACACTTTAGTAAACATTTGAGCATCAAAAATTATGCTTCGCCGCATAAGCAAGCCAACAAAGACCCAAGAAGATAAAGACACATACAAAGTTTTCTTTTTTTAAATGATTTGCTTTTCCAAGAATTGAAACTAAAAAAAAAAAAAATGCCTTCCTTTCCCTTTCCCCGAAAATTTTATCTCTTCGATCGACTGAAACTTTCACGGAGCGGCAATTTCAGTTTGGGGAACGTGAAAAAATCACTCGGAGCCCAATCTGCTGAATACGGTGGTGGATCATGGCATTTATTGCGTTTTTACATAAATTTCCGTCAAAACGTCACTCGATGTCATGATCTATTAATGTTCTTCCACATTTCGGCCATTTCGGGGGTATTCTCACACAAAGCCTCTATATGGCCCTAAGAACTATTTATTGACCCCTTTCCCCCCAAAACAAATTCATAATGCACTAAACCCCGAATTGGAAAAAAATGAGCTCACCTTGATTTTGACGGCTTTTGGGGTGGGTTTTTTTTGGGTTTTAAAAAATTTTTTTCCCCCCCATTCCCATGATTGTTGACTTGTTACATGTAAACTCATAAACCCTGTCTCATCGCATTAAATGCTCTTCATGAATGTGGGATCAGAATTACCAGGTCAAGCATGCCCAAAGACAATAATACATACATATTTATTTGTCTGTTTTGGATACTCTTTTTGAAGAAAAATTCAACTTTATCACGACAAAAACGCGTTTCATACCCAAAATATCCATCAAAATCAATCGAATGGACTCGCGAGAGATGTCGAGCTCTCTTCTAAAGCATCACTTTTTTAATAATTTGTTCAGTGGTCGAAGGGCGTCCAGAATGAGACATGTTTTCAACAAACTCTCGACCGTCTTTGTAGGCTTTGTACCCCTCGTAAGCTTGTGTTTTTGATGAAACTGAATGACTTTAAGCTTTGTTGAAAGATTACAAAAAGTATAACAAAACAGCCATCAACATTTGAAGTAATAAAGCCGAAACACAGCAATTCAAGGAAATCGAATAATTTGTGTATATTTAACTTTGTTCTGGACTTAAGAAATTCTTCTATTTATTGATCAGTTTTTACCAAATGTTAATTTGTACGACTCGCTCTAAAAATTTATTTCCAAAACATGTTTTAAAATATTCATCCACACATCCGTTTTTTCTCTATTATGTAACACTTAGGGGTGACAGCTGCATTATTCGTTTTGAATGTTCTAATTAATTTCTCATTTTTCACAGGTGAGGAGTGCTTCTGCAGGGACTGGCATGGCTGCATAATGGCCCAATCGATTGTTGGCCAGGAGAATGTGCAGCCTTATAAATTCTCCGAGTGCAGCAAAAAGGATTATATCGATGCGCTGCGCACCGGACATGGGTTGTGTTTACTCAATAAGCCGAACGAGGTGAGTCTTACAGAAATGAAGATAACAAATTTACTTACATTCTAAGCTAATTTTAAATCGAAATTATGTTATATGCAATTTCAATTTTAGCTATTGAAAAATAAATTAGTTTTACCACAGTTGAAGGATAAAGTTTAGTTTAGAAGAATCAATACATATAGAATTACACAAAATTTTTTATATCCATCGATCTGAGTAGATTATAGAGTTTCAATGAGTTTTGGTTTGTATTGACAAAGTTAACACCAAACTAGTCGGTGAGTGGACAGAAACAGTGCTGCATAGAACCTACAGTGATTTCTGAAATGGTAGTAGAGAAACTCAGCATTTAACTTGGGGGTTTGTTCACAATGAATAGTATTATTTCCTGAGTGCAATTTCAGAGCTCAGAAGAAACGTCTGATGAACAGTGGTATCGTTTGAATGACATTAATAGCAATAACATAGGCAGGGATTACTTTTTTGATATTGGTTCAGCAGGATTGACTCTGCAAAAATAGGTAACGCAAGCAAAAGGGTCATAATTTCAATATCCGTACTAAATCTTTATTAAGAGGATCTATACCTTTCCCCTTTGTTGACGTTCTCTTGCAATACTCCTTTTAGTAGTTGGCAGGGATTTTTGTATGTTATCAACCTACTAGAGAATATCTGCTGGCTACCCTCTTCTGTGATTCAATCAGACATATTTACGAGGCACTGTGAAATGGTCAGCAACAATTAATCTTCATATCCATATTTTGAAAACACAAAATCACTTAAATCACAAAGACTTGTCTAGCAACAGCATTTTGTTAAAGTCCAAAATACTGCTGGGTACCATCGAGGCGATGTGATACCTATTTTGAAACATGTACCCAAGGACCTTTAACCTCAGTCTGCAGACTGCTATGCAGTCAAATTAGCAAGTTTTCTGGTGTTCCGGGGGCCCCGTCGCAGAACTAGCATTTTGCGCAAGAAGCTAGGCCCTTGTTGTATAAATGATTTTTCAGCTGGCAGGGGGCCCAGCGTAGAATGCAACAAGTAATTTGAATTTGTCCCTAAGGAGGTCAGTTACGTATTTAAATCTGCTGAGGATGTAACCCCCCTTGTTGTTGTTGTTTTAATGGGATACTAATCCCCGTTAGGGTTGTAAGTGTCATTTATGTTTTCGTCGACGTCATCTAAAGGTAGGCCCAGGAAACGCGCTGTTTCGACGGGGTCGGACCAGAGGGAGGGGTGTGTTAGATGTGTAGGGTTTGTAGCGCATGCAAAAAGGTGGTCAATGTCATGCGGAGACTCGTTGCATGCAGAACATACATTAGGTATGTCAGGGTCTATTCTTGATAGGTAGGAGTTTAGCCTGCTACAGTATCCAGAACGTAGTTGCGCAAGGGTCACTCGCGTTTCTCGCGGCAGCTGGAGCTCTTCGTCTACTCCAAGAACGCCATTCACGGGAAGGGAGTCGGTGAAGGTGTTAATGGCTCCACTGTGAATGGCGGACAGTGCCTGTCGAAAGTCCGTTGCGTCCGAAGTCGGGTCGGCGTACTGTGCGATGTCGTCGACGTAGTCCAGGAAGGACCTTTCAATGCTCCTAGGAGGCGGTGCCGCTCCAAGCAGGTGGCTGCAGGGGTGGTTTCTGCGAAAACATCCCAGCAGGAACTGCCTGGAGAGGAGTTCATTATGCTCCTTAACTGAGAGCATAAGCGTCTCACTGTGTAGATGTTCGATGGGAGACATCAAAAGGCATCCCGTCGCGGTCCGGATTGCAGTATTTTGACAGGTCTGTAGTTTTCTCATCTGCGTGCGACTGCATCCAGGAGACCATATGGGTGCTGCGTAATTTAGGACCGGCCAGCCGATTGAAAGTTAAAATTTTTTAATTTTCCCAAGGAGGCTTACGATTTAAAGCGAGGTTGTATTTTTTCGAATGCCTTGAAGTAGTTTCCAATATCTCTCTCTGCCTACCCCTTCTTCCTTGCGGAGTAGCTTTTTAAGGTATGGGACGAAGGGCTATAGTCCTACCATGTCAGTGGATGCTGCGGAGGGGGGCGAACTCATCAGCCAATTAATTCCCAGCTATACCTTTTTTAAGCGGGCACCCAAACGAGATGCACTTGGTTACCTTCCGCTAGGCTATTTAGCACTAGTAGCGATTTGATCTCATAGGCAGAGATTGCAGTAAGTGGCCCTTCGACTATCGCTAAGTATGGTTAAAAACTAGCATGTTGTACTTGAGCAGTCTACAAGTAGCTGAGTAAGGGGGTCATTTACATGACTTTACGATCAAATTTCGACTCTACTTATTGCGATGTAAAAAAATATTATTCTAATTCATTCCAGAACTTTGATATTGAAAATTAAAATTGAAAAAAAAAACACATTAAAAATACAAAAAAAAAAAATTTTAACCACAAAGGTAGATGAGGACTTAAGTCCAAAAGTCTCTCTTGAACTTAAAATATAGAGACTTAAATTATTGCCATTTTCATTACCCAACCATACAACCTAGTCCCTAGACATCTTAATTTCATGTTCGACATAGAGCTTCTGCGCAATGCTAGGTACCAGCTACTCGAGCTAACTCAGCCAACTTTTGACTACAGTGGTCCGTTAGACAACGTAAATCATAACAACTTTATTCAATATCCCTGTCCTTCAGTGTCCCCTAAAGATCAACGCGATTATTTATCAAAGCATTACTCTCAAAGAAAAAGCACTGATATATTCCTGCTATCCACCATGAGTAGCTGAAGTGACCCTCCTATGCCACCGAAAATTGATCTTCTCAAACTCAATAGAAATATGCTGCAATATTTCGAGTGCTTAAAAATGTTTGACAGATATTCATAGCCATAACGGCACTTGAGTTCCCGGAAAAGTCGACTTCTTGGAAACAATGCGAAACTCAGAGGAAAGAATATCAAAAAAAGAAGAATTACAAACAAACAAAAGATTTTTCCTAGAAAAGAAAACAAGCGACGAGTGCATTTTCAAACGAACAAAAATTAGTCTTAGAAAGCACACAAAAACAACAACACTTTGAGAAAAAAAAAATGAATTCAAAACGAAGCAGAAAAACACTTGTGTACATTGTGTGCCATTTTCAACAACAAAGAAGCACGATCAAGCGTATTGCCTCAAGATGAATGCAGCAACAGCAGCAGGCACGTGTATACACCACTGACAATGCTACGTGCAACATGCAACTCTCGAGGCAAGCGAAATGTTAGCTGTCTCTGCCACACCCCTGTGGCACTAAGTATTGGCGCGTCGCAGTGTTTGCACACACCAGCCATTGGCACTTGCTGTTTGCTTGCATTGCATTGTTTTTTCCATATGCGTTGCATGTTCGTTTGGTATGTGGCACAAAGCTTCAGCCAAAATGGTGTAACAATAGCATAGCGCCAGTGTAAGAGCTAAAAGTAAACAAGCAAACAACAGCAGCGCAGGAATGATGACAATTTTTGCATAAACGAAGTGGAAGCACACACACACACGCGCACGCATGCATACACACACACATACTACTACATCAATAACCACTCAACGTCAACGCGAACGAGCATGAGCAGGCGTTGAGGCTGGAGGAGGAGGAGCTGGATGCCTATGGCGTGAAAGTGCAGCACTTTTAGCTTTTGTCTTGATTTTTTGGCACTAGGTCAGTTGCAAGAGCAACAACAACAACAAACGTTGTGACAGCTTCGTTGTTTTTGTTGCTATTTTTTGTGTAGTGCTAGCGTCGCTGGCGCATTTCTCACAAATGTATTCGGCATCATCGCATGAGCGGCTTTGCGCCAGCACCGACGCTCCCCTTGATGTAGCAGTCTTTTAGGCGCATTGTATGCATGCACACATTTTCATAAATAAGCATGAGTTTCTTTGCATAAATGACTCTTTTGTTTTGAGTGTTTTGGCAAGAAAGAAAAGTGACGAATGTGTTCAAGATGGACACAGGAGCCTCACTGTCGGCCGCGACTTGCCACTGCGGCTAAGCGTGGTGTGCTGAGAAACTTTTTTTAATTATTACTTTTGTCGGAGGATTTATTATTATTATAAATTTTTTTGTGTAGTTTTTCTTCTCCATTGTAACACTTTATACCCTATTTGCATATAACAGTCTTTGCTGCTTTGCTCCCCCGCTTAGTTACAAGTGAACAAATTAAGCCAGCAGAAAAGAATTCCGTCTTAGAAAAAGTCACTATTTCTAAAACAGCTAGTCTGCCTTAAATTCATTTCAAAGCCAGAATGGCGCTGTAATTTCGGGTTGATGTTCATGGTGTAACAAATTGAGGAGAAAATCCCTTAAAATTTTATATTACTCTGAAGAAAATAGCTGTCAATTTTCAAGCAGATAGATTTAAAGCTTTTTAAACAACTTCTTTGCAATTTCTAAAAGTCTTTGCAGAAAAATAAAAAACATTTTTTTGAACCAGATGCTCGTATTTCTCTTTTGAGACTTCTTATAAGAGAAAGACAGTACATAAATACTTTAAATTAATTCTTTTTTAATCTTTGAACCAAGCAAAGGCATTTTTGTCAACTCAAATTAAAAACTGCTTATGAGTTTATATATACTTACTTAAGCCTTGTATAAAAGATTAGCATCTAAGTTTTCGAATTTGGTATTTTTGGAAACAACAACTTATGAGCAATTAAAAATGAAATAAAATTTTCAATTTTTACATACAATATTTTGATTTCAAAAAAACTTATTTCTTATCCAAAAAATATTGATAATTAGAAAATTTCAACCATCATTCCTTTATCTTCTGAGAAGCAAATTTTTGAAATTTAATTTTAATCTCATCTGACATGTATTTGAGGAAACCGATGATCTTTTCTAAACTGACTGTGCTCACTTTGATTAAAACTGGCTCCATATCTGCACATCTGCCTTTTGCTACTCTTTTAACTGCAAATTGTCAAAAATTTAACTTAAAATGAGAGCACGACAATGTAAGCTGCGGTCCAACAATAAATTCCGTCGAAAAGTTTTTATGTAGTAGATTGCATTTATCCCCTTTTACGATATAATCAACTTGAACTTCAACAATTCTAAAAAATATAACAAAAGACAAAAAAATTTACGAAAATCATTTCCCTCTTAAAATATATGTTATATATTGAGAATATATCTTTTAAGAATATTTGAGAATACGCCCACAGAATTAAACTTTCAAAGCTTCCACATTTGAATCAACATTTCAAAAATTTAGCATAGAAAACAGAGCTAAAGCGATACATTTTATGGCTGGATATGCTTTATCCCTTTCAACTGCCGAGAGTCAATTAAGCGCTCACTCTAACTATTTGAGTAGGAAATCACATACACATATATACTATAAACCGCAGTCCGATATCCTTTAACTCATTATCTGTGGAATATATCCAAGAAAAGTGTCTAAAAGTTTCAAAAGGCTCGGTCAAGCCTTTCGGAACAGTAATGCTCCCGGATTTTAAAATAGTGTTTCGAAAAAAACGCATTAAAACTTTCAAGAGATATTTACTTCACAAATATATCTTTACATACATATGTATATGTCGTTTTTAATAAGACATAGTATTCTGTAATGTTAACAATTTCATCATAGAAAGACATACACAAGCACAAAATTTATAAAATATTCAATCGTAATAATAGTCAACCGGCGTCGCTATTCGTTGAATTGTTGAAAATTTCGAGCGCTTATTTTCTTTAAATAATGTCCAAGTGCCAATAAGGCAAAGAACCGCTCGAAGTAAAAAAATTATTGCTGCCACTCAGGCAAGCATTGCTAAAAACCGCATTTTGTAGACTTCAAGACGTTCTCAAGAATTGGGACTATCGCAAACCACAAGCTGGCAGATTTTGAGAAATATTTTGGGTTTGCAGCCACATAAAATGGTTTTCACTCAAGAAGCCAATGAACCATCGTAAACACCGCGAGTTTGCAATGACAATTTTTTAATAAATTCCTCTTCTCCAATGAGGCTCACATTCATCTGAATCGTGCGGTAAATGTCTAATATGATGTAAAGAAAATCTGCAAATTATTCATGATACCATTTCATTCACCTAAATTGACAGTTTAGAAAGGTTTTTGGTCTGGAGAAAGTCCAATTACTTCACTGTTTACGGCCGCGTTTAGAAGAAGTTGGTCTTGACAACCTCTAGTTCCAACAAGACGTGGCTACGTGCCAGCTAGTACGTGCAGCAAGTAAATTATTGCGAGAAAATATTGAATATTCTATTATTTCAAGAAATTGTGACATTGAATGGCCTGGAAAAAGTTTTGCTTTAACACCATTAGATTACTTCATATTAGGTTATTTGAAGTAATTGGACTTAAGCAATAAACCAGGTTCCCTTCAAACTTTAGAAGTCAATATTGAACGCGCTATTCATGACATACGACTTGATTTAGTGGAAAAAGTACTCGAAAATTTAGTTCATCGTGTTCTTTATTGCAAAAGAAGTTGAATGAAGTTATGGAGAAGTCAGAACTTATACGTATCCATCGTACATCACATTTAATAAAAATCATTTGAATTAACTTAAAATTGGCGTGTTGTTTCTTGAAAGGAAATCATATGACCTAAATTGACAGTTTAGTGTGTTTTTTTCTCTGGTGAAATCATTGATATATAGTACGTTTATCTCTGCAAGTCAGAATATTTTAACTTTATTTTAAAATTTAGAATAACACTTTTTGAATTGGGGCTTCTTGTAGAGTATAAATTCCCTCAAAGTCACCTCAAAGTAGACTTTTTATATCCTGTGCAGGGTATATAAGTTTGCTACGAAGTTTGCCTGCATATTTGATCAGTGTGACGAGAATGGTCTATACATACAAATATATCCCCTCGGTTTTAGCAGTGTCGATCAGAAATTTTGCACATATCGGAAAGCTCTGAATAAAGTATCTTCAAGAAATTCGGCATGGAATATTATCTAAGGAAAATATGTAATCTGCGAAGAAATTGTTGAAACCAGACCACCATAGCACATATCATATAGCTGTCATAAAAACTGACGGATCAAACACATGATTAAGACCTTTATATGCTACTTTGTGCTATAAAAAATACACTTGTGAAGGGTACTATAGCTTCCGAGCAGACGAAGTGAACGTTTCTTCTTGTTTGAATTTTAAAATTAGTTTATTTAAAAGCTTTAAAAAGTGAAAAACTTAAATATGCAGATTTGGTGTTTTTGTTTACTTAAATTGATCATATTTAATCAAAAACCTAAATTCAAGTAAAATAAAATAATTGGAAAGTATTGTTCACGAATTAGATTTCTCAAAAAGAAGGTCAGATTCAATATTAAAAATCCATTCGTAATTAGTTTTGATTGGGTCACCCTAATATATACATAGATATTTTTTGAAATACATACATAGTTTTGAAAAAAAAAAAACTTTTGGCGAATGCAAAAATATATAAAGCATACATGTCATACGAGCGTTAATAATATTGTTAAATTTAACACTAGTTGCCAACTAGTTACGAAAACGAGTAGTAATCAACCAGTTTGTTTATAAAACCTAACACATTCCTAGATGTCTTTTACACTGCTATGTAATCGTGTGCACACACAAATGTCCGTGTATTGGTGTGCGTTTATTTGCATTTGCTGCCAATGCGTGCGCCTCTTCAATTTTTATTCCTTTTAGCCGCAGTCATGTGTGAACGCAACGACCTCGTTCGTGGCAATTTCGTTGGCTGCGTGTTTTGCTCTGTTTTGTTTATTGTTCCAGCATACAGTCACACATTCGCACTGGTATTTGAATGCACAAACATACAGACAGCAAAGCGTTGCAAGCACTCGTTGCGTTTTGCAGACACTCGAAGCGTTTCAGCTTTTGTACAAGTGCTGTGCATGTGTATGTGTGCGTGTGATGGCCTGCTGAGGTTAATTGTGCCCCGAACGCAGCACTCGACACTCGAAACAACAACACCAAAAGCGGTACTACCGCAAGGCCCCAAGACACAGTCAGCCTCGTTGCGCGTTGCATGCTGCGCCGAATGCTGCCACATGTGCCCACCGCCAGCCGCACAGCAGCACCAGCCTCAGCTGGGGGAGGTCGTCTGCATTCAAATCCTGTTAGCAAAATCTGTTTTCTGTTTTTCTTTCCGATTTCATTTTCATTGCAACTTTTTTCCTTTTCGTTTTCATTTTTATTTCTATTTTCATTTTCAGTTTTATTTCTGTTTTTGTTTTTGTTGCTTTCTGCAGCTATTGCATTGTTATGTCGCCACTCTTGCTGCCGCGTGCCGTTTTCTACTTTCCAACCAGCGCTGGCAGGTACACTCCGTCAGGCCGCGCTGGCGTATGAGTGACTTTCACTGCAGTTTGGAGGTTGCAGTTTCGCAGTGAAACTTGTGGCGGTAGCACGCGTGACACGCTATAACGGTTTCGCCAAATTAGTGGCGGCTATAAAAAGTGAAACTATTTTTGACATTTTCTGAGTTGCATTGTGGCACTTGATTGAGACAGCAAGACATTCTAGACAATCTCGTGCGCAACAACAAGACAGCAATTTATCTAATTGGATTATGTAAGCGCTTTCAAGCAAATTGAAATATTTATTTAGGAAAGTAAAATAAAATTGCAAATATGTTACTTGAAATAACGGTTGACATTTGTAATCCTCTGAAGTGACATTTTAGATTTTTTTTTGAGTGAGCTACGAACTACTGTTATAATTTGTGTTTGTGACTTTATTAAAATCATTGACTAAAATTTGTAGTAAAATAAACTGTAAGTGTAACTTTTCCATGTTTCCGAGTAAAACTTTGATACAACAACAAATTTTGTATAATTTCGAATTCGTTTTTTCAACTTTGCAGATCGAAATGCGTCGCAATTGTGGCAATAAGATCGTCGAAGAGGATGAAGAGTGTGATTGTGGCACGATTGAGGAGTGTGCCTTGGATCCATGTTGCGATGGCATCACCTGCAAGCTGAAATCAGAGGCTCAGTGTGCCGGTGGCGCTTGTTGTAATGAATGTCGCGTAAGTATTTACATTTGTTGGTTGTTTAATGGTGTGCAGGTAATGATAAAAGTTTTCATAGTTCATTTTAAATATGTTCGGGTTAGAACTACAATACCTAACTTGGGTTAGTTGTTTCAGTTTCAACAATGACCTAGAAAAATCTTGGCACTTCTATATTTTCAAATAAAATTAATAGAAAAGTGTCTAATTTTTTTTAAGAAACTTGTTACAGCTATGATTAAGCTTGCATTTGTATTTTATTTTAAATTAAAACTGTGTACTTTGAGTTTTTTGCAAAAAAAATATATTACATGAAAATGTGAGTTCCTAATTAAGTGGAGGAATATACAAAAAAGTGTTGTATTATGGAGCGGGAAAATATTTATTAACATCTGTTTACTATAATTGGAATTGCAGGAGAAAGAAATATAATATTTGAAAAGCTTAAAAAGATGAACTCAAAAACCTTTTAGCCCAATTTTTCTAAGGAGAAAACGACTAGAACATACTTATTCCACGTTTCACCTTTTGCTGCGTTCTTGGTCTTTGAGTGTTAGTACGGTCTCTAGTAAATAAGTATAACAAATAAGGATTAAAAAAAAGTCGCGTATCGTTAAAATGCCATGTGTCTGCCACAAAAAAAAAAACAATTCCAAATCTGGACGAGTGATGGGGAAAATGTCCAGGTGTTGCGTACCAATAGACAGTGTCTTATTAGAACACGTGCAGCTTCTCAGAATAAGTGCAAGTATTTCTGCAGAGCTCTCGGAACGCACTACTACTTGTGTAGGTTTCTGAAAACGCCAATAATATGAAATCGATTTTACTCCAAATCTTTAAGTTGGTGATTAGCTTTAGAAAATTAAATTAACCATATCATGTCATAATTTTTTACAGAGGATTAGTCAAATAAAAACTATGGATTAAACACGCCTTTCAGTTTTCGAGTAGAGAAATGATTTTTTTCATAGCTTTCCGTCCAACAATAAATATATTATGAAATACGGAATTAGTTTAAAGTTTGAAAAACTTGAAAGGTTAGGTCAAATTAGATTGCACGTGTAATAGACTACTCTATGTAGTCTTTTGTGAAGTCATAGAAAAGAGAACTCCTGTGCCCGAATTCATAAATTAGCAAAACACAAGCAGCCAATAGAAATTTCCACAAGCGTTCGGTAAGATGTCCGAACGGATGCCTGACGTGTCCTCAATACTGACCTTCCAACCACGGCCAGTAAAGAAATAAGTGTTTAGTTGTTTCCAACTTGTCTTCTTCTATAGCATTTCTACAAATGGCGTCTGGTAAGGTTCCTACCCTTACAGCATAGGTGTCAACAGGGCAATGGCCTGTTAAAACCCACACAAATAGGAAGAGGCTAGCCTTATTGAGGGCAAAGAGATGACTAGACCTCATGCTTTTCGTTCTTATGTCAAAAGAATTTTGTGACAGCGGGTATACCAATGGTGGCCCAGTACTAACCAAGCTTCCACGAAGTCCAGCTACATATCTACTAGTAGAACACACGGGAGCACCGATCCGCTCCCACTCTACTGATAGTGATTACAGGGTATTTTTTCTTGCTACCTAATCAGTCTCATTGCCTGCGATTCCGCTTGGTGAACCCTAAACGCACTGTTAATGAGTTCAAAGCTAGTATCGCAGCCCTGCTATCTGGATGGAGCAGTACATCTACTGCTAATGGCTGCAACCTCGGCTTGAAAAACACTGAAATAGTCAGAAAGTCAGGATAGAGAGCTCCTTACTGTGTATCCCTCTATCCCATAAACTTTGTCTCATCCAAAAAAAAGTTTTGACGAAAAATCGGCTAACTTGTTATTGCAAAATGAGAAATATCCACAAATTAAAACAAAATTCCGACATAGTTTCGAAATTTTGAGGGCCACCGAATTTAAAAGGGTGAGTTAGGTGGAAAACTCTAAAATTTTTTAACACTAAAAAATCTGAAGAAAAACGTTCGTAAGTTTTGCTTCAATTGACTGGGAAAAAAGGTTGAAAACACTACTCCCGCTAAACTATCGAAAGGTCTGATAATATTTAGCCCTAAAAGAAAGCTTTTCTGTGTCTACCAGACAAACTATTCTCCTTTCTTGCACATATTCTTCGTTTAACGAGTTTTATATCTCTCATTTGTCATTTAGCTTCGGCCAAAAGACTATGTCTGTCGTGATGCGCTCAACGAATGCGATCTGCCAGAGTATTGTGATGGCGAAAGTGGACACTGCCCAATGGATGTATTTCGGAAAAATGGATCGCCGTGTGGACACTCAAAAGCGGGATTGTCGTCCGGTAAGTTCACAGCAAAACTATTAACAAATTTTACTATAAAGCTTATACACAACACGTATATTATTAATAATATTTTTAAATTAAATAATAAATAATTAACAATTCTTGTTACTAACTTTCACACGCAAGGCTACTGCTTTCAAGGCGACTGTCCCACTTTGAATCTGCAGTGCGAGGCGATTTGGGGTTATGGCGGTTTGGCAGCAGATCGCCAGTGTTATGAGCAGTTCAACTCGAAGGGTTCGATCAACGGTCATTGTGGGCGTGACTCCAATGAGCATTATATTAAATGCGAGCCAGAGTGAGTATTTTTTTTAATTTTTGTATATTTGTATATTTTTTTTTTACTTTTTAACTACATAGATAGATTATATGCTATTGATAAGTTTAAAATATATTAAAATTTAACGATAATTCCGCAAATTTAATTTCTCTCAATTGCTGTAAATTAAACTTAATTGCTTTATGTATTATACACAATACAATTTTCGGACTGTGTTGCCTTTATGACGCATTTCTCCCAGCATATTGATTTCATTATGCCTAAAATAGCATTACCATTATCCATATTAATTCATAATCGGATTTTTCAGCTAAATTTCAATTTCCAATTTTCTATTAGTCTCTCCTCTTTGCTTGCGAATATGTAATGATGTTTATTTTCGCTGTTTATTTTTAGGAATGTCCAATGTGGCACACTGCAGTGCAAAGAGGGCGAACGCCAGCCAGTTAATGATGGCATTGATCAGCTTTATTCGAGTACAGTTATCTCAATCAAAGGAACGGAATATACATGCAAGTAAGTAGACACACATACACTCACACATAAATTGTGGTGAATTTTTAGATTTGTGTTTTTAGTGAGTTAGATAACATTTCTTAGTAATTTAAGCAATTTTTTATTATGTTGGACGCTCTTTTTAAATGATCTGCACTCGTTCTTCTTTATCTTCAACATGGCCGCAGATCGTGCTGCCACACTCCTTTATTTATAATAAGATACATAATTTACAGATTTATGATGTTACCACAATATATAATTTACATATTTATAATGCTGCCACAGTTCGACCATCCTGACATGTAATCGTCCCGATTACGCTTTCATTAGGGAGACCATGGTTTAACCAAGGCTTCATGTTTGCTACTTCCCATATTCCTTCATATGGAATTTGGCTAAGTTGAAATCCCTCGACATCTCTAAGTATATACCTGTCATTAGGAAGTATTTTGCAAACTCTATAAGGACCTTTAAACTTGGGGGCAATCTTTTTACATGCACCTGGATTACTTATATAATTCTTTACCATAACATAATCTCCTTCCATATACTTTCTTTGTGTCCGATGTTTATCTTTCAGCAATTTATTATAATTTTGAGACTTTGAAATATTTTCTGCTGCCTTATCCCTAATATCTGCTAAGTTACGTTCATTATTATTCAAATCATTTTCTTCTAGTCTTTCTCTGAGAAAGTCAACGACAGTTCCCCTTTGTGAAACTCCAAAAAGTAGTTCGCTTGGAGTTGTGCCTATACTTCGATGCATCGTATTGTTTAAAGCATACTCTATGTCCGGTAAAGTTTTGTCTAAGCTGAAATTAAAGCCACCGCTGGTTAATTTTGCTATCATTGGAGCAAGACTACGATTAACGCGCTCCACCTGTCCATTGGCTTGTGGCGATCCTGTCGCAATTTTTACATGTTTTACGTTATTTGTTTTCAAAAAATTTTCAAAATCTTTTGATGTAAACGCACTGCCTCGATCAGATATCAATACCTTTGGACGACTGTAACTACTAAAATACAATTTTAAACAGCTCATGACCTCCCTGGTGCCTGCTGAACACACCGCATATAACTTAACAAATTTAGTGAACCCATCTATTACCAAAAATACATATTTTTTCTTAGAATGTTTAAATGACACTGGACCGAAGTGATCCACATGAACAGTTTCGAAAGGTACGTTTCCTTTGGGTATATTATGTAAGAGGCCCTCATGTTTCCCACTCTTCGAGGAAAAGGCAATACACTTTAGGCAATTTGAGATATATTGTTTAATTTTCTCCTTCATTTTGGGAAACCAATATGACTTTATTATAGCACTGAAAACTTTATCACTTCCCATATGACCCATTTCATCGTGATACTTTCTCAATAAATGTTCTTCCATCTCATTTGGTATATAAAATAGTATATTTTGTCCGTTTTTTCTATAAACTAAGCCATTCCGCATTTCAAAAACACCATTTTCCTTGTTTTCCAATTCCCCCCGGATTTCAATAATTTTCCTATCTCGATTTTGGCAAATTGACAGATTTTGCTCAAACGTATTTTCTTCAAGAACTAAGATATTTGAAGTGCGACTAAGTGCGTCCACATGGAGCATTCTATTTCCATTACGGTGTTCGAGAACATATTGAAAATTTTGCAATTCGAGTGCCCACCTGGCTATTCTTGGATTTACTTCCTTCTTATTTAAAGTTAGCATGAGTGAATTGCAATCAGTGACTATCTTAAATTTCAATCCTTGAAGATATACCCGAAATCTCCGAAGTGCATAAATAATTGCAAGTGTTTCCAGCTCAAAGCTGTGGTATTTAGATTCGGGCTCGCTGGTACGTTTCGAAAAATAAAAGACTGGGTGAAATTTGTCGTCACTCTTTTTTTGTAATAATATTGCACCAAATCCCCGAGAGCTGGCATCGCAATGCAGCTCTGTATCATCTCTTGGGTCGTAAATCGCTAAGATAGGAGACCCAATTAATTTATTTTTAAGTTTCTCAAAACACTGTAACTCGTCTTCCCCAAATGTAAATTTAACATTCTTTTTTATTAGTTTGTACAGAGGCTGAGCTTCTCGCGAAAAATCTTTAACGAATCTTCTAAAGTATGAGCATAAGCCCAAAAAACTGTGTACAGCTTTTGTGTTACTGGGTATAGGAAAATTCAGTATAGCTTCTACATTCTTTTCATCCGGTAGAATACCTTTACTCGAAATGTTATATCCTAAATAGCGTATTTCTGACTCCATAAATCGGCATTTATCTAACCTCAATTCCAATTTGTTTTGTACTAACTTATTAAAAACTTCCTGCAAAATGTCTAAATGTTCTTCTTCATTACTTGTAGCTATCATGATATCGTCTAAATAAATAGCAATTTTCTCTGCTCGAATCAGATCATCGAAAACATGGCTAACAAACCGCTGGAATGTTGAAGGTGCATTTTTCAGACCGAAAGGCATTTTCAAAAACTCGTACTGCCCCATCGGTGTTACAAAAGAAGTGTATTTAATCGAATCTTCAACCATATCTACGTGATAGAACGCACTCTTTAAATCCAATAACGAAAAAATGCATTTATTTGCTAGTCTATCTAACAGATCATCAATAAGAGGCAAGGGATAGTTATCTTTCAATGTTATCTTATTCAAACTACGAAAATCCACACATAACCTTATATCACCTGTTTTTTTCCTTACTAAAACAATGGGGGAAGAATATTCTGACTTACTCGGCCTAATTATCTTGGTTTGCATTAAGTCATCTAAAACAACCCTAACTTGTTGTTTTTCACTGTATGACAGTCTTCTTGGAGGACAATTAAAAGGTTTTTCTGTACTCAACAACAGTTTCATCTCACATCTAATTTTTGGCGTATCGGGGCGCTTACAGCACATATAATAATCTTGAAATATTTGCAGAAATTTTTGTTTTGCATAGACACTTACATTATCATTTTTTATATAAACATTAGGAGTTTTTGCTTCAGTTTTCAATACTTCATTGTAATTCACAGAAAATTTAGTGTTATCAAATTCAATTTTCATTAATCTTTGACACTCTTCATCATATGTGTTATTTTCGACTTTGAAATTCGAATCTATTTCTTTACATTCTAATTTTAAATTAGATTTACTTAAAAAGTCTCTTCCTAAAATAATTGGATGAGTCATTGTTTCATTTGTTACGACTAACATCGTTAATTCAATTCTTTTATTTTTGAAAAAAATAAAACTGTTTACATTTCCGACAATAGATAATGGACTTTTGTTTATACCACTATATTTTAAAAATACATTGTTCTTTCTGTTTATTACTACATCTGGTACGAACTGTTGGCGAACAAAGCTAATGGGGCTTCCCGTATCAATTAATGATCCTAATAAAGTTTTATAAGTAAATTTAGAATTAATAAATACATAATTTAAAAACCTTACATATTCATCGCCTTCCATCAATTCTGTGACATGTTGTACAGGGCGGCTCTTCCTTTGTGGACAATTTGCTGCTAAATGGCCAACTTCAGCGCATACATGACAAGCACCAAGCTCTCGTTTGGGTTTTCGGCATACACTTGCTAAATGGCCAACGGAGTTGCAATTGTAGCATCTCACGACTCTTGTTGTTTGTTGTCCATTATTCGACTGCTCATGTTGATTGTCTGCTGTCATTTTCTTTGATATATATCGTGGCAATTGAATATTTCTAAACGCTTCTAACAATTCATATTTGTCATGAAATCGTTGCATTTTAGCTTGCGAACGTAAAGTATTATCCGGAATACCATCAATTAGATATTCTACAAGTTCATCTTCACCAATTAGAATTCTATTTGCCAGAATTAGTTTTTCTTGGAAATATTCTCGAAACGATTCGGTAGTCAACCACTGCCTGATTTCAAACTTTTTTTTTAGCATCAAATTGCTTGTTTTTTCTTCAAACAGCGAGCTCATTTCCTTTAAGAACTTGTCGATTGGCATTAAAATCAAGTCATCTCGAGAATGTAACCACTTTAGCGCATTGCCTTTTAATTTATTTGCAATTAATGCTCTTAGGTTGTTATCATCAAGTTGGTAAACACTCTGGATATTTTTTAGTTGTGCTTGCCATAGCTTAAGACATTCACCACTACCAGAAAATTCAGATATAAGTTCTTTAACATCTGCGAACTTTTGCTTATTGGAAATGTTTTTTGTTTGATTATCACTATTTCTCAACTGTTCTTTTTCTCTCATTAGAAGTTCATTTTCCATCTTCTTTAGTTCACACTCACGCTTCAACAATTCTAATTCGATTTTTAAAAGTCGCCACTCGTTTGCATCACACTCTTTTTGTTTCTTTTCAACACTCGTTCGATTACTTGCGTCATATTGTGGTACAATCCCATTGCTAAATTCACCACACTCCTCGGTGATGTTTATACTGCTCGCTCCTTCGTTGATTTCATCAGCTTGTTCTTTTTCCGCAATGATGGCTTGCGTACAGTCAACGTCAGCGTCAACGTCAACCATGGAGTTTCGAAAATTTCCACGAAGCTCCTCAGGAATGTTTTGTAGGCGAACAATTAGTTCGGCTTTACTACCTGTTGTTTTATGTTTGAGCGAACGCAACCATGATTTTAATTGTTCAACTGTGTATAAACTAAGCGAATCCTCGTTTGATGACATTTTGGGCGCAATACAACCACTTCTGATATTTTAAGCAATTTTTTATTATGTTGGACGCTCTTTTTAAATGATCTGCACTCGTTCTTCTTTATCTTCAACATGGCCGCAGATCGTGCTGCCACACTCCTTTATTTATAATAAGATACATAATTTACAGATTTATGATGTTACCACAATATATAATTTACATATTTATAATGCTGCCACAGTAAAGAGTTTTTTCGAAAATGAACGAATTTGTAAATTAAGTTGCTTTGATTGTTGTTTTTGTAGATTCAAATGTCAACTTGTTTTAACCAACCAACATTTTTCTTTATTTCAAAATCAAAATAGTAATAATTTTCTGATAAGTTTTTGTTTTAAAACGATTTCTGCGAACTTTTCGAAATAGGTACGGGAAAAGTTATCGTTGGTTATTGAATATGGTTTTGTTTTATATATCAAGATATCATCCCTGCCAAATCTCACATTAATTGGACCCAATGTCAAAGAAATTTTCAAATAAATTTAAGACTAATTTCATTGCATTCTAATGAGAGCTAATTAAATATTGATTTTTAAATTTATTTTCTTATATAGGGTGATTTTTTAAGAGCTTGATAACTTTTTTTAAAAAAAAAACGCATAAAATTTGCAAAATCTCATCGGTTCTTTATTTGAAACGTTAGATTGGTTCATGACATTTACTTTTTGAAGATAATTTCATTTAAATGTTGACCGCGGCTGCGTCTTAGGTGGTCCATTCGGAAAGTCCAATTTTGGGCAACTTTTTCGAGCATTTCGGCCGGAATAGCCCGAATTTCTTCGGAAATGTTGTCTTCCAAAGCTGGAATAGTTGCTGGCTTATTTCTGTAGACTTTAGACTTGACGTAGCCCCACAAAAAATAGTCTAAAGGCGTTAAATCGCATGATCTTGGTGGCCAACTTACGGGTCCATTTCTTGAGATGAATTGTTGTCCGAAGTTTTCCCTCAAAATGGCAATAGAATCGCGAGCTGTGTGGCATGTAGCGCCATCTTGTTGAAACCACATGTCAACCAAGTTCAGTTCTTCCATTTTTGGCAACAAAAAGTTTGTTAGCATCGAACGATAGCGATCGCCATTCACCGTAACGTTGCGTCCAACAGCATCTTTGAAAAAATACGGTCCAATGATTCCACCAGCGTACAAACCACACCAAACAGTGCATTTTTCGGGATGCATGGGCAGTTCTTGAACGGCTTCTGGTTGCTCTTCACCCCAAATGCGGCAATTTTGCTTATTTACGTAGCCATTCAACCAGAAATGAGCCTCATCGCTGAACAAAATTTGTCGATAAAACACATTTCGAACCGAACACTGATTTTGGTAATAAAATTCAATGATTTGCAAGCGTTGCTCGTTAGTAAGTCTATTCATGATGAAATGTCAAAGCATACTGAGCATCTTTCTCTTTGACACCATGTCTGAAATCCCACGTAATCTGTCAAATACTAATGCATGAAAATCCTAACCTCAAAAAAATCACCCGTTACTTATGTTTCCCCTTCTGCTACCAGGGAGACAGATATTTAGGTATGCACTGAGACATATGGTGGTTGTAGTTATGGTAGTGAGTAACTAAGCCCCGATTGGGGGGAAAGTCAAAAATCAAGCATTCTTGAAATCAGTTAGTGGTAGGTCCAGAAAACGGGCTGATTCCACGGATTCGGACCAAGGGTGTGTTAAGTGAATGAGTTAAGCGGTGCATGGGGCGGCTAGTGTCATCTGAGGACTCAGTTCTGAATGAGTAGGGGCTTCACCTGCTACAGCATCCAAAACAAAGTTACGTAGAGGGATTTATGCCGCCGCTCTGTAACAGGAACGAGCTAGGCTTCAGCGATATAAAGGATATTATAGGACTTTATTTCTGCGTCTGCAAAAAGTTGTTTCATACTAGACAATTAGCAGAAGGGGCGGAATTGAATATGTGCTACTTGAGACTGCGGTGGCTAGTGTATAGTACGATTAACCTGAATTTGTCCCTGAAGAGGCTTTTTAATTATTTAGAACTTTTGATATTATATCCTCCTAGTATTAGTTGACCTGATGCAGGCCAGAAGCTTACTGCTAACGCCTGAATCTTTCCGCTCCCTTCCTTACGGAATAGTTGGTTTAAGATGTAAGGTGCCTTCGTGTTGCACAAATACCTGTTGACATTTTCGATCTGTAGATGTACTACTATTAACCCTTAGTAATTGGTCGCCTGTGATGTTAATTTTGCCCCAAAGCGCGATTCTAAATTTCATCAAGAAACTCTTGCATTTGGTCATATTGTTCTAGGGATAAGAACTAGTGAAATTTTTTACCAAAATCCTTAATTTTTTGGGAAAAATGCTTTCGTATGCTGTTTTCTGTTTTTTTTTTTTCAGTTTCATTATTCATATACGTATGTAGTGGGGTGAGCTCTGTAATGTCTGTATTTCACTACTAGGTAATATCATTAACGAAGTTTACAAAAATTAGTGAAAATATGTTTAAAAATTATCTATCCATTTTTAAATAAATTCGTGTGAACAAATCTATATCTAATGCTTAGTACGGATAAATTTCCTTACCTTCTCCTCGCTAAGCTAGAGAAGACTCTTTTGCTGACGATATTCTAGTTTCTGAGTTTTTTCATCATGATTCAACATGAAATTCTCCTATTTATGTTGCTGTTTGCTTAATTACTAGAAATATGAAAGTTCTCATTAGCCTAAAAAGATGTAATATATGTGGAGTTGTAAGGACACTCATCACGCAATAACTGATCTTCGAGCTCGTCAAGAGATATTGGGTGTCTTCTGCCAAATTTTCGCATCTCCAAATCGATAATTTTTTTTTGTACTCTTAGCAAACGTTATTCCTCTTGTCTTTCCGCTTACTTCAAGTTGTCTTTCTGTGATTGCAACGCCAGGTCACGCTGTCATTTCAGTGTGGACTCATCCATCGATAGTTCACGTTTCCATCGTTCTTATAAGCCCTGTATTCCCTTTAGCGATTCAAAACAAAGGCTTTGCCCATTTTAAAGGTATCTGCTTTAAAATTTTTTTTCCGACGTTTAGATTATGTTTTAAGTCCAGCTGATGCTTTTATAAGAAAATAAAATACATTTTAAGAATTTAACACTAATAGTAAAGCAAAGTATATTTTAGATGTTGAAATATATAAGAAGACCTTGGGTCAAGCACGCACCTTTGATATTTTTATGGGTCACACATTTTTTTCTTCGGTGTAGTGCTGTTTTTACTGATCTCAATTCTTCCTTTTCAAATCCAACTTGGTCTAAAAGCAAGATGAAATGATCGTTTCATCAGTAACATTTACAACGAGGATTTCTGTTCTAATTTTGCATCATGTTAAAAAAGGATGAGAAAGATACAAATAGTTAGTGCTTTAGGGATATGGAGTAGAGCAAGACCATTTAATCCAGAGTTGCAGAGATCTTCAGATATCTATGAAAAAATTTGGGGAATTTTTTTAAATATTTAGGGTTTCAATTAATGTTTTTGGCTCTTTGCCATCAGGTATCCCCGAGCAAAAGTCTGAAATTCTTAATGAACTAGAAAGTCTGAAACCCCCTTTCGCATGCATGCCGACTCTGACTCCAGATTGACCAGTGGCTTTTCATACATAGTTACCCATATATTAAGCTTTACACTGTCATCTGCAAAAAATTTTTTAAGGGAAACACTTGCAAACTACTTCATTTCCTGTACTCGGATCGTATAAATTATGTGCCTTCTCTGACTCTGAGTAGCCAACAATCATACGCGCTTCGCGTTTCGGGAGAAACTTCTTGCTATGATTCTTGTCCAAAATTGTAGTTTTGATCCCGAATACTCTCAGACGGCTCACCGTTGGCTTTCTCCAGACCATTGTGTCATGTCCTCTAAGGCAGATGGTTCTGAATGGTTCCTGAGGTATCCAACCGTGTTAATAGCTTCTGCCCTAAATCTCGAAATCCAAACCAGCACCTTGAATTATACTGCGCGCAATCTCAACCATGTTCTCTTCACGCGCTTTAGCTCCACAATTTTGTTGAGATGTGTATGGTATAGTAAGGGAAAAAACGTCGCTTGCCAGAAGTTGTTCAAACGCGTCACCCAAATACTCACGTCCATTGTCGCTTTTCAGACACTTTATTTTTTGTCCAGTCTGCTTCTCAGCGAATTCCTTAAAGACTATGATTCGGTATTTTTTTATGGTACGTGGAACCAACTTGAATAAGTTTTATTTAATCTCATGATCTGTTATTCGCTAATTTTAATCATCAAAAGTACATGATTTACTCGCGTAGAAGTTTTAGAGCCAATGAACATACAAGTACTTGTAAAACAATAAAAAATCTCAGCCTTCAAAACTTTCTGCTGACATCTCATGACCAAAAAAAAATTATCTAAAAATAAAATATACAGTACAACAACTTAGCAGAGAAGAAACAAAAGAAAATTAGATACAATTTGGTTCCTCATAAAATATTTTTCTTTAAAAAAAATTAAAAAATAAAACAATTTCAGGCTTTATCTTTCTTAGCAAAAATATTTTTTATCTCTAAGAGATATCCATATCAAAATATATTTAAAAAGTGTGCTACGGGATATGCATTGTGTGTTTTTTATCTTTTTAGTATTTCGTTTTATTTAGTTTTATCAATTTTAAATTATTTTTTCTTCTCATGAATACTCTTTATCGCTCAAAAATATATTATCGTTTTTTGAACACAACTTCATTTCGCAAGTTTCTGATTTCTTCTTTATTCCATCCAGTATATCCTGCTTAAACTCATAATCCACTGTCATCATTACATGCATACAAAATTAACTTAATCCCTTATCCGTTTATTTTCCGTAGAGCCACTAGCGGTCAAGTGGGCGCTAATGAGTATCCGGAACATGGATTGGTGAAGGATGGTACGCCATGCGGTACTGATTTGATTTGTCTGAATCAGACTTGTGTCAGCATATTTCCACACGTCGATTCAACCAAATGCCCAACAGATTCACAGGGAAAAGAGTGTTCAGGACGCGGGGTAAGTGGAAGAAAATTAAAAACAAACAAGATGCAAACGAAATTAAGCCGCAATTTAAACTCAGATTGAAAACGCTACAAGCTTAACTATATAAGAGTTGTTGTTACAAATACAAAAAAAATTTATAATTACAAAAATGCATAAAAATGCGCTGTGAACGCAGTCATGAATAGAGTATATGGTTGGACTCATGCTCTTATGCAAATGTTGCATTTCACACATTTGAGCATGCAACATCAAAAACAACAACTATAGTGATATAATTTCAATAATTTTGTGCAGCGCTTTAACATTATAAATTTTCTGCCACGACTTTATGCAGCAAAGTAGTAATTTTAAATCCAATTCCGCGCCTTGTCGCCAGTCAATGGGCACTGCTGCCGGACGGGCCTCACGCTCCATGCTTGGCGCATTTCAAGCATTTTTGCGTGTAACCATTTAACCGTTAAAGTATTTAACCCACAATAATGAGCGGCGCTGCAAAAGTGATTACACAGCCGCAGTCTCATTACGGCCGCCCCTCAACACGACAGTCTCATAAATACACTCACAAAAAAAGTAAATAAGTTGAGGAAACAAAAATATCAATCGCCTGCATGATATATGTATGTGCTTTAACGATGAATGTAAATCAAGAATATTTGTGGTTAAAATTTGCCATGCCGTGGCGAGTGCGACGAATGTTACGTATGCGACATGGTGGCCGCGAGACGCCAGCAATAATTCTTAACGATGGCGCGAGCCATTCAGACCAACAACAATGTGCGTTATTATGCAATACAATTGCAGATGAATGCATGTATGCGTGGCTGTATTTATATATATATATATATATATGTGTGTGTGTGTGTGTTTGCCTACAGTAATCACCCAAAATGCGACCGTAAATTCTGTGCAGTGACTCATTTACGGTCAGTAGTGCTGACATACTATCAACAAACAGTAATGTATGCACCAAACGAGCTGTAATAACAACAACAAAAATTATAATAACAACGACAAAGACTGCCCGAAGCACTAAAGTATGAAATAAAAGCACACACAAGCACGCACACGAAGCAGTTATCTCCGCGTACGCACCGAACGCTGGCAGAGCTCATTATATTGGGTCATCGCTTGGACATGCGTGTGCAACGCCACGTCCATAATGTATAAATACGCTTAAGTGTAATTAAAAATTTAAAATATTTCCCAAAGCTTTTACACATAAACACAACACGCGCCTGATTGGTTGGGTGGCACTGGTCCAAAAATAAAGCTTTTATCGTTCGGTCAGTGGCTCACACGCTGCCGCACTGACTCACTACTTTACTGCCTGCATGTCTGACTGACTGGCTCGCTGGCAGCGTGGCCGATTGCTTCTCTGTTATATTTGCACTACTTGCTGCAGCGTAATTTCGCCTGTTTTTAATCCATTTTGATAGCTGCGAATTTTAATGGAAATATTGTTTAAATGAAGCTTTCACATTGATTGCATTCATGCATATACATGTGTGTGTGTGTGTGACTGTAAAGGCACTATTAATTTTAGCTTGCCACATGACTAATGCACATCTAAAAATAGATTAGCGAAATGTCAATTTTACAATGGAAACAAAATATGTATGCCACACATTCATACATACACATGTATGTATATTATTGTAAATATATTTAAAGCTACTATTCCATATGATTGATCATTGCAATTGCGTTTTTCTTTATGTTGCTTTCCACTTGCACAGGTCTGCACCAACACGAATCGCTGCTTTTGCGACATGGGTTGGGGCGGCGTCGACTGTAGCCTTGTAGTTTTACTGACCACACCACTGCCAACGGAAGCGCTGCCAACCGCGGAGAATACTATCAAAATGGAGAAGAAGGAGACGCCATATGGTAAGATGCTTTTGTGCAGATTCTCTTATTTCTTCTGCCTAATAATTGTTTTCACATGCGTGTGAACACGCTACCGAAAAAAAATCGAATTTGAGCTGTCGCTCAAAGACATCCATGTACATATGGTACTTAGTTTAAAGCGTCTGGCGGTCAGGCTTGAGTCTGACTTTTCTATACGAAATATATTTTTACTCAATTAACTTTGTTTCACAAATCAAGCTTTTCAGGTGTGAAAAGTTTTTATTCACAAAAACCGCGAAACAATGTAATTACACTTAGTTTAGAATATGGAATTTGAAAATATTTATTTTTTAATTTGCATTATATGGGCAGAATGCAAAAATGGAAGACCTAACAACAAATTTTTTGAGCGGTTCAAAGAGCATAGAGATGAGATGGAGAGAGGAGAGAAAAGAAAGATTTTTTTTTTTGCCACGTTTGGCGCCACTCATTTAGCATTAGCATTTTTAAATACAAAAGTTTTAGTTTAGAATTAAGATTTTTTTTTTTCCAATTTCAAATTTGGGGATTGAAGATTTACTAATTTTGAGTTTAAAATAAAATTTCAATTTATATTGAAAAATAAAATTTTCAATTTACTAGTATTAAATAACAAAAGTTTTAAAATTTTATTTGCAAAATCAAAAAATTTTCAACTCTTAATTCTTAATACCAAAATTTTAATTAAGACTTGAAAATTTCATATATATTTCCATATGTCTTGAATAAAAAATCAAAATCTCCATTATTAATTCCCTTTTCGAATTTTAGAGGTTTAAATAAAGCATACGTTCGGCTAACATCAAAACTCACAAACTTGCATACTTGAATCCTAAATGTATGCTTCGATAGATTTTGGAACTTTTAACCTTCATAATAGGGTTCAAAGTAATAAAAATATATATATACATTTTTCAAAAGTGCATATTTTCTATTTATATGTAGTTGTGGCATGTTAACTTACATTGCAACAAACTGTGGCAAAAGTATACTTTTATTCTCAAAATTCAAGCAAATTTCGCTTTAATAAAGCTTTCAAACTGTTTTATATAAAAGGGTCGAAAGTGTTAGAAACTTTTATTAAATTCAATTTTTTTTTTTGTTTTTTATTTTTATACAGTATTTGCATTCTGCCCACGAAAATAGCCCATATTACTTACTATATCAATCGCTTATTTCCATTTATCTATGTAGTATATAATAATAACTAGAATATATATATATAATATCTACCCTGAATTACAAGCAGTGAAATATTGTTTTATATAAATTTCGAGTAACATTAAAGTATTCTAATAGTATTTTGGTGCATATTTTGTACTATTGGGTTTTGAAATGAAAAATTATAGATAAAATGCCCTTAATGACTCGTGAACTTCTATTCAGCAAACTCTAGAAATGCGTCTAAAAATATTAATTCCTTGATTATTAATATTTGTTAATTCTATACATACATATGTTTTAGTCAGAGTTTATTTTTGGCAACAATTAAATTGCAAATAAATAAAAAAAAACTAAAAGCTTTCTTAGGTCAACCCAACGTCAATTTTTTCATGAGAATGTCAAGTTTCTCATAACAATTGATGAGCCTGACAACTTGTAGCTTTCAAGTCGACTCACAAACTCTATAAAATTATATTGTTATTTTAGAAAATCCTTGTTAGATTGATTTCACATGAGTCCTGACAAAAGGCACACTCGGTTCCAAACTCCAAAAACTATTTGTTTTTAGTATTGCTTTTATTATATGCATCAAAATATATAGGTAAAAGCTGAAATAAAATAATTAGTGAATTCAGTGTCAAACTAATTTCAATATCCCATAAATAAACACATAAATTTATAAAATCACTTACATAACGTATTTTAATTATATATAATACTTAACTAGGCATTTCACGATTAACTTGTTTTAAATTAATTAAAGTTTAGATTAAATTGTAAAGTAATGATTAATACATTTTAACCTTTGAACTTTCTTCGTACAAAATTTCACTGCTTTGATACTGAAACCCTTTACTCCCACTCAAAACTGGTTGTGTTATGACAATGGTAATCATATAACAGCATTGCCAAGCACCAATATAATATAAAATTAAAAAAAAAAAAATTAATTAATTTTAAAAATATATGCAAGGGCACGGCCAAATTTTAGTATTTAGTAGTCATGTAATTTAGAAGAAAGAGCGATATTTTCACTGTTCTGAAATTGTGGAAAAATGCTGCTGCCCTTCTACATTTACATTATAAATCATTAAAAAGTTAATATCTAAACTACTGAAATAGCTTAAATTATATTATCCTTTTCCATACTATGTAATAATTTTTCAAGTTTATGAACGTTCTTCAAATTTATTCTTACCTGCGAATGAACGCAGTGTTGTGTTTTACTAAGTGGTCTCGAATTTACAAACTTTTAATTTTACTTGAATACGTTTTATACACAAAAATTGCAAACGTGCATAATTAACTCCTAAACATATGCTTTACAAAATGTTTAAATCCTAAATGTATGCTTCTAAGTTGAAAAAACAAAGAAATTCAAAATTTGCTAAATTGAAATCTTTACGAAATTTGCTATAAACTATTTGACATGTATAACTGGCATTGAACGAATTGGAAATGTTCCTTCCTTCCGTACAACATTTTACAGGCCCTTCAGATCAAAATAGGATCAGCACATTAACCATGGTCATCATATTAACCGTTATCGTGAAATGCGTCTTCATTAGTTTCGCAACTCTGGCGGTTTGCTACAGGTAGAGTACCAAGCAAAATCAAATCGAAACAACAACAACAAATTAACAAGGACAGAAATTCTAACGAAACATGGAAAAACTTAGAAAAAAAATATATATATATCTACAGAGTAAACAGCAACAAAGCAAGGAATGAGACCGAAATGAATTTGCAGCTTTTTGCACTTTTAGCTAAATATTTTTAAACAAATTTTTCCAATTTAAGTGAAATGCTTCAAATTGAACATTTTAAAAAACCTACTCGTTTAGAGCTTTGATTCGCTAAGCTTGCTTGCTTTGTTGCTGTTTACCTTACTCTACAAATAGCCCACTTATTGAAAATATACTATTGGAAATCTGTTAAACATTTATAAAATAACAATTTCAGTTTTTTTTTTTTTTTTTCAAATACAAAAATTTCATTTTTTTTCTTTCAAATATTTCGATCTAAACCCTTTCAGTTAACGAAATTCTTTTCTTTTTTGTTATGAATGTGACTTCATTTTTTTTTTCAACTTTCCCAAAAAGTTTTGGCGCAAAATTCTCGAATTCTTGGGTTTTGAAAAATCTAATTATAAAAAATTTTACAAGAAAAGTGACGAAGCACTCCACGACGGACAATAAGCAGCACGAAGCAAAAAGTAACTAACGATATTTCGAATGACGGAAATCAAAAATACAGACACAGTAACAGTACAACACTTGCAAAACAATCAAACTGTAAGAAATTCACTCAACACAAAATCAAAATTTAATTAAATGGTTGCTTGGTTTTCTGTCCTCGGTCTCATTTACGTATAAATGTGTGTGTTGCTCTGGTGCTACTTATGCCATCAAATATATATATATTTATATTAAAATTACGAACCACAACAACAAGTAGCGCAATCATGCTTTCACGTTACTTGAACTAATACTTAAACACGCAATTACATATATTGTATTTATGTAACTAAATGTTTTTAGCCTATTTATACATATGTTTTATAACTGTATTTCATGAACCTCTGTGTGGTGTGTCTGCAATATTTTAGTTTTTATACAGTGTTGCATAATAAGCATAATTCTATGTAATTGTGTGCGTAAATCTTTTTCTCTGTTTTATTTTTATATATATATATAATGTATTGCATACATATGGCAACCCTGTGCTTACATTTACAGGCATACATAAGTCATTTATAAACTTCCATTTTCACTTGTACCATGTGTGTAACTGATATGTTTGTGTGTATTTCGGTGTTTGTTTTCTTCAACCATTGCCACAAAATCTCTTGAGATATTCGTGCATTGAAATTCAATAAAAAATATTTTCATATTATATATATATCAGACAACAGCAGCGAGCTATAACTTTAAAATCTTTTTAATTGAACATATGTTTCAGTCATTACGTCATTATTATTTCTTGAGATTAAAGCTTTTTAAGGGGCTACATGGGGTTCCTCGGTTAAAAAACAGCTTTTTTCCAAAAATTTTTTTCTCTAATAAAAAATTAAATATTATTGAAATTTTTTATTGTTACAAACATACACTATTAACAAAGAAAAACTGAATTTTTTGAAAAATAAATATTTTAAACTCCTTTCTAAAGTGAGAAAATACTTGTTTTAGTTAAAACTTTAACTTAGAACTTGGACGAAGAAAAAAAAACTAAAAATTGGATTTTTGTTCTCAAGGCAGTATCTCCGAAATAATTTCTCGGATCAACTTAGAAATGTAGGACAATATTCCAAAGGTATTGAAAAATACAATAATAAGAAAATAAATAAATTCGATTTTTTTAAACCTGTAAACCCGTAAGCCCATGTAACCCCTTAATTTTTGCGAACCAGAATATGTTCGGCGAGTTGAATACATCTGCCAAAATTCTTATAATCTTTAAACGAATATTCGTTGCAGACAGCCGCTATATTTAGTCAATTAACATAAACTGTTATTACTCAGTTAAGCAGTTAAGCGAACTTAAGCAAATTAATTCCTTATTGCTCTCAATTTACCATATTACTGAGAAATTTTACTATATTAAGGTAAAAGCCTTGAGTTCTCTCCTGAGAGAAACGTTAAAAAGGACTAATATTTTTTTTTTTTTTAAATAATCTAATCTAACATCCAATGTAAGAGGATTATGCTTTGCGAATGGCAACTGGAGCCGGTATGTTTGAAAACGCGCATAGCAACGCTGAGTTATTTTTTGAAAACAAAGAAAATAAAAATAAGAGAGTAAAATATTTTATGTAAAAATTATTAATATAATAAAATTACAAAACTCGGAAAATACTGAAGGCAAATAATCGTGAGTAGTTGTCTGATCTTGACAACTGATCTTGTTCTGTTTACGATAATAAGGAATGGAGAAAAGCTGATGGTGATTGGCGCCTCTATTGCCTGTTATTGGCAGCTGATATCCATTAAAATGGAAAATTTCTGGCAAAAACAAAATTTTAAATACTTATTAGGATATATGACCATCTTTATTCTTTGAAACTGTAGAGGGTTGAAGCATATTTTTAATGGGCCAATAAATAAAATGCTTCAATTTCTATTCTATTTTCATTTCGCTTACTTTCCAAAAATATAATTTCATCACTTTTTGACAATTCTCTATAATAATTTAAATTAATTTGAATAGTACGTTTGAACATCATATACCAGACATCAATTTATATACAACTTAATTGCTTTAGCTAATTGACTAGTGTGGTTATTGTATTATATATGTATGTACATCAAATAGGATTCTAGTGATAGATACTGAATTAGAAATCAATAAACTCCATATATTTTCAATTTACTATTAATTTGAGTCTGGCATATTCAGTATTTTTGTTTTAATATACCAAGAGCGGATTGCAAGAATATTAGAAATGTATGTATAATTCAGTTCTTTTGCAAAGGAAAACAAAAAAGCGGCTGTTGGTTTCCAGATATGAAATTTCAGTACCGATTGAGTAAATTTGAGCATCAACTATAATGGCTCAATTTACATATGTCTTAATTGCCTTAGCTAATTACATTTATAAATAAGATCATATATGCAATAGCGCAACAAACCGCTAATTGACTACATTAGTCGGAAGAAACAGCTAAAAAATAAGCTATGATAACTTGAAACAGTCCTTCAAAATCATTTGCAAACAAATGTACGCTTACATTTATTTAAATTTTCAAACAAATTTATTTTTAAATAAGACATTTCATGAATTAATTTAAAAAAAAAAGTTACTGCCGTATAACCCAGAGTATATAGCAATGAAGTTAGATAGTTTTATCACAAATACCAAATAGACTATAATATAATAAACTCAAAGAGAGTTCGAATTTTCACTCAATAAAAAAAACGCTATACACAAATACGGTTCTGTCGTTGACGTTTACTAATATAGTTCATTAAAAATAAATATAAAAATAAAATGCCTCAGAAACAGCACGGTTTCCTGTCAAAATTTCGCTTTTAATTACTTTCAACAGCCAATGGTCAGTGTGCTTTTGAATGGCAGTTTTCAATTTTCATTCGTTTATTATTTATTGATATTTTGGCAAACAGTTGTGTGCACGCAAACATACATATGTACATAAATTTTGCTAATAGAGAATTTGCGCTTTGCTAATGCAATTTTTAGCATTTTGCCAATATTCATCGCAATTTATGCTTTCCATTTTGTGGACATCAATGACGTGCATTTTAGCTTTGATTTTATGTTATCAATTTATTTGATCACATTTTACAGTCACGCGCCACACGCCACATGCCACATGCCACACGCTCGTTATGCAACACCAGCAAACGGCAAATCAACTCAGTTAAGTTATTTATTTTTTATTTCTATGTAACTGATGATTTGCTATTTCAGTTTTATTTTCATAATTCACTTAGCAAACTAACACTACGTGCTCTCAAAAATATCGCCAGTTGATGAATAGATATGCTTTTGGTTTTTATTTTTATTGCTTTCAAGCTCAAATTCTCTACAATAAGATAAATGAATAGCAAACAATGTGTTTGTGATGCTGTGAAGCTTAAAAATATATTTCCGTGTGTTACATAGACATACATATGTATATGAGTACATATGTCAGATGACCAGTATAATCTAGTCTGACATATGCATATTCACACAGATTATTGCATTCAAATATGGTGAATACATATTCATATTTTCATTTAAAATGCAATTTTTAGGAAACAAAGACAAACGATTTTCTTAATTTCATAGCTTCGGGGTTTCTTAACTTAGGTTATTTATTTTTAGTGTTGATTATTTTTAATAACTTAGTATTTACACATACAACAAAAGATAAAACCTCTATAGAAATAAATAACTCACCTGATTTTAAATAGTGAACCTTTCCTCCACATGCATATACTATATATTGTCTAATCCCTCTTCTCACTATTTTTTTTTATATATTGGGGAAGACTACTTAATTCTAGTTGCCGAGGTACTTGCGTTGAATACAATAACAGAATTAAGAAATGATATCACTATCATCGACCTACGCCAACAGCTGCACACTCGTAGAGAAAATTGTACCTTCTCTATTCAGCTCCATAGCTCGAATTATTTCCTCCAGGGGTAGATTGAAGATGTCGCATGATAGGGAGTCGCCTTGTCTGAAAACTTGTTTTGTATCGAACGGCTCGAAGAAGTACTTTCCGATCTTAACTGCGCTTTTAGTATTGCTCAGCATCAAGTTACACAGTCGTATTAGTTTTTCGGGGATACCCAATTCAGACATCGCGACAAGCAGCTTTGAAATCGCCGAAGAGGTGGTGTGTGTTGATCCTCTTTCCGCCGGTATTTTCCAAGTTTTTGCGCAGGACTAGATCCACACTGATAAAGACCAATCAGTTTGTTGACGGAGGGCTTTAATCTTTCACACAGTACAGTCTCACAATGCGATGTTAAGGAGGCTTATATCACGGTAGTTGGCACACATTGTGGAGTCTCCCTTTTTGTGAATTGGGCAGAGCACACTTAAATTCCAATCGTAGGGCTTGCTTTCTTCCGACTAAATTCAACAAAGAAGCTGGTCGTGCTCCTTATCAGCTTTTCGACGCCGTGTTTTAATAGCAGGACCGACAGTCCTTCGGCCCCCGGCGCTTTGACGGGTAATTGCTATTTGAACTTCTTCATGGTCGGACAACCGAAAGTCTGCTCTGCGTCGTCGATTGGGGAATCGGGTTCACTATCACCTGGTGTTATGCTTACACTGCCATTCAGCAGGCTGGAGTAGTGTTCCCTCCATAATTTCAATTGGGTATGACTCACATTATTACTTACTTGTCCATAATCAAGTTAGTCAAGTTATTATTAGTTAGTTAGAAATCTAAATCGTTGTCCTTCGTGTACGGAAATGCCGAATATTATTATTTTGAAGCTCTGAAGTTCCTCAGAATGGAGGTTAAGTGGGTTCGATTGGAGTGAAAAGTGTAAAATTATATTTTTTATTATTTTTTAAACAGAAAAATGTATTTTCTATTGAAAAATAATGGAATTCAAAAAAATATATTTATTTATTATTTCGTTGTTTGAAAAATATTAACTTTTTTTAATTTTTAATTTTTTGCACAAATTCTTCACAAATGTGAGACTTTGCTTAAAGTAGCTCGCTGTCGCTCGTTGTCTTATAATATTTTATTATTTTTTTTCAAGCAACTAGTTTTTATTACGTAATTCTTATGGCTAATGTTGACTAATTATGCCTAAAAAAATATTTATTTTTGAAGCTAAGGAATTTAGCAAATTAGAATTGCTATTAAATTGTATTTTTTGAAGCTGAAAAAATTACGAAATCAAAGCTATTTTCAAATTAAGTAAATTTGCACTAAATGAACACATTAACTAGCACACTGTACATCACACTCACAACAGTATGTATGTATCATCTGATCACCGCATCTTAAGAACTCTGTGTGTGATGTGACCACATGTGTCTTAATGTATTGATCCTATGTCACGTGTAATTGTTCCTAATACATAATTGTGTATATTTGTGTATAATTCGTATGGTGAAGAAATCAAAAAAAAAAATTAAAACTTGTATACAAGTTGTATGTACGTAACGAAGCATAAAGTACATGCTTTTTTATTTACAAAATAAATATGTATATTTTTATATATATGTATATAGTTATTTCGTTTCTTTACTACAACTTTCACTATTTTTTTTGTATTTATATAAATATTAAATGCAGTCAAATAATTACATAACTTGTGCAGAATACGAAAGCAGTTGGAAAACAAATTTTAGAATTTATTTTTCACAGAAAAGCAGTTAAATGCTGACTATAAAGCCATTACAGAGCTATAAAGCACGATTCTACAAAGGATTAGCATTATTTAAAATACAAAATAACCCAAAGCTTAACGATATATGTACATAACACATGCCATATATGTGCATATTTATATGGGTGTATGAGATCTTCATGCGACAGACGTTGGCACAATACCGAATTCGCCGCAATTGTCATGCCACTAACACATCTGTCAAGTTTTTGGATGCAAGCCAGCTAAATTTTAAGAATCAGCCAGCAAAGAAGTCATGTGAAAGACACTTCGTGTACGTGCCGAGCATAACAACTGCGTAGACTGGCGAAGTTTTTGCTCCAAAGCGTAGTAAAATAAAATAATAAAATGAAAACAACGCCAATGTAAACACCCAAACGCTCCAAATCATTACTACTCACACTTGCATACGAGCGGGGAGTGTTGCTATCACACATATACTTGTATACTACACTATATACATATGTATATGGCCATTTCGTGCTACTTTTTCACTTTTGCCACTTTTTCGAACCCGCCTCACTCATTGCTCCTTGCCAAAATCAAATCAAATCACATCACAATGCGTGTATTAGTGGATTACCATTGTCATAGTAGTTGAGGTTGCTGGTGGTGTTGTTGTTTTGCGTTTATACTTGATTAATATTGCAACCAGCAACCGCAAACAACCGGCACAGCAGCCGAGAACGCTTCAATCAAACTGAAGTGCTCGTATTTATCGCCCACACAAGTAGCTACATACAAAATATATAAGAGTTTTAGTGCCACTGTAGTACATAGACACCTGCGTAAACAAAACCAAAGTAATACTAGCAAAGCAGTCGCGTTTACTTCACGCTCATTATACTCGCTGCCTGGAAACTTGTTTCCTTGGCGAAGTAAAACGAGAATTATTTAATACATATGCCTTACTCCTGTATTTAAGCCAAAACAATCATATAATATATATCCCTACTATATTGACTTATGCCAATCAAATGAAATTCTAAACTTTATTTTTATACAAATTGCGCGTCACAAATACAACGTCAACTGCACCACAAACTACAACAACCAACGCCTCAATATCGTCCATGTGTCGCTCACAACGCTTGCGGAACAACAACAATAACAATGTGTATTCGACGCCCAACCTTATGTGCAATTTTTTTTGGTTCTTGTGTTACCAAACTGAAATGCTGAAACTTTTTCAATAAATATACACTACACACATACACATATGAACATTTTGTGTAAAAAATATTTTTTTAAACAACTACAAACAAAACAACTTATACCGCTTCCCTGCTCCCACCCAAAAAATTCAAAAAAAAAAAAAAAATTAAAATTCAATACCAATTATCTTATATACTTTTCCACAACCCACCAACCTACCCAACCCATAAAAAAAATATATATATCTAATATTACACAACAACAAATTAAAAAAAAAATAATAATACAAAACAAACAAAAATCACCTTACTTGCCACCAAATAACAACTAAAACAATAACAACGTTCACACTCGTATAGAGAACTACCACGGCTCAAATACAGTATTCCTGGTCGGTGTACTAATGTCAGTTGTTGGGTTCGTTTTTGTTACTTTCACCTTGATGGCACTGTGCTACAGGTCAGTTGTAGTACATAGAAACTTCTCCCTGTGTCTGAGGTTAGTTGAAAAGAAGTAATGAAAAACTTAAATCAAGAAAAACAAATACAAAAATACCAAACGCAAAAACAGTTACCTATTCTGGAAAAAACTAATTTCAAAATTAATTAAAACCAAATTTTATTTGAAAACAAATTAAAAAAAAACAGTAAAAATCAACTGCCAGCAAGCGTTTCGCTAACACTGAAATGCTTTGAATCAGTTAATTCTAATTTTATTTTTTTCTATGACACTCTTTAAAAATATTTATGCAATGTTTTTTTTAAATTAATATTTATAATAATTTCTTTTTTTATAAGAAATATTTTTTTGTGTTCAAATATTTTATTATTGTTACTTGTATTTTTTATTACAGAAAAATATTTATTTATGGAAATTTACTTATTTTTAAAATATCATTAAATTAAAATTATTTAATTTTTATGCAATCAGTTTTTTTAAATAATAGTTAAAAATTATTTCTTATCAAGAAATATTTTATTTTTATTATTTATGTACATATGTATATGTTTTTTGTTTATAAAAAAAAAATTATTTATTTTTGAATTTTTTTTTATTTATAAGAGTTTATGATTTAATAACTACTTTCTTATAATTTATTTTATTAATTCCATTTTTTATTTTTATTGATATATATTTTTTTGTTTTGAAAAAATATTTATTTATGAAATTTTATTTATTTAAAATAGATTACTAGACTAAATTTTTTTTTATAAAAAACTATAAATTATATATGTATTTATGTATTTATAATGTATTTATATAATATAATCAATATCAATTGATAAAAAATTAAAAATATAAATTTTTCATTTTTAAAGTTAGGTTTATTCATTTTTAGTTTCCAAAAATGAGTTTTTTAAATTTTAATATAAAAAAAATATATTTAAAACTTTTAAGTTTTAAAAATAAATTTATTAAATTTTTAGTTTTTAAGAATAAAATTTTTAATGTTTTTTTTTTGATTTTTTCTGTTATTTTTACTTATTTTTAGTTATTATTATAATTTTTTTTCTATAAAAACATATTTTTTCGAAAAATTTATTAATGTTATAAAAGAATATTTATTCATAAAAATTTACTTATTTGTTTTTTATTTCTTAAAAAGTACATAAAATAAAATAATATTTTTTTTTAATTTATTTTTAGTGATGAAAAATTAAGAAATAAATTTTTTAAATATTTAATTTTTAATACCAAAATTTAAAACAGTTTTTTTTAATACTTCTTAAAATTAGTGTTCGCAGTTTTATTTTTACTTGTTTTTAGTAATGTTTTTCCTATAAAAAATATTTTTATCGAAGCAGTTTATTTATCTTATAAAAATTATTTATTCATAACAGTTTATTTTCATTTAAGTTTTTTTTTATCGAAAATTTCATTTAAAAATATTTATTTATTTAATGTTTTTTTTTATTTCTAAGAAATTATAGATATTATGTGCATAAATATTTTTTATAAAATTTTTTTTTTTAATATTTTCACGATTTGCAAATTTCGTTTTTTCAATTTTATTTTCGTTATTTGGTTGTGTTGGTTGCTTTGAACAAATTTTTGTATATATGTACTTAATTTTACTAACACTATTATTTTTTTTTACTAAATCGCATAAAGAATTAACACAACACATGTACATACAAGACACAATAACTATTTTACTTTCTAATAAAAGTGAAATGCAAGCACTGCTACTAACCAGAGACAGACAATTGAACATAAAAATTGAAAACGTACATACACACAGAAAAAGGAGGAAAGCACTTTTATTACTAACTACCAAAAAGTTTAATTGACCAAGGCAAAGTGAAAAAAATTTAGGTTTCTTATTTTGCTGAGATATGTGTTGCTTTGTAAATATAGTTTATTGCTTATTGGGTTAACTGCTAGTTAACTGCGGTAAAAAGTCTGGAATCGTGTTAAAAGAATAAATATATTCCTTAAAAGTTTAAAGGAACCATAAAAAAAATTTTCTAAAAAAATAAAAAAAAATCGTAAAAGACTTTCTCTAAAAAACTTTTACACTGCACTGTTTTCATATATTCCCGCCGCTTCAATTAGTGAAATAAAAGATTAATACTAAGTTAATCGCTAAGTGAAATCAACAAAAATCCATTTTCTATGCCACACTTGAAAAGATATTGAGACTCGTAGCCTCATAGGCTCATGAATGCTTCAGCAAGCAGCTCTTCCTAAACGCAATGCAATTCCTAGTATTTTCTTACCAACAAAGGTAGTAGCTCTTGCTATATCCAAATAAAAGAGCAATATTGTTTTTAAACTCTCGCAGCTTATTTTAAGCCAAACAAGTCTGTGAAAGGCTGTCACTGAAAATTAGAGAGTTGAAGAAATAAATATATGTATTTCATCATCTATATCTCTCTTTCTCTTTTCCAATTTATTTATTCAGCAGCCAACTTCAAGCCGTAACGCACTCACAAAATTTAAATAACTCAATACTTGTAACTAGACTTTTATTTAGTTGGTACAGAGAACTGTGAATTATTCAAATTTTAAATAACTTTCGGGATTTTCGAATGCTTCTTAATCGGGTTCTGTAAGCAAGGCTCAAAGCACTTGCAACATTGATATTTGCACCTTTGCAAAGTTATAATTTAAGTTCAAGAGCTCTATTATATTTAGTGTAATCAACCCACTCTACTTAATTTTTACCCAAATCATAAAGTGGAGAAACAGGTGTTGTACACATAGCTCCTTCTTATGAACCTCAGAACTCTAGAATTTTTAGTTAATTGATTTCAGAGCAATAGTTTATAGCAGAAACTTCTATTCAGATAACAATGCTTATGATTTTCATAGATCTATAAAAAGAAGTATATAAACATACATGTAATCTACAAGTCTGCTCAGACGTTCGTAAAAACATACTTATACACTATTCGTAAGTATTGAAGAGTCTTCAAAAAACAGATAATCCCAACCATATTATTTAGTGCTTACTTTATTTGAAGCATCGACAAACTAGCCGCTCTGCAGCAAGGACAAGGATCACATCACCTCAGTCGAGCAAAGCAGGCTCCTAGAATTATTCCGGATGCGGTTTTAGTGACCATATATGTGATATATGGGAGAGCACAATAGACCATAGATCGCAGTGCAAAGCCTCACTTTTCCTATCTATCTTGAGACACTCTCGAAAGATGTTCATCTTTATCTGAATGCATAGGACTTTTGTCGTTCATTGTTAATGGCCACTCGCTTTACCATATAAGAGTACATTTAGAGTTTATGGGCGAGTTAGAAGGAGATAGATGGCACGAAGATCAGCGCCACAAATCACATTCAAGCATAATTAAAATGACAGAATTTCTGCTAAAAAGCTGAGATAATATATTATCTTCTTTGTTTTCTCTACAACAATTAAAATAAAAAAATGTACAAGGAAATTTACCTAAACACATATCTCTTAAGCAAAATCAGCAACTAGACACAAAGCTGTCAAAAAGTCGACACTTTAAGGTCAATAACGATTTTTTTAATAAATAGAAATTCAAAAAAAAAACAACAAACACTCAAAGAACTCAGGCAGGTACATACAAACGAACTAAAGCAGGACTCATTTACACTCATTCAAGCTTTTTCAATCCACTCTCCAACATTTTGTTTTACTTTCTTCTTCTTTAGTTGTAGTTTCAATTCCAAAATGCAGTTGATAAGCTTTTCCTCTTTCAAAAAAACAAAAAACATATACGTCTTCTAAATACTTTCTTATCTAAATGTAAATAGTGTTGTGAAGCAATAAACAAAAAAAAGAACCAAAGTTTTGCTTGATTTTTGTATATTTGTAAATTTCTCTAAGCTTTTATTTCACTTTCTAAATAATTCAAACAATTTCTTCTGTGTATGTAAATACATAAATGTGCTGTATTTAAGAAAACGTTGTCAAATGTACGTTTCAGTTAATTATTTGTGTGCAAATTTTCAATTCCAATATTTCTACATTTTTTTTTTTTGTTTTCGAGTAACTCAAAGATCTATGCGGAAGCGCGTTTTTTTTTTAATTTTACAAAGAATTTGATTGAAGAGGGTAGTACTATTGTCACAAATCAGAGATTAGCTAATGAAAAACGCGTTTAGTTTTAAGCTAAAACATTTTCAAAAGTAGTAATGATTATCCAAAAATTATTTCCAGTTACTTTTTTGAGCTTTCCTAAACTCGTTTTCTTTATTTGATTTGTTTGAAATTAAATTCTCTTATTTTCTGTATAAAACCTGGACTAGAAAATCAAAAAAAATATTAAAAACATTGTAGCGCCTCAAAATCCCGTAGTTGTGTAAAAAAATTTCAAATGCGAATATTGAAATTTTGTATGAGTTTTTGAACCCCCGATAATTCGCTACCCAAAATCGCCAAAGCGCCTTCAATTCAATGCAACATTTTCGTTAACTCAGCGTACTGACATTACAACAATGCAAGTGGGTTTCATTTCAACAAAAATTCAGCGCCTTATACGAGTAATAATACATATAACTACCTATACATACATATACATATATGTATTTAAGCAAAAAATTACAAAAGTAAAAAATAAGACTGACTTTTTTCTGCAAATGCAGTTTTTTAATTTCGTTTTTTTTTAATAAATAATTTATTATTTTTATTTTTTATAAGAAATCTTCTATTTTATTTTGTTATGGTTCGTAACTTACTACAAAACATAATCACGCAGAAACAATAACAACAAAAGCAAACCGAAATGTTCAAACGTGAAATGTGACTTAAAGAATTTTTCATTACTACTTTTTGGTGCCGCCTTTAAATGGCCGCACGCTAGTAAATAATTTAATATAAAACCAAAACTAAGTAATTTACAAGAAATATATATATATACAAATATACTATGTACAAGAAATAGTTGCAGTTGTCAGTCAGCTGTTGCAAGCACGTGTTACTTTCCATAACCAACTAACTACTACTACAATTACTATTAAATGAGCTACAACAAATACAAATATTAATAACAATAGCAACTAGCAATAGCTGTAGGTGTCCTAGCGTTAAACGCTTACATGCATACAAACATTCATGAACGACTGAATAAATACAGCAGCATTTAGTTGTAGTGATTTAGTGGAGAAAGCTGAATATTTAGTGGGACTATACATGCATATATATAGTTTAGTATATAATTATATAGAGTTGGTGGTTTAGGGTTATCATTTTATTGTAGCCAATAACGGTATTGGAGCCAACCGCACAGGTTTGTACAAGCACAAGCAGTTCAATCTAGGGATTTTCGGCAAAGAAATTAGTAAAAAACTGGTTAAATAGCCAGATTATTGAAAGCAATGATACAATTTTGAAATAAAAGTGAAATCTTATTCGTATTGTTTGTATATACTATAATGAAGCATAATCGTGAAAATCTCTAGAGTGGCAAAGCTTGCTACAAGGAAGTATTTCTGAAGTACTTCTCTTCCATTAATTCGATTAATATATGATTTTGTTATTTACTTTAGTGTCTGCCCTGTAAAAGCAGCACTCTACTTTTTGAACGAATAAACACAGAAACTTCAAATTTAATGGAGAATGTTTATTATCTTAAAAATAAATCCATTGATTGATGCGACGTGTGGGAAGTGGCGCTTCAATTTCAGGTATCATATAGTCGGTTATCATGGCGCGATAACCGTCGCCATTGACGGTAACCTTCTCACCTGCACCATTTTTGAAGAAATGTGAACTCATGATTTCACCATCCCACAAACCACACCAAACCGTTTTTTTTTTCTGGATGAAATGGACTCTTCAGGTTGCTTCCAAATGCGGAAAATTAGCTTGTTTACATACCCATTTAGCCAGAAATGCGCCTCATCGCTGAAGAAAATTTGGCTCAAAACGTCTGATCTTCTCGGAATTTCTCACGCGCGGACCGATGTTGCACGGGAAGGTCAGGAAGCTTTGATTCTTTAACAAGCTGTATGGCTTTTAATTTAAGAGCTCGACGTAAAAGCACCAAGTCGTTTCATACGTCTGTCCGAGTTTCTGCGAACGGTACCGAATCGGTTCTCCATGGTCTTAGTGTACTCTCTCAGCTACGGCTGATATATTGCCTTCATTGCGTACTGAACATGGTCTATTCGGTCAAATTTTATCCAATAATGAATGCTGGACCATAAGATGGGTGATGGTGTTGCCAGTAGGCCGATTATGTTGACCATGACATGACAGCTTGACACTTATCGAAAAACTTGAAATCTTGAGGACATCCAGTTATTCAATACTCACTTAGATTTTTTAACCAAAAATGTAATGTAAGGAAAAAGCTAATTAGCTATTTTAGTACGTAATAATACTACTCATCTTAACCTGCAAAAGGTAACTGCGCATATAAAGTATCAAGAAAAACGGCAATTACAGGTTTCTTAGCCAGAAATGCCGCCTCTGCTGCGGCAACTAATATTTCGAAAACTGCATTTCTTACTTCAATGATTACTGTAAAGTGATTAGACATTTTTTCTTTTAACTCTTTATAAAATGCTTTGTAAGAAAAAATTTCTGCGCTCTGAGTCGGAAACTAATTAATTTTTTTAATGAGTCCACAAGTGATGTTTTCCAATTTTTTAAAAAGATTTAGGGATAACATTTTAGGCGGATAAACTCTTTGATTTCTTGAAAATGCATTTTTTTGTTTTTGTAATTGAATCTTCGAGTTATTTTAGCCTTTACCACACAACCTCTCAAGGCCAGGTTTTTTCGCCATCAATATAAAAGCAACACTCATCGTTCTGACTGAGATTTCAGTCCAAGGTTTTGGTGATATTTTTACATTTCGGTTTGTAAATATTTTTGTAAGATGTACGCTATCTGTCGTCCACCACAATACACATTTCGAAAGCTATTTCGACTTGGCTTAACATCAGCTGTTGGATAAACGTAGAAACAGACTTCAAGACCGTGGAATACATTCGTCTTTAATATGAGTTAAGACAAGCTAAAGAAAACCTTTTAGTAGTATATTACCAAACTCTTCAAATTCATTTTGATTCAATACTAGACTTTTTGCGCTATTTTATTCTACGCCAAAGCAAAATTGATATTACATGATTGAAAGATCATATAGCTAATGGATGCTTTCTTGGCGCCTTGCTAATCTCTATAGTAATGTATCGAAATTATTTTTATAAACAGAAATTGAAAAAAAATATTAAATAAAGAAATAAACAGTGTGAACAAAATTTCGAATGCTTCGAAATACTTCCTTGCTGCAGTTAGTAGAATTTCGTAGATTTACATCAGAATTCGTGCGAACCGTTTCGTGTGAGGTCGGTAAGTACACCGCCTGCGTCCAAGGACAGTAGAAACTGAAGTTTTAGTATGTGATTTGTTTAATATTTTAATATATTTTTTTTGTGTTTTTGTATGTTGCAACTGTGTTTCGTTTTGCAAGCGAGACTCATATGTTTGCAAGTGTCTCAGTTACCATAGTTGTTCGTGTTTAGTTGGACCGGGGAGCTATTATGTCTAATAAGCTGTTGAAAATTCATAAAAGTGTTTCCAAGCAGTCAGACAAAATCAATTTTAGTGTTTCGAATTTCCGTAATTTTTTTTTTGTTTTTTGTAATTTTTTTTGCAATTGGTTTACAGCACGTTTTGTATAGAACTTGAGTTGCTGCTATGTGTGTGTATATATGTAAATAATGTATAAAACTTTATTAAGTGTAGTGTATTTATCTCGATGTCTACAACAACAACCACACAGCACACAAGAAAAAATTATAAAATTATAAAAAAAAATTCAGAGAATTGGGAGAGCAAAAGCAGAAGAAGCTTAAATGCAAAACAATGAAACACGCAAAGCAGACACAAGACAGAAAGCACACACACACGCACTTAGACATTTGACAAGCAGTTAAACACCCACTTACGATAAATAAAGATAAAAACAACAACAATATAATTGAAACGTTTCATTGTGCCAGCAAAGAGATGAAGGATGTGCATGCCTGGAGCCTTGCTGGTTGGCTTATAAGACCGCGTTTGCACCAAGTCAGTTTTACGGCAAGAGTTTGTCATGCTAAAATAGCTTGAACACTAAATTTTGATTTGATGTTGTGAAAATGTCTTATTCAGAGTTTAAGCAAGGCTTCAGCGTGGCTTCACAAATCTCCGCTCGCAAAAATTAAAGAAATTGAAATATAAAAAAACATTTAAATATTTCACAAAACGTTTAGAGCATTGAAAGAATTTACTATAAATAACTAATAAATACAATAGACTGTCGTTTTGAGTTATGGTGGTGCTTTCTACTGAGCAAATAGAATATAGTAGCGTAATGTGCTGCCGCATTACTAACAGAACATCGTACAAGATGTACAAATAAATGTGTTGTTGCCACAACCTGCTGACACCTTTGTTTGTATATCGATGTATGAACATTTTCCCGCTCCCCAAAAAATACAAAACCACAAAAAAGTTTTTTTTTTAATGAAAACACATAAAAAACTTGAAAAAAACAAATACAATCACAACTACTAATCCACACGCAAACACACTAAATGCTACAATGGCAAACATATACATATATATAATACACTATGAACTAAAATAACGTACACCGCTTTGTAAAACCACCACCTGCCCCCCCTTAAACATATACCAACCATCCTCTAAATGACCAAACAACCGTTAAACTAATCAACAACCGTCTTGCCCAATCCAATCTAACTACTTCACAACTTCAACACAACCAACTACAACAACAACAATAACTACAATAACAACTAACAACGTTTGTAACTAACAAAAAAATCAAACGACAACAACAAATACAACCAACCAACCAACTAACCGACTTGATAAACTCGCAATTTGCAATGTGAACTGCCAAATGAAAACAAAAAATGCTTTAAAAAAATATGTATACAACTAACTGTGTGATAACAATGACAATAATAACATTTACAATGAAAATTGTCACAATGTGTATTTGCCTTGAATTGCGTACAAAAACTTAAAAAAAAATACTTTATGCCCATATCTATTTGCAATTGCATAAAAATAATGATAATAATAAAAATAACAATAACATTTAACAACCACAAATATGCACTTACCAATTCACAAAAAAAAAATAATCGTTCATTTCACTTGCCAATATCGTCAATCGAAATAATCGAAAAAAATATTTTCATCTTTTCCAGGTATAAAAAACATGTTTGATTTTAGCCTTTGCCTTAGATCATTACATTAAATAAGAAAAAAATTGTTTTTTCATTTAGCATTTAACATTGTCAGTATGTTTTAGAGCGTTGTAAGAGATTTTTATTGTTCTTGCATTTGTTTGTTATAAAAGCCAGCGATTTTGCAAATTCATTACAAATATTTATTTATTAAATATAAAAAAATAATATAGTTATTATTATACAGAGTAAAATGTGCTTTATTTACAGAAAAACTCGTCATAACAAATATATTGATAATTAATTCGAAAAAAAGCAAAACGTTAACTTGTGGCTCCCCGCCTTTTGGTCGGTCAGCTTATAGCTTCAATATAGTGAGCCCATCTGAACAATTTCTTCGGGCATTCTACTGTTGTCTTGTACATCCCCCTGCGGGTAGGGGGAACAATAACCCGTGGTAAGGCATGCCTGTCGTAAGAGGCGACTAAGATCCTGGCCGCCAGTCCAGAGTTGTGTGGTAGTAGCTTCGGTTACAAGGTCATAACAAAGACTTTAACCTGTACCACGGGGAGCAGTAGTACTTGGAGGTAACTCCAATCTCCTAATTGGGTTTGGCCCTTTGTTGAGATTCATGGTTGCTGTGGTTAAAACCCAAATCGCGGGAAGAACTGACTTTGTCAGATTGGGTCAACCCACCAAGTTGATCTTTCGTGGTAGCTACTGATCCGCATTGTAATGATCCGTTGTCTTCTGAGCACCGTGGAGCTAAGCTTTCGCAAGCAGGAGCCCACGTAAAACACACTGACAAGTTGTTGTCTTGTACAAAATTTAAAACCTAGTTAGGTGAAGAAATCTTAAAAAAAATGCCCATACTAGGTCTTGATTTAGATAGGTTAGTTTGTATGGCAGCCATGGTCCGGCACTGACGGTGCCTGTACATGAGCAGCATCTTGAAGAGAAAAGAATATGTGCAAAATTTCCAATCGATATCTCAACAATTTAGGGACTAGTTGCCGATGGAGAAACTAAATTGTCTGAATCGGCTTAGCTCGTATATGATGTCATCGGGTATTGCATCGAAAACTTTCAGAACTGGAGTGTTTTCATTCATTCAGTCGACATGACCTAGCCATCGTAGCCGTTGTCTTTGAATTCGCTGAACTATGTTAATATCATCGTATATCATCGTTCCATCGACTGCAGAATTTGCCATTGCCAATGTACGAAGGACCATAAATCTTTCGCAGACTCATCAGATATTGTCATCGTCCATACCTTCGCACCATATAGCAAGACGGAGATGATAAGTGACTTCTAGAATTGCCGTAACTTCAATCTTACGCACAGTACGTTCGATATAAGCAGATTGTAGGGTCTCCTTTCCTATGGATTGTGCGGAATACACTTAAATTCCAATCTACAATTCTACAAAAAAGCTGATACATGATTCTTTTAATTTCTTCGTCGTGGTATTTGATTAGCCCAGCCGGCAATCTAACGGTCCCAGCCGCCTTTTTATTTTTCAGAGGGGTAACTGCTATTCGAACTTTTTCATGGTAGGCTCCATCGTCATGGGGTTATATTTTCATTGCCATTTAGCCGATTTGAGAAGTGTTCTCTCCATAATTTCAGTATGCTCTGGGAATCAATAACTAGATCACCTCTAGTGGTTGCACAAGAATATGCTCCGTTTTGAAACCTTCTGTAGGCATTTTTTCTAAGAACTCTCGAGCTTTAACTTAGACGGTCAGCTTGTCCAGTTCTTGGGACTCGCGCATTTCGACCTCTTTCTTTCTTTTTTGTCTGCAAAAGCACTTCGCTTCTCTCTTCAACTCCCACGTCCTATGTCGATTGTAACGTTGCTAAGTTAAGTATTTTTGTGGCACAGAGCCGGGTCAGTATCTTGGTTGCAACAAGATAGTGGTCCGAGTCAATGTTAGGACTTCGGAACATACGCATTTTTAAAACCCTGAAGACGTGTTGTCCAACTATCAGAACATGATCAATCTGGTTGGTGACTTTTCGATCCGGAGACAGCAAGGTAACTTGCTGAATTTTCTTATGCTGGAATCCAGTGCTACAGATATCCATACTTCGGGCCCGCGAAGTCGATTAGCCTCACCCCATTTGGAGATGTTACATCGCGAAGCCTGAATTTACTGACCGTTGTGCCAAAGATTTCTTCTTTTCCCACCCTGTCGTTAAGGTCGCCAAGCACAATTTTGACATCATGGCGGGGGCAGCGCTTCAAGCGCTCATTAAAGACATCTTTACTAAAAATTCTTTAGTCATATCGTCCTTCTCTTCCATCAGAGCGTGGGCGTAAATCAGCGATATGTTGAAGAACTTCGTTTCTATGCGGTTTATAAAGACGTTCATCTACCGGCTCAGTTCTTGTCCCGTCCATTACACTTCTTGGACCGCTGTGATGTCCGCTTTTACTCTTACGAGTAAATCAACCAACTGGACAGTTGCACCATCCCAATTAAGAAACCGGACATTCCAGGTGCATGCCCCTAATACGTTTGCAGTAATCGGCATCAAAAGAGGGTCTCTCACCCGAGGCTGTTTTAAACTTTTCATTGGCAGTACTTTTCTTAAGTGCTGGATCCCGAACCTAGCCCACGACCATTGGGTGGGCTGTTTCGCCTTCTCACTTTAGCTCACCTTCAAACGGATGTATTTTTGGCCACGCCCTTGGCTCCTTACAACCAAGTGTGAAGTACATTGCCGCCAAAGCAGTTAGCAAGACTGTGCAATTTATCAAACTGATGCGAAATAAAAATCTCTTACACAATAGTCTTTGAAAATCAAATTGAACAAATTTAGTAAAAATTAAGAATAAAATTTGTTTAAAATTTTTAAAACATAAAGGCAACATTAACAGCGCTTTAAGTTTAGTTCTATTTTATACAAATATTTTGACTAAAAATTTAAAAATTCTTATGCAATTGGTTGTAAACTAAAAAAATATTGTACGCAAAATTTCGAAATACAGAATTGGTTTAAAAAACTAAAATTTTCAAACATAATACTGTTATGCAATAGAAAAAAACTAGTGGCAACTTAGCGCAGGTGCAAAATAATTTCGGTTTACAATATTAATTTCCTAGTGTTTGCAAAATTTCGTTTATTATTTCGTTTGTCTTGGCTTTTAGTCTTCAATTATGTCAGATTGTGCAACATTTTCATTTTCATTTGTTGTATGTATTAATGCCGTTATTTATTACAAGCGCACATTTTATGATTTATCAAGAAGATCTACACAATTCTTCAAACTTATGTGCAAACTGATACTTAGCATACATAACTATTAGTACATATTTACACACACACACGTAAACTATATACACACATACTTACCAACTTGCTTACATACATACATACTATTGACTGGGTTGAAACACAATATGATGATGAATGATCGATTTTAATCAAGCTCACGTTTTTTTATTGTTGTTCAAATTTTTCATACAACCACAAACCAAAAATAAAACGTACATATCTACCTACTACGTACATATGTTTACCACTCGACCAAAATCCGAAACTATTAATTTGCAAATTAAATCAACTATCATCGCATCACCAACAAAACCAATCAATCAATCAAACCAAAAAAAATATATATATATTTTTATATAAATTTATATATAAATTTACATAACCAAATATATTATGACATAAATATTTGCGAAAAACCAATCAAAATCAAACCATAAACAAATAAAAATTATCAAAAATTAACAAACAAACAAAAAAAAACACCACAAATCTGAAATGCAAACCGCAAAAAACTTCTTTTATGCAAATTTCTAAACATAAATATAAAATTAAATTATTTAAAACTCAAAATGCATGCTCATGCATAATTAAAAAATAACTGAAAAATAATAATATTCAAAATGAAATGAAATTTAAAAAATGAAATAAATGGTTCAATGGATGTGAATGTGGCTGCTTGATGGATGGCAACATGATGACAACAATAACCACAACAACGTTGGGAACTTGTGTGATGACCCGTGACACGCCGGCAACACAGACGCAAAACCACTACACTCAAGTACGATCCGCCATATTCGAAAAAGCCCATCGCCAAGGGCTACGCCAGCGCCGCAGCCACTGCCGCAAATCATCACTCGGTCGAGGAGGTTTCACTGGACGGTTCCAGCAAATTGGTCTACGCCAATCAGGCCGGCTTCAGGTGCGATACAAAATCACCCAAAAAAAAAAAAAAAAATAAAAAAATTAAATTTAACTTTTATAAATTTCAGGGATAAAAGCATACATGGTCGCCGTTATACCGGCGGCGGTGAGGACGATCAGGCCCATTCTGGTAGGTACCTTGTTTGCCTTTTTGCCACACACACACACAATCAATTGTATACACTTGTCTAAATTGCATTCGTTACTAAACTCGCATATTCTATATCTACTAACAACAACAATAAACTCTATACAAACACAAACATATATATTTAAGTACACACACACCAATGCCACTTGTTGACGTTCCACCTAATTGTGCTCAGCCCTGATTAGTGTTGTTAGTTGCAATAAAAAATCATAAAAAATTAAATCAAATATTAAAAAAAAATACAATTACAAATACAAATAATACCGTTAATTAAATGAGTGCTGTACTCGTATTTATTGCATACATACCTACTAATATATAGTACAAGTACATATGCTGTAACTTCTACATACCAACTTACATACTCAAATATACCACATAACTAACAATTAGTTAGTGCTTGCCGTGCCGTTATAAATAAATATTACAACTACAATTACAATTACAGTTACGTCGCATTCTGTGTTTTTGTCAGTTTCGATTTAGTACTTACTAAACTTTAGTCTAGTCTAGTCTGTTAATTGTGATTAAATGCGCTTCAAATTTCTGCTTACAGTTTTGTTTTTTAATGCAACATAATTGAAATTCACTTCAAACACTCGTTTCTCAGTAATACTCGTACAGTAATTGCGTGGCGTTGTAATGGCAGCGAACGCCTTGAGCGTGGACTTAATGAGACATCAGTGTACTAACCTGACTTATGGTGGGATATGCCATTCGAAATTGGTACCTCAATCCAATCCTGTGGGAGCTATATTTCATTTTCGAGTGAATTTCGAATAGCCGTACTTCAGAGCTAAAGTGTTCGACACAATTATTCACTCGCAAGTGAGGCATAGAACTATCTGAATATTATTTATTATTTATTTATTTATATTTATATTCATTTATATCTATATTTTTTTATTATAAATATCAAGCAGTAATGATATTGTTCAATGTCATACTACTACCTTATCTTCTAGCAATCAAGCGAGACCAATAATTATTTAGTACCCATATTATATAAGGCAACTAATGAATAGTTGTCGATCTTCTAGCCACGACAACTGAATCAATTTTTGTCACTGTTTTAAAAGATTTGGTTCCATTGAAACTGCGCAGACAAACCGATTTGATAAAAAAATTTGGGTTGGATTGATGCGACCTTTTTTATGTTCTTGTGAAGTATAAACTTCGTATGTAAAGTAGTTTGTGTTCGAAAGATGTTTATTTTCCGACGCAAAGAATTTGTCTGGCGATTTTTTATGTTTCGCCAATGAATTTGTGTATGAAATCATCTTTTTCCATTTTACTTATGAAAAAGTTTTCAAACACTCAGGTTTCAAAAAGTATGAACGCTAACTCTTAACCAAAGGGAAAATATAAGTATTTGACAACTTCGTTACCCAAAATATTAAAAAAAACAAAAATTAACCAAAAAAAATTTTTTGATTTTTTATATTTTTTGATTTTTTTCTGTTATCTCTCTGTTGCCAACCCAACGATTTTAAGCACTGTTTATTTAACTAGATTGTTATCTTCAATAACAGAGATGGTTAGACGTATTGCATGAGGCAAGCTTTCGATAACTTCATGACCTTCACTGAATGCTTTGAGACACTCGAAAAGTCCGTGATAAAGCAGACTCCAAAAAACACTTCTGTAATATAATTAACGATTCGATTGTAGTGATGCAGTAATCTTAAATGAAAAGCGACTGATCTTAGATATCTCTTGCGCTGCGTTGACAAATATATTCGCACTTAAGAGGTGGAGACATCCAGACACTTTCTGCTCCATAATCTAGATTTTGCGACACTAAGATTAAAACATCCGGACAGTATACCTTCGTCGAACCAAGGTTATAGCCGAAGCTGACATCGTCGATTCATCCGACTGATTATCATAATTTTTACACTAGTATGATGTACCACAACGAAACAGCGTTAAAAGCTGTCCAAGTGTGATCTAGCAGGGATCGACATTAAACCTAAACTAATCCAGGGAACTTTAGAAATCTAAGAAAGTAATATTTATAGATTTCCCCAAAACCCCTATTTATGGAAAGGCAGGGGAGCAGATAAATCATTGTTTAATTTTTGGTTTGATTCTCTGAGGTACGAATTTGAATGGCAGTCAAGAAACCACTGTTAGTACCTTCTTGTTTTTTGACTGGCTTCAACTTAAAGCAAATACATTGGTAATCTGCTTGATTACTCAACCAAATGCGCAAACAAAATATTTAAATTTACAAAGATTACACTAACAAAATCTGCATCGCTTTGTGCACTTTAACGAACGTCAGCACAATCACTCTTGCACCCAAAGCAGCCTCTGCTGCGCCGTACGCACTCGCACTTGCACACAGTGGCCACAGTCAATTTAAATTAGACAAATATTTTATTCCTGATTCTTTTTCCCCTCCAAAAACCACGTAAACGCACCAACAACAACAACAAAACCGCCACAACAGAAAAGGGTATATTGAAGAAGCACAGCTATGGACTGGTGCACAATGAACAATTGAAGGATAAATGGGGCGACGATGTACAGTCCGACAATCTCGAGCTTATAACACAACAGGACGGTGCACTCGGCGCCTCCACCAGCGGCGGAGCGGCGGTCTCCGAAGTAGAGCGCACACTCAAATCGCTCAACGGCTATCACGAAGACATATTGGAGGCATTGCGTAATGCGGCCTCACATCGCGGCACCGCCACCGGCAATACGCCCGTCGGCAGCGGCAGCCTAAGCGAAGAGATGCTGCGCAAGACACTGCAAGACTGCCAAAGCGCACAGCTGGGCTACAGCGTGGAACCGTACAAACGCTCCAGCGGTTCCAAGTCGAGCTCACGCGAAAACATCTGCGACCCGGCACAAGCGCACATGCTGATCGAAAGTGCGGGCATTGGCGGTCATGCTGGCGCCATATTGCATCATCATCGCTCGCAGCATCAATTGCACCAGCCGCCACCATCAATGCAGCAACAGCAACCGCCGCTGGATGACGATGATGCCCCATCGACTGGGCCGTTGCGCATACGCAATCTGGAGGATCTGATACGACAGCTGGAGCATCACTCGTCGCGCCACATGAGTCCTAGCGGCTCCGAGGACATTCGAATGTCCGAAACGGAGGCCGATCGCCATTATAGATTAGATAGTTCCGCCGCTTGTAGTGAATCGTCGCAAGGGTTAGTAATCATTTGAAAATGCAATGTGTGTTTAACATATTCGATTTCGATTACGATTTTGTTTATGTTTTTTGCTGATTTTTGCCGATTCGTAATGAGCGTTAAATGGATACTGTTTATTACATATATATTATACTTTGATTCGACTATTTATTCAGTATTTATATATACTATATACCTTTATATACACATACTACATACTCGTACTTAAGCATTATGATATATCGATATAACTTCGTTTTCAATTTTTCACTTTTTTACTTTGTATTCAACCGAATTTTGTATGTTGGGGCTGTAGGTGCCTATTTTTGGTTAGAAAAGAAAAACGCTTCAATTAACAACAACAACTAATTAACTAGTCCATATATATGTATTTGTTCTTAGGTGATCATAGCTATGTTTGTGTACCTGCTCATGTGTACGTATGCGTGTATGTGTGTATGTATGTTTGTGTGTGTTTCTGCAACCCGCTTTTACTTGCTGCCACATAAATATGTCGTACTCCTTACTATATTTAACACGCATATCCACACACTTAGTCGTAATTTCCAGTAGCGAAGCAGTGAAAAAACAACAAAATGGAAATAAAAATATTTTTTAAAAATAAAAAAAACTAAAACAACAATTAAATGCACTGATGAAACACATTGCACTTAAATTATTTGCAACTCTTAATATTCTTTCAGGGTTTAGACTGGAATATCTGGTGTGATAAAGGTTGGTTCCCATTTGATACTCTTACGCACACACTCTCACTCCACTAGCCTTATGCTCATTGATATACACTAGATATACCTATTACTAAGTTATATTTGAGTAGTTTTTCTATATTCAAAAATAGGCACCTACATATGTTTAACCCTTACTTGAAGTTTGCTGCAATGAAAATCGCATTTTTTGGCCATACAATCATTTCTTGTTTCTTTGTCAAGAGAATTTGAGTTTTTTGAGTAATTCGGTGTGATATTTAACCATGTTTTTTGTTAACATTTAAAATCAAAATACTGATTTCAAAATCCTTAAAAAATATTTGTGTTAAAGATATAATATTTTTGTCCAAAGCTGTTGGTCAGACAATATCTTGAAGAGGGTGCTTGTATACTATAATCCACGAATCATCCATATAGAGCTCAGAAATCACAATCAGTTTAAGTTTTAAGTTTATGTTAGATAAAATTAAAAATATTCAAATAAATCGACTTTCTTCTAAGGATATAAAGATCGCTCTCGCTGAATTCTACGCAGGTTCATACTTTGGATTTTCAATACGATCTGAAATAAAGCATTCAAAATAATATTCCTTAACAAAGTATTATCCTAAACAAACCAACTTTTTCCAAGCTTTGAAAATATTTTTATATTGTAAAAATTTCGGATTACCCAAAAACACATTAACTGCCTCTTCAGTTTTGGAAAAACGTTGACCTATTAGTTCATCTTTTACGTACGAAAAAAACTCAGGACTATACAGTGGATGACGCAACAAATCAATTTTTTAATTGCTGGAAAATGCAGTTGCTTCAGCTGATTAGTGATCGCTCTCATTGCCGTGGCGAAGATTGATCTGTCTGGCAGTTGATTTCCCTGATTTATTGAAGGACATACATATGGTTGTGTAGCACACAGAATTTACTGTTCTGACATGTCCAGTTTTTCCAAACAAAACCGACAACCATTTGATTAGAAGGCAAAAAACTTTTGTTGGTTTCGGCTCATCTTGAAACACACATACAGTCAACAGTTGTTTGCTTTCGGGCTCATACGAGTAAATTCACGATCTTCAACATCCACGACATGGTAGGACATGTACTCTTCATAACGGTCGGTTCTCATATCATACACGAACTGCTCCGCAAGGAAGAAGGAGTAGGCAGAGAAAGGTGTTGACAACAACTTCAAGGCAGCAGGTTTAAATATGTAACCAAACTCCGTAGGGACAAGCTTAGGCAACTTGTCGCATCCTGCACTGGCCACTGCAAGCTAGCATACAAGCATGGGCCTAGCTTCTTATGCAAATTGCTGGCGGCAAGGAGCCTGAAACTTGATTGCATAGCAATTTTCAAAAGCAAGATAAAGGCCCTTGGATCTAGGTACAATAGCCCTAACGTTGCGATTCAATCATCATCTATTTATCTTATCTTAATGTCACGATTCACCACTTTTCATGATGTCATATACGTGTTTCGACCGATTTTTAACCTTTCTCTCGACCAATCGACACAAGACCTTTTTGGGGCGATTGAAAAATTGTGTGAGATATAACGTGAACATACTCTTTTTACAATCAAAAGTTCATGCAATACTGAATGTATGAATGTCTCACTAGAGCCCTTAGTTCACATGACGATCCTTCAATAACTGTTTGCGTACATCATCAATAGTTTTCGAAATAAAAGCTGATTTTGGACGACATATACGAAATTCGTGTTGGAGTGATTTCCGACATCGATTGAATTCACCAAACCATCGATAAACACTAGTCCTTGATGAAGCTTCAACGCGAAAAATTGAACTAAGTTCATCTGTGCACTCTTGATCAGTTAATACACGTCTAAAGTGGTAAAAATAATCATGCGAAGATGTTCGAGATTTAATTCCACTTTTTGCTTTTTTTAGAAGAATATTTGAAGTTACTGTAAACAACGCAAATAGCGCTCGTAAATCAAATGTTCTGAATATCTAAAATATCAACAAATGTCTGAATAGCTTGCAACACTAGGGTTGGCAAACCTCGAAAAATAAAAAGCAGCCTACGTAGAGTTCAAGGTTGAGGAAAAAGTATTACTTAATCCCATTTGTTCTGGATGTAATCTAAATAAGATGTTGTGTTTCAGACGATGACTACGTTTTTGTTTATTTTTCAAGACCAACTTAAGTTCTTAATAGAGAAGTATCTCCAAGCCCCACCGATATCATAACATACGAGCCTAGGCATAGAAAATTTTTCTTTAGGGACAAATCTTAAAAACACACTAAAAAATTTTTCAAAAAATTTTGAAACTTAAAAGAAAATTTTGAATATAACTTAATATTGTGTTCATACCAAGAAGCGATTTCCATTGCAACAACTTTATTGCGCGTCTAGCTTTTCTAATTCCATTTATTTGTTAATTAATCAAACTTTTTTTTCAATTTTCACCATTTTCTATTTTTCGTACAAAAAAACATTTTTTAATAATGTTTTTGTTTTGTTTTTTTTCGTGTGTGTGTATGTGTTGACGCGTGTATGTATATGTAAATGTATGTACATATGTATGTAATTTCATTAACATATACCTACATATGTATGTGTTGTATTCGTCTCTGTTGAATCGCAGCTCAAATCAGCAATTAGCACAATCACAGAAAACTGCAACAATACATCCGTCTTACAGCAGTCGTTTGCGCCCGCGCTCCGACGAGGAGTCGCGCTTCGCCTACGGAAGGTACAGACATCCCCAAGCAGCTAGTAGACATCCATCGCATCAATCGCATTCACCTCATGCTTTCGGCCATCATACGCATCATTCGCACGCCCACGGTCATGCTACGCACGGCCCACACTCATCACATCACTCGTCGCATACACACTTGCACCAGGACGACGAGGGTATATACGAGAGTGCCGACCACCATGAACGTTCGGTGGTCGAGGCACGACTCGATCCGCGTGAAACACCCGACAGTGAGAGGTAGGTACTCGTTACATTCACTTTCGCTCACACAGGCTCTTCCCCTCCTCCCTCTATATATATACAATCGCTCTATGTTTCTATATCTATATCCCAACCGCAAACCCATTTATCCCATTTACCAAAGAAATACCTAAAAAAAAAAACAACAAACCTTTCCTCTCAACCCCCGAAACAAAATTCAAAACAAAATTCAAAAATATATACCACAGTCCACGAAATCCATTTTGTCAAAATCTATCATTCCCATCCCATCCCAGTCCAGCCCACTAACTTAATCACACACATCTATGTACCATACTTAGTTTCCCAAACCCATCCGCACTCCCCGATCCACTCTGTCCCGAATTCCCGAAAACACTTTGTAGTGCTCCCACTGTCGCTTGCAAACTCAAACGCTATCCAAATTCCAATTTGACTTAATTTCTGTATTTCATCCTTTAACCCACGCGTACAGTCTCTGGCTGACGTTGTCCACCCTCTTCCAGATCTCCAATGTCCTACACTGATTTCCCACATCCAGCCAACGCAATCAGTTCGTGCAAACGACCCTTAACCTCAATTGATATCCCAATTTATGAACTCTTATTTTCGAGATATACTTATGTAATTATTATTTGATTATTCACCTGAATTCGATTCGATTCGTTTGTTCTCTTTTGACATTTTGTAAATTTACCGCAATTTCAGTTGAAACTTCTCCTTTCTTAATTAACTCGCTGTACGTAATTGTAGTGGTAGTGTTGTTAAGTGAAACCAAAACCAAAACCAGCAAAATCACAAAAGAAAACATGAATACCGAAGAACTGTATTTAAACGTATAATGCTATTTTAAGTAACTGTAAAATACACTCGAAATGCAAGAATTAATTACACATTAACCTAAGCAACTGTAACTGTAAATTAAATGCAATTTAACGGTGAATATTAGTATGCTAATGGTAGAGCCCACAAACCGGAATGCATTCCACAATTAAATATATATCTAATTTAGTACAGTTATTTTCATTCCTTCAGGGGAAATACGCGAAGAGATGTTCCTTTAAGATTTTGAAAATAAAAAAAAGAATATTTAATTATTACCCGTTACTTTAAAAGTTCCACAATTATGTTACTTACATATTTACATGTGTGTTGTGTCTCCTTTTTACCCTTTTAGTTGTTATAAGAACGCCCCTAATGCTTTTTTACTACCGTTAAATTTATATTTCGTATGGTGTTTTGTAAGCTAAACTAAGTTTGGGGGTTTAGTGGTTCTACAACTAATCCGTAGCTTTATAAGAATTTTTCGATGGCAAGATCCTTTCGTATATAATGTTATATTTAATATCCTCCACTAAAATTTTACTTGAGCTTCGGTTCCGATTTTGTAGTTTCCGGAGATCTAGCTTTGTCTGAAAACAACAACAACTTCTTACTTCAGAGTTTCAGATATATCCAGAACCAGCCCTTAAAATCACATTGCCACCATAAAACTTGATTCCAATATGTCTTTTATTATATGACCTTATTAAAGAATTTCAATATTGAATTAGACAAAAAGTGTAAAAAGGGAAGAAGTTTTGAAACTTAGGTTAGGTAAGGTTAATTTGATAAGCCAATAAGCCACGCATAGACCAGTTTTGGTCTTCAGCGATACCAGATGGAATTCAGTTACTAGATCCATGAGGAGTAGTCATCCTTTAGCAAGCCAGCGCTTGACGCTAGTTTTAAACACTTTGCGGCTTAACTATTGATACCTCCTTCGATGTATCATACCGTTGGGAACCCAGATGCTTACAGCGTAGTCTTGCCAATGCAGGACATGTGCATAAGAGATGCTCCATTGTTTCCTGGTGCCTTGCTTGAGGGCGTTGTCGTCACCAAACAGTGACCAGTTAGTATTCCGATCATGTTCCTATAGTCTCTTCTATCGAATGCCAATCGGATTTTTTTCTTACTTCCGATCTACCATCGTTCCATCGAGATTTGAAACTTAAACTGAACAAAAAGATAGTCGCTACGAATTCTATATCCACATCTAAAATGCTGATCTTTACTTCGGACTATTTAACTTTCTAATTAGATAGTCTGTATAAAATATTATGGCAAGCATTTTGAAGTAGAAATAAGCGTCATCAATTGTAATGCTCTTACAGGAAAACAAGGTGAAGTATCCGGGCAGTCACTAAGCTCGAATTATAGTATATTTTAAAGTTTCTGAGAGTAATGTGATCCAGATTCCTCTATTATCTGCTTAACCGGAATGGGTCTCTTTATACCCTTGAAGAGGAGCCAAAAGAAACGCGGAGACGAGACAAACTGAGTCGATTTAGGCATGTCCGTCCTTACCTCAGTCAGTATACATGCGAAATTTGGCGCCAATTGGAGATTTCATGTTAAGCCAGATCCTTTTCTATCTGGTCTTGGAATTGAGGTCTTCCTCTTCCTCCGCTTCCTCTCAGAGCTGGAATTTTTCATCCTTTCGGACGACATGACCTAGCCAACGTAGCCGCTGTCTCTTAATTCGCTGAACTCTGAGCTCATTGTTCCATCAAATGCGATATTCGCCTTGGCCAACGCGCAGAGGACATATAAGTCTGCCGCAGAACCTTTCTGTTGAAAGCTCGTAACGCTGACTCATCAGATGTTGTCATAGTCCATGCCTCTGCACCATATAGCAGGACGGGAATAATGAGTGACTTGGTTTTTATTCTCAATTGCATACTCAGCCCGAAGTAGCACCTGTTGGCACGAGTTATTCTGCGTTGGATTTCGAGGCTGACGTGTTGTTATTGATGTTAATACTGGTTCCAATATAGAGGAAATTATCTATGAATTGGCAGTCAGCAGTGACATTAGAGTTGCGAGTGCGACGACTGTTTATTTATCGACTGAAAATGTTTCTCTTGTCTCCGTTCATACCCATACGCTTTGCTTCCCTTTCCAGTGTGGTGAATGTTAGGCCATGACATTAAATCATCGACAATGCCAACAGTTCTACACTTTTATAGAAGATTGTACCTTTACACCACAGCTTAGGTAGTAGAAAATGTTATATTTACAACACTCAAGTAGTCGGGGCGTTCTTATAAATATTCATATTAATTTAGTGTCATTTCTCAAAAACTTCCGGTGCATCGGACATAATTGTCTTCACTTAGTTATTTGTATACCATTTGAAACAATATACCATCCAGCAATTCATGTCATTCATATCATTCATTCAGTGAATCACAAAGCATGCATTTATAACCCCATCTGAGCTGTCACCTCCATAGATGTAAGTGATTCCATGGCATCGTAACATGAATTACACTTTTTTATTTACTCCGCACTCATCTATGCAAATTATTGATGTTATTTTTATAATTTCGTTAATTAACTTTCATTACATTCCTTTAGTTTATTACAAAGTCATATTCACCCGACTCTAACCTCAACATCTTCATATCCCTTCTCATGCATTACCCATCTGTCGCACATTTCAACTCATTTGCACATTTTCATCAACACCTAAAATCACATATTCATCAAATATGGCATCCCGTCATTAATTTAGAACATGCCCAGCAGGAAATTTGCGATAAATGTATGCATCTTCTTATTATATTTTATCTTGTTATGCAACGAATCATTCTTAACAACTTTCAATCGAATGAAAATGATTTAAATATGCTCAGAACTCTTTTAGTATACAAGATCGTGTTGTGCTGTTCGTTACACTGTAAGCTCTTGAACTGTTGTAAAATTATTTCGCGCAATTTGGATTTGAAAACCACTATGTTTGGAGCTGAAATTAATATTTTAGAATGCATAGCTTATATCAAAGCATTAAGTCGATAAAACAAGCGGCGCAGTTTCTCAAACAATATAGCTCTATTGTATATGCATTTCCTACTGGGTCGTTCTATACTCCAACACACTTTAACTTCTGTAAATACATATAAACCGTAATTCGCAAAATTTCATTTATAAATGCACATATAATTACATACATAAGCATACCAATGTACATAAGTACATACATACGATATACTATAAATATATATATATATGAATGCTATTCATTCACGTTTGTCTGTATGTGGATTGTGATAATCATTAATTGGTTTTCGTTACTGTTTTCTTTGGTCTCGTTTCTTTCGTTTTGAATTCGTTCAATTTTCTGCATACTACAAACATTTTTTTATTATTTCACTCGTTGCAACTCACTTGCGTTGCAATGCATTCCTGCCTGCCATTCTGCTGCAAATTTCATTGTTTTCTTTTTCGTTTTCGATTGAAAAATATTTTCAAAAACTTTTTTGGTTTATTCTGCATTTTGTTTTATAAAAAATTTGTTCATCGCAAACATGTTCAATTCAATTTATGTCACTCTTAACTTCGTTTTGTTGATTGCTCATTTATTTTACACAATATTTTTACTGCATTTCACTTATCTCGTTTGTTTCGCAATCGTATGCAACTTCGTTTTCGTTTTAAATACTTCGTACATGCTTCGTTTACAACGTTTTGTACATCGTTCATTTTGTTCGACTTCAATTTGGTTGCATTAATTATTTTTTATGGTTCGTTTCGTTCGTTTCTTCGCTTCGGCTTCGTTATTGTTTCCTTTCGTTTCGTTCGTTCGGCTTCGTTCTCATTTTATCGATTCATTTCGTTCTTTTTTTCGCTTCGTTTGCTCTGTTTCTCTTCGGCTTCGTTCTGATTTTATCGTTTCGTTGCTATATTTCTCTTCGGCTTCGGCTTCGTTCTCATTTTATCATTTCGTTTCGTGTTCGTTTCGTGTTCGTTTTTTTCGTTTCATTAAAATTCCCGACAACCCGTTTTTTCTTTTTGTTATTCCGTGTACCGCTGTTCCTGTTATGATTATTATTTTCTAGTGATGACTTTATTCAAGCTCAACAACAGTTAGCCCGGTGGGCGAGTGAGGATGTGGTATCCGTCGTGGTATTGGATCAACCGCAATCCGGCACAATGTCGGATTCCCAACAATCCAGCGGCGTCGGACCAATGTCAACGGCTACAACGAGTACCGTTATACATCATCAACACCCGCACCAGCACCACGGCGATCATCCATCCTCGGCAGCGGCCTCATCAGCAGCGGCGGCGGCGGCGGCGGCAGCAGCAGCGGCAGCCAACACCAACTCTATAATGGGTTTGGGGGTCGTGCCAAATGGTATAAATGTAAGTCAGAGGGACTATTACCCCTCGCCACCCTCAACGGAGACGGAAAGCAGTGGAAGTGTTATCCAACCGCTCAGCCGTCGTTTGCCTATACCAGCCGATACCGGCCAACAGCAAGCGCAATTGCAGCAACTGCACCAACTGCATCAGCATCATCAGCAGCAGCAGCTGCAGCATCAGCAGCAGCAGCAACTGCAGCTGTTACAGCAGCAAGGCGACACCACCAGCAGCAGCAACAACAGTCAATCAGGACAAATAATGGAGAATGGTCGATATCCGGAATATAAACACTGATGAAAATGTCAACGCATACAGCAACAAAAACAACAGCAGCAACAACAACAACAGCAATTGCAACAACACTAGCAATAAAGCCCATAGTCAAAGGTGGTAATACCGCCGTGAGCGAAAATTTAACGGTAATTAATTTTTCTAACGGAAATTAACCGAACAACTTGTTGTTGTCTTGGCTGCAATGCGCGAATGCAACACGAAGCAACCACAGATGCTTCATCGGCATTGACAGCAGCACATTTCTTATTGCGACCTGCAAAACGAAGAAAAACGAAGTGCTTCGCGCTGATTAACGAACATATAAGCAAACGAACGAAGCGAAGGAGCGAACACGATATCGACCGAAGCCCAGCAATGTGATTTTATACAAAGTAGCATTTTAGGTTATTCAATTAAATAAATTGCAAACGAAAATGATTTGGTAAAATTATTAATTAAATTAATTATTAATTAACAAATTAATTAAAAGAAAACCAAAAAAAAAACAAAAACGACTCAGAAACAAAATTTCAAATAGAAAGTAGACTTAGATAATTTACCAAAATACCAAAAAACCAAACATAGAAAATAATATTAATTGTGTGCACTTGAAGCAGTTGAATCGTGAATTTATTACAACAAATTAATGTGCGAATTTGCGCCAAGCACAAAACCAAATACAAAAACATGAAAATGAACGTAAATCGTTTCGCAAACTAATTCGAATAAGTACATGCCCCCACACACACCCACACCCACATACATGACTAAGTATGTATTTGTAAATTTTGTTATTCACTTGCATTGTACATATGTATGTATTGACTAGCATTATCGTTAAGCTCCACAAACCTTTATACTAAACACATGTGTGTATGTATGTCTGTATGTATGCTCCGAAGCCTATGTACTTCAGTGCTACATAAGTATATACATACTCGTACATGGATTGATGGTGTAGACTCATCGTACCCTAACCGCATTGCACATAACTGTATTTTACGCGTATATATATGTATGTATAAGTATTACAACCACAACACACACACACACCCCACACATCTATGTAGCGTGGAAGTGTACGAATTTGCCAATTAGCATTAAGCCAGCATTGATGTCTCACACACACACACACGTATATGTCACACATATAAACCAATCCATACACTGTAGGCGTATAGGCGCATACATAGGTATGTGTGTGTGTAATATATTCGTACTCATAGAGTTTTTGTAGTTAGCGAATGCAAATGGAATTATGCAGAAAAAGACGATAGCAACAAATTAACAAATAAATCAGCATAGAATAATGAAAACCGGAAAAATTAATTAACTGTATAGGCCCAAAACATAACTCACAGACACACACATACTTACTTCGCGAAAAAGAAATAAAAAAAAAAATTGTGCAAACTTAGCAGTGACGAGTGAACAGCAATTGCATAGTAATTATGCTTAAATAAGTTAGAAATCTGCAGCTAGCGATTATCGCTGACCCACTTCTAGAATTTTTTTAAATATCAAAATAACCGAATTGAGTTATAAATTATCATAACTTACTCCTAAAATAAAAAAAGGTTAAAAAGTTTGCAAAAATTTGTTATTTTTATACTCAAAGCCACTTGCGTCTAATCAAATATACCTTTACATACAGACTTTTCTCATTTATTATGACGTCACTGAGATCAACTGTGATCAACGTTGGACTACAACAAACTGTGATCTATTCCACGTGATACACAGTTTACTTTTCTTAGTTGTGCTTTACTTTGATTGGAATTTTTCCAAAATTTTAAGGGCGTTTAATCAATTGTCTATGGCTCTACTTTCTTCGCCCTGCTGTTGATTTGCATTCTCTGTTATTATTTATCTTTAATTTTTTTTTGTTGTTCAGCAATAGGCAGCTTATATTAAGGATTACTTTTTCCGCTGTCCAAAATATACTTCATTAATTTTTTCGGCATGCTCATCGATCACAACTTTCAATTTTGAGCAAAAAACTTGGTTTGAGTTCGAACTTCAAATAAATCCAAAAAAAATCGATTAATTGCATAACAATTTTCAATAGTAAAGTCATGAAAAATCTGTACTAAACCATAAAGTGTTTTTTTTTTCTCCGCATACTCTTTTGTCAACGCTTTTTCTAGTCTGATGCTCAAAAATATTACACAGGAACGCCAATTGCCCACTCTTAAAAATAACACACCTATCATGTGTGACTACTAGCGTAAGTATAGTAGCCGATAGCCAACCGTGTACCAAAGTTTTGAGCAATTTTGTAATTACTTTAAACAGTGTTACTCAAAGTGTAAAATCATGTGTGTTTTTTAGTGAGATCAGTAGTCATACACCACACAAAAAGCTGATATAGTTGGCAGGCCATTAGACTGGAAGTTCAGCAGTTGTCACACATACCTAATAGGTATTTTAGATACAGGCTATAGAGAAAGCCCCACCTTATACTATATATAAACAATAAACAAAATGTTGTTTCTAAGAAATCATATGATATTTCTGTAGTTGTAAAAAGTTGACAAATTTTAATTATTCACGTGGATATGTGGACATCAACCAATTTATGGTGTATCCATAACAATTAATGCTCTTAATGCCGAATAAAACGGCACGATGAAGTTAAATTTATATCTTGGTAACTCATTGAATGTCACTTCTGGTTTAAGAATTTTCCAAAACTTCCAATGACGGCGACTATGAATATAAAAAGTAAAAATTTCCAGTTTTAAAACGAGATTTTGGATATGAAGCCGTCTTCATCATACAAACGTTCGAAGTTGCCTTCTCAAAATAGTGCTTATTATTCATAGTATTGCCTTAGTTTTACCAAAATGTAAACGCCTTCACTTTCGACGTTGACAGTTGCGCGCTTCTGCGCTTTGGATCCGGTTTATAGCGCGCAGTTAATTTAGCTGTTTGTCGATTGTACTACCAAGCAGAACTCTCCTGCTGTTTAGCAACATTGTCATATGCCAAATGTAAAAATGCTGATATATTTCCAGATTCTGCTCGGAATCATCAAAAATTTCAGTTGTTGACCTCTTAGCCTTTATATGTTTAGAGCATCTGCAAACTCGATGAGCTAAATTTTAATATCGTTCAAGATTGTTTTTGGTTTTGTTTGATGTTTTCGTCCTTAAGTGTCTCTGTTTTTGTTGATGTAGCGGCAGAAATCTGTCGAGTTGACAGTCCTAGACCGGATAAAAATCTGGGTTCCTTCCGATTCGTAGACCCACGTCATGAGAAGGTATATAGTATGTAATGTACAATAATTTTCTCTCTTGAAATCGTCTGTGTTCATCTTTTCTGTATTCATTCTATACCTTTGCATAATTGCTCTAGGCCAACTGACCCAAAGCTAGCTAACATTCCACGCTAACTCATACACCACATAAAGTCACTTTTGTGTAAAACGTAGTGTTCGCTAAAAACCGAAATTCCATTTCAGGAAGATTAAGTCGAACCAAAAAAGATGGATTTATGCGTGCTAGTTCAAGCTAAACACTGCAGGGCGCAAAAAAATAATCTTCATTGTTGAAAATTTGTTAATATTTCAATACCAATTAATTTCAATTCTACCCTTGAGAATCTTGCTAGGTTAGGTTAATCTGGTAGGCCAATGAGTCACGTTTTAGGATCTTTTGTGAGGAGTGGTAATCCTTTAGAAGTCTGCGTTTGATGCGAGTTTCAACCGCTTATGGTCTCACTATCAATACCTCTTCCGGTGGTACATACAGTGGAGACCTCAGATGCTTACAGTAGTAGAGTAGTCTCTTCAATTATCTCTTCTATCGAGTGCCAAAAGGAGTTTTGTGTACTTCCGATCTACCAGTTTTGCAGATGACTTTTAAAGTTTTGTACCCACGGTTCACGCTCCATCGTTTGATTTCGATGTTCGAGGTCTTAGCCGTGCGCCATTCTTGCAATCTCGTCCACTATCTCATTGCCTTCGATGCCTTTGTGACCTCGCACCCAGTAGAAGTGAAGTCGCTTGCTTCTGGCAACACTTTCCAGTGCCACCCTGCTTCCCAAGACACTTCTGGCCGAGAGGTTACTGCCTTGATTCTTGATCTTACTAATTATATCGTGTAATATACGTATGTAGCCAGAGAGGACACTAAGCAGTGAGAGTTGCGAAGTACAGTAGTATAGCGTTGTGAGAAAATATTGTTTCTGAAGAGAACTGGAACTTGTGTGAAAAAAAATTTAAATTTATATGTTACATATTTATTTTACAATTCTAAAATTTCATGACGTTGTTATATTTCAATTAAGTCAAGTATGACCACAAATTGTAGCTCTCTTTTCAAAAAGATTTATGAGCATAACTCACCCGCAATTTGAGAGTCTTGAGCACTTCCTTGTGTTCTACAGCAAACACCAAACAGATGACTCACCGAATTTGGAAAACTTTACCAAATTAGTGGAAAAAAATATTTAAGCTTCTACAAGACTTTACTCGTTTCAACGCTTAACTGTACTCCAGCCATGCTATAAACTCGCTTGCAGCTGTCATTGTAAAGTTTGCACAAAATCTCAAGCATCACACACTTTCGAACAAGCACATTAGACCATTTTATACGAACGCAAAAGTGTATTATAAAACCTTTAAAATTTATTTTATTAAAAAAAATTGTAGAATATCATTTGAAGCCAAAATTAGCGTGTGTGCGAAGAACAGAGACACTGAAATCAATAATTAAATATTGATTACTAGGCAAAGGAGGATAGAAAAAAAAAATAATAATAATTACAAATTAGTTTAGTATAAAATTAAAATGTCAATTTAAATACATAACAACAACAAACACACAAAATGATATTGTCTAATGATAAGACTTAGCGAAACATAAAACAAAAACCAAAAAAGAATTTGCTGAATAGCACCAAAAGTGTATGTATGTAATAATCAAACATTGCCAACGTTGTTTTTGCAATTCACAGACAAACACACACAGGTGCGCTCTCTAACCCTTTTGCTGCATATTAGGGATTAGAGCGGCATGTAGCACACTTACATACATACATACAAAGCAAATAATGCAATAGCATGATATTCTAAAACACATATGTATTTGCATATAATTACTAACACACATACAAGCATACTTGCATACATTAAACATACATAGCTGCGTTACTCATCTCACGTGTAAATATAATAGTCAATGGTTAGGCCATAAGCGTAGGATAAATTTTATAATATACTAAAACGGTGTATAGATCTGTAAATTTAGGCAAAACTAAAATTATTCACCAAGAAAAAACTGCGTGTGCGTCCGACTGGGGTTAGTTACTGCTGTAGAGTATTTAAAACACATTAATAGTTTCGCGGCAAAAACATAACAAAAAAAATGTAAAATACGAAAATCAGTATAATTGGGTAGCTCTGCAAACACCGCTAATGAGAAGCAGATTTAATTTTGATTTTTTTGTTCTAAGCTACCTAATAAGCAGTTAACTATATAACTTGAGAAGACAGTTTTGTTGTTCTGAACTATAAAAGGCATCTATAGAATTCGAAACTATTGTATGCGATTAAATACATATTATTAGTTGCAAAGATTTCAGTTAATTGAGCTACTCATTGAACCTCTGCTGTTGAGCAAGTAAAGCAAAAAAGTAATTTTATGACCTATTGTAAATGTTTTCAGCATATTTATTAGTTATTTTCTAGACATAAGTAAATAAAAATTGAGCTTTAATCATATAAATGCTATAAGAAACGTTCACTGTTAGCCCCTTTTGTGTTTTTTCTAAAACCACGTAAGCATTTTATGCTCATTATGGAAATATTTTTTAGCATAAATTATCAATTTTGTTCTATGTTCAATAATATATTTTTTTTTTTTTTTTTTTTTTTTTTTTTTTTTTTTTTTTTTTTTTTTTTTTTTTTTTTTTTATCAAAATTACGATCGCTAATCAAAAATAAATGGACTGGCGGCAAGGAGAAACGTATCACTGGCCTAGTCTGGCTGTTGTGTTCTCTCTCGTCTATAACCACGTAAGCGGTGCTTATGCCAATAAAGTGGAAGGGGACTAGCCTGGCGACTTTTTAACAAAAATTCACAATTTTGAAATTCTGCTTGATTCGAAAAATAAACTAATTTTCTTCAATACGTAAACTTGGATACTCAGTAAATCATAGTAATTTCTTCTACAAATAAAAGTTCATATTAACAAATAGTAACGCAGAAACAAAATTGAAACAAATTTCAGTTAGTTAAAATTATGAAAAATCACGTTAACGAAAAATATTTCGCAGTTTTCGTATTGCAATGCTTGCTACTCATTGCTCTGCTGAGACATTTTAGTTAAATGTGTACCCAAGGGTTAGCTATCATATGCTAACAAATAGGGAGAGCTTTTTAAAATATCGCATTACTTATCAAACAACTTTCAGTTCAACATATGATAACATTTTTCGTGACCAGAAAACTGTTACTGTTAACAGAATTCTCCACTGTAAGTCTACTTAACATGCACATTTAGCAAGTTTGTCGCTTAAGTCTTTTGAACTCGCTTATTATTTTCATAGGTACACCAGTTTTTAAGCCAATTTCAGCTAAATTTCTTGCTAATATGTGCGCATATAAATACTTGAATGAAAGCAACACTAGTGTGCAATAAAAATGCAGCCATACATCGCATATGAGAAAGCAGTTTAAAAGGACGCACACGCACGTACATATTCATACAACTACACACTTGCCTAGTCACAAAGAAAAATTTGTTTTCACACATTTATCACATACGCACATGCATGATTACGATTTCATTATAAAAAAAAAAAACAAAAAAAAACATATGACATACTTATATAAAAGCACCTTATTTTGTTGCTGAGCACTTTGAAAGCCAACACTAATTAAATATAAATGCAAACAAAACTAAGAAACTGTAAAAAAATCGAAAAAATTGTAAAAATATTGAAAAAAATAAACTTAATTAAGTAAGAAGTTAAATAGATTAAAGCAAAAAATGGCGATAGAACGCAAGTGGAAGAACCATTTCTAAAGAACTGTTAACTGTTGTGAATTTAAAGAAATATTAAATATTAAGCAAACAAGAAATTAAACAATAAATCAAACAAAAACAAAAATAAAAACAAAAACAAATAAACATATTCCATAAATATAACGTACACACACTAGTTAAATATAGTTGAATAAACAATTGAATGTTGATCGTTGAAATGAATGGACGCGAATAACTGCACTCAAATGCATACACACACACACACACATACATATTGATGTATAAATATGTGCACACAGTTATGTATGTAGCCGACATGTATGCACTAATGCTAAGTGAATAAAGTCAGCCACCCGCTGGCCAATGAAATGAAAATGTGCTAAAAACAATTTGAAAAATTGATAATTGGAAAATTGATGAATGCATGCAACACAATGTTGATAACGAAACCGACACAACAACCGATTTCGTATTCGATTTTATTTGATTGAACTCGAATCTAACAATATAAGGTCTAAATTAATTTTAGTTAATGCATAGTGTAAATTATAGATATGTATGCGCATAGCAGATGACAGTAGCCTAGGCTAAGTTAACGTATGAAATATAACAGAAATATACATAGCAAAAAAAAATAATTAAATAAATAAATAAAGTTTAATTTAAGCAAACAAAATTGATTTGCAAAAATTCCAAAAAAAAAATCGTTTATTCTTTTCTCTTAACGAAATTTTCCTTTACCGGCAAGCATTATGTGAAGAATTGGCGCATTTTCATTATGTCTGTATATTCAGCTGCGCATATTTTATTTCAGGCCTGCGCCAACACTATCAATTCACTACATACATACATACATACTTCTTGTTGTTACAGCACCAACGTCAGCTTATAAGTCTACATTTACTTATTCATGCTTTGTTTCACGCTGTTTGCGGCATACTTTTGCTCACCCATTTCACATGCATACATGCATACGTACGTACATACATTGATTGAGTTTTGAAAATTAGCGCATAAAGCATAATATTCGCTGCAGATGTTGGAAAACAAAGAGTTTTTAAATATTGTTATGAAATTGGCATTACTTTGATGGTGTTTAATGAAAAGCAAAGCGCTGTAAGGGCTGAAAATCATGAATATCGAGAAATTGGCATATAACTCGATTGCATAAATTTTTTAATTTCTTTATTTAGTTATTTATAAATTTCGATAAAAGTCCGTGGAATTTTTTATTATTATTATTATTTTTTTTTTTTGGAAAAATCAAATAAGAAATTACACCGGATTTTTTCCGCACTTGACGGACACTGTACTGTATCTCTAACCATTTTCCGGTATTTAATACTCAAATTATTACATTTATTCAACTTTTCGTAAATATGTTTATATACACAACTTTAATTGTAACTTCTTATATATTTTTTAAGCAGTTTAGTATTTTTGATTCAGCTCTTTTGAATATTTTCCTAAATTTAAAAATATTGAGTAATACTTTTTTTGGATTTAAGTCCCTCTAAAAGCAAAGAAAATATTCTATGCTTTATCTTCAGAAGGGGTTCTAGGGAAAACTTCTTGAAAAATGCCACTACAGGAAGTTGCTCCACTGCAGCTAGATGTTTGATCCATGAATAATTTTATCGTAAGAGCTATTTTAAAATTTCCATCACAATAGTCATTTTACAATGGTATTCCGGTATTACTGTATTACTCCAACCAAACGCTGTACGCGAAGACTACCTTTGTCGCTTGCATATTTTACAAAGCTGTTGCTTCCCTGCGCGATATTTTATTCGTACTTTCGGCGCCTCTTTGTGTACTAAAGACCAAAATCTCATTCTAGCTTTAAATTAACTAAGTCATTATCCGTTGAGGCTTAAGAAATGTCCAGAAAAAATCGTATTTATAATAACAGGATACCGACAGACACTTTTTTAAGGAAGGTTTTGTCAAATAATTAGTTTAAAAAATTAAATTTTTTTCTATTAATAAAACAACTTCATTCCCCACATATAGTCGTTCATACTTTTGTTCATTCCTTCTTATCCTTGCCCATAACTAAGAAATTGCCTCAAATCATATGCAAATTATATATATAATCGCCCAAAAATAATTCATAATCGACCATTCATACCATCTGCTTCCTAAACCATATAAAATACTGAAGAGTATTTCACCTTTAACCTAGAATAGGTAGCGAAGCTTTTAAAAGAATTATAAAGCTTAAAAAATACTTAAGAGAACCGGTTGAGAATTACTTGCGCACATTGCAGTAAACGAACGAAATGTTAAAACTCTCGATGCATTCACATATACCGCTACTCTACTTTTATCTACAACTCATTTCACTTCAGAACACAAAAGCACGCTTCCTCCTATTTCGTATAATTTTGCATACTTTTTGCCGTCATACGAGTATAAAAAGAAATTCAATTTCACTTTAATGCCAACAAGGGTTGCCCACAACATCGTAACCATCAGCGCCAACATTGAGCTTGCAAGTTATATACTATATATATGGTATGAATATACATATATACTTCCATTGTATGTCTTCTCACCGCATTTGCATCGAATATTATGCTGCACTATTACTAGCGAATGTTAATCATTTTAGTTGAATAATCGAAAATTTTTTAAAAATTCACATTTCTCTTGTCTGTTTTTTTCGTTTTCTATTTTTTCAAATACTTGCAGACGTCAACATTTCTAAAATAAAAATCATCCGCAAACTGACTTTATGTGCTTTTCAGGTGATTTTCAATGAATAAAATATGCAATGCAATAAATTGCGCTAAAACAAAATATAATAATTTAACAGATTTTAAAATAAAAAGTCAACAAAACAATACAAAGCAATTTTAGCAGCGTTTAAAAGCGAAAGTTCTTTTTAATATTTATATTATTTTTCTTTTAATTTAAAATAAATATTTACGCGTCGCAACTAACCTCAGACACAAAATGCGTGCAAAGCCAAAGCTTTGAGCCCCAAGCAACCGCCGTCCTATCCTAAGTTCTAAAAGCCCCATAACAAATTTTAATCCTTAAATTTTAATCCTTAAATTCAGAAAAAAAATTTAAATAAATATCCTTATTATCAACCTTTTTTGTAGCCTCCAAGCAATTTTTAGTTTTCAGTTATTTACTTAGTCCGTCCATCCCCAAAAATCAAAAAAACTCTTGCAACTCTGTTAATGACAAACTTTTTATTCTGTTTCTTTCGTTTCTGCTCTTTTCTGAAATTTATTTGCAGATATTATCGCTAATTTAGACTTAAACGTCAGACCAAAGACCAATAAACACCTAAAATCACCCCCGCAAATACAAAGTACATTTATGTATCTAGCAAACATAACGGTCTTAGCAAGTGTATTAGTTACAACCACACATGAAATAGTGTCGAGATTTCTACAAATCCTGCTAGTTTTATACCTGCACACCTAGATACATACTATATATGCTAACACACACACGTGTGTATGTATGTATATATGTATGTATGTATGTACATGCGCGTGCGTTTAGTTAATGTCTAATTTCAGTTGAAATTCCGCAATAAAAATAGTTTAATTGTAAATAAATTAAATTTAATGATAATTAAATTTACTTTGTAATATTGTAAATATTTTTATATACGAGAAAACACAAATGAGTATTATTAGAATAGGTGCGAATTCAATTGTAAATTAGAAAAAAATGTTTGTAAAAATAATGTGTAGAAATAATTTTTTGGAGACAATTAAGCTGAAGACGTTAATTTTGGCCATTTCATTTTCACGTAAATCTGTAATATTTTTTGTAATTTTCACATAACACATTTTTCATAAAAAAAATATAGCTAAATAAATTCGATAATTATTGGAAGTCCGAGGATTTCTTTTGTTTTTTTTTTGAAAAAATTAATGAGAAAATTTGAATATTTTTATAAACAAATAAGTTCAATATTTATTAGGATTCCTGGTATTTTTCACTTCTTTTTGACAAATGAAATCAAAAGTTTCACCGGGTTTTCTACCGAAAGAACCTGACCGTTTAAAAGCTCAAATTTCAAAGCTCTTTTTTATCATTCTGAAAAAGAAACTTTTTACGTTGATAACTTCATTATGCACATTTTTTGTTTTTTATAAAAAAAAATTATTTCATAAAAAAAATCATTTCCATTTTTTTTTTTCATTTTACTTTTATTAATATTAATTTTTGTAAGTGTAATTTTTATTTTTATTATTTTTTTCTTAATTTTTCTTTCTTCCATTTTTTGTTGTTTTTTGGATTTTAATTTTTAAATAGATTTAATTATTTTCTGTGAATATCATGAACTATAACTCAGACCATAATTTTATTTAACTTCTTTTAGCTATTTTTGTTTAAGACATTTCTCAAAAGTTTAAACTTATTTGTAAAATTTATAAACAATAAATAAAAATTCTTGATTTCATTTAAAGCAATGCAGTTTAACTAAAAAAAAGAATTTATTTATTTAAAATCGCCAAAAAAAATATTATAATTAATGAAAATTAAAAAAATTATATTAAAAAAATTATCTTTCTTAAGTAATTAATATTCCACAACTGGTTTTTATTTGTCTAATTTTTATGCATTTTTATTTTTTGTTAATTTAATTTTCTTTTAATTTTTTAGTTTTATATTTTTTTGGCATAATATTTTGCTATGAGAATCAGATCGAGATCATTATTTTTTATAATTTTTGCATTTACATTTCTCAGAAATTCTAAATTTATATTAAAAAATATATTTATATGATTTATATAACATTATTTATTTCAAATAAATATAAAAGTTACAAAATTATTATTTTTCCATGAGACAATTCGTTTATATAATTTTATTTTCTGTATTATAAATTTTATCTTATTTTTTATTTTTAACTAATTTTTTTTTTATTTTAATTTATTATTTTTTTTTTAAATTTATTAGTTTTATATACTATATATTTTTTTAAGTTTTTTTTGATGTATTATGTATTTTTAAAACTCTAAATTTATATAAAAAAATATTTATATATATTTATATAATATTATTTATTTTAATCAAAATAATATTAAATTTTTCCACATTTTAAATATTTATTTAAAAAAAAAAGTTACAAAGTTTTTATTTATCCATGAATCAATTAGTTTTTCTTTTTTATTTGCATTATTTTTAATTTTATCTAAATTTTTTTTTTTTCTCTTAACAATATAATTTTTTTTTATTTTTCTATTTTTTATTAACTTTTTTAATTATTTATAGACAACATATTTTTTTTTTTTTATGCTTTTATTAATTTTTTGTAATTTTTTAATTATGTTCATTTTTTATATCAAAATAATTACAACAACTCACACCATCATCCATTATTTTATATTTTTTCAAAAGATTTCTCAAAAATTCTAATTTACACTTTGTAAATATTAGAAGCAGCGTCAGAAAGAAAGCAGAAAATCACTTTAATTACACAAAGTGTTTTGTATAGTTTATAAGCATAACTTGTACAAAGGAAAAATTCACATGCTCGTGCTAGAATTAATTTTACATTATAAATATATAAATGAATGATGAGAAAATATACATAATTAGTTACAAAATCAGAAAACAAAAACAAAAACAATTGCGGTAGTTAAGTGTGAATTAAAATAAAGTTGAAAAGAAACAAAAAAACTCAATTCAAATAACGAGTATTGCAAAAACAAAAAAAAAACGAAACGAAATCAGATTAATTCACATGCAACACAAGATTACAGGTCAATACTAATTAGTGAAAGATTTTCATAGCATTACTAAATAGTATAATAAATAAATGAGGTGAAATGAAATAAAATGTCTAGATATACCACATACGATTTAGAAAAAACATAGCGGTAATAGAAATAATTTGCAAACAAAACGTGCCGTCAGCTTATCATGATGAATGCTGTCGTATGTATGTATGTAATGCCAGCAAGCACGCTACTGTTTTGGTGTACCACAAATACACCCACACACACACACAAACACAGTTACACCCGGCCGAGCAAATGAAATAGTAATGCGCCATACCAACAGACTGTAAAACTCTCTACCCACATAGATGAATAGATGAAATTTCTAAATAATGAAACCAGGGTTTCCATAGGCAAACTATTGCGCATAGACATAGACATTCTGTTTTGTATAACTTTCCACATTTGAGTCCACTTTTTTTTTTAATTATTGCATTTAAACACCTATAAAAATAATGCGTTGCTTTAAAATCAAAAATTTTTTTCAGAAACTCAGTTTCTATAATTAGAACTGAGTAATCTTTAGCAAGCTTACATATATTTATCGGAAAGTCTTTTGAAAACGAGAGATTACTTTTGGCATATTGTGCAACCTTTCTATAAGTTTTATGCACTCGAGAAAGCATTGACGTTAGCCAGCTGCTCAATAATTTTAACTCCGAACGGTTACGTTTAGATGAAATACTTGAGTATGCTGTTTAGGCTTTCTCCAGGAGTGTTTTCAAAATTAGGTCAGATAACCCAGTTAGCTTTTACTTACCTAATTTTTTATACCTGTTGCCAGAATTAAGGACTTCAGGCCCATCAGCTTCTCCACATTCTTACTAAAAGCTCTGGAGAAACCGATGGTCTACTTATCAGGAGCGCAGCATGCTTATCGCAACGGCAAGTCAGCGTATAGTGCCCTGCATAATGTCGTATCATGCCTTGAGGAAGCTATTAGGGTTAAGGATTTTGCTGTTGGGATCTTCCTTGATATTGAGGTACAACGTTCTGCCGAAGGCAGTCGTTACTGCTCTTGGCGGTTTTGGGGTTGAATCAAACCTCAAAAACTTCATTCATTCAATGGGGCCATGCGAGTGTGCTATGATATCATCTAGATAATGGTGTCACCAAACCGTACTCTGGCGGCTCCTTCTTTGCATATATACTGACCAGGGAGCTATGGGTGGAAAGAAGCCGTTAGAGGAGAGGGGCAGTGCGCTCCTTTACGGATGGGACAAAGCTTGGAAAGCTTACTGTCGGGAGCTCTCTACCAACTCCACTTCCAGACTTCCTTACTATTGTAACGCCTTCCAACATCAAGTTAGCAGTAGATTTGCTGCTCCGAAGTGCGGCTTCATTTAGAGAAGTGACCACTCACTCAGACAGCAGAGCGGCCATACTAGCCTTGAACTCATTTTCAGTGCGTTCAGGGTTTCCGAGTATCTATTAATAGCTTGGAGTGGCTTATAATAAGACTGGTATGGGTGCCGGGCCATACCGGAATCGCAGGTAATTGTAAAGGCACCCTAGAATCACTATCGGTAGAATAGGAGCGGGTCGGTGCTGCCGTATCCTCTTGTGTTCTACTACTGGATAGCTGAGCTTCGCGGAAGCTTGGCCAGCATCATTTGCAGAACTACTAAGCCTTTTATCAAACTGTAAGTCCGAACACAGCAGTTCTTATTTCCTATGGCTTCACAAAGGATTACATATGTATACCAGTCCACGTGCAATCATCAATCAGCCATCTAACCTAAACTACCAGAATTAAGGGTTTTGCTTTCATATGAAATATAGCTTAAGATTTTTGGTTATTTCAGATAATAACGATTTTTTTCTATTCGTGAATTGTTCATATTACATCTTCCTTACTATATAGAAGATTTGTTAATTTACTCAATTAAAGGTCAACTAAACAACCGCTGGTCATTATGCTTAGTTTAGTTTCTTCTTCCATTAGATACGTACAAAGAGGCTGGTTTGTCCAGTGTTAGTTTGAAATATACCCTGTATAATTGCAGGTATCGGTAATGTGACGAGTTGTTGATTACCCATGCAATATTAAAGTGCACTCGATTAAGCCATATATTTCCAATTTTCTTTTCTCCACTTGTTTTAGCATAGAGAAAGCTTCAATTTATGTATTTATTTATCCCTCCCTTAGTTCCATCTAGGCACTGTGTATACATAGATCTTAACTTTATTAACTTCATTTTAATTTAGAACATTGCTAATTGACTCAGTTAAGCGCTGAGAGCTCTGTCACACTATAATTTTATTTAAGTGCTACTTATGTCTTTAGAAAACTCTCAACTTTTTAATTTGAAAATAAGTCTCGCCCCTTTTTAGATTATACCTCGTTTTCCGAAAGCAGCGCTTGGTTTGTTTGCATTTACAAGTAGAAGTGGTGGGTGTAAAATATCGACGGTAGTGTGACACTCGTAGTTAAAAGAATTTACTCTAAATACAAAAATCAATACAATAAATTAGATAAACTTAACACTAAAGCGTTAGGGATAAATGCAAAACAAACATACATATATAGGATACGAAGCGCAAAACAGGAGCAGGCAGAAACTAGCGAAAATCGAAAATGAGAAGCGTTTGTTTGCAAAGCACACAGACTAAGGAAACAAAAATATTCTAAAGTGAATTTTCCACTAATTTGTAAAAAAGAAAAACAACAGAAACAAAACATAAGCTAAAGTAAAGAACAAAAACAAAAACAAAAACAAGAAGAAAACAAAAATACCGTTAGCAAGTGAGAGAGATAAAGTTAAAGAGTAAAGTTAAAAGTCACTAATAAACCAACACAATTTAGAGGTTAAGTCAGTAATGTTAAATGTAATAGCGAAAAGATAATTATGAGATCATAACAAAGCAGAAATAAATCAAATAATATTAATTAATTATAACAACAACAACAACACATGAACAATTGAACAAGCAAATCCACATAGTTGTAAGCAGAATTCAAGTTTAGAAGCAAACAAATTGGAATGTTTAAATGTGAATTTTTCAACAAAAAAAAAAAAAAACAAAAAGAAATGCAAAAAACCAAGAAAATTGAAGGCAAATTGCATGCAGCGGAGCAACGAACGCAGGCGGCGTGAAATGTGAGAGGAGTGAGAGCCAAAAAGCGTAGCAAAATTTTTAATTTCATATTGAAATTATAGTTTCTTTCACGACGCTCACATCGGCCACGGCTGCATGCGATCGAACGAAAACAATCACATATGAATGGCACACAAAAATCAAGCAAAAAAGCTACAAAAAATAACAAAAAATCCACACACACACAGATACACAAAAAAATTGCGCAAGAAATGACAAACAACAACAAACCAGTTTCGATTTACTTTAAACAAATGCAAAAGCAAAGCAGGCACATGGGGAACCAAAAACCAAAAGCCCAAAACGTAAGCTGCAATGAAATTAAGAAAGCAACAAAAATATTAAATATTCGAAAAAATGACTGCCCACAAAAACAAACAAAAAACACGTTATTATATGAAGTAAACCGCAAAAAAAGAGAACACAATGTATTGTAACTTTAAATTGACGTTTTGGTCACGTTTGTAACAAGAGAAACAACAAAACAAAGATAAAAAAGTTAAAAACAAAATCAATAAACGCAAAAACACATTGATATTAGTTTAGTAACAACAACAAGTAACGTGTAATACGCATAAACCATGAAATAAAATTAAATGAAATGAAATGTAATAAATAAGAAAGGGCTAATCAGCGACCCCAGTGTGCTAATAGTGGAATTAAATTGATAAAAGAAAAACAAAAAAAAAAAAATAAAATAAAATAATTAATTAAAATGGAAGAAAGCAAATATTGAAGAGGCGCAAAGGCAAAGAAAAACACTTTAAACTGACGTAACGTTTAAGAATAAATAAAATTGCATGTAATTTGAAGAAATTTTAAACGATGCATTTTTATTTCACACTGCAAAAAAATTAATAATCATGCAGATGGCACTATGAGCAAAAAATAGTAGGAATTTGTTCATAATTTTAAAACTCTTCTTTTATTCCTCAAAATCTATGTAAGCACCCCCTGGCCCTAATACACTTTTGCCAACGTTTTCTCCAATCCTCGAAGCAGGGGGAGCCAGCTTTAGAGGCTTCAAAAAATCAATTTTTGTAGGATTTTTTATGAAGGAAAGAAATAAGGTATTACAAAAAAATTTTTAAGACATAGTTATGTATTTAAACAACATTTACCAATTTTTTTTTGGATACGAAATCATTGATTTTCTGCCTTTGGGAAGCCCTTGCCCGATGCATCTCGCACATGCGTTTGTCGAACGGCGGGCAGGATGCAGGCCGCAATTTCTATAAGAAACAAAAAATTCAAAAAGTTCATATTTTTTTTAATAATTTATCTTCTAGTTAAACGAAAAAAATTCCGAAAAAAAGTGCAAAATTTTACTAATATTTTAAAAATTGAAAAAAGTGGTTTTTGAAAAATGTCTTATTTTATGTTGTTTAAAAATATGTTTAAACTTGACTTTTCTAAGTTTTTTTTTTAGTTTAAATAGGAAATAATTTAAGGCCAAAGATAATAAATTTTTTAGTTTTTTTTTCTATCGTAAAAATGAAAAACCAAGAAATCGCACTTCAAAGTTTTCGCTTTCTGCCCAATCGCTCATATATCTGCTAGACGCTCGGTCACTATTTTCCTTCTAGCTTCGCAAATTTTTCAAATTCATTTCTAAAACTTTGGGGACATATTCTTAGATTATTTTTAAAGAGACTTAAGCAAAAAAAATGTTTTTTTTTTTTGAAGCTTCTAAATCAGGCTCTCCCCTTAAAGTCAATTTCCGGAATAAACTTCAATGCGCATAGTGATTCACTTTTAATGACTTCAATTGGTTCAAAACGCTTACCCCGGAGCGGTCGTTTGAGTTTGCTGAATGGCCAGAAGTCGCACGGAGCTAAATCAGGCGAATACGGTGATTATGGCGCAATATTAGTTGAAAATTTGGCGAAAAACTAACGAGGAATCAATGTTGGCCCATAATTCAGGTCTCTTTTTACGAATAGCTTCACGCTATGTGACGCTTAACACATAAATAATATTCCTTATTGCAAGTTTGGTCGGTGAGAAGGAATTCGAAGTGCACCACATCTCCACAAACGAAGCAGGCTGATAACATAACCTTGATTTTGACCTACTATGACGTGAGATTTTCGGCTGCGGCTCTCCTTAGCCATGATATTCGGCCAATTGATCGTCTGTTTCCGGGTCGTAAGCACAGACCCAATATTTATTGTCAGTAGCAATACATTTTATAGTCGGAAACCATTGTTTTACAGACGTTAACGCAACGAAACAAAGAAAAAATTTAGTGATTTTGGAACCAATCGTGCTTTCTCTCTTTTTAGGCCCAAATAATTTTTAAAAATGGTTTTTACTGATCCTTCCAATACTTGCATTCCAGCGATGCCAGTAAGATCTGTGTTAATCGTTAATTCTCAAGGATCTATCCCTTTATTTTATTGACATGTTCATCATCAGTTCATGTTGATGGCCATCCTGAACGTCGGTCGTCGTCAACGCGTTCTCGATCCTTTTTGAAACTTTTGTACCAATCAAAAACACTTGCTCGCGACAAACAATTACCACTGCAGGTCTTTTCTGATATTTTGAATATTTCGGCACCAGAAATTTGATTCCGCATGCAAAGTTTGATGGAATTTTTTCGTCGCATAATTTCACTCACCATAAACTCGCCGAATGCCCTTTATGTATTTCAGAAAGATTCTTTTGATGTGAAATTTGGCACAGAACCGCTATCGTCTAGTCCCTTGAACTGTGAAGGTCCTAGATATCTAAGACGAGATTACAGTATCTCTCTCGCTTAATTCCTTTCTGCATGTTTCACCATTACTTATGCTCATCCGACGCAGTTGTGCTGCCAATAGGTTGTGACCTGTCAGTAAAAGTTTTTTTTCTGAGCTCTCTCATCCCTTTTAGAAACTTCATTGTTTTTCGTTTTTGGTGTCTTTCGTTTTTGCTGTACTGCTTTGGTAACCAAATGGATTGCACTTTTGGCAACCTTATCAGCTATTGCGTTCCTAAGAATACCTGTGTGACACAGAACCCAGTTTATCAACGTTGCCTCTACATACTGCATCTCAATTGCTAAGGACGGTCTCTAACGTAAAACGATGTGACATTATTGCCTTGTTTACCGTCTGGTTATCGACGGATACATTGTATATATACTATTCCGGACGCTTGAAAAGGCATTCCTCAGGTTTGAGCAATAGATTTTGTAAGATTCGATGAGAAGTCGCTTGCTCCTGCGCCATCCATCCTCCGCGCAAAAAAGGAGTCGCTGGATGCGCTCCAACGTTTTTCTGTATGAAGTTTTGTGGGCAGCAGTTCACCATACTAAATCACCGTAAAGCAAGATTGTCTTGACTACTGGGAAATGTAGACCCATCTTCTTACATGCAAAGAGAAACCAACAAAACAATTGTTTTTTTTTACCGTATCATTGATGGCCTTCGTGTGTTTACTAGTTTTGTCTGTTTCAACAATTTTTTTTTTTTTGTTTTTTTGGAAACAATATTTGCATTAAAAATGTTTCAATGATCTCTTTAATTGTAAGAGGAAATAAACTTCCAAATATATGACAAATAAAATGTTGATGCTTTCAAGGGTTCTAATTGTTTTTAAGCCAATAGTCTCAAGTATGGATATTAATGATGCAGACGATATCAAAATTATAATTTTTCTAGAAATTTAAGCTTAGAAAAGGTTATTTTACAAATTATAGTGAGGAACAGGGAATCTAAAAGTGGTGAAAGTAAGGCATCAATGTTGATGGGATCGTCACATGATGACAAATAGTTCTTAAAAAAAATGCTTACGAAAGGCGCTGTTTTACCAAGACATGGACCGCGTCACAAAACGATCCATCCATGGATTGGGCTTCGTATTACATCCGCATCCACCTTATTCTCCAGATCGGACCCCAGCGACTATTTCCTTTTCTCAAATCTCAAAAAAATGGTCGCTGATAAGAAGTTTTATTCGATTGAATAGGCGATGGCCTCTTACTATTTTGAAAAAAAGAACAACCCGTACAAAAAAAAATGATATCGAAAAGTTGGAGGGTTGCTATAATCCGTGTACCACCCTTGAAGGGAGCTCTGGTTTGGCCGTTGGTTAGTGCATTTTCTTGCATCATGGACCTGTGCGCGGCCTTCTGTATCGTGCGATTTAATATCGCTGGACTATTTTGAGTGGGGCTTTATGATGCAATTGGCGTCTTGGCAGTGAATATTCGGATTGTTATTACTGACATACAGCCCCAATTTCCACAAAAAATGGTTGGGTCTCACAGCTGGAAGCCAGCCGCGGCGGTCACTCTCCCGAAACCTTACCTGTTTATACGGCTAAGTTCTTAGGCATAACATTAAAATATATTCGTTATATCGAATGTTTTAAAAATATATTTTTCCCAACTACGAAGTGACCTCTTTCCTAGTTTTCCCCAACCGACTTTTAACTTTAATTAAACATTTTCAGCTAATGTACTCAATGACCTACACCTTTCATTTATTCCCTGATTAACATTTTTACTTGCACTGTAAAGCAAAATTGAGAACGTATTTGAGCAAAGAGCGTATAAACAGAGAACGTAACAACGTTTGTATTTTGCTATAAAAATCGGAAGACCGACTTACGGTTCAGCACTTGGCTAAATTGAGTACCCATTTAACTTAAAATACGTTACCTAAACAGGGTGATTCCATTTGATTATGAAATTTTTTACATTTTAATTTTCCACGAATATGCCAAAAAATACACATTTTATAATTTATAAACAATTTTTCTCACAGAACTGATTATTTCTGTTCACAGACATGCATAAAATTAGTTTTTCAACTACTCACCGCTAGATGGCGCTGTACAAAATTCTTGAGTTATAAGTGTAGTTATGGTATTTGTTAGCCATAATTATAATTAT
>CM050323.1:24263299-24429728 GCA_027475135.1 Bactrocera correcta
GTCCATCAAGATTATCCGTTAAAAAGATTTATTTTTGTTTCATAGAAGCTTAGGATACTAGGTTGAGTTTTTGAATCTAGTTTTTTTGTCATCAGAAGTCCAGTAATACTGAATAAAGCATGTACTTAACCTATTCCCAGATTGAAATACAAAAATATTACACCGGAAGAGAAATACTTTAAAGTTTGTTAACTGTGAGAGACTTTAAATTTAAAAGCTCTTTTTTTATTTTAGAAAACAACGGATGTACGAGAGTTGCGTTTTAAATTTCGGACTTAGATAGCAAAAACAAATATTAATCATCAAAAATTGCTTGATTGTTTTTTTAAATATTCTCCACTAAGATCTATGCGAGGACGAGTTTGCCCACAGCATCAAAAGTTCCTGGAACAACAACTGATTTTGGACAACCTTCACGTAAATTTGTCTTGAAGTGATTTTTGTTGTTGTTTTAACGGTCATCAAGTCGCCGTTAGGATGGAAATTTTCAAATAACTTGTCATGTAGGTCATCAAATGGTAAGCCCAGGACCATAGCGAGAGGGGTGGCAGATATATGGTATGGGGTTAGCTGAGCATGTAAAAAGGTGGTTAGTGTCTTTCGGGACCCGTTGCATGCTGCACCTATATTTGATATGTCCGCGTCGATTAAATAGGAGTTCAACTTGCTACAGTATCCAGAACGAAGCTGCGCAATAGTCATTCTTGTTTCTAGTGGCAACTCGAGCTCGTCGTGTGCAATGGGTAGTGTTTTGACTCCAAGTACGCTGTTTACTGAGAGAGATAGTCGGTGAAGTTGTTTATGGCCCCACTGTGAATGGCGGTGAGTGCATGTCTGAAGTTTTTTCCGTCGTGTCTTGGAGTGATTTATGATTTCACTTAAATTCACCATACCATCGATAAAAATTGGACCTTGATGGAGCTTCAGCATGGGGCATTTGTTGCTGAGTTGTAAAATGTAATCGAAATATCACTATAAGAAATGATCTTACAGAATGAATATTTAAAGTTACTGAAAACAACACAAATAGCGATCGTATGTGAAAACGTTCTGAGTATATACTATATATGTATGTATATAGTAAGATAAAAAATGTTAATCTTTACAATAAAGTTGAGAGTTGCAAGATTGCAAAACTAGGGTTGCCAAATACCGAAATATAAAAGACAACCATTGTAGAACTGATTTCCATTCACCAATTGAAGGGAACTGGTAGTTACAAGTCCAAAATTAAATATTTGATTATGTGATACATCATTTTGTAGTGAAAATGAAATACTTGGCCAACCTTCCATGTTCAGTTACTGCAACCAGCTTCGAAATTGGCACAAAGAATTCCCTACAGGGTTACCATAGAGTGGAAGTGGTTGTGTAAACGATGCAAAATGCAAATTGAGTAAAAGTTAGACATGTTAAAATAATTATTTAAAAGCAGGGAATATATAAATTGATTTCATGCTGTGTCAACTTCTATACCTCTGTACATGTCATGTCATATGATGGCGGTCCAAGGATGTCGGTGCACCTGATGAATGCTTATCAAGCTAAAAAAGCAGGAAAAACATGAAATATTTCAAATTTGTTGGAAACTACATATGGATGTATGTTTTGAGAAATATGATAAATTTCAATTGTGGTAAAAATAGAAAAAGTACTTTACGCCCAAGCTCGAAAAATGAACATCAAAAGCGATATAGGAATAAATCTGAACTTTTTTGACGAATCCCTGTTTTTGTTGTAAATTATAATTCCGGAAAGTAATCTACATTTCAATGGCGAGCTAATAGTGCAATACAATTGCTATGGGAAAGCTGAAGCGGAAGACAGACTCATAGAGAGAGTACTAGGTTTTGGATGTCATGAGTATGTCGACTAGGTCCATATAATAACGACGAGAATGGTTCGGAAACAGATTTACTGAAAGGAAGTTCTAATTAAAATTTAATATCTTCATAATAATTTGTTCTTTTTACAAATGTGTCTGCCACTTTGTCAATTTTGCATGCTTTTGGCCATCAGATGCTCAAATGTGAGACTGACTTTGAGGGTGTGGAGCTATACTCGTACATGTCTAGCTATGACATAAACAAATATATGAACATAAATTTAAAATGAGAAATCAAAATAACGTCGATTGTTATGCATTCATTTGTAGTATATATAAATATAATATATATATGTAAATATCATATATTTACATTTATATGTGTTTATATGATGAATATATCCATATTTGCCTTTCGACAACAATCTGATTTGAATTATTGCACCAACAATATTTACATAAGAATAGCCTTATACAAACGACTAGAGATGGTTTTCATATGTTAATATCAACATAGAAAATGGGTGGTCCAAATTGTGTTAGTTTTGAGCATTTGTTACAATGGCGGCTCACCTCCAATAAAATAATTGACAAACGCTCGGATTACTTATCAGCGAATGAAAAAATCGCTTTACTTTCATATTCCTAATGTTTGTTTGCAATTATCTGCCTTTTCTAATGTCGAGGCTGAGCAGCCCAGTCTACTACTAGGGATTTGAGAGCGGGATTAAGCCACTGGCGAAAAGGTGCAGGGAGTTTTTTCATGGATAGATCGAAGCTAAGAAGGAGGGTAGAAGGAGGAGGCTTTTCACCAACAACTCTAGCTTCGGGTTACCACACCTCCAATTTGTCTTTCATGAGGAGGCGGCTATTGTCAATCTACAGGTACTGATACTAAGGTACTGATTCAAAGTGCAGGTTTTTGATATCTCTGATTCTCTGATATCAGATCTCGCTGATTTTGCACTCAAAGCTAGTCAAGTAAATATTATACTTTCTTCTTTATCCGATTACAGCGTAATCGCCAGGATTGCAAAGCGAATGAGTTTGATAAAAATGGCTTTCGATTGGAGAGGGTCGGTACTGCGTTGTTTACTTGCGCTGTAGTGCTAGACCTATTGACCTTCCGTAAGCTCCGTGTGAGATCCGTGAGTGGTCCACTGAACTACTTTATTTTACCAAATTCAATCTCGCGCAGATTGTGGGTTTTGACTGTATACTGTTTAATAGGCTCATACATTGTACGGCATAATTTTTTGTCGGAGGAAGACGTGTTGAAGATCTAGGTACTTTTCCATCTACTGGCGAGCTTGTGTCAGATTGGGATTGAAATATCTCGGTAGACATAATTTCGGCGAACCTGGCGAAGTAGACAGGTAAAAAATAATTGAAGCCTTGCACTATGACTTATGGTTTAATATACCCCTTCATATATCATGCTATATATCGTCACAAAGGTCCAGCATTCTAAATGATTCCAAGAGCTTGCTGGGTGCGACTGAATGGATGTGTTTCCTGTCCACATAGATGGAATGGAACTTAGGGCCTTGAGCCTGCTTTTACAAAATGGTTGGGCAATCTAGAACCAGGTGTTCTAGAGTTTCCTGTTCTATGTCATAAAACAAACTGCCGGAGTTTTGCTTATGTTAGACAAGTGCTTCCTGAGCCTGTAGTGCCTTGTTTAGAGCCTTTCAAGGAGGCGGAATTTGTCATGAGGGAAGTTGATCAGAGCTCTAAACCTTGCGATGTTGATTTTCCCAGTAGTAACTTCACGTGGCACATTTCTGCTGCTTGCTGGCTGTGTCGTTTTCTCCCCACTCTCTCCTCCCTGCGGACCAACTCCTTTACAGTGTGGAGCCTCATCATCGTGAACGCTCCCACGGAGCGACCTAGTTCATCGGGCAGTCTCTTTATGCCTCGCCATTTGCGGTACACGGTTGAAAGGCAGTGCAGCCTTTCTATATAACTCCACCGCAAAAAGTGAGTTGACCTCGTAAGCTGAAATCGCTTTTAGTGCCCCGCTTGTCTATCACGATAGTTGCGATGGAGATTGATTTCTACACACTGACGTTTAGAAAAGACATCTGCTTGAAAGATTCTCTGAAAATATCCCATTGGTATGGATAGTTTGGTATGTGGTCCTGCAATGACTTCTCCAATTCCTTCCGATGTTTTTCATCGAATCGTTTTTATTACTAACTATCTTCACAAATTTGTGGTAAGCTCACAACGCTGCGTTCATCTACGCAAATCTGGTGATTCATTTTTAAGGTTTTTTGAATATAACAAGTGATCAATGTTCACACTGTGATCCAGCGCTTCGGTGCGAGCATCAACCTTACGATATAGTATAACCCAAAATAGGAGGACCCAGATAAAAAATTATAATCGACTTGCTACAATATTTAGAAATCACTGCAACCTGTGAAACAAATTGAAGTGAGAGGATATGTAGGAGTTTTTTCCAAACCCTTTATTTTAAAGAAATCCATTTATGGTTCGCCCTTTATATAACAGTTTAACTGTATATGCGTATTTTCATATACGTGTATATGTGAGGACTCTTGTTTCTCTCTCTTTCTCTATGTGACAATTTGCGTTTTCATTTGCCAGTTTTTTTTTTGCTCTGAGCGTCTGTGAAGGCAACCGCAGTCGGTTTATAGTCTTTAGGGATTTTAGACACTGACTGCCTAGGCCTCCAATGTCTAGTAGCCTAATGGCAGGCAAACCAACAAACCGCAAAGTAATTTCAAGTTTTGACAACAACAAAAAAAGTAAAAACAGAAAAACAACAACAAAAACAGAAAAAAGTAAAGAAGAATAAACCAAACGCACTTGAGAAAAAATACAAAAATAAATGAACAAACGTACAATCATAAACACAACAATAACAACAACTGGAGTAACCACAATAAAAATGCGTTACTAGTATCAGAGTGACGAAAGCAAATGAAAAAGGCCGCAACCACTGCGTCGGCTAGTGGTCCCACATTAGTGTCGCACTTTGGGCCCGATTTAGTAAAGAATCTAAAATGATGTCCCGACTGTTTGCCATACTCTTGTGTGGCATACTCTATGTACTCTTTCATTGGAGTTGTCATTGCGGTGTGCTTGTGGGCGGGAGGTCGGCATCTGAAATGTGCTTGCGTCTTAGCGAAGATTTCTCCAGAGAGCAGTGGTCTCTTAGCTGTTGGGTAAATATGCTTGCACCGCTTAATGTCGGTGCGTGTGCATATGTTGCACGTATTTTGTTGTTAAAATCGGAATATTCAAAAAAGGGTTAATTTACATTTACATACGCAGATTGTAGATTTCTGTAATTTTCTTTGTGCATATGTAAATATCTAGCAATTAAGGAAGGGTAGGCTCTTCGCTCGATGCGTATGCATATATTTTTAACATATTTCTAGGAATTTCATCTTGTTTCCATTAAATATTTGGCAATTTAGACGCACGTGGAGATGCTTGTATATATGAATGTGGGGTTTCGAGGTATTGGCTTTAAAGAGATTTCTTGCTTTCTTAAAACAATTTCCACAATTTCCAAGGCTCTAGCTTTAGTAGTGAATAGGCTTGGGCGCTTGATTGCTAATGAATGAGTTTTCTTGGTTAAAATGGCACAGTCTATGTTTATGTCTGCATTAAAAATAGATTATTTGGAAGATAGGTGAAAAATTTTACAATTAGAAACATGAACTGCAGTATGGATCTAGAAGTGGGTCAGAGTTCCGCTGACTTCTTGCCGGATTGGGGGCTTCATTGACTTGGTCTTTCTTATTCTTCTTTTTTGGCGTGGACACCATTTACGCGGTTATAACCGAGTTTACAACAGCGCGCCTGACATTCCTCCTGTTTGCTGTTTGGTGCCAAATGGAAATTCCAAGAGTAGCCAGGTTCTCCTCCACCTTGTTTTTCCAACAGAGTGGAGTTTTTCCTTCACTTCCACTGGCGAGTATTGTGTCGAATACTTCAAGAGCTGGAATGTTGTCGCCAATTCGGGCAACATGAACTTGCCAGTGTAGCCTAGTTGAACTAAGTCAAAGTCGTCGTATATCTCATTCAGCTCATTGCTCAATCGAATTCGATGCACGCAGTTGCCAATGGGCAAAGGACCATACACCTTCCGCAGAACCTTTCTTTCGAAAACTTGTAACCTCGACTCATCAAATGTTGTCATCGTCCAAGCCTCTGCACCATATGTAGGTCGGGGATGGCGAGGGATTTGTAGAATTTGGTTTTTGTTCGTCGATAGAGGGATTTACTTCTCAATTGCATACTAGTCTGAAGTAGCACTTGCTGGCAGGGGTGACTCTGCGTTGGATTTCGAGTCTGATATTATTGTTGCTGTTAATATTGGGTCCAAAATAGACGAAATTATCTACGACTTCGAAGTTATCACTGTCAACAGTGACCCTCTCTGCGGGTAGGAGTTAGAATTACCCCTGTAAGGCATGCTTGTCGACTAAGTCTTTGTCAGAAATATTGCTATGTATAATAGTCAGCCTGAAATGATATTATAGGCTTTATAGTTATTCCTAGTATAAAGACATTTGTTGTTCAAGCGACAAATATCGTCAATCATTGAGTTTTGGGGGCTCAACTGGTAGTAGCAAAAGTTACAAGGTCTTACTAGAGACTTTAACCTGGTACCACGAGGAGTAGTTAGCCCTTGGAGTTTACTCCAATCTGCTGTGGTGGCTGTGAAACCTAACGGCAGGCAGGGTTGAAAAATTCAATCCAATGTGGAGTCACATTACGGCCGGGTGCCGAACCCAAAGTACGGCAGAGGTTTTAGATCGGCCTCGTACCCGACCAAGGCGGCTAAGGTGTTCCTATCCACCTGAATTAATTGAAACTAAAATATACATACAAAAGCATTTATACTTTGGGACGCTGATCAACGCATTGTATTGATGTATGTGCTTCAAAGAAGGCACCGTGAGGTAAGGCCGTCGTCGGCAGGTACACACGTAAATCGCAACAATTGTTGTCAACAGTGACGTGGTGGCGGAGTTGCGAATGCGACGTCTGTTTGTTTGATGTTTTGCCCTTGTTCATCACCAAACCGATTTGATTCGCTTCCTAATCCGGTCTGAAGAAAGCAGAACTATTGCACGGATGTTAAGGTCAATGATACCAATGTCATCGGTGTACGCCAACAGCTGTACAGTCTTATATCGTTTAGCTTTGCAACTCGAATTATTTTCTCGAGGAATGATATTGGGGGCGTAATTTGCCTTATCTGGTGTCAAACGGCTCGAAGAGTTCCTACCCTATCCTGACGGAGCTTTTGGTGTTGCTTAATGTCAGTTTATACAGCCGTTTAGTTTGCGGGGATACCAAATTCAGACATGACGGCATAGAGGCAATTTCGTTTCATGCTGTCGAAGACGACTTTAAAATCGAAGTGGTCGTGTGTGTCAATCCTATTTCACCGGTCATAATGGGTCTAAGATTTGGCGTATGGTGAATATCCGGTCAGTTGTTGATTCTCCAGGCCTAAAAGCTATACTGATAAAGCCAATCAGTTTGTTGACGGTGGCTTTGATCTTTCACACAGTATGGTCGATAGAACCTTATATGCGATGTTGAGGAGGCTTATTCTTAGGCAGTTGGGGCAGATTGTTGGGCTTCTCTTTCTGTAGATTGGGTAGATCACACTTAATTTCAAATCGTCGCGCATGTTTTCTCCCGACCTTATTCTACAAAAATCTTTTGCATTCCCCTTATCAGTTCTTCGCCCTAACTAATCTGTGAAAAGCTCAAAATGTTTTGTCCAAACAGGATACGAGACGAAGATTAAGATTTGTATATATGTGATATCTGTTAGTTAGAGTTTTTAACATTTGTAATCGTTAGAAGAGATCTCTTACATTCAAGTTTGGAGCTTGATGTTGGATTTGTGATAGAGCTGTGTACTCACAGAGGAAGGGAAATGTACTACTCTTTCTCTGTGAGAACTCTTATCGAGTCTGTAGTAGCAAGTGTTATCATAGGCATTCCCATTTTAAGGGTATTATCTCGGCCTCGAATTCTTCTAGAGAGACTTCTGAGTTGGCCGATTTGTCAAGTTTTCCGTTGCCAAAAAGCCTCCTTGTGCCGGGAGTTGACCAATCAGTGAGCCTAAAGTTACCTAACGCTGGAAGTAATCTTTGCGATAACTACGCTAGAATGCTTTCCGTATCTTTCTGTAGTTATTCAGTAGAACTTCACAGGCTTTACAACTCCGGAGCTTTTCGAGTCGTACCTCTAGAGAAGGGCAACCAAATGCGAGCACGAAGTCTCCTTGTGATGTCCTTAGTTAAGTTAAGTTATAAGTTTGAGGAGCTTTCAATTGCTTCTTTTTCTGCAAACTTCATACGTCTCCACTATTTACATATGTCTGATCTATACCTATCTCTCCGAGTACAAATACTTCGCTCTAGTATCGACTTTTCTCAATTGATTTTGACATTCTTACGCTGTATCTCTCTTTTGGTTGTTGTGTACTCTAGTTGGTACTCTTAGCTGCTTTCAAGGTAGTCGGTTCCATCTTCCACTTTTGAGTACATTGGTTGGTACCCTCTGATTTTGCTGCTGGCATACTTTGGTTGGTCTGGTTCATACATTCGGTACTCTTTACCGTGTTTTGATTGAAGACTCTTTCTTAATTGGATTACGTTATAGGGATCTTGTGTTTGTAATCATTGAACGTCGAATGCAATGTATATGCTTGGACACAATTGAATTAATCCAATGCCAGCGTTTATACCCGAAAAACAACTTTCAGTTAAAACCAATTCATTTATTTTATTATAAATTCCCTAAACTCTGTTATTTGGGGTACTTGCATATGAATAGTTGAGGACTTATAAGTGTTACCTTCATTAACGGAATCCGCAGCTTTTCCCGCAATCAAGCGAAAGTGTTGCATAATTTATATGGCATACTTAATATTGTCGTTTTGATGAACATCGTGCTGCTGTTGTTATTGTTGCTGTGTTTGCTGCCCACTAAGTTAGAGGTTTGTATTTTATTGCTTTGCGTCCAAAAACATAATTAATTAAAGAAGCACTAAAGATGAGTGAAGACGACTTTGCATAAAGAGCACTTGGTCAGGTGTGTTTCCTTCTAATCCATCCCGCATAAGTGTATGTATGTCTGTGCATAAGTTTAAGACTTGAAGTCATAAAAGGGTTCAATCAAAGGTGTGCGTGTGTGAGTGAGTGTGTGCGTCTTTAAATCTTGCATATTAAAGTAGTTATGAGTTAAGGTAAAACTTTTACAATTGCTCAAAGTACACACTTTTGTATGTGTGCATATGTTTACTCAGTCGGGAGGTATGTCATATACATATGTAAGTAGCAAAATGTACCTAATCCAATTTAAAATATCCATTATTTTGCGGTTATGTGCATACGCTTTTAAGTGTTGACTGGCTCCAAAGAAGATCATAAATTGACCCAAAAAGGATTTTCTATTCATTTAAGTAGCCCAGCAGGTATATATATGTGTGTGTGGGTGTGTCTGTTAAGGCAGCGGGCGGGTGATATCTTTTTGCATGAGTTTATTAAAATTCAACTCGTTGTGAGGTGTATTTAAGTCTTGTGTGAAATTCTTAAAATTTCTAATATAAATATGACATATACATACAATATATGCTCAGGCTGTTCGTGGTGGTCATATTATTGGGGAAACAATTTTTGGGCTTCTAAAAATCATTTCTCGACTTACATCTGTTGAAGTACTCTTTCAAATGAGCACAGTATATTAAAACACAGTAGTTTTCAATAAAACTTCTTTGTTTACTTTGTTTCTAGATAAACTCAATTAAAATCATTGTCAAAGACTTGCTTCTACTGGGTCAAAGAAACTGTTGAAAACAGCTAATTTTGGAGAATTCGTGGATAGAGCAGCATCATATAGCATAAATCTTGTAAAAAACAGCGTTTAAAAAAGTCTGCTTATAGTTTTCAACTGTGTCTTGGTCTCTGATATATTGCTAATCTTACCGAAAACCGATCGGATTTTATCTGAGACTCTGTTCTGGGTTCAAAAACTCCAGATTTCAATCCGAGTGCCTTTGCTGAGGTGAACGAACATTTTTGCATGAACAACATTTTTACGACGAGTCATGATGAAATTGCTCTGTTCTAAAAATTCAAAAGCCAAAAAAAGTTTTCCAGAATAACAGATCAATTGAAAAGTCCCCGGCCTACCGTAGTAAAACATATTTTTTTGGCAAAAGTCGTTTTTTTATTCAAAATATTTCCTTTCAAGGGTGATATAGCGACTCTCCAAAACCTCTCTCTCTTTCGAAACCACTTTTGTAGTGAGATTTGTTTAAAGAATAGGCCTCAGTTTCGGTGATCACGTCTTCATTCGACGTAAATTTCTAACTAGCGAGCATTTTTTGGTCCAAATGGACGAAAACACTCCAGCTCTGAAAGTATTCGACGCTGTACCCGCCGGGGGAAGCAGAGGAAGAGGAAGACTTGCACTCCTTTGGAAGGACCAAGTGGAGAAGCACCTGGCTAATATCCAATTGGCGCCACGTAGCGAAGAGAAGAAACGACTGGCGCGCTGTTGTTAACTCGGCTATAATCGCGTAAGAAGAAGAAGAAGAGCATTTTTTTGAGATTTGCGAACAGGAAATAGTCGCTGGGGCCACATATGGAGAATAACGCAACTCAAAGCCCATTTCATGAACTGCTTTGTTACACGGTGCAATTTCTTTTTCTTCAAATGCGTTCTTTTTTCGACGATTTCGTCCCTCAAACGGTCTAATAACGCTTTGTAATAGTTGCTGTTGATGATCCTTAATTTTGAAAGTATTTAAAAAAAAATTATTCTATAGTTCGCCGTAACCTTGTCAGCAGTTTGTTGCGGTTTTCCACGCTTTGGAGCGGGTTAATCCGGCGCAGTCCACACGGTTGACTGTCGATTAGACTAATGGAGCCATGTTTTATTCATTGTCACATATCGACGCAAAAACTCGGGTTGCTTACGATGGAACATCTACAAAGACTGTTCCGAATTATCAACTTGTCTTTATTTTTGGTGTAAAGTGAGTTTGCCCGACAGCCAAATAAGCTTTTCATCAGTTTCGAACACTGTAAAAATGTTTTTGAAACGGAAATTTGAAGTTGTCGCCAGTAGAGCGCAATCGATGATTGTAGTGGCGTGATTTCAACAAACGATTAACTGGATGGCTTGACACTTGACATAATCGACTATAAAGGCTATAAGAGAAGAACTTAAAAAAATATTTATGTAAGTTGTACTTAGTGAGATGACCTAAACTGTACATACAAAATATTTAAATTTGAGTTTTGCCTTCGATTTACCTAATCCCAAATATTACCATAAGAACATTACCGGAAAATTCTTGCAAAGGACAACTTCATTAGTCACACATTCCAAAAATGCCAGAGAACACATTGAACATTTATGACTATATGGACAAGACTGCATATTGTGTGAACGCGTATGTGTACCTATATGTTTCATAAGTTTTAAAGTGTTTAAAGAAAACTGCGAAATTGCTTTCCTGTATTTCGTTAGGTAAAATTCCAATATGCGGATCAAATTGCTTGTTCATTTACTTATGTACTATGAAATTTGACAAGAATTTTAGTTCGCCAGAGTGTGCTTATAGATATGTAGGCAATACATACCAATATTAGATAATAAAAACATGGCAGATAACTTGAAGAAAGAAAGCATGTTTTTGATTGTTTCACAGGTTTTTCTTCTTTTCTTTTTCTGAAAAATTGATCATTTTGTTTATATGTTGTAGAAAGTGTGAATATATTTTTAATCTTGCGTGTTTTTGAGAACTGTTGTTAACACTATCGGCTTGCTGACTTTCATGGAAACATGTGTTGGAATCAAAACCGACACAAAACCTGTGACTTTGATTGATTTTTTGATTTTGGTGAAATAAGTTAAGTTTTGAGTAAAGTAAAGAAACTAAAGTTTTATTTTTGTAATAGTTATATTGATTTAAAAAATGTTTATAATCACATTTTAGATTAAATTGTCTAAATTATAGATTAAATTATCTAAAATATTCTTTAATTTTTTCAATTCTCTTCTAACGCACACTATGACCCTGCAGTGCTTTGATTCCTGATTCGATTTGCTCTTCGTTTAAATGTATTGTTTTTTCTTCTGAAACCCCTTTTTTGAAGACCTAAACGTTGAGATATTACTTGCACGATCCTCAATTACGAAAAAAACAAGTCGCTCTTTGCCTGCCATTCATATGCATATTTCAAGACATTCTTTGAGGTTAGGGCATTTAGGTTTATTTCTATTATTGCTTAAGATGAATTTTACCATATTCAATATTTGGTCATCTCATGAAGTTTTAAAAAATCCGTGTGTGACAATATTTTCTCACTACTAACTTCACGCATTGCCCCCCTTTTGATGACGACAACTGCAAATATATTAAGAATTACGATTCAAGGGCATGAATCTGCAATAACCGGTCTCTTAATTTGGAAGGTCCTACTACCTAGCAGATTAATGTCCTCGTAAGGTTAAAGGCTTACTTCACCGGTGTCACCGCCGTCCAAAAACGGCAAGAACTGAGACGGGTAGGTCCTTGTGGCATTTACTAAAGTGGCCATTTAAAGGAGCGCCAATTCGGTGTGGGATTCGTGGTGGGAGAGAAACTCAGTCTCCAAGTACTGTCATTCACTCTGGGTGATGAACGTTTAACGTCAACATATCGCTGATTTGCGTCCACGCCCCGACGGAAGAGAAGGATGATGTGGCCAAAGATGCTTTTTATGAGTGCTTGGCGCACGCCTATGAGAGCTGCCTCCGCCACGATGTCAAAATCGTGCTTCGAGACTTTAAGGCCAGGGCGAGCAAAGAAGCTATCTTTGGCACAGAGATTAGTAAATTCAGGCTCCATGATGAAACATTCAAAAGTGGGTTGAATCTGATAGACTTCGCCGGAGCATGAACAATAATTATCTGCAAAAAAACTGCAATCACAAAAGACAGCCGAACGATCTTTTACACGACTAAGTAGTACTCCTGCTCTCTGAGAGCACTCCGCAGCAATGCGGTATAAGAATTTCAACTTCAAACGAGATCATTGGTTTATGGACAATGCAAAGAATGAGGAGAAAGCATCGATCACAACAAGTGCGGGGTGGGATCGATACCGAGAGTTGAAATTCGCGAGACGCGTTTGCAGACAGAAAAATAGAGAGACCGAAAAGCGTGAGTATGAAGAGCTGGCCAAAAAGGTTTATGCTCGAAAATTCTAAGAAAAGATGTGGCGACTAACAGAAGGTTTCAAGACCGGAGTGTTCTCTTTTAGAATCTTTAGAGGTGAGCTAGTGCTGGTGATGGTGAATTCAATTCTCCAATCGATGATGATAAAGCAGTCGTTCCATAGCCTGACCATGAAGACCACCTCTTCGTCGATTTTGAAAAGGAGCCGCCTTTATGCCATGACGTAAGCTCACGTTGAGCAATACCAAAAGCTCCGTCAGAATCGGGAAGGACCTCTGCAAGCCGTTCGATACCAAACGCAATTTTAGACATGACGTCTATAGAAAATAATTCTGCAGAGCTGAATTAAGAACGTACATTCTTCTACAAGAGTTTACAATAGCTAGTGAACGGTTTAAGACGAAATATCTCCTGTCATCAAGCCAACAGCTGTCGCACTCGTGACTTGACTTTCACTTTACTGTTGACGGTTGCCTTCGAAGTGGTAGATAATTTCGTCTAACTTGGAACTAGTGTTAACACCAATAATAATGTCTGACTCGAAATCCAACACAGAATAACACTTGCCAACAGGAGTTACTTCGGAGTAAGTAGACTATTGGGAAGTAAAGTAAATAGAGATCAAATAATACAAGTCACTCATCATCCCCATCCTGATATAGGGTGCAAGGCTTGGATGACGGCAATATCTGATGAGCCGAGGTTACGAGTTTTCGAGAGAAAGCTTCACCGGAAGATTTATGGTCATTTACGCATTGGCAAGGGCGAATACTGTAGTCAATGGAACAATAAACTGCACGAGGTATACGACGTTGACGTATATAGGTCAGCAAATTAAGAGACACGCTAGCTAGGTCATGGCGTGAAAACACTCCAGCTCTGAAAGTATTCGACGTAGTACCCGCTGTGGGAAGCAGAGGAAGAGGAAGATCTCCAATCTGTTGGAGATATTAGATGGAGAAGGACCTGGTATCTTGTATTGGCGCCAAAGAGCCCAGAAGAACAACTGACCCGCTTTTGTGAGCTCGGCTATAACCGCTTAAGCGATGTCTGTACCAGTAGAGAAGAAGAATACTTCACAAACAGCGGAAATATTCAGCATTAAAGAGGTTTGAACTAAACAAATTCTTACAATTTCATTTTCGTTCAACGTTTTAGTAATATTATATTTTGGTATGTAGTTTGCTCAGAACATTAATAACTTTACATTCATGTTGACCATTAAAAGCTTGTAATCACAAACAACTTAACTTGAATTAGAAATAGAACTAAACTTTCATTTTCCTCACTACACCTCGTGTTTAAAATTGCAATTTCCACACTTATTTATGTAAGAAGAAATTCATATTTCAGTTTACTGCAATATTTGCAACACCTTTCATGCTTAAGCTGCTTAGTGCCAGCAAGTGTGTGCATAAATAAGAGATAACTAAATAAGTACGCATAAATTTTATATGCTCATAACATAATAACTTATGTAAAACTGCTGTCATCGCTCAAATTTAATGTTCTTTGCAGCTTAAGTTACTAATTACACTGTGCGCCATTAAAAGAGGGAGCGATTGAGATAATTTTTAAGGTTATTAATTTATGTGTGTGATAAGAAATGGTTGTGGAGCAAAATTTTCCTTAGTAGTATTTTGTTATAGGTATTCGGAAAAAAATATGTATTTGTGGCAATAAACGTTAAAATGACTTGAAAGTTTTTGAACAATTTGAGTTATTCTAAGAAACTTATATAAGACTCTATACTACGTTCGATTATGGGTCAAGGACTTAAAACCGAAAGTTTCACACTTTTTCCAAAATCAAAATACTGAACTTAAGTTGGCTTAGTGAAATTTCGAAGGATCTGTAATAACATCATGTTGTGAGCCTCCTTATACCGTGACAGGTGTACATATAAAGTTTGGCACGAAGTTTGTAACACTTAGAAGGAAACGTCTGAGACCCACTAAAATACATATCTAAACGATCAGCATGACGAGATGAGTCGATTGAGCTATATTTATTTGTCTGTCCATTATTATATAAGCAAACTAGGCCATCAGTAATTGAGATATCGATCTGAAGTCCTTTTCTCCACAAGAAGTTGCTCATTTGTCGGACCAGCTGACATCGGACGTTTCTAGTACGTACATAGCTGCCATACAAACTGACCAATCAAAATCAAGTACTTGCATGGAATATAAATAAGGATAATGCCCTGCATACTATCGTGTTATGAGTTGAGGAACCATTAGGGTTAAGCAATTCGTTGTTGAGACTTTCCTTGATATAGATGGTGCTTTTAATAACGTCCTTCCGGACGCAGTCGTAACTGTTCTGGACAGTCTTGAGGTTGAATCAAACCGCAAACACCGCATTTCGAGTCTTGAGAAAGTTTATTAAAGTTTTGAGAAAGTGAATAAGTACCGTTTACGAATTAATGCAGGGATATCTCAGCGTAGTAACAAATTGGACAGTCGTAACGGTCTCGCCATCAACCCAAATAAAACCGAGATGGCAACACTGCTGCCGTAAATGAGAGACATCTGTCTGCAACTAGCGGATACAGTGAAATATCCAAGTCTCATCTTGGATAGGAAACTTTCATGGAAGACGAATACCGACGAGAGCAAAAAACCCATAGATTGCCTTGTCCTGCTATAGAGAAGCCATTGGCAAAAGCTAAGGTCTCCCCCTGACTCTACGGGTATACTAGTCAAGCCCATTTCGTTCTATGGAGTCTTTATGTGGTGGAGGGCTCTCCAAAAGACCACATTTGCACAGAAACTCGATAGCGTTCGACGTCTTATCAGTATGTGTGGTCCACTAAGGTTGACTTCAACCATGGTACTTAACGCCATTTTGCACATATTGTCCGCCAACATCGTCGGAAGGTATATGACTGCGAAAATTGTCATCCGACTTAGAGAGGCTGGGTTTCTAAAAGAAATGGAGTCGTCAAACCGAACTCTGGCCGCTCCTTCTCTACCCATATACCTTCGAAGGAGTTGGTGTTGGGAAGAAGCCGTTAGAGGAAAGGGACAGCGAGCTTCTTCACGGTAGCGGCAAGGCTGGGGAGAAGGTTAGTGGAAGAGTTTACTGGACTCAGGAGCTATCTACCAACTCCTGTTTCAGACTTCCTGAATATTGCAGCCGTTAAGGTAGTAGAAGATTTACTGATCCGGAGTGCTTTCAGGCTGGTCAAAGAGTGCCTAACCTCGTTATAAATAGCATCGAGTGTATTTGTGCTAAGACTGGTTGGTATGGGTGTCATGCCGCAGAGGTAATCGCAGGAAACTGCTGATGAGCTAGCAAGAAAAGTCATCCTAGAATTGCTTCGCGTCAGCTTGGCCAGCAATCTAGAGACCTTATTGCCCTCAGCAAAGTTAGTATTGTTTTGGAGTTTTGAACGGACTATTGCTCTCTTGGCGTCCACGCAGTAAGGCTGGGAATCCTACCAGATGCCATCTGCAGAAGCTGTATGGAAGAATATCTGCTGGAAACAACTCAAAATTTTCTTATTGACTGTTCCGGGTTTGGGAGGTCAAAACTTAAGCAGTTGGGAGCGCATGCCTTCAGAAATTCCATCGAGCCTGTGATTAGATGTATCCATTACTTTGTGGCACAGCGTATAATTGAGCTGAGGAAGGAACATGACGGCAAACACATTAATCGGAAAAACAAAGTATCCAGTTCAAAGCATTGCATGATTAAATGAAGACGAAGAAGATGCTAAAAAAACAACAACAACAATAATTTGAACATTTAAAATGCAAGTAATTTAGGCGGCAAACAATAAAATAAGCGATTAAGCAAACAATTATACAAATTAATGCTGCCAGTATGGCAACGCCAATTTTCACATGCTTACTGCTGGGCTTACAACACACACACATACACATATAAATGCACAGCACTTTAAAGCCAATACACCATAGATGTAGTTTTGTGCATACATGCGATGTGCCATTAAAGTCACTCATACGCCATGGCCTACACTATGAAACTCTGAACTATGCACGGCATGCATTAAAGTAATCTTTGTCTGCATGCTTGCAAATTGAAAATAACAATGGATAACTGAGCATCATGATCAAATTAATTGACGTGGAAAGATTTTACAGCTTTTTACACACACAGACACCAACACGGACTCTGCAATTTGTGTTCTGTGTGTTGAATATCCAAATTGCATAGAATTTGTTTGAATTAGTTGCAGTTGCAACAATTGTTATGTGTGTTGTAGTGTGTGTGTATGCATTTCTATTTGTATTATTCGAATTTGCACAAACTATGCAATAAGCCAACGCAACAATGCACACACACACACTCACACCAGTAAGCCCTTTGATTATTTGGGCGAGCGTGCGCCTGTGCTAGGCCACTGAGTGCGTGCGTGTGGCTGTTTGATTGTGTAAGTGGGTACCAGAGTGCTCATCAGAGTACACTGTACATATGTAAGTATGTATGCACATATTTGGTTTGGCGTGCGCACACAAAATCATTAGTTTAACTACTTGTGCGAAAGCCTCAGTGCCACTGCCGACAAATGAATTGTTTAAATTGAATATAATTTATTATGGCATGACAATGCAAAAACAATGCTGCAGTACACTGTACTCGAATGCCTAAAATAATTTGGTCAGCTATTTATGCTATATACATATATTTATATTTGTATGCTGTGAGCCGGCAGCAATGTCTGCGTGTAATTTCATATGCCCATTTCTTTGCTGCATTTCTGAATTAATATTTTAAATTACACTAATTGACGTCACATCCACATAAATTTTAATTGAATTGTATCGAATTTATTTCGATTATGTAATTTAAGCGCTCTGCAATGCCTATGAATTATATATGTGTGTGTGTGTGCGTGTGTTCTTTGTATTTTTGCGCTAGCAAGTCTAATGAATTGGTTAGCAACTGGAAATTATTTGATCAGCTTTTGTTACATTGGTTTGGCTAATTTGGAGTTAATGATAAACAACAGGCCACGGCGGTGGCAGTGCGCCTGCGAAGTGCGGCACGCAATGTGAAGCTAAATTATATTAAGTTTTTCCACTATCTAGTGATTGCTTTTGGAATTCAATTTAAACAGGTTTAAATAAAAAACTCTTATTACAAAATGTTTTGTGCAAATATTTTATAAATATATATGTATGTTTTTATATATTTGATCAACTGATGGCAATATTGTTCTCAGGGAAATCAAAACCTTTTTTATAGGCAACATTAAAGAGTTATATCCACTTCAGTATTCAGAAAACTTTTTTTTTATGATTTTTTTTAAAGGTATTTAACAAATAAACAAAAGGTATGTGTGTTGAAAAAATTTCATGCACTTTCATAGCAATATTATTCATTTTAAGAAGATTTTAATTCCTTTGTTCCCGCGGCTGATCACCGACAGGACCGTCGAATAAAAGAGTCTGGCGGTGAGTAAGATTTTTTTGTTTAAAACAATCTCTAATCCAAAAACCAAAATGAAAATGAATTTTAAAAAAGATGAATACAGGTAATGATCGTAGGATTAGTTTAAGTTTTGGTTCAACACAATGCCAGCTTCCCAAAAAGGTGTTGATTTTCGAGCGATAGTTACACATGATGGCTTAAAAAATCGAAAATAATTTCAAAGCTCCTTTTCCTTCGATAATTACTATACATTAGAGCGGGTTGATTTACAGGGAGTCAAAATACGGACAATAGCATATGTGTAAAATATTCTACAGATCACTTTGAACAACTTTGTTTAAGAGAATATGAGTATAAAACCGGTCTCGAGCCAACATTTTAAGGTCAAGTTTAATTCTAGTGCTATAACATAATACATACTAAAAAACCAATTATATAGAGTTAAGTCAGCCGAATGTTTGAAAATCTTGATATTAGTTGTATAGGAGCTGGTCTACGAAAAGGGGGCTTAAGTGTCAAAAAAATTAAAAAAAAAAAAAAAATTGAAAAAAAAAAAATAAAAAAAATTGATTTTTTGACACCTAAGCCCCCTTTTCGTAGACCAGGTCAGATATATTGGCCGGAAAATGCGGTACAAAGTTATCCCGAAGTTCGAAAATCTTTATGTTAGATTTATGGGGACTAAGGGAGGTATTGGCCCGATTCAAACCATTTTTGACAAACAGACATATCATTATCGTGAAAAGATTTTACCTGAATTTTAATTATATATCTCATACATTGACCGATATTTTCGAACAAAAGTCAACTATATGGGAACGTGAACAGTTTTTGTTGGATTTGGACAAATTTTGGTCATAAAGAGAGATACTTTAAAGAAATTATTAGTGCAAATTGTGTCCCGTTATATTAATTGCATTTTGATTTGTGTAGTGAAAAGTGAAAGAATCAAGTCGAATTTAAAAGGTGCTAAATGATAAGTAGGAAGTATGAAGAGAATAGGGATGGTAAACTCGATTCCGATTCTATTCGAGAATCGAATTTTCTCGTAAAATAATAGATTTTTCGGAATCGATCTTCAGTAGTCGAAGTCGATTAAGAATCGATTCTTGACATTCGACTTTACAATTAATTAAGTGACTAGTTTCAAGTTATACCTACTACATACGAGCACAAGCAAACTCTCGATTCTTAATTCTTGACGATAAATTTATTTAAATGGCGCATAGCGCTGTATGGATTTACTTTAAAAAAATAAACAACGGGCCGAATGTCCAGTATCACCAATGTGGAAAGCAATTAAAATATAATAATAGTACGTCTAGCTTAATCAAACATCTCGAAAAATCACATAAACTTTCATCCTAATCCTAAATTAATCCTAATCAAAATCGCACATTGAGTGAAAAAGAGAATGACGATGAAATAATAAGTGTCTCACAACCTAAAAAGGTAAATATATAGGGTGTTTAAACAACTTGAATTATTTAAAAAAAATTTTGTATGAAATGTACTCGTAATATTCTTGGTACACTATTTATAGACAAAAAAAATATAATTGTTTTTAACTATTTTTTTGTTTTATTTAATCGATTTGAATTATTCATTTAATTTATGCCTTGTGATTTAATAAATAAATTTTTGTCCTTTTATTTTTAAATCGATTAAAGTCTAAAGAATCGATTCTTGCGCTCGAATAGTCGATTCTTAGAATCGAAAAATATAAAGAAATAATCGGCATCGAGAATCGATTCTGTAAACAATCTTTCCATCCCTAGAAGAGAATGGCGGTGCCTAGTCACACCTGGTCCCTTAAAGCCTTCTCATATCACCTCGGAGGAAAATTTAATGACTCTGGCGTAATTAATTAGTGATTTATTACATTTTTAACAATTTTTACCGTTATAAGTGGAAAGAGCGAAGTTATTACCCGATTCCATCCATTTGCAAATTTGTTTTGTAATAGATTTAGTGGCTTAGGAGATATGTAAATTAAGCTGCCCCTTGCTACTGCGATTCTTCTATGTATCTTGATTCAGTGCTTAGTTATGGCACGTTATATGTTTTCGGTTAATGGTGATTTGTGGGCGTAGCAGTGGTCTGATTACGCTCACCTACGAACTCGAAATTTTTTGTACTGAGGAACCCACATACCAAGTTTCATCGAGATATCTCAATTTTTACTCAAGTTATAAAATTTTTCTTGTCATCTTGATCATTTATACAAGGTCTGTCACAAAAGAAACAGGACTGTTAAAAACAACAACAAAAAATTAATATTTTTCAAAAGTTATATTTTTTTATTCAAAGTAGTTTCCTTGTGCTTCGATACAGCGATAAGCCCGGTCAATTAGCATTTCAAATGAGTGTTTAAGGTCATTTTTCGGAATGCTCTTGAGAATATCGGCTGTCGTTTTTTGGATGAATAGCTGAAATGTCTTGAAATAGCTGAAATGTCTTGAAGTGTCCTTTCATGGGCAAATGAAGTTTTCCAAATAGGTAAAAATCACAGGGTGCCAGATCAGGTGAGTAGGGTGAGTGATTAATGGTTAATATGGAGTTTTTTGTCAAAAAATCAGTGTCAAGCTTCGACCGACGGTGCATTATCGTGCAACAGGCGCCAGGACCCTGCCTCACGGTATTGTGATCATAACACCAAGGTAAAACACAGCATTAATCGTTTGGCCAGGTGGGACGAACTCTCGGTGTACAATACTCTCGGAATCGTAACAACAAATCAGCATTGCCTTTATTTTTAACTTCTGAAGACGACTTTTTTTCGGTGACTTCTGATCGTCACACAAGTCCTCACGACCTTCTTGGAATCGCTTAAACCACTCATGCACATTACTACGGAATAGGCACGGATCACCATAAACTTTTTTCATCATTTGAAATGTTTCATTAACCGTTTCCCAAGTTTAAAACACAATTTAATATTTGCTCTTTGTTCAAAATGCTTTTTACGACCGTTGACCAAGAGCTGCTGTCACTTTTTGATCGATAACTACGATTGTAGGTATCCAATTGTCTTAAAATTTTTACGAAATGTCAACAAGAGATCAAACTTTTTATTTCATATACCCACCAACAGGTGGCGCCACCAGAAACAGTTATATTTAAAAAGTTCTGTTTCTTTTGCGACAGAGCTTGAATATACATATATATAACCCTATATCTATCCTATTAGTTTTGGGTGTTAGGTGACCAAAACTATTATACTCTGTAGGTTTCAAAAGTATTATAATAAATCTGTCTTGAATTTTCATTGAAAAAAATTAAATTCACAAGTGATTCAGCAGAATTCGTCTGTTAAGATAAAAATCTCTATATTCAGCTAGATATGAAAATATTATAACCTCAAAGAAATGGCAGCTTTTCCACTAAGTGTCAACACGCGTATCTATGGCGACTAAAACTGCGCAGGAGCAAGCAGTCACCAATTCATATCTATGTATTTTTAAATTAAATGCTATGGAACATTAAGAACAACAACAACAACAACTACCATGGCTTAGTAATCGTTCATCATTGAACATATTGAAAAATCAAGAACTTTTGGTTGTGCGTGATATATACATACATACATAAATACATAAGTACATATGTACTTTTGTGCGTGCCGTACCTGAAGTTGTGTATAGAGGCGTCTTTAGACTGCGTGCCACTTACCTTCCAAACTTTATTGATTACATGTGAAATTTTCAAGTGTGTCGAGTCTGGGCCTCTGTGCACGCAGTTCAACAGACGGTGCAAAATTAATGCCAAATTGTGTTGAAGAAAATTAATGTGCCCACACACACACATATACATTCAAACAAATGTTCCATAAGTACCGAGAAAAGTTTTGCTCACCTTTGCGCTTATTTAATTTATTTATTTCGTTTTTTTTCTTCTTCTTTTTGCTCAATATTTTTTTCATTTTAATTTATTGTACGACCGAAGTTAAGCTGATCTTGTAGATAATTACTTCGTAAGCACCTGACAGTTAATGTTTGATAGATAAAATATGCCTACGCACATTTGTGTGTAAGTTACAGGGTGACTGAGTTGTTATGTAGGGGCTTTCTTACACTATTAATGACTAGGGATGGGTTTTAAAAATAAAATTTCTTTTAAATGGTTGATGTAGAACACACCACAGAAGCCACTTATAACAAAGCTTTCTTGTAATAAAATGGATATCTACATTTTTCCTTAAATTTTTCTAGATCCAGTGCTAAAAACCTCTGATAAACTATGAAAATTAAAGAATTTGTATATGCCCATTTCTGAGCAAGCTGTGTAAGTAAACAACATAAACTCGCAAAAACCGGTTTTCTTTGCGCCCCTGATATCATATATTATATTTCGAGTATATTCAAACAAACGCAGCCAACTTAGCTGAAAGTTCTTCGGATGAGTATGAATTTGCGAGAAAGGTACCTGAAATTTTTTATTTAACTGCCTATACATTCTAATTTTGGCGGAAGAACAAAACCTTACAAGAACACGCTTAGTGTGTATCGCCTAAGAACTCTTTCTAAGAACTAATTGTTTCAAAACGGTCAATAAATTTCGGCATAAGATCTACTATCAGATATAAACTAATCAGGTAGAAAAGATATTACACGCCAGTTTTCTGAGTATTGACGTTACCCAGCAAATGTTTTAAAGTAAAGCTTACTAATCTCTTAATTTCTCCGAGTGAGTATTTTGTCTTCAATATTCTTCCTAGAGCCAGATCACAAAATAAAGCTTCGTTGTAAATAATACCAGTAGATGATTGCGACTTGCGTTAAAAGCCGGTTTTCTAAAAAAAGTTGCGGTATTAAAAATCCTCTACTCACTGCATGTCTTAACCGAAGGGATTTTCGGAAACATTTAGTCCATTTCGTCCTAAAATTCCAACCAACCATGTAATCTTGTAATCTTTTAAATCCAATAAAACTTAGACTATTAGCATTGGTAGTCGTCAAAAAGGTTCTTTTTTAATAGAGTGGTGAAATTACCGTCACGTGCTAAATATTTCTAGGCTCACACTCTGACTGTAGGTTGTTCGTATCTACTTATTTTAAAGAAATTCCCGACGAGAATATTAAAGCTCGTCAGTCCGCATTCATTTTATTTCTCTTTTTAAGTAGTCAGTGCAAGCATTAATATGCTTCGAGGTTCATAAGGTCGGTAACCGTTAACTCATCTAGTCAAGTAGTAAGCGAAAATTTTTGATTAATGTATTAGACAGCCGTCGAGATTTGTGAAAACCTGAAATTCATTAGATATTCATGTAATTCATAGTTTGTGGTAAGTAGCATATTTTTTAAGTTTTCTCACGTACAAAATCAAGATATGACTGACGAAGTCTAAGGAAATATTTTCAAAGTGCTTCGGTAGCGTTAGAAATGAAAATCGTTATGACAGAGTTATATTAGTTTGTCAAAAAAGTCTTGCGGTATTTTCGCTAGCTGGCGCTGAAAGCGCGTAGTTCTAGTTTTATTCGTCGCATCAGGTCATGCTATACCTTTTTGGAAAGCTTATTTCACGCGCTAACACGTGTTTGATTCATTTCGATTATTTCGTTTCTTTTAAGTCGTTCGTGAGTTATAGCGGCGCAAACATGGAGCAAAATAAAGAGAAAATACGGCATATTTTACAGTACTACTTCGATAAATGCAAAAATGCATCTCAAGCCGCCAATAAAATTTGTGCAGTTTATGGAACCGATACAGTTTCCATTCCCACTGCACAACGATGGTTTCAACGTTTTCGTTCTGGTGTAGAGGTGGTCGAAGATACGCCAAGGCCTGTCGTCGAAAATTGCGATAAAATCGATGAATTGGTCGAAAGAGACCGGCATAGTAGTCTTTAAACCGTTATAAACCATTTAAAGAAGCTTGAGTTACTAAGAAGCTCGATGTATGGGTGCCACACGAATTGATTCAATAAAAGTACCGCAAGACTTTTTTGACAACCCATTGAAAGCAGCGAATTAAAAAACCTGTTTGTTCAATCAGATCGGTCATGTTGTGATGGACGGAAGACACGCCTACAGTCTTTTAGACGTGCGTACGCTCCGAGGTCCTAATACCGCACTCCTGCTCTCTGAGGGCACTCATCAACAACTCGGTATAATGGAGCTGTGTTACGGCATTTCATTAACGTACAACTGCAAACGAAACCATTGGTTATCGAAAAAGACAAAGTTACAGCTGGTACGTTGAGGAATACTGTGTCACAGCGGAGAGAAAACCAACTGTCTACCTCGAAACGTTACAGCCGACCAAAACACCTACGGGATGCGATAGATACCAAGAGCTAAGACGGAAGCTCAGACGGTAATGCTCAAAATTCTACGAAAAGATGCGGCCACTAACAGCAGGTTTCAAGACTGGAGCATACAGTTGCAGAGCTCCAAAGGTGATCTAGTAACCGATACCCAGAGCATAGTAAAATTATGAAGGAAAGACTTCTCCAGCCCGCTGAATGGAAGTGAAGGCATAATATCAGGAGACGACGAACCCGATTCCCAAACTTACTTCTTTTTGAATATGGTCGGACGAAAGCATGCCCGACGATTGGAATTTAAGTGTGCTTTACCCAATCCACAAAAAGGGAGACCCCACAATCTGCGTCAACTACCGTGGGATAAGCCTCCTCAACACCAAACTGATTTGACCTTATCAGTGCGGCTTTCGGCCTGGAAAATCAACAATTGACTGGATATTCACCACGCGCTAAATCTTTCAAAAGACACGTAAAAAATGCTTCAAAGTTGCTTTTGACAGCACAAAAAGAGCTGCCTTTATGCCGTTATGTCTGAACTTAGTATCCCCGCAGAACTGATACGGCTGTGTAAATTGACTTTGGCAATACCAAAAATTTCGTCATCAATGGGAAGGACCTCTTTGAGCCGTTCGATGCCAAACGAGGTTTCAAACAAGGTGACTCGTGCGACTTCTTCAATCTACTCCTGGAGAAAAAACTTCGAGCGGCATATCTGAATAGAAAAGGCATAATCTTCTATAAGAGTGTACAGCTGCTGGCTTAGGCCAATTATATTGATATCATAGATAATGAAGCGAAGCAAATGGGTTTGGTAGTCTTGCCATCAAACAAACAGTCATCATACTCGCGACTTGGCTACCACGTCACAATCATAACTTCGAGTTCGTAGATAATTTCGTATATCTGGGAATCAGCACTAACACCAACAGCAACGTCAGCCCCGAAATACAACGCAGAGTAACTCTTACCAACAGGTACTTTTTCGCACTGAGTAGGCAATCGAGAAGTAAAGTCCCCTTTCGACCAACAAAGATCAATTTCTATAAGTCACTCTTCATCCCCGTCCTGCTGTATGGTGCAGAGGCATGAACGATGTGTCGACGTTGCGAGTTTTCGCGAGAGAGGCTTAGCGATAAATGTATGGTGCTTTGCGCATTGTCAACGGCGAATAGCGCAGTCGATTGAGCGATGCGCTGTATGAGATATCCGACGATAATGTAATACTTGTAGTTCACGAATTAAATGACAGCGGTTACGTTGGTTAGGTCATGTCGTCCGAATGGATGAAAACACTCAGAATCTGAGAGCTTTAGACGCAGTACCCGTCGGAGGAAGCAGGGGAGAAGAAAACCTTCACTTGGTTGAAAAGATCAGGTGGAGAAAGCTCTGGGTAGACTTGGAGTCTCCAATTAGCGTCAAGCAGCGAAAAAGAAGAACGACTGGAGCGGTGTTGTAAACTCGGCTAAAACCACGTAAGTGGTGTCTGCTCTTATGAAGAAGAAGATCCTAAAGGTTCATATATTCTAGGGCAAATACAAGCAATTCTGAAAGTCCACCGGCTCTAGAGTAAAAATAAACTGAAAAATTTCTCCGTAAGTAAGCCTGAGTATTCCTATCTTTAAATAAAGGGTACATATTAAACATATATACGCCATAATAAACGCACCTCTGAAATGTATTATAGCATCCGCGCAGCCGAATTAAACATTTTTCCTTGTTTTGATAATGTCTCGGTTTACCTCTAATAGGCACCCTGTTCGCATTCGGCTGACTCTTGGCTTTTTGCACTTCGGTGCCACTGTCCATTATTGTCGAATGAATATGAAACGAAATCAATTTCATTTGCGATTTCTCATCTCCTTTTTGTCAAAGTTTTGTCGACGAAAGTTTTCCATTTTTCGGCTATTTTCACCGTGAAAGAGCAACCCCCAACCGCTTGTCAGCAGCACAACGACTTATATTATTTATTGAGTATAATCAGTGTTGGCATTTCGGGGAACAATTGTGAGCCGTAGCGAAAGGTGAGGTGGCGGTAGACGAGGAAAATGGCTAAGGAATGGCAATGTGAAAGTCAGTGAATCAAATTGCTATAAGCAACCAAAGTGGGTGTGAGAAGATGGGGGAGAAAAGTATAGACAACGCAAGAGTTGGTAGGAGATTGCTTCGTCTAAATTGGCATCAGAGCGTGCGTGTATTCTTGGGGGCGCCTTTCTATCGCACATTCAACAGGACATCCGCACACCTACACACGCACAGCGACACATATGTCGCTTGCTCAAATAGCGCACTGACGCTCCAATACAAACGCTTGACACCGCAGTTTCCTGCCATATGCAGTCAAAGCGCCGGCCGCAACCTGCTTGGCAAGTGGCAGTTGCTGCGGCTGCCGCTGTGGCTGTGGTTGTGGCGTCGACAACAACTTGCCGATGATTTCTGCTTGCCTTTGTTGCCAATGCAATGTTGTTGCTACTGCTGTTGTTGTTGTTGTTGCAGTTACAATAGAAAACGAGCAAAATTGAAATTGATTGCGGCCACGAATGTTGACGAAAGTTTTAATTGTTAATGAAAATATGTGCGAATTATTGGCGCAGACACGTTGACGCAACGCCTGAGTGCTTCGACGTTTCAAGGTGGCGCACACGTACCGCAACGTTGCTACGTAATGCGCAGCTAGTGGCCACTAGATGCGGAGATAAGAAGACGCACATGTCATACATAAAACACCGACACGCACACACACATACATATAAAAACTGTATCAGGGATATTTGAGGATAATTGCCGACTTGTGCGAACGCATACTTGCGCGTGTGCGTGGGTGTAGGTGCGTTCACTTGGCAATTGCTACCACTTATGCATGCGTCAAATATCTTTTGTTGTACTTTGGCTTGGTTTTGGCTGCGACGCAACAAAGTTTCACAAAACGCAAGCGTCGCTAAAGATAAAACAGTTGGAGGTATGTGGTGGGGCGAGGGTGAAAAGTTATGCCAACAATGCTCAACTTGCGGCGCGGCGCATAGGCCAGAGACGAAAACAAGGGACGGCGGCAGATACATAGAAGTTAGCGGCAATATGATATTAATTTGTATGAGTGCGCGAAGTTGGCGGGGTGTGGCGTGAGGTGTGTGCGGTGAGGTGCTTGCTGCCGATTTGTCGTAAGGGTCCCCAGCACGTATCTCCTGCCACTTATGCAAAAGTTCGTTGCACAAAATTGTATGAGGCACAAAATTAAGCGAAAAGTTTCACGCTACCCACACCTACACACACACACACATAACTAATTGCGTACGTGCGGTGCGTTTGTGTGCCTCGGTTTTTCACGGAAATATTCGCCGCCTTGTGTGCCTTGTTTGCTTAACGAATTTAAATAATTTGCATCCGGCCCATCGATGATTTTAAGTTGAAGTTCCGCATTGTTTTTGTTATTATTTTAGGCTTTTTTTCTCATGCCGTTAATATTATTTTTCGCTCCTCATCATTTAGCTTTATTGTTATGTGAGGTGGTGAAAAAAAGATTTTTCGGAAGCTTTATAAGTACACTTTTTCACTGATATTGTAATAATAAAATCAGTGTTGTGTTGAAAAAAGAAAAGAAGAATTAAATGAAGTATTAATGTGAGCATGCGAAACCGTGCAAAACCTTGTTAACTTTGGATTACACATGATATATCAGACACTTATGTAATATCTCGTTTTGAAAGGGCAAATAAGAACGGGATTGAGGGATTGATCGTTTGATGCTGTGAAATGAATTCATGGCGAGCCACCCCATATTCGATTTCTTTGTTCAGGTTTAAGTTTAGACTTCATTGATTCTCGACTTGAAATTGTTACAGGAATATAATTAGTAGTGGTAAAGTTACTCTTTCTGAGAAAAATGAAAAATTTGAAATTTGACTCTTTAACACAATGTACTATCATATGAAGCGCATTTCATCTTAAAGCTACTCTTAATGCTCGCTGCAGAGCCGATTGTAGCTCATAAGAAGTTGCCATCCTTCAGAACTCACATTGGTTGGCCCGCACGAGGGCAGGAAGGAACACAATTCCCAAAGACCATTCATCTCCTTCAAAGGTTTCTTGAAGAAATGTATTCTAGAGGAACACCTCAACGCCTGGTATACCAGCAACATATTGAAGACGATGATAAACATCTATTTTAAGGTGTTATATACAGTTAGGATTTTCCAAAAATCGATTTTTTTGTCTACGTTTTCTTAATATAGTATTTCTGAGTATACACACACAAAATTTCAAGTGGATTCGACGAATATTTTCGAATTTTTAGACACATTAGTGAAAGCGCGCCGACTACATGTAAAGTGCTTTCAAAACTTTAAACTCGTTTTTCACGAAACGGTGTTTTCAAAGTCGGTGAGCAAGATTTCTCAGAAACGGCTGAAGCGATCGGTCTGAAACTTTTACACGACTTACTCAGATATATTTTTCAGGTAATGGTTGAAGGAATGAGGTTTTGGACAATAATTTCGATTTTTTAAGCCACTTTGAAGTGAAAAATTTTCATTTCATTTTGTCAAAAATCAAAATTTTGACTACACTTTCGATCGTTACCTGTCCTGTATTTATTTATCACAAAACTAAATATTTTTGGTTTTTGGTTTTCAGATAATTTGAACCAGAGATATTTTGCTCACCGCCAAGCTTTTTTTTTTGGACGTCTCTCCGCAGATCAGCTACAGGAGCTAAGGGATCCAAAATTTTTTTAAATAAACCGCTGATTGTTAAAGTACATTAAATTCTGTTTAAGTACATTTTTTTCATTAATGTATAAAAAAAATGCCTCTTTTGAAAAAATTCACAAAAAAACGCGTTTTTTCTGCCTCGCAAGTGGATATAACCCCTTAAGCAAGAGGGAACTTAACATTGTAGGAGCCATTACAGGCCAACTACCCTAATAACCCGCTTTCAGAATATTGGTAAAGTGGATCTGACAAAATGATGAGACGCCGGAACACGTTTTCTTGCGAATGCCCAGCCTTCAGCATGTTAAGACGGTATTCAAAATAGTAAAGAAGGACTAATTAGTGTAATCGAACATTTCATACTTTTTAAACTTACAAGAATTAAAAACCGTGAAATACCTTTGGTTGTTGACGAAACTTTATATCAAAAGATATTGCGAAAGAACTAACATCTATTATTTGATAGAATAAAATTTGGTGCTTTCTTGGCTTATATTGGAGGCACAATAAATATGCCACATACTAAGAAAATGCTCGCGGGACGGCTTTGTTGAAAGTAACTCACATTTAATTACCAATCATACGGAGTAAACTCAGTTGGAAGTATGAAAACCTTAATATTAGTTACCCACAGGGTTCTTCAATTAAAGCTGATATGATTTCTTTAAAAAAATTAAATAATTGGTATAGGAATTCAAATGTTTTTTATGTACTGAGAAGTATAATCGATACAATTAAGTTCTGAATTCAGCATTTAAGTGGCATTATAACTTCCTTTGCAGGAACGAACCCCGTTTTCGAGTACTTTTCTCACTCAATCAAGTCGCGTGTCAAGAATAGCACGTTCAATATTAACTACTAAAACTTGAAAAAAATCTGCTTTATTTCTAAATATCAATGACGTCAAATGACCCCACAAGAAGTAGTCTAATGGTGTTAAATCACATCTTATTGGAGGCCAATCAATGACACAATTTCTTGGAATAATCGAATCTCCAAACTTTTCTCGCAATAATTTGATTGTTGCAGGTACAGGGTAGGCCATTTAAAGTTGACCCATCTGGCAACGCTGTAACTTTTAACAGCGCTGACAAATCGGCTAATGTCATACCGCGTTAGAAGCGTCATTCGAAGGCAATTTATACCATGGAACAGTACACTCCAAAAGAACGCGCTGAAATTGTTCAGCTTTATATTCAAAATAACTTTTAAATTGTGTCAACTCAACGTGCGTTTCGCAAAAAAAATAAAGTGAAAAGTGCTCCAGTTAAGAACACAATTAAGTCTTTATACGCAAAATTTGTGAACACCGGTAATCTCAGTAATGCCAGTCATGCATCCAGACAACGCACAAGACGTTCTGATGAAAATATCGAAGCTGTACGAGCCAGTATTGAGGAGACTCCATCGACATCGAGTTATCGCCGCTCTCAGGAATTAGACATCTCTCGCACCACTCTCCGACGCATAATTCATAAAGATTTGAAGATGTTTCCATATAAAATTCAAATGGCACAAAAACTAAACCCAGCTGATTATCCGCAAAAATTCTTCCTCAAAATCCGCCAGGTTGTGGTTTGGGATAGTCCAATTATTGAGAACACCTTGGAGTAGACAAATTGTGGTCCTCAGCAACACTTGCTAACGGCAGCAATATTTTTATTATCAAGTTTTCGCCCAAATTTATCTGTTTTACGCATAAATATACACTTTTATGAGTAAAATGCGTTCTCTAATTTTTATTGAGATAACTCACGTATTGGAAGATATAGATATGTGGTATAAAGCACCCGAAAGTTCGAAAATCTTTTTATTAGGTATATAGAGGCTAACTTCCCACCCGATTAAACCAATTTTTACCGCGCAGACACACTATTATCCGGAAAATATTCTTTTTAAAATTTCATTTGACCGATTTTTCTAAAAAAAGCCATCTTTAGGAACTGGACTCCACTTAGGGGCTTGAACAGTCTTGGTCTGATTTGGATAATTTATGGTAATAAAATTAATGACTTCAAAGGCACTATTCGTGCAAAGTTTTATCTCGTTGTATAAATTGCTCCTTGATTTGTATAGTTACTGGTGAAGGCATCAGATGGAATTTAAAATTGTGCTTTATGAGAAGTACGTGAAGTTGTAGTCCAATTTCGCTCATTTACGTACTCCGACTTAAGAATGGCAGAATAATCATATCGATCGAGGTTGGTTAAAATCGGCCGAGCAAGTCCCAAGATATGGGTTTTGCCTTAAATGTTGGGGTGAAAAACCCATTGTGAGCTGTTATATGTGCATATATATATATACATATATATATATATATACATATATATATATATATATATACCTTAAATACATACCTTAAATATGTATATGTATACATATACACTCCTCAAGGTGAATTTTGTCCATTTCGCGTATCTCAAACACTACTGAATATTTTGATGTGAAATTTAGCATAGGTGTTACTAATGGTACTACCAACTTACAGAAAAAATATTTACCGGTTCGAAAAACACACGAAGTATAAATTAAAAATTCACGTTTCAATTTGATCACAGCAGTATGTATATAAATAATATAATGTATATAATAATAAGGTGACATTTGAATTTAAACTGCGCGCGTCGAAGGATTTGGAGAATTCTTTTTTTTTGTTAGGTTGGTATAGGGTGATTTTTTAAGAGCTTGATAACTTTTTTAAAAAAAAAAACGCATAAAATTTGCAAAATCTCATCGGTTCTTTATTTGAAACGTTAGATTGGTTCATGACATTTACTTTTTGAAGATAATTTCATTTAAATGTTGACCGCGGCTGCGTCTTAGGTGGTCCATTCGGAAAGTCCAATTTTGGGCAACTTTTTCGAGCATTTCGGCCGGAATAGCCCGAATTTCTTCGGAAATGTTGTCTTCCAAAGCTGGAATAGTTGCTGGCTTATTTCTGTAGACTTTAGACTTGACGTAGCCCCACAAAAAATAGTCTAAAGGCGTTAAATCGCATGATCTTGGTGGCCAACTTACGGGTCCATTTCTTGAGATGAATTGTTGTCCGAAGTTTTCCCTCAAAATGGCCATAGAATCGCGAGCTGTGTGGCATGTAGCGCCATCTTGTTGAAACCACATGTCAACCAAGTTCAGTTCTTCCATTTTTGGCAACAAAAAGTTTGTTAGCATCGAACGATAGCGATCGCCATTCACCGTAACGTTGCGTCCAACAGCATCTTTGAAAAAATACGGTCCAATGATTCCACCAGCGTACAAACCACACCAAACAGTGCATTTTTCGGGATGCATGGGCAGTTCTTGAACGGCTTCTGGTTGCTCTTCACCCCAAATGCGGCAATTTTGCTTATTTACGTAGCCATTCAACCAGAAATGAGCCTCATCGCTCATCGGACACGGACGCGAAACACATTTCGAACCGAACACTGATTTTGGTAATAAAATTCAATGATTTGCAAGCGTTGCTCGTTAGTAAGTCTATTCATGATGAAATGTCAAAGCATACTGAGCATCTTTCTCTTTGACACCATGTCTGACATCCCACGTGATCTGTCAAATACTACTGCATGAAAATCCTAACCTCAAAAAAATCACCCGTTAGTACTGTCAGTCACATTTATGTCAAATTTCATGTCAAAATATTCATTAGTGTTTGAGATACGTGTCGTTTTGTGAGCTGCTAAATGTGAGTTTTTCGTTTTTTGCGACGTCGAAATTTGTTGAGCCAAGAATTTGCATTACATTTTGTTTACGGAATCAATTTTCTGCTGCGGATACGTTGAGGATGGTGAAGAAAGCCTTTCGTGATGAGGCTATGTCTAAACCAAATGTTTACAAGTGGTATAGTGGGTTCCAAGCCGGCCGTGAAAGTGTCGAAAGCGTCCAGGGCGACCATCAACCTCAACCGACGAAGCTCACGTTGAGCAAATCAAAGATTTGGTGTTGAAAAATCGTCGATTAACAATTAGAGGCCGTGCTGATGAAATTGCCATATCGAAAAGCTCAGCCAATACCATTTTGAACGATGTTTTGGGCCTCAAGCGCGTCAAATCTCGACTAGTACCGAAAACATTGAATTTTTTGGAAAAAAGGCGTCGCGTTGAAGTGTGCAAAACGATGCTTTCCGACTACCAGGGTGTCATGAAATGCATTATAACTGGCGATGAGACTTGGATCTATGCTTACGACCCCGAAACAACCGATGAATCGAGCGAATATCATGCCAAAAGAGAGCCGAGACCAAAAAAATTGCGCCAAAGTCGCTCAAAAATCAAGGTCATGTTGTCTGTTTTCTTCGATTATCGTGGTGTTGTGCATTATGAATTCCTTCCAATCGGTCAAACAGTCAACAAGGAATATTATTTGAACGTTATGCGTCGTTTGCGTAACGCTATCCACCTAAAAGGGTCGGAATTGTGGAAAGACAATTCTTGGTTTTTACACCACGATAATGCACCATCCCATACTGCCCTCGTAATTCGTGATCATTTCGCCAAAAACTTAACCCAAGTCGTTCCGCAACCACCGTATTCACCTGGCGCCGTGCGACTTCTGGCTGTTCACCAAGCTCAAAAGACCGCTCCGGGGACACCTTTTTATACGATACCCTCTATTCAAGCTGCAGTGAAGACGGAACTGAGGGTCATCCCGGAAAGTGACTACAACCAGTGTTTCGAAGATTGGAAAATACGTTGGCATAAGTGCATTGCATCGGGAGGGGATTACTTTGAAGGGGATGAAATTGATTTGGAAGAATAAATAAAGAATTTTCAAAATAAATACAATGTCACGTTATTTTTCGGGCATAATGGATTAGATTCAGGTGATAGAAACAACATAAAACCTGTAGCAATATGTTGCAAGAGTATGAAAGTTTTCAAATGTCAAAAAAAGTATTTTCATGAATTCGGGTCAAAGTGAACCGCCTAATAAGTGTCAATAACATTACTGCTAGACGGATCCTCGCAAGCTATCAAATTATCCTAATTTTTTAGATTTATTTAACACATTTATTCACACCTATTTCCGACTAATAACACTTCTTAAATATGGGCGCTCGCACACACCCCACATGTGCTAAATTTACCACTTTTTAACTTCTGCGTCATTTCGACAACTTTTCCACCCTCAAACACCTTTCCCTATCCTATATTGGCCAACTTTTTCTTATTGTTGTTATTATTTTTTTTTTTGTTCGGCTTGCAACCCTTTTTCAGTTACCCTAACCATTTACTTGCTTTTATTAGCAGTGTCGCTTTTGTAATAAGTACACCAATAACAATAATGCCGCTTGATGCCATCGGCAGCCCGTAGGGTTTCTCTCTGGGGTAAAATTTCGCCCAATCAATTACCATTTTAATTACATGAAAAGCGTAAGAAAAATGCAACAACAAAAACATGCAGTGTTCATTCGGTACGCCGGTCGGTCGTAACGACAAGAAATCGCTGATGTATGTACGAGCGTGTTTGTGTATGTGTAAGTAAAAAGTTACAACAAAAACTTGTAAAAGTTTGCTAAGTACTTGAAAAACAATGAGATGTGAAAGTTTAGTACGAAACAACCGAAAATATTGTACTTCTTTGTCACAAGTGAAGCGTGTGGATCTTTTGAAGGCTTTGTTCGCGCTTAGAGGGCTTCAGCTGGATAGGGCATGAGGTAGTAGGTTTAAATATTGCTTGATTTGTAATGATTTTAAAATACTTTGAATGTGCCTAAAGAAAAACAAATTTCCTGTAGCTCCCCTTCCAGATTCTTTTCAGTGCGAAATACGTAAGGAGATTTTTGAAGCTCAACCTCGTGCCAAAGCTTTGATAACAATTTTTGTGATGGCCTTTCGTGTCTTTAAGAAGTCTTATTATTTAATTAAGATTGTTTGCCTGATAATTTATATGATTCAGTTTGTCTTAATGCGAAATACCTTAAAAAATATATATTTGTGAGTTATAAGTATATAATCTAAGTTATAAGATGGATAAGCCAAACCTCCAGATCGCTGTTTTCCAAACAGTTTTTAACCGGTACTGCTACATGAAGCCGAGCGTGGTTATGATGGCAAATTATTGGCTCCTGTCTGTTGCAAATTCGGGTTATTTTTCGACAGTCGCGCGCTTTAATTTGATGAGTTGTTGTCGGTAGAACTCCCCATTAAAGGTTTTACCCACTATTAGAAGCCCTTAAACAGTCCACTCTGTGGATTTGACCACATACACAGCTTAACCTTGGCGTCGAGGATATTTAGCTTTGGCGTTTGACTGGTTACTAACAAGGCCCAGGTTTTACGTATTATTTTTTGCTTTCATGATTGTCGCATTGGATTCATTTTCATCACCAGTCACAATCCGAGACAAAAACTTCTTGTAGCGTTCAAGCAGCATTTCTGATTTGGTATTTTGGCTTTAATTTACATGGTACCCAATTTCCGTCTTCCAAACCAAAATCACCATTTTTGAAAAATACGCACAAGGACAGTAGCTTTATAAAGCACTATCGAGATTTTGGATCTACGAGGTGTGTTCAAAAAGTATCGCGAATTTTGTGTTTTTTCAAAAATTATTTATTTGTTCATGAATATCTATTTTGTCCCCTTCAAAGTAATCCCCATGAGATATTATACACTTGTGCCAACGGTTTTTCCAATCTTCGAAGCACTTCAAAAAATCATTTTTTTTTATCTTCTTCAGCTCCTCCTTCGATGCCGTCTTTATCTCGTCAAGAAAAGCGTAACGTCGTACTTTCATGGGACTCTTCAGTTTAGGGAACAAGAAAAAGTCACAGGGGGCCAGATCTGGGTAGTACGGTGGCTGCGGCATCATTAGTGTGTTGTTTTTGGTCAAAAAGTCGCGCACAAACAACGATGTGTGTGAGCAGGGGCGTTATCGTGGTGCAAAAGCCAATTTTTGTTCTTCCACAAATCCGGGCGTTTCTGGCGGATTGCTTCGCGCAAATTGCGCATGACTTGTAGGCAATATTCCTTATTGACCGTTCTTCCCTGTGGCAAGAACTCATGATGCACCACGCCCCTGCAATCGAAGAAAACTGTCAGTAACGATTCGCGATACTTTTTGAAGACACCTCGTAAGTATGTAATTACAAACAAATTACGCCATCTCTTGGCAAACCACACGTATATTGTTATACCCGTAATAATTGAACTGGAGAGGACTTGGAATGGATTCCAAATTCTTTTCAGAAGCTTTATTGATGGACTGAATTCTTCGAAAAATGATATTAATTTACACTTATTAACACAAAAAATTTTCACCATCAATATTATAAGATGTGATCTGAAGAACATAATGTCAAAATACATTTAATCTGACCAAGGAACCAGTATGATGGTTATGCTATATTTCACAGAAAGCAAATCGGATTGTAAAACAATACAGCTAACTCTGATGATGCTTAATATGTGTACTACATTGATGGTAGTTCCTTGTATAATCTCGGAATTTTCCCTAGTCTATAACTTGGTGACCATTGAAAAGTAGGCAACTGTTCTTGAGATATAATTGAAATCGGTGCTTTATTCTCAACTCCTTCCTCAATCAATCACCACTTCCGTTCCCAAATACATTATGTAGCGTCGACTTAAAAATAATGAGCCCTAATTTCTACCCTCTCAGGCAGTTATTCTCTTAAACCCAGCGCACAAACTCGCTAGACGAGTAGCATAGAGTTTTATATTCAGTAATACAAGGTGCGTTCCTAAGTAAACAGGACTTAAAACAAAAAACAGAACAAATGGTTTTTCGGCAAAACCAATTTATTTTATTGAAGTGGTCTCCTTATGCTTCAATACAGCTTTCTGCCCTGGCCAAAAGCATGTTGAATGAGTGTTTTAGCTCGTTGGTCGGTATGGCCGCTGGTATGCCCCTGCAAGCCTTTTGAATGGTCTCTACGTCAGCATAAAGCTTTCCATTCATGGGTAAATGCATTTTTGCCGAAAAGGAAAAAGTCGCACGGTGCCATATCAGGTGAATACGGGGAGTGGTTAATGGTTAAAATGTGAAGTTTGGTCAAATAATCGGCCACAAGCTTCGATCGATGATGAGCAATTTTGGGTCGTCAGTCAATTTGTGCGGAACAAACCGTGCACAACCTTTCGTAAGCCCAAATGTTCGGTCAAAATGCGATAAATAGATGTTTTGGGGATAATTAATTCCATTTCCATGAATTTCAATGATGATTTCGGCTGATTTTTGATGAATTCACACACAGTTTCAATGGAATTTCCGGTGACCACGGATTTTGTTTCTACTAGACTTGCACTCCTCCTTTCTGAGAGCACTAATCAGCAACTCGGCATAAGGAACTGTGAGACGACATTTTAAGCTCCTTACGTACAGCTGCAAGTGATCTGGATATGGAGAACCGGTTCTTCAATCGGTGACGATAAAATAGATGTTCCATTGCCCGACTATGCTGAGGTTCAAATAGCAATTATCCGGCTGAAGAACAACAAAGCGGCAGAGGCCGACGGATTATCGACCGAGCTATTCAAATACGGCGGCGAAGAACTGACAAGGTGCTTGCATTGCAAGATATGGTCGAATGGACCTTATCAGTGTGACCTTAGACCAGGAAAATATCAAATCGACCAAATTCTCACCATGCGACTAAGCTTGGAAAAGATCTGTGAGAGGAAGATCAATACACACCACCTCTTCGTTGATTTTAAAGCTACCTTCGACAGCACGAAAAAAACTGTTTCTCTGGCGTTGAGCAACACGAAAATCTCTGTTAAAATCGGGAGGGACCTCTCCGAGCCGTTCGATATCATATGATGTTTCAGACATGAAGTCTCCTTATCGTGCGAAAGTCTACGATTCAGTATCAGCCGGTGGAAGCAGAGGAAGTGGAAGGCCTCCACTGCATTGGAGAGAACAGATGGAAAAGGACTTGACTGCACCTTGTATCTCGAACTGGTCAAATAGTGAAAAGAGGAAACGACTGGCGCGCTGTTGTTAACTCGAATATAACAGCGTAAACAGTGCCTATGCCAGTAATAGAAATATTAACAAAAATTATTTAAGGAAACAAACCACAATTCCATCAAAGTCTTTCGCTACAATTGTATATCGGATTAACAGAAGTCTTAAGGCTCGGAAGATTGAATATTGGGCGTCATCTGAGTTCTTTTCTGTGAAACCTTGATAATCCGTATGAAATGCTTGGCGCCACATCCGAAGCATGTAACCTTTCAGGGGAGTCCACATATCAGACTAATAACGCATTTGGGTAATTGAAATTTCACACAAAAATCCGTCTTCGCCTTATTGCTTTTTCGTACGTTTTTCGAACGTTGCTTTTAATTTTTTCCTTCGCCATGTTTGCGTTTGACAAATTCGCAAGGTCAACCACAAAATTTAAATTGAAATTTTCGGCACAAAGCCGTCAATAGAAGTTTCCTCTCTTACACAACACACACACACACACACAATATAAGTACATCTTTACAAATAAACGAAATAAAAAGGTTGCCAAATGAGCAAAATGTATGCGCTAGGTTGACGAGGACCGAGGTTCGCGCCTGCAGTAGGTGTCTGGGCATTGAGGGTGCAGCTTTCCTGCTTCCTTGCTCACCGGCGGTCATCGGCGAAAGTAGCAACCGGAAATAAATCGATTTTAATTACTTTTCTATGGCTGCAAGCGTACATAATAAGAGGAAATACTTACATACATACATACAATGCCATAAGTACTATAATACGGTATAATGTGTATATATGTATAAGGTACTTATTTGCATGTAAATATATATTGTATGCATAAAGGAAGGAAAATTAATATGTAAAGTAAAGAAATAAAGAAAAACAGAAAATGTGGAAATTTGCCAACGAAAAGTAAAAATAAATGCTGAGAATTTACAACAAAAGGGTTTGCGTAACGGTAAATTGTTCTTGAGATGAAAACGGACAAGCAAAGTGGTACAGAAATCTGTTATGTATACGCAACAAAAGACAATAAGTAGCGGCTCAGTTGCACCAATTTATAATGGACCAAAGCACATATAATACTTTTTCCAAACTCAATGGGTCTTATTAGATGAAAGCAGCGCAGAGATCTATTGCAGAACAAATGCTTACGGCACGAATTCTTATTTCGTTAAGAGCAAATTCGTGGCAATAAATGTTGGACTGTATTTTTAGCTAAAGAAGATATAACGATGAAGGATTCGTTACTAATGTCAACAATCTGGCAAACAGCAATAGCCAAAAGGTGGCATCGACACGTCAAGAGAATCGTCGAGTGGCGTCGGTTGGATACACACAATATTAATACTGGAAAAGAGGTCTCCTGACACAAGCAACAGATATGTATTTAACATTGTTATAATTCAGAATTTTTGTAATATTGAAACATATTTGACAAACACGAAAAGAATAAAAACAGAACTCAAACTGAAAAGAGGTCTCCTGACACTAATGTATGTAAGTTTCTTGCTTGAATACTTAGTGACAGTAAAAATAATTAGAGCTTTGACTACATCATTCATTTTATCAAATCTCGAAGAATGTTGAATCGAACAATGAAATTAGGGAAGAGTAAGAAGCGGTCATGTTCAAAAACGGGCCTGCTCATATACCCTGTATATATGTCCGGAAAGTAATAGGACTGAGTTGATTAAAAAAAATTATTGAACCAATCGTTCTAATTCTTTAAAAACTTTCAAAATAGCCTCCTTCTTTCCAAGCAGAGAAGGCATTACGTAAGGCATTCTGCGAAATAGCCTTGAGAACCGAAGTGCGTGCATCTTGGAACCCCTCTGTCGTTTCAAAATGCTCGGAAGATTGTCCCTTTGTCTCGGCATCATACTTAAAGATTCAAAACTCGTCACCTTAAAAATTGTGGTCACTTTCACAGATGTTCAAATTTTCTTGGCACACACGATCTATTCCCAGGCCTCCAAAAAGACCTGGTGCCACCGAAACACAACAATTTTTGCTAAAGAAACATCTAGGTAAGCCTGTTTGATCATATCAAACGTCTCTGTCGCAGCTTTACCGAGTTTCGCACACAATTTAATCGTGTACCTCTGCTTTAAAGAACGCTGTATTTTCGGCCACTCACAGAAACACGTCGAGCGAAAATGTTTGTCTTGACTTCTCAAACGACTATAGTTAATGGCATCAAGAGAAGTGGTCGTCTTCACGTGGTTCGAACCAATTAAGATATTGAAACTTTTCGGGCACGCATTTCCCGAAAATCCCCTTAGAAAAAAAATTCTGTCAATGGAAATGGATGTATCGATCAATGCTAAGTCTAATTCTAGATGATTTTTACTTGAAAACCTACCGACGCGTCGGTCAACTGGTCACATTCTGTCAACGCGCTTACAATAAATTAGGCTCAACAGATGAAAGCGGCTTTTTCACTGGCAGGCGGTGAACGGCCATCCAAGTACATTTTTTACAGATGAAAAAACCTTCACTGTTGCAGAAATAGTAAACAAGACGACAATATCTACTCAAAAAGCTTTCAAAGACACAAAAAATTTAATTCCATAGGTTCAACGTGCTTACAACCAGATGCTGTAATGGTTTGGTGGAAACACCACCCAGCAGTGTCTTAAAGTAATGTTTCTGGATTAAAATTTTTTTTGAAACTGAGACTCGAAAAACTCATTAATCAGTCCTTTTTCACCTGATTGATCTCTCCAATGGGGTGGAGGTCTTCCTCTCTCCCTGCTCCTCCGATGGGTGCTGCGTCGAATACTTTCAGAGCTTCAGCATTTTCATCCATTCGGACAACGTGACCAAGCCAGCGTAGCCACTGTCTCTTAATTCGCTGAACTATGTTAATGACGCTGTATATCTTAAACAGATCATCGTTCCATCGTCCGCTATATTCACCGTTGCCAATGCGCAAAGAACCATATATCTTTCGCAAAACCTGTCTCTCGTAACGTCGACTCATCAGATGTTGTCATCGTCCATGCATTTACACCGTATAGCAGGATGGGAATAATGAGTGACTTATAAAGATTGGGCTTTATTCGCCGAGAGAGGACTTTACTGCTGTGTTGCCTACTTAGTCCGAAGTAGCACCGGATGCTGGTTCCAAGAGAGAGAAAATTATCTACGCCTTTGAAGTTATGACTGCCAACAGTGAAAGGGAGCCAACTCGTGAGTGCGACGATTGTTTGTTTGATGACAGTCTTTCCGGAAGGACTTTTCCATAAAAGAAGATGTAAAAAATAAGTTTTATGAAAATCATAGTTTGGAGGTAGGTTAAGGTGCTGAAAGCGATAGACTTTAGAGACAGGAGTCGAAAGTAAGAAATGGCTTTTTTTTGGTTAGAAGGAAAATAAGTTTAACTGACGTTGATACCGAAACTGAAATGATTTGGATCTGTTGTTGTTGTATCGACTTAAAGCATACACTAGATAATTTTGAAGAATGTTGCCGAATTGACAGACCGGAGCCGAATAAAAATAAGAGTTCATTTTAGTTCTTTGCTAGTTTTTTTTTGGTTCTCCCCAGTTTTGGCTAATGTCAAACATTAAAGACGAGAGTGTTTGTATCTCGTGTGGGTGTACTCGTAGCACCGCTTTAAAGGCGCCTCACGCAAGAACAAACAAAAGTTAGCTCAATTTTCTCGCACTTATTTTCAGCTTCTCTAATATTTTAGACCATCCTCAAAAAATGTTAATTTGTAATTTCGTTCAATGGCAGCATCAATACCATACTTATGAGCGTAGGGAGCTTTTGTTCCAAATTTATTTTCCCATATTTCGGCAGAATTGCACTTAGCCGGCTTGGGGTTCGGTGGACAATGTTAACAAAGGCATTTTTAACGCATTGCCAAGCGGAATAATAGAAAAAGTTTTATTTAGCATTAAAATAGGTGCTCATAACAGCAACAACAAGCATGAAAGCAACAACAAACATTTTGTGGAGCGAAAGCAATTGGCGTAAGCACAGACACAAAGAGCGTATCAACGTGAGTGCTAAATAGGAAAAACAAGAAAAATCACAACAATAACAATAACAATACTTGCTGCATGGCATTTACAAGGGGGAAGGGGAGTGCGAAAACAACACGCACAAGTGTTGGCCCATAAATACTCATACATTTTCGGCAAACTTTTTATTTTTGCCATTGCAATTTGCTATTTGCACACAACTCGCATTTAAAACGCTTTGTTTGTTGTTTTCTTCATTGCTATAGATTTTGCCCCTCTGTTTCGTTCTTCCCCTCCTTTCTTGCTCATTATTATTATGCTTTATTTTTACTATACCCTGAACAAGCCAGGCTGTAGGCCAAACCCTGAAGGAAACGTCGGACACTTTGTCAAATATATAACGGGTGATTCATTCCGAGACTCTCTTCTTTTTTAAAGAAAAAACACAGATACTTAAAACTTATTGGGGATTTTTTTTATTTGAAAGAACATTATTTCGCATTTATTTTTGAAGATTATCTCTTTCAAATGTTGGCCGCGTCTACATCTCAGATGATCTTTCCGTTGAGTGCAATTTTAGATGACTAGTTCGAGCATTTCGATTCGTAACTAGCGAATGACACGCGTGAAGTTTTGCTTCAAGGTCTAAATCGAAGCGGTATTTTCCGAATAGACTTTAGACTTTACATAGCCACCGTTGATTCCATCGCTCCACAAACCAAAGCAAACGTTTTTTTTTATGAATGAAATGGCAGCTCTTGAATATCTTAAGATTGCTCTTTTTCTGAAATTCGGCGATTTTGTATGTTTACATTCCCATCAAGCGAAAAAAGCTGAAGAAATCGAAAAAGTGGCATCTTCTTAAAAGTTTTCAAGAGCCCATAGAGCGAAGCAATGTCACTTGGGAAGGTTGAGCCGCTTCGGGTTTTACACAAGCTGAATTTTGTACGCTTTCAATTTAAGATCTCGATGTAAAATGCGCCAAGACGTTTCATACGACAGTCCGAGTTGCTGCGAATGGTGTCCTTCGAAGTACTTTTCCCATTCTGTGAAGGTACTTCTTGAAGTATCATGCTGAATTTGTACCCATATGTAAGGTAGTTTAGCGTTTTTTGTGTCCTAAGAATATTTGTAATCGTTTCCATACATTTCCTGGGGAATGCGCTTACTTGATAACAGTAGTAGCTATGTTTGTTCCGCAGCGAGGTGGAGGTTGTGTGATTGGAGCCATACTTGCGTCCGTATCATGACGTGATTAAGCTTTCTTCGGGCTGTTTGTGTACCTCTTGCTGTAATTACTGCTGGAATGTAGTCCCGGTAGCCAATTAAGTACGATTCGTTTGGCATGCCGAGTTTTAATATAGCGTTGTAGCTGATGTTCTACAAGTCTGGGCCTAGAATGGATCCTTGTACTGCTTCTGAAGTGACCGCTATCTGTCATGATCCCTCTCTAGTTTGGTATAGCAGTTTTTTGTTGCTAAGGTGGCTCCGCACCACAGCTCCGAGGTAGACCGGTTTTCGAGTGCGTCGATCATATCCACCCATCTAGCGCTGTTGAAGGCGTTTCGGACACCTAAAGCCGCTAGCAACACTATTCTCTTGTATTTATGCCATCTACGCGGCCATCTAAGTGGCTTCTATGCTTTCAATGCCCATTTTATAGATTTTGATCTGCCGGGTCTAAAGCCGTGTTGTCTAAGGGACAGTCCTCCAGTTTCGTTGATAGTCGCTTCAAGTATGGGCTTAAGTAGTCTTTAGAGCTTTCCCGCTGTATCCAGCTTGCATAATGGACGGTATGCTGATGACAGCCATTACTTTTCCCAGTGTTCAGGGAATATTCCAGCTTCGAGGCCGGCCGCTCTGCAGCGTTACTATAGGATATAGTTGTCAAACAAACTGATCGATCACAATCAAGTCCATGTGTGGAAAACCTTCTGTATTTCGCAAGACAACGTTATGAAGTTTGGCATGGAATATTGGTACTTCAAGGAAATTGTTCAGATTGGACTAACATAGAATGGTAGGTACCATACTAGCTCATCGATCCAAATCAAGATGGAAATCTCTTTATACCCTTTTATGCTGTACGAATTTCTTATGTGAAGGGCATTCTTGCTTCGTTGCAGCCGAATTTATACTTTGGTCTTGTTTTTGTAATTATTTGGCAAGTGCTGCCAGCCATTAAAAAAGTTAGAAATCAGTCTGCAACGCCCCACATTTAGATTCCAGTCTGCTCGTTGCACGCTCAACAATTTTACGTGTCGCTGATTTTTTTCAATTTATTTGAGAATTTATTTTATTTTAATTTCCATTTAATGTTTTTTATTATAATTTTTTGTTTTTGTTTTTTTTGTTTTTCGTTCTATTTTTGCTTTATTCTTTTGATTCGGCACACTCATCAGCTTTAGATGTTTGCATTTGTTGTTGGCTGTTGAAATTTAATTTGAATGCGAATTTGTATTTGAATAACAAAAATCCTTTCATTCAACAAATAAAATTTCGGTGCAAAGCGCTCAGCTTAATGTCAAATAAAGGCGCACACTTCTTCTTCCAGGCACCTTACTCCGCCCACGCGCCTTCGTGCTGCTTGTCTTCAAAACGCAGAGTCCGTTCAGCGTCGCACCGCTTCTCTGCTTTTATTGTTTGTGTGCATCCAATTTCTAAGCGTATTAATTAAGCATGAATGTGTGTGTGTGTGTGTGCGTGTATGTGTGCGCAAACTATTGTGCCTGTAAAGTGAGGCAGAATTAAGCGCAAAGAGTTCTGTAAAACATCTGCTGCTGTGTACGAGCTCACATCCGTTCGTCAACTGCCTAAAAGCAGGCAGCCGCGTACACGGCAATCAACTTACATGGCAACTTGTGTATGTGTGTGCGCACGGTCCAACTTAGTTGCCCAATTGTGTCCTAACACTGCTCTACACCTCGAGTGCTCGCGCGTCGCCAGCAGCCGACCGGCAAGCAGCAGAGGAAATGCTTTTACAACCTCGCTTCAACATAATTTAGCTACGAGTAGTTTGGAGCTCTCCAGCTGAGAAATATCTGCAGCTCGTTGCGAAGTGACGCAGTACCGTTATTATTTACATTTTAACACAAATACAAAAAAACAAAAAAAAATTTCACACTTTCAACGCGCCAACGACGCATCCAACGGAAATAAGTAGTCCTGTCATTGTTGTTGGTGTCAAATCCAATTAAATTCGGAAAGGGTTGCGAACAGTGTTGGATACCTATTAAAAATTGGTTATTTATAGTATCAAAGCAAGCATGTAATTCTACATATATTATTGCCTTTGTTTCATTTTAATTTTGAAAAGCTTTCGAAAATTTCTCATACGAAGTTCTTTCCACTAAACTAAAATTGGTATGGGTATGGGTTAGTTTATAGGTTATATGGCTGATCCGAAGAGAGGATCGCAATTAGATTGTTTACGATCAGTTTCTTGTGAAGCCAGAAAAAGAGCCCCGGTAATCAGATTTTAAGTGTCGACAAAGCGCCTTGTACCCATCACAAATCTGCTTAGGCGTTTATTTTCAATTCCCGCCAGATCGAATGGATGATTAAAGGTATGAAATCCGAAGTGCTGAAGGCGAAAAGCTTGCTATTCGCTGTGCGTGATTTGATTGTTGGTGTTGGTGTCATGAAGAATGTAAACTTCAAGGTTACTTTCAGTGGTATGGTTATCAAGACCGTCGAAAAAGCTACCAAGGGCAAGCAGTAGCTACGTACCAATGATGATAAATAGTTGTTAATAAATACAAATAATAGCAAAAGCTTGACAAATTCTTAGTTCGATCGTAACAATAGCCAAACAATTGCAATTTACTTTGGGCCGGAAGATCTTGCGACCGGACTGGTATCGCTAGTTGCCCATCGCTTATTCTCCTTTAGTCTATGTCGTCCCTTTCAAAGTAAGCACCCTCGGCCACAATACACTCGTGCCAATGTTTTTTCCCAACCTCGAAACATTTGTTAAAGTCAATAAACGGAATAGCCTCTGATTCGTGTAGCGATTCACGTTGAATGTCTTCAATTGACCTCAAAGTGGTCGTTTGAGTTTAATAGCTAAAATCACATGGAGCTAAGTCAGCCGAATACGATGGTTGGGGTTCGATATTGATTGAAAATTTGGCGAAAAATTCACGAAGAATCAACTCAGTATGCGACGGATCACTATCATGGTGCAAAAACCAAGAGTGGTCGGTCCATAAATCCGGTGTCTTTTTACAAATAGCTTCGTGCAAATGATACATAATATTCAAATAGTATTCCCTGCTGACAGTTTGACCGGTCGGAGGGAGTTCGGAGTGCACTACACCTCGACAATTGAAGAAAACGATAAACATATGTAACCTTGATTTTTTACCTACTTTGACTTGGTTTTTGCGGGTTCGGCTTACCCTTGCTACGATATTCGGCCGATTGATCGTCTTTTTCCGGATCGTAAGCATAGATTCAAGACTCATCGCCAGTATTAATACGTTTCATGACATCCTGATACTCGGAAACCATTGTTTCACAAACGATAACGCGACGCTATTGACTGATTTTGGAATCAAACGTGCTTTAACTTTTCTTAGTCCCAAATAATCTTTCAAAATGAATTTTACTGATTCTTTCGTTATTTCAACGATGCCGGTAAGATCTCTGACTCTTAATCGGCGATTCTCAAGGACCAGTTCCTTTATTTTATTGAGGTGTTGATTATCAGTTGATGTTGATGGCGCTTATGGATCGCCAACGTTTTCTCGACATTCTTTGAATAATTTGTATCAATCAAAAGCACATGCCCGTATGGATGCAGTATCTAACTGTGCTTCTTAAAAAGATATTCCAATAAATTAGAGCCTAGATGGTTAAAAAGTTCCTGCTTATTCTTACTTTTTATGGGTCTGGAAAGTGTCTTTTAGACTTAAAAGATAAACGAGAAAAGCATCTCTACTGGCAATGTTTAACCTCTAAATGTTATCAATGGCTCCTTGGTGAAAATGTAGTGGTTTGGAAGACTTAAAGTCAACATCGTCGGGTCTCTTCTATAACTTGGGTTAGTGGGAGACTTTTTTTTTATTACTTTTACTGAAACACATACTGCTGAAGAGTACGTCGTTGAGTATCGTCAGTAGTGGTGATGAATTCAATAAAGTTTAATGAAGGTAAAATATTAATTATCAACGGCTTAGAACGGTTGCTTCAGAAGAGAGGCTGAACAAGAACGTTGTTTACTATGCCATCCTGCTAAAAGTTCGTCAATACGTTTAGTTTTATGTAATTATTGAATTAGTTTCTATATTCTAAGGTATGTTAAACAAACCTACTGGTTAAATTGCTATCGTTAACCGAATAGGTCCTTTGTGCTATTATGTTTTATACAAAACTCGTCGTATAGTTTTTACCAGAAATAATGAATATGAAAAGAAAGTATTCAGAATGCCCGAGCATTGTGGTATATCGTTGAGGAATCAAAGTGTCTTCAAAATCTACCTATTCCTAAAACTTCAATCTCATGACATTCCCAGAATTTCTGAAATCTTTGCAACCCTAAATACTGAATTACGAAAGCTCAGAAATATGCAATATGCAACTAGAAATGAAACGTTGAATTTTAACTTTCAATTTTGAATTCTACCAACCAGCATCATCATCAAGGGATCCATATTGAGCTCAAACCTCAACGGACTCGTCATCAATCCAATAAATTGTCTTAGTGAAGCACAAATTTTTCATTGCATTTTATGCACTCCAATTGCTTGAACCTTGCAATATTCGCAGCAAAGACGAACTTGAACGACTTGCTCGCAACAGCAGCTCGAACGCTAACACCAGCGTAATGCCGTTGCCAGCACAAGTTTTAACACACTTAACGCTTAGTTAGGCGCAGCAGCTGCTGAGCCATATTTTGCTGATCTCACACAATCCTGAACAGGTCGCAAGTATACAGAGGTGCATTGCACAAGAAAATGTATAACAAAAATTGCGCACGAGCTCAATACGGAATTTCGCGCCGGTCATAGCATGTCGGAGCGTTGCAACAGTGGAATCATGCGACACAGAGAATGACTGAAATTAATTACGCGAGTTAAGCAAATCCTAATGAAATTCCCTGCAACGCAGTGGCGTTGCTGTCGGAGCGTATACAGTTTACTGCCGCACGGCCGACTGTCCACTAGCTGGCCTCCATTACCGTCTCCGACCGAACGACCGACCGCCTGCCACTGTGACGGCGCCCATCAACGCACTGATTTTCGATGGAAATTTAATTTCGCTGGCAAATTTGGTTTCATTTGCAGCCTCCGGTGGCGGTGACAACACGGCTCGAGTTGTTAACTTTTGTCATTCCTTTATTCGTTTTGTCATTGACTGTGCGCTTCGTTCGCATCCTTTTTTTGTGTATTTCTTCTTTTTACATGCCTTGTCTCCCCGACCAAGCGGCGCATGTTCTCCAACCAGCTGTCATTGGTCCTTGCTTGGTCGATGTGTTGCAATGCTGCACCAATGCAGAAGTGTCCATTTAATTGACTTCCCAGTCGTCCATGCAATGCCAACAACCATCACCGTCATCGTCAACAACAGAGTCTCTCTGCTTCTTCGCCCACCGCATTTACCACAACAATAACAGTAGCAGCGTTGGGCGACTCGTGCGTGAGCTTCTTCTTTGCGCATATCGGTGTTCGGTGTTCGGTGCTCGTTGCTACTCGGTTGGGTATCGGTGAACTTGTAAGGCTGTCAGTGCGTTTCTCAACTTGTCCGCTTGTCAATTTGTGCGCTTCATTGCAATTGTGGCGCATTTGGTTCAATGATTGTGCACAGATACAGTCGGTATTTTTTCCCCTCTTTTTTTGCTGCTTTATTGTGTTGCTTTCGTAGAAAGTTGGCAATCAATTCAAAGTCAAGAATGGCATGACATTTCCTTAAATATCGAGTTCGCTTGCTTATCAGTGGCGAGTGTACATGAAAGTCGGCATTGCCGACTACAACAGGCCGCAGACCGAATTTGTTTTGCTTGGTCGTTTCACATTAATTGGAATAGATGAGTGGTTTTGATTACAATAGTTGCAATGATGGAAACGAAGACGTCATTTTATGTGACATAGAATTGGTATGTTCTTAAGAACATAGAGGTTTTTTAAGGTCTTAGTGCCGAAGTGCTTGTCACTATGTTATAGCTTTCCTCTTTAAGAGTACTTGCTACAGTTTTACATATTCAATGGAGCGCTTGGTTCTGATCTTTCTGTGCCCAAGAACCTGGTATGTCAACAGATACAAATCCAAAGTGTCTATCCGCTCATATTATTTTGTACTGTATGTACATCAGTAGATTTTCCGACAAGACCAATTGATTTAATTAAAAACTTTCCAGTAAATATTAAGAAGGTCCCAGGTCAGTTGCAGTCTCCTATCGTAGGCTGTAAATAATAAATTAAACTCCATCTATTCCATAATTCCTAATCGAAAATATAAATTTCTTTGCTTCAGCTATCGATTTTCGACAGGAATTTCAAATTCAAGTTTTTCGGTTAGACAAGTGTAGACCAAAGTTCAAAGAGAGTCTGATTGGAAGCACGGAAGCACCTTCTGCTCTTGTACTCTAGTCTATGGACCTCCCATGAACTCGGTCAGCGCTAAACCAGTACAGCTTTGAGACTCATGTGTACCGTAAGAATTCTTCTGAACGATTTGCTTGCAACAAAGTCCAATTCTGTCCAATAAGCTCCCACGCGGTAATGTTAAATCTTTTAAAGAGGAGTGTCAGTCGAAACTTTATGGGTGAACGCCAGGTGGAATCATCTAGACATTTTCTCTTCTATCGCCCAGCATTTTTCAGACTGAAATTTAAATGGCTCAGATGATATCGGTATCTGAGATTGATATTAACCTCCCTAACAAATTTGTGGTAAGTTTGAAACGTTTCGTTGATCTGTGGCCTAGTCAGCGTAGCCGCTGTCTTTAAAACTGAACTATGTCAATGTCGCCGTATATTTTGTACAGCCCATCGTTAGATCGAATGCGGTATTCAGATGTTGTCATCGTCCATGACTCTGCACCATATAGCAGGATGGAGATAATGAGTGACTTATAGAGCTTGGTCTTTATTTGTGGAGAGAGGACTTTGCAAGCAGCTGTGCACTTTTATAAAGAAACTTTTCTGAGGACATCAACCTGCTGGGCCCAATTAAGTGAGCGCACATTCCAGGTGCGTACCCTTAAGTCGTATTCCTCAATGCGTTTGCCTTGGTCGTCATCAAAAGTGGAATCTCGAATCCCAGGCTGTTGTTTCCTTTTCATTGTGAACGTTTTTTACGTGGCGGGTTCCAAACTCAGCGCGCAACCCTGGGAGGGATGGTTCGCCTTCTGATTTTAGCCATACCCAGACGATACTTGGTCTAAGACCGTGAGCTGGTTGAGCCATATGTAAATGGGTGGCCGTTCTGGCCACTCCAAAGAAAATGGGAATATTGTCCCCACTTGTATGACCTTCTACACATGACTCTATTCTTCATGTTACTAACCCCCTTAAGTAATGTGTGATATGTCTAAAACGTTTCGTCGATCTATGAGAATTTGCTGATTCAATCTTAAGATCTTTTAGGTATTACAATGGACCAACGTTGACAACTATTCAAGTGATATTTATTGCTTCATGCATCGAGAATAGTAGTTTCTGAAAATGCCGTTACCGGTCCGATTGACGCGGCTCTAAAAAGATTATAGCTTCGGAAGTAATTTTAATTTTGAAAAACAGTTTAGCAAGATATTTTTGACTATCCAAAGTATCGAATTATGAATAAGCGATTTCTTCAAATTTTTATACTAGAAAACCCCCTTAAACTGGCTTAGTAATTGGAAGAAGAGAAACTTTGGTAATATCCAAAGCCTTGAAATTTGGAGCGCACTTCTAACTAGTCTTAAAACCCGATTTTTTATTCTTGTTGAACCACATATTCATATACAGAAAACCTTCAACACGTTTGCAATTATTGAAAGTTTGCAGTGATATCTTTTAATGCCTGCAAGCGATTCTCTAACTAGTAGCTTCTAATAATAAACTTAGAGTACGGTCCATCTTTCAGCGTTTAGCTATAGTGTAGATCTTTTTCCCAATTTCTGAGGTGTAATCAATGTTCAATATGAAGTTTTTAAATTTATCGCAAACGAATATTGTCACACATTCAGCCACTACAGCTACCACAGCTACTGCAGCCACTATATCCCCAGCAGTAGCAACAACAATCAACCCGATATTCCAGAGCTGATACACGCGCACGAACATACAGACAAACATAATTTCACAACGAACTGACAACATACGCAAGAGCCTACAGACGAACATAATGAGCTGATAAACAAATGTAATTGGACACTCAGACAATAACCTACGATCAGCCACTAAAGCGACGGCACATCTGTATACACACATACTTAAATACTTACGCGATAGAATTTGACACTCATTGAAAATTGACCTTTTCTAACTTCAAAGAAATCCGAACCAAATTAATTGGAAACTTATTAAAGTCAAATTAAAATATTTCATTTGATGCTCACCGACGATCGGCTTATCAGCTAAGTATAAAAGACAAGACGTGACAATAAATCAGTTCAGTCAGTTCAGTTCAACTCTACTACTTCAATTGTGCGACAAGCAGATCAATTCCCTAAGGACTTAAGCCCGGAATGTATCAGAACGAGAATGAAGGACAACAAGGACGACGACAAAAGCCAGGACTCCAAATTTAGTATCCTTTCCATAAAAAAGCTCATTCAAATTTCATTTTGCAGCTCTTAACTAATAAAAACCCACGATTGTTATATAAGAAAAGAAAGAACATCTGATATTTTATTTCAATTAAGGAAAATATGATTATTGCAACGAAAAATCTTATATTATATTAATATATTATATTAATGTGGGTACAGCATACTGTAAATACCATAGAATTGGAGTAACAAATTGTATTTTAGTGAACTTCGTAATGATAGACCCCAACTAAGCCAATGCAAATATCAAGATTTCAATCAAGCGATATCATCAAAGCCACTAAAATTCATTTTCATACCCATACATCATCATCATCGTCATTATTGCTGACCGCATCGCTGGCGATTATATCTTATTTTAACACTCTACACTCTCTACACGGCAGACATTTCATTGCCATTATCAGCGAGCATCAAAGTTTATGTTCGAATGTGATTATTTCCAATAAATTTGCTCGAGAAAAGTGGAAATGTGAAGTGGACGTGAGGTAACTGCCGGTTTGTTGACTTAATAGCAACAGTGACCTGCAGTCGAGTAGAGTCGAGTGACCAAGCAATTATTACGCATAGACGTCGGACGTAGCAGTGAGCTGCATGAGTACTTATATGAAGGCAGAAGGCATTACCCTGCAGGAAAATGCGAACTGGCTAGACACACTTATTGTTCCGAGGGTGTAGAATATCGACAAGCTCGTGGCAGTTCGTGTTAGCCAATAAAAAGCCGGGTCCAAAATCGATCAGATATAATTCCTATTCAGTTTTGATTGTGTAGTACCAACTATAGGCCTTTCGCTTGACGGAGAGTTGTCATGGTAGAAAAGTTCGATCTGCTACCACTACTTCGTAATAGTTCGGAATTATACGAAAGCTACACAGAATGTAATCATCAATAGGTACTTTCTAATAAACCTGTACTGAATACAAGTGTTTCACTGGCATTCTGAATTTCTCAATGGGGTTTGTACGCACACACTTTCTCTCTTTAACATATAAGTAGTGCTGTTTATGAAAGTTCGTACGCTGCAATAGCTCTAATAGATGGCAGGTACCCCATTACTCCGGCTGACCATTGCTTTTTGATGCTCCAGTGACACAGCTGCCCTGCATCCTGCTGTCCTCATGCAACGTCAATTGCATTTGATGTCAGTTAACCGTTGCCGTTGGTTATATCAATTTTAGTTTTATTAAAAAGTTTCCGTAAAACTGATTTACCTATCACTACTACATATCTACCGTACGAGGTTGCGGGTAAGAAGTAAACCGACAGCGTTAGAGGCTAATGCTTCACTTTTCTGCATTTTTTGCTTTAACTTTTTTCACCTTTGCTCCTTCTACCGTTACGGTACAGTGGTTCTCATTTCGCATTCTCTCGTTTAAGCTTCATAAAAGTGTGTTTTTAAGTAGCTCTACTTAAGATAGGTCACAGATATGAATTTCAGGAGTTATCAGTGTGAAGTAAAAAAAAAGAATTTGGTGCGGTTGTTATGAGCAGGTTAGCCAGAAAATCATTGTATAGGAACTAAGCATAGTCCTATAGATAAATGTATAATTTTTTTTGTAATACTAGAAATCCACAAGGTGTCTTCCTCTTTTCCAGACTTCGTGACAAACTTAATATACTTTGTTCAATGTATAAAAATAGATTTGGTCGGGATTGAAAAACAAATACTTTAAATACTGTTAATTTAGAATACAATATTAAGATTCTTGCAAATTTATAGTGACATAACCCTTTAATAGGGATCACAGCATCGTCATAGAAACATAGGACACAATGAGCTGTTGAGAGTATGATATGGAACTAAAACTTAAAAAAATGCGTGGGAGAACAAGTTAAATCAATATAAATAAATTAGTTTCATGAATGCCTTCAGATGGTATTTTATGTTTCAGTGCAGAATTTATTCCAATTTCGTATATGCAGGTTTATTGGCTTACTCCCATTGTCAATTCGCATTCCACTTTGTTCAATGGTATTTTTAGTTCAGCTTGCATTTTAATGGCATTGAGACTAATTTCATTTATTCCTGTGGGCACGTGTTAGAATAATTCCAGTGAATATTTTGTTATTTTTGATAACACATTGGAGAATTCAAATTTCAGTGTTCAAAAAAGCATAATACATAGTTCTAGACTGTTCATTTGGGCTTCAATATCGCTTTTTTCTGTTGTTTTGTACTTATGATCTACCAATGATTCTAAGAGATTGTTGACCATTTTTAATTAGTGCTTTAGAAATAAAAACTATTTTCCAAAACTTAACTTTGTTTCATAGGAGTTTAGACAGTCAAATTTTATACGAAAGGTTGGGCAGTTACAAGGAAGTTGGGTGGTACTTATTACATGAGCTTACAGAAAACATCATTCTTCGAATCTTAGTTTATCACAGTTCTCTTAGATTTCCAATATGTGCAATACCAATACCTTACCTTTATGTAAGATTATCTGCCTGTCGGAACACGAATGAGCTGAAACTCTTCAAAATTATTATTTTTTTGTTGTTCATCGATGAGATGTAATAATGCTTTCAAAACCTAGCCCATACTCCAGAAGAAAAGTTTAACGCCTATGAAACAAAGCTGGTATTTGTGTTTACTGCATTGTCATGTGTGTCATCAACGTAGTAAACAGAATACCATGATACCTTCACTATGGTATTGTTACTCTATGCTTGTCACGCTTTTAGGTATGATGTTATTGATTTCCATGTACTTTGAGTTATTTATGCAAAATACGTATACAGCACTCTTTTAATCATTCCCAAGGGGCGTGATATTAACTTCCCCTCTGATTTGACGAAAGAGACCTCTAGGTTTATCAACTTCCCGTGCCCGAAAATGTTGCTGTAACCGGTAACCCAAATTACGCATAAGTCACTTAGAAGATGCTGGTTGAGTTCGGTACGTAGAGGTATTTACCGAGATCATTAGAGTAAACTCCTGCCCCTACTCCGCAGTTCATTTTAGACCTGTCGGTATACTTGTAGGTCGAGGTAGTATCTTCCTACCCTACTAACATTCTTCTTCATTCACGTTTAAAGGGTATTGTCACCTGAAAGTGACAATAGAAATCTTCTATCTAAATCTCAGGTACGCCATTAACTGGGAGTCGCTGAAGGTGTTAATAGCTCCACTATAAATGGCGGTCAGTGCCTGCCGAAGTTAGTTGCGTCCGAAGTCTGTGGCCGTATTGTCTGATGTCGTCACCGTAGTTGAGGAACGATCTCTTGATGCTCCTAGGAGACGGTTCCGCTCCAAGCAGGTGACTACAGGGATGATTTCTGCGAAAGCACCTGATCAAGAACTGCTTGGAGAGGAGTTCATTATGCTCCTTAACTGGGAGTCCGTATCTCACTATGCAGGTGCTCGGTAGAGGCATCAAGTGGCATTCTGTCGTAGTTTGGAGTGCAGTGTTCTGACAACTTTGAAGCTTTCTTTTTTGCGTTTCAATGTATCCAGGTGACCATATTAGTGTGGCATAGTTAAGAACCGGCCGGCCGATTGCCTTGTAAGTTTCTTTACTCTTTCCCTATGTGCTGTCGGCTAACAACTTCAGGACTTTGCTGTGGCTCCGTACTCCGTTTGAGGAGTGAAGGAGCACAGACTGTCAAAAGTCACACCTAAAATTTTAGGATTATGGACAGTCGGAAACTTAACGCCATATACTGGGCACCTAAACAGTTCTCCATAGGTTAGAATTGATCTAATGACTGCCGATCCGAATGACTATATTTGTTTTAAACCCCAGTTCCTGGTAAGTATCGTTTGCAGGAATATCCTTTGTTTATTAATTTTTCAATGTTAAAGGGGTATTCTAGTCTAGAAATTAAAAAAATCGATTTTTTTTATATTATTAAAGTTTAACTATTCAAGAATATGTGTAGAAGAGGATTTTTCAAAATTCAAATTATTTTCGGAGATATAGGCATTTTTCTGACCCGGCATCCAAACTGGTTCGGCTGGAACTAATCGAACAAAAGACATTAGGGAAACTTTAAACGCGAGTTTCTCATAACTGACTTTTTCGGAACAATATCCACGATTTCTCAGATTCTATTGGACCGAATTACTTGAAATTTTTATAGAGTCTTCTTTATGGGCTTGTCTATGGTTGGAACTAGCCCCTTCCCAAAATTTTTATTTTTGTTATTTTTAAGAAATACGAAATAGTCAAAAAAAAAGGGATCCAAAAAAACTTTTTTTTTTAGGTAGCCGCCATTTTGTGAAAATTTTTTTTCCCACTTTTTTGTAGTTACGGCCATTGCGGCATTATTCTAGATCATTAATCTGTTTTTTTTTGGTTTCAGATAACTAGAAGGGTTGAAATCATGGGTATGGTCACTTGGAAATTTTTAGAGACCACCCACTTCGTTAGCTCATAATTTTTGAAATTTTTTACTTCTTTTAGTTTTTAATTTTTTTCTCTACTTTTCTAAAATTAACAAATAACTAAAAAAAGGGGTTGGAAAAAATTTAATTGCCTTTTTTACGACACTTTAAAAATTACCTGAAATTCATGCTTCTAGACTAGAATGCCCCTTAATTTCCTTATTTAGTTTGGTATCGATTTCTACATCGGGGTATTTTACCGTGGAGGACAGAGAACAGAGAAATTATTGTACCACTGAATGAGGGAAGATTACACTGAAGTATTGTGGTTGTACTCGCGAACAACATCAGTTCCATTTTACTAGCGCATACTCTCAGTCAAGCAAAGCAAAGCGAAGCAAAATGTTTTGCATTTTTTGTGCTTTGCCATGCAACATTCCCCATTTTCTTTAGCGAGAAGCAGGAATCAATCAAACATTCTGACATACTCTGTGATTCGCTTCGTTGTTAAAGTAATAATTGTCAAGCAAAGCGAGGAAAGTTGTATGTGAATCGGCCATTTCTTCTTCGACCCTACTTCAAATCCATTATATGTTATTGTTAAGATCGTATATCACATAAAACTAAAAATTTATATACCTGTAAAGTTGATCCATAATTTCATTTCCTTGATGTGAATCACGTTATTTTCTACAAGTGTTAAATACGCTTTCCAGCTATATTGCATGTCTTATTCGTAAATAGAAAGTAATAAGCCACCAAAAATTACCCAAACTCACCCTAAAATTCTGTCTACAATAGAATTAGCACTAAACAGGTGACGTCCTCTGTACCCTCAGTGTAATTTGGGTACAAAAAAACTTTAGCTAACCAATTCATTAAAGAAAAAGTTAAAAGCGCTACGAACTCAAAGGATGGAGTAAAACTTTCATATTTTGTACGGTTTGTTTGGAACCATTCATGCCATAATTAGCTCAGGATGACTGAAAGCGCTATGCCGACAATGCCCGAACTATGCTTTATCGGCAGAAGAACAACCGAAATATTTAAATTTGGTGATAAATGAAGGATGGCAAAGGATAAAGGGCAAATATTTGTTTTTATGTGGCAAAAAGTTTGCAACAAATGCTGAAAATGCTGAAAATACATATTTATTTTTAAATCTATGCGAGTGTTTGCATATGCATGTATTTGTAAGCGCTGGAGTTTGGTAGAAGAAGGAAAAAACCAATGAATAAATGCGCATGTAGATGAGCATATATGTATGTGTGTATGGATGCTTGTGTGCATGTGGGTTCAAGCGAGTGACCAACTGACCCGACTCACAGCCGACCGTGGCGATGTTCAATTCAACTTAAAAGTGAAGGATGTGTAAAAAGGATGCTTTTTGTGGATATTTTCAACTGTGCGCACCAATACATGCCAGTGCCGGAACCTTGGCTCATGAGTGCATCGTTAGTGTGCCACATACATGACAGCTATATACAGTACAGTAATCTATGTATGTTTAAGTTTGTGCAAAATATGTGCTAGATGCTTGTTACAAGGCAATTAAAGAGTCTTACATGGCAGTGAGCGTAAAAATGATGAGTATGTGAACCCAATTTTATTTTTATACCCTGAATAGGTTATATGTATTAGCTTAGATTAATCTGGTAGGCCAATAAGCCACGCATAGACCACTTTTGATTTTTGAGTTCAGTTGATAAATCCTTGAGGAGTAGTCATCCTTTAGGATGCCTGCGGTTGGCGCTAATTTCAATAGACTTTGTTGACTCACTGTCGATACCTCCCCCAGTGTATCATACCGTATGGCCCCAGGTGCTTATAACGCAGTCTTATCAATGCGGGACAAATCCACAAAAATGCTAAATTGTTTCTCTGTTGACTTCCTCTTGATATTCTCTGAAGTCTTCTCGATCTGTCTGCCCCATTTTGCGAGCGTGTTTCACCTTCGGATAGTGACCGGTTAGTATTCCCATCATATTTGTACAGTCCCTTCTATCTAGTGCTAATAGAAATTTTGTGTACTTCCGATCTACCATTTTGCACATGACTTTCGCAGTTTCGCATGCAGGTGGCTCGTTCCATCGGGTTTTGATTATCTTTACCATGCTTCTGGGTGCCAGTAGAAGTGAAGTTGCTTGCTTCTGGCAACACTTTCCGCTTGCTGCCCTGCTTCCCAAGATACTTCTGGTCGATATGAGATGCGAAGTTATTGTCTTGATTGCTTCTTGGCTGTCTTAGTAGATGCTGACTCTGAAATTAACTGCAGGTGCAGTAGAGGCCAGCTCCGCGACTTTTGCAATTCCAAAGCCCACAGATGGCAGATTTACCACTAGTTTACGATCCGCCGTTAGAGTTGTCCTTAAAGCTCCCGCTATGCAGCGTAGCGAACATCTGAAACTTTTTATCGGCTTCCGATAGGTGGATTTCCGCACACTTGTCATCATACTACTGCATCATAGAGCAGAGTTGGTCTTGCAATAGCTCTGCAGCACCAATGCATAAGAGAACAGCTTGTGCAAGCATTTTTCACTATTTCTTCCATGTTGTACTTCCACAGCAGTTTCCTGTCCAAGATTACCCAAAGCTATTAGATGCGATCCTTTGGAGAGAGTTTTATCCCATTTATCGAGGAATTTTGTGCTTTCTTGTGAACACAAGAAGAACCGTTTTTTCCCTCTTGCGATGCCCAATTCTGGATTGTATTGACAGCAGTGCTGTAGACACCTACCCGTTATTAAGTATGGCTTTGTCGTCCAAGTTTGTTTTTAGCAGTTTATTCACCGCCAATATCCATTGAAGCAAAGATAGCACTCCATCTTGGGAAGAAACATCTACAGACTTCCTTGGTCATTTTAGCGTCGTACTATTCTGCTCTTATCCATCCATATGTATATATTTGCCAATCAAACCAAACGATCAAGTTCTGGTGTCTCAGGAAATTGTCCTGGATTATTGTTTAAGGCAACGTTACAGTCTCCTAAGATGTTTAGATCGGTTCACTTCGCCATAAGCTAGGCGAAGAAGTTCCAATCCTTGCGTGGAAAGTGTTTTGTTTGTGAAGGGTATTATAGCTTCGGTGCAACCGAAGTTAACTTTTTTTCTAGAGTTTTTTGTCGCAAGTTTCTTTGGTAGAGTGATATGTGCGCAGTTTTGTCAAGCGGCTGTGTGAGCGTGTTATTTTCAGCCGAACATTTTTGAGGTGCTTATCCTACTTTTTTTACAATAGAAATTGAGTTTAAAACTTTTTTCGCTACAAACACACACATAAACATACAAACAGAGCACGAGCGCTGCATAAGAAAGCTAACGGAAATGCATACCTACGCGTGGAAGCTGTATTGACACAGAACACCCATGTGGAGGGTGGAATGCTAGCGGTTTTCGCGTCTACTCAGCGGCAAAGGCAATAACACTTTTTTATCAAATTATTTTCATGTTCGCTGAAAAGGTGCGGCATTATGCCAGTTACCTCTGCGCTTGTAGGTTGAAAAAGCCAAATGAATAAAAGTTAAAAATACCAAAATGTAAATGAAAAAGTAAGAAACAAAAAACGCAATGGTTAAAAGCAGAAAAGTCAGCTCACCGCGCGGCAAAGTCCTTGTGGCTCTCACTTTTTTGTGGCATTCCACGCAGTAAATTGAGTGAAATACTTGGTCCGTTCGCGTCAGCGCGTGTTATATGGCGAACAAAATGACGCCAAAGAAGTAAACATTAAAGTTGGCGAGTCACAGTGTGCTCAGGCTGTTTTAGGTGGAAAAAAATATAACATAAAAATTTGTTTTGAAAATATATTTATGCTTTAATACTAACTATTTATCGATGTGGAAGTTAAGTGTGATTCTGCTAAAGTCACAAATGAAGCCGATAGAAACTGGTATCCGCATATGATCTTCGTGGCCAATATACCGGACCAAAACATGAAATTATCTGCTCACCGAAGTGTTCTCTCTCTTAAATGCATTGCCGTCTTGCCTCAACAAAATGCGATAATTCTATCGTCCCACAAACCACGACAAATCGTTGTTTTTTCTGTTTGAAATAGCAGCTCTTGATTCTCTTCAGGTTGCTCTTCGTCCCGAATGTGGCAATTTTGCTTGTTTACATACGCTTAGAGTCAAGAATGAGCCTCAATGCAGGACAAAATTTGGCGCGAAAGATCCTCGAAGTTTTCAGGACCCTTAGATAGAAGCGATGTCGCTTGGGAAGATCGAGCGGCTTCAGTTCTTGCATAATCTTTGTTTTATACGCTTTCAATTTAAGATCTCGATAAGAGTGCATCGATGAACTAAAATCTTTGTATGGCTATGAAGCAACCAATTCAATCGTGGCCGACGCTCGCTTAAAGACGAATTCCGTGAAGATCGTCCAAAACAGCCGTTGTGCCAGAAAACATCGATGCCGTACGTGAACTGATAATGCAAGACCGTCATGTAACATACCTTCAGATAGAGGCATGCCTATGCATTTCTCCCACCAACATACATTCGATATTGCATGAACACCTGGCCGTAAAAAAAGGATTGTTCTCGTTGGATCCCGCACAATTTGACAATCGCTCAAAAAAAGGCTCGTGTGGATTGGTGTAAAGAAATACTGAAAAAATACGATCGCGGTGTTTCAAAAGACGTTTATAAGATCGTTACAGGTGACGAATCATGGATCTATGCGTATGAGCCCGAAACAAAATAGCAATCGACCGTAGGGTCTTCCAAGATGAGCCAAATCCAACGAAAAAAAAAACATTTTTGTTGATAAATATGCCTATTTTCATTATTAGGCCAGAAATATATATAGCAGCCAGCTTGACGAATTGCTGTTCCTAATCTCCCACTATCAATCCCATCGCTTTTGTTTCACGTCGGTGGTGTTAGCGCTTACCCGAGTTCGGGAATGCAATTCCGCATAGAGAATCTCGGAATATAAATAGGAAGCTCGAACTCAAGACTTTCTTGCTAAGGAAAAGGAGTATGGAGTCGTGTATTAAAGGATGGAGCCGTGTGTAGAAGTTCACGCAAGGGACGAAAGATCTCCGAGCGTCATGCACTTGGGAGCGACCAGAAACGATTATTTTGCATATGGCTCAGTGTCTCACGACTCTTCAAACGGAGGTTTGAGCTAAGGTGAGAAGGCGAACCATCTATTTCCAGGGGTTGGGACCCGCCACGTAAAAAACGCCCTCCCTCAATGAAAAGAAAAAAAAAAAAACAGCTTCGGATGTGTGACCTCACTTTTTATGACGACCACTAAAGAAGAAGAACTTTATCTAAAACTTTCTGAATGACAAAACTTTCAGCGAGCTCATGAACCTTGTGGGACAAGGTATAAATCTGCCAAATGTGATTAACGGAAACCCGTTTCCGGCTATTGCCAAAAATTATTACCCGACTGCTTCAAAATTACATTAACTTCTTTGTGTCAAAAGTACCGAAACTTTTCTCCTTCGCTTCTTTGTTGCGCTGTTGCCGTCGCATCAAAGCGTTAAACTCTTTTGAATATACTCAACTTAATTGACACCGGTTGCATGCCTCAGGCTGCCATGGTGGCATTATTGCGCGTATTATTTCATTGCTTCTTGCCACACTTTGTTCGGCAAGCAAATATGCCAGACCGCCATACAGTTGATTGGTTAGTAGGTTTGTCGGTCGAATGACCGAGTCACCAACAAACGAACTAACAAATGAGCAAGCGGAGAAGTGGACAAACGGACGGGCGGTCGGACCGGCGGATGAACGGATGTTTGATCAGTTCCTTTGTGCTACACATTTTGTCGGTCGATTGGTACTCGTATTGCGATTACGACTGCGTTTGCGTTTGCTGTTTGTCCGTTTGGCATTTGACGATTGCGGGACGATTGCGATGGCGATTGCGATTTTTGCGCAGCTGGCATTAAATGTTCTGCCCATCAAAGTCCATTAAACTGCGATAATGTCATAAAAATGCAGACGTTGGCAGTTAGCGATGGCGCAGCCGAAGGCGAAGGCGAACCACGATTGCCAGTATAGCAGCGAAAGAGCGAAGAGGCGAGGAGAGGTAAGTGCAGAAATACGCGAAAGCAAATGGCGCTATCAACGCAACAGAGTAACGGACTAATACAGTTAGTTTGTTGCCGAGTGGCGGATGGCGGATGGAGCAGCGGAAGCGTATGCCCCGTCAAATGCCAGCAAATCAAACGTCACTGCGCCGCGAATGATGATGTCGGCACAGCCAAGTCGAGCAGAAATGAGAAAAACGCAAAGTAACAAGATGAAAAGTGTCGGAGAGAGGGCGAAGTGGGCGGGAGAGTGTGGTGTAGAGTTAAAATGAATCAAGATGTTGATGTCGGAAAGATAAAAGAAGAGGCGAGCAGGCAAGTAGGAACGCGCACAAGTGGCGGGTGGCGTAGTGTAGTTCGTCTAATGGCTGCCGATTGTCAATCTGGTGGGCCAAGTTAGTCGGAAGGTAGCACTGCCGGAGGACAGAAGCGCGGCTGGCAAAGGCAAGTTCACCGCAGCTGCTTTAGCTACTGCCATTACATGCTATTAAACTAAACACCGGATTGGTCTGGAGTGTGCTGGTGGCCTGTTTATTACCCGCGCGAAACGGAAACCAAACCAAACGGAAGCGGAAACGCTTGCCTGCTGCTTGGTTGGGTCAGACGATTGCTATAATGTTATTATTGTTGGGCACTAGGGCATATTTACTAAGTGACTAGCAGCAGACAGACGTGAGCGCGCCGGTTCGCATCCGTGGTACGTTTATTGAAAACGTGGTCGGCCATTTGGCGCGGCGACAGCACAGCACAACGGGTCGCACAGAAGTTGTGACGGAAGGAAGGAGGCACAGATTGGTGTTAATGGTTTGCAAAGCGCCGTCGCCACTGCCGTGGAAGCAGCAGCGACGCGAAGACAGTCATTAAAACTGCAGCTTAAGTATGCGCATTGTTGTTGCAAAGTCTTAGTGTCACAGCGTATGAACAACGTTGTTGTTGCGGGTGGGCGTGGGGATACGCGAGCATACGCTTAAGTGTGTAATATCCAAGCGGTTGCTGTTTTCCTAGCAGACATACGTCGAAGCGTCGCTTTGCGTTTTCTTTTTGGTGCAATTACATTCATTTGCATGTGTTACTCGCAGATTGGAAATTGACAACGCAGATGACATTGATGGCGAATTGATGTGGACGTTTTCGCGTGGCAAGCAATTTGCGAAGAGACCGTTAGTACTCGTTGCAATGTGGTGAAGTGGAAATAGCTGATTAAAATTCTCTGTGAGTTGCGAAATAAAAATGGAGGATTATGTAAAAAGTGTGTTGCAGAGACGAGCAAGCGATAATCCAGTTTAGATGTTGTTTGAAGAAGATAAAATAAATAATAAAAGGAGATAAAACTGCACATAAATGAAGTAATAAGAATATTACATAACATAACACAGCCTTTAACAACAAAACATAACAATACATAACCTAACAAAACTTAACATAACATATAATAACTAACATAACAAGTTAATATAAAATAACAGTATATAACAAAACACAGCTAACCATAATGTAATATACATAGCTTAACACAATTATGCATTACCCAAGTCAGTCTGTCATTACAAATTCCTCAGGTAACACATTATATCCTGATGATTTAGTTGAAATCTGTAAGATCTAAAAGCTCCATAAATTTTACTTCAACCACTTATCGATTGGAACTATCCTTTGTAACAGTATTATACTCACTTTTAACGATTTTAGTTTGAATAAGCCTTTTGGACTTGCTGGTTTTCAATTTAGATATCATATTTGGAATAGTTTCTCAAAGTTATTTTTGCTTCATGTTTATATACAACCATTGTTATTCGTCCTAAGACTGCTCTAGGTGGACAGCCTGCCGCGCAATATTGCGATCGACGAGCGGGGTGGGATAGATACCAAGAGCTTAAGAGGCAATCAAGATGCATATGGATTTAGAAAAGTAAGACGGTGAAGTACGTGAGTTTGATGAGTAACTCGCCCACAGAGAGAATGCTCAAAAATTTTACGAAAATATTTGGCGACTAACGGAAGGCTTCAAGACTGGATCATACTCTTGTAAGACCCAAAGAGGTCATCTAGTGACTGGTGTTCACGGAAAGTAGAAGTTATGAAGGGAACACTTCTCCAGCCTTCTGAACGGCAGTGAAAGTGTAGCATCTCGATATAGCGAACTCGATTACTTAATCAATGATGATGGAATAAATGTTCAATTGTTCTATGATTACTATGATTATTAATTACCCTCCTAGAGAACAGGTTATGTATTGCCGGCCGAGCTATTCAAATACGATGGCGAAGAATTGGTAAACTAGTGCATATATCAGCATCTTTGCAAGATATGGTATGGTGAAATCATACCAGATGATTGGAACTTAAGTGTGCTTTGCCCAATTCACAAAAAGAGGGATCAGCAATTTGCGCCAATTACTGAAATAAGCTCCTTAATATCGCATAGAAGGACTTTCGAACGAAGTTTGTGGACAACTTGAGCTCACCGTGAAAAACTTATTGGCCTATTAGTGTGGCTTTAGACCTCGAAAATCTACTTCGACCAGATTTTCTCATGCACCAAATCTTGGACTCGTGGGAAATAGATCGACACAAACCACTCCTTCGTCAATTTAAAAGCTGCATTCGACGGCTTTATGTCACTTTACTGAACTTGGCATACCCGCAATTTTTATACGACTGTGTAAGCTGACGTTTTGCAACACAAAAAGCTCCAATAGGATCGGTAAGGACCTCTCCGAGCCGTCCGATACAGTATGTGGCTTCAGATAAGAGACTATCTTGTGACTTCTTCAATTTATTGCTGGAGAAAATAATACGAACTGCAGAGCTAAATTGAGAATATACCATTTTCTGTAAGAGTGCACTGTTGCTGACGTTTGCCGATGATATTGATTTAATTGGCCTCAACAACTGCGCTGTTAGTTCTGCTTTGTCCAGACTAGATGAGGAAGCAGAGCATATGGGTTTGGTTCCGAACGAGGCCATCACGGCATTCGCGACTTCCTTCACACCTCCCTGCTGATAGTCATTACTTTGAAGTCGGAGTAACCAGTATGAATATCAATAAAAATTTCAGACTTGGAATCCAAAGCTGTACCACTCTTACTAACACTACTACTTTGGACTGAGAAGGCAATTAAAAAGTAACAGGACTTTACTTTCGACGCACAGAGGCCAACTCTATAAGTCTCTCCACAATACCATGCTGCTATGTGGTACAGAGGAATAGAGGAATCGACGATGACATCATCTGATGACTCGACATCACGAGTTTTCGAGAGAAAGGATTTGCGGAAGATTTATAGTTAGTAGAACTCTGAGCTCTGCGATATATGCGGTGTTATTGACAGCGGCTATGCTGGGTATGCCATGTTGTCCAGATGGATAAGAACACCCCAGCTCTGAGAGAATTCGATTCAGTACCCGGTGAAAGCAGAGGATCAGGAAGACTTTCAATCTGTTGGTTATGTCAGTTGGGGAAGAACCTGGCTGTACTTAGTATCTCGCATTGGCGCCAAATAACGAAAAGAGGACAGAGGCGGCTTTAAACAGTATCGGCTTCTATGCCAGTATAGTAGAGGAATACTGCTGCGATGATAGTCATTAGTTGGATATAAACTCGTGCGCCTGATTGCGCGCCATTCATCATAGGATCGATATGTCGGGTTTAAGATCATGTTACTTTATAATTTAGTTTTCCTGGTTGACTAACAATTGAGTTTTCATTTGTAATTTAAGGCTTAGATTTTAGGATTTTAAATTGAACTTGGACGCGGTTTTGAGCTCTGGTTCGACTTTTGTCATAGACTTGCGCTTGAATTTGGATTGTAACTTCTGTTTCTGCTGTATTAAAATCAGAACTAGTGCTAGGCAGAGATCTTAAACCTTAATTCTTGAATGATGTTGTGTTTGCTAGACTTGGAACAGCATTTGCACGTGGATTTAGACTTTGATTAGTAGGTCTAAGTGAGTTTGGACTTGGAAGACGGATTTTGTCGTGCTTTTGAAATTAGCTTTGCATTTGGACCTGAACTTGGAAATGTATTTGGAATTTCAACTGAATATAGAATTTGAGTTCGAATTTGTACTTGGACGTAAATGTGAACTTGTACCTGGATTAGGGCTGGGGCGTAGAGTTGGACTTGGATTAGGGCTTGGACTTGGAATAGGACTTGAAATTGATGTTGGACTTAGACTTGGACTTGGATTTGAACATGGACTTGGACTTGGACTTGGACTTGGACTTGGACTTGGACTTGGACTTGGACTTGGACTTGGACTTGTACTTGGACTTGGACTTGGACTTGGACTTGGACTTGGACTTGGACTTGGACTTGGACTTGGACTTGGACTTGGACTTGGACTTGGACTTGGACTTGGACTTGGACTTGGACTTGGACTTGGACTTGGACTTGGACTTGGACTTGGACTTGGAGTTGGACTTGGACTTGGACTTGGACTTTAATTTGAGACTTGGACTTTAATTTGAGCTTAACCTCTGAGCTAGTCTATGTGGATACCTGCAAGAACTGTATTTAATAAATGAAGTTATGATTTACCAAAAATTTCACCGTTTATTGTACGAGGATTTAATTGAAGTGAAGTGAACTCCTTTTTGTTGTTTTTTATGAACCAGTTTCTCTGAATTTGGTTTTGAATTAAAGCTAATTAATTTACTATGCTCTAGCTGATTACTCTTTATCGCATTGCATTCATATTTCACATTCACTTCGTTTTTTATTGTTTTATTAGATTCCGTTTCCCTTGCTTTTACACACACCATCCGTTCACACATACAGTCCCCATGCAATTCGGTTTTCCACCAAGCCATTGCACAAGCGATTCGGTTAGCTTTCGAAATCAGTCGTGCGTGTAATCAACAGCGACATCATCATCGACGAAATGCAGCCGCATAATCGATTCAAGCTGAAATAAATTAAATTCGAGTGACGCAAACTTCGCTCAGCCGAGCAACTACAAGTCCACGAACACAGCTACAACAACTGCAACTGCTGTCACTACTAGCTGTGAGAAGTGAGACAGACAGACAGACGGACAGCTAAGCAGCCAAGCGAATAGCCGAGCTGACTAACCAAGCAGCTAACCCAGATAGTTTGGTCAGACAGTGCGGCAATTATTGCGGCTAAAGAGAAATCAAACAGCAGAAAAGCCACGCAAAGAAATGCCAAGAAAATGAGTAACAACAACACTTCAATGCGAAAGTAATAAGTGCGCTTATTGCCGAGTGTACTTCGCCAGCTTGTTTGAGTGTGTTGGTGAGGAGGACTTTTTCTCTTATGTGTGTGTATGTATTTATGCATAGTATGCATGTGTATGTGCACATGTCACCATTACCGTTATATGAGTGTTTTCTATGATTGTGGTAGTTGTTTTTTGTTTATGTATGTGTGTGTGAATGTATTGGTGGGAGACAAACGCAATGAAATGTAACGAATTCATCAACAGCCAAACTTATTACAGCAACAATTGATACAAACAACTATGAATGTCTGTGGTGACTTAGTTCGTTTACACGCACACACACACACACACACACACACACACATGAAACTGTGGCAGCCAAATTGATAAACTCATCGCCGGTAATTGTGTCGGTCAGTCAGCCAACATTTAATTCAATTGAAGAAATTGACACGATAATGGCGAAAAAGTCGACAAATACCGTTATCCATGATGGAAGAATAATACGAGCAAGTTTGCGTTGTTTTTGTAGGCGCAAGATGCTGCGCGTGGGCAGTGGGTGGCAAGTAATATTGAAAGAAATTACATAAGAGGCGTGAAATGGAAAAAGTTAGTGCAGTTAGCAAGTAAGAAACGGTGGAAAGAAACGGAAAGGCAGAGAAAGAGATTGTGGGTTGAAGGAAAAGTAGAAAAGTTGTTGAGTAGGAAAATAGGAATTAATAAGCTAACTACTTCTGTAGTTGAAGGTGAGTTTTATTGTTGCGATCTCTTACAAACCTAACCAGCAGCTTGATATTTATCATTTTGTTTAACTTTTTCGTATACTACTGTGCCCAAAAAATAAGGTGACATATGAATTTAAACTTGGCGCGTCGAAGGATTTTCAGAATTATTTTTTTTTTAGATTGCTAGTACTGTCAGTCACATTTTTGTCAAATTTCATGTCAAAATATTCATTAGTGTTTGAGAAACGTGTCGTTTTGTGAGCTACTAAAAGTGAGTTTTTCGTTTTTTGCGATGTCGAAAATTTTTGAGCAAAGAATTTGCACTAAATTTTGTTTACGGAATCAATTTTCTGCTGCGGATACGTTGAGGATGGTGCAGAAAGCCTTTGATGATGAGGCTATGTCTAAAAAAATGTTTACAAGTGGTATAGTGAGTTCCAAGCCGGCCGTGAACGTGTCGAAGACGAAGAGCGTCCAGGGCGATCATCAACCTCAACCGACGAAGCTCATGTTCAACAAATCAAAGATTTGGTGTTGAAAGACCGTCGATTAACAATTAAAGACCTTGCTGATGATGTTGGCATATCGAAAGGCTCAGCCAATACCATTTTGAAGTATGTTTTGGGCCTCAAGCGCGTCAAATATCGACTGGTATCGAAAACATTGAAATTTTTGGAAAAAAGGTGTCGCGTTGAAGTGCGTGAAACGATGCTTTCCGACTACCAGGGTGTCACGAAATGCACTATAACTGGCGATGAGACTTGGATCTATGCTTACGACCCCGAAACAACCGAGCAATATCGTGCTAAAAGAGAGCCGAGACCAAAAAAATCTCGCCAAAGTCGCTCAAAAATCAAGGTCATGTTGACTGTTTTCTTCGATTATCGTGGTGTTGTGCATTATGAATTTCTTCCAACCGGTCAAACAGTCAACAAGGAATATTATTTGAACGTTATGCGTCGTTTGCGTAACGCTATCCGCCTACAAAGGCCGGAATTGTTGACAGACAATTCTTGGTTTTTACACCACGATAATGCACCATTCCATACTGCCCTCGTAATTCGTGATCATTTCGCCAAAAACTCAACCCATATCGTTCCGCAACCACCGTTTTCACCTGATCTGGCGCCGTGCGACTTCTGGCTGTTCACCAAGCACAAAAGATCGCTCCGGGGACACCGTTTTATACGATAGAGGAGATTCAGGCTGCAGCGAAGACGGAACTGAAGGCCATCCCGGAAAGAGATTGCAACCAGTGTTTCGAAGATTGAAAATCCGTTGGCATAAGTGCATTGCATCGGAAGGGGATTACTTTGAAGGGGATGAAATTGATTTGGAAGAATAAAAAAAGAATTTTCAAAATAAATACAATGTCACCTTTTTTGGGCACAGTAGTATGTATGACCGTTAAAGTAGCCCCGTAGTGAGGTAATTAAACAAGTAAGTTCCGGTGTAACCTAACATTTCATGGACTTGCAATTTGTTGCTAGAGTGTATAATAGTTTTGTTCAGCTAGCGGTTGTACGTATCACCTTAAACTAATCGAGATAGTTATAAAGGTATATGTATATACGTATGTATATACATACGATAGCGTGAAAATAGGTGAAATCGGTTGGTGACCCTGCCGACTCCCATACGTGATTCTGTTAAATACAATTAAAAACGCGATTTTACACCCTATGCCATAGGTTTTGTTATGGCCGCCGTTAAATTATGCCGATGGGCGTGGCCCGAACTGATGTGAAAAGCCTTATCTCGGAACCTGCTCCACCGATTCAATGTATCGAGATAACACTTTGCACGAATAATGCCTTTGAAGTGTGCCATCTTATAACCAAACTGTCCAAATCGAAACAAAACGGTTCAAACTACTGGGTACCGAATATGTCGATTTCGTTGCCTTAAGTTAACTTTTTACCGAAAATCTCGGTCAATTGTGATATATAACTGAAAATCGGAGAGAAGTATGCGTGAATTTTCAAAAATGGGCTGAATTTGGTCAGTACTTCCCATTGGTCCCTATATAGCTGAGGCACTATCGCGACTTCTATAGCTTGCTATATCGTTTCATCTTTGCGCTCAAACCACTTGCTGCTTTCGATGAAACTACTTATCCCCGTTTTGTGTTTCGCGGACAGCCATTCAAGTTTTGATGCCTGCTGAGTGCCAAGTATTTTGTGTCTGGTTGGTGTAACAGTGTCATGTTGTAGTTGCTGTTAGCCTAAAAATACTATTCGTGGACCTATGTGGTAAGTCGTTAGTTTCAGTCTTATCATATTTGAGCCATATCTACTTCGTTATCTTGCAGTTGATTATTTTATTTATTTTATTGATTATGTAAAGGGGATCCTAGTTTGGCCGCTTATCTGCCTTCTCGTTACCAAAAATGTAGTGGCCGGGAACCCAACTTAGGGACGGGTGCAGTTGGCCCGCCACTGACCTTAAATGCTTTCTACAATTGCTGTTCTGTAACGGAGAACCACAGGCCTGGTCTATACCTAGTATGTCCGCTTGCAAGATGCCGACTGAGTCTGGCAGTCGGAGACAGAGAGAGATTTCGAGATCATCGGAAAATATGATCCACTTTTGCATTTCAATGGATGTTAAAATTGTATGGCATTTTACATAACTCACAGATATGTGAAGCTCTAACACCTACTACTATTTCACTGCTCGCAGCTGTACATATATACGTCGATTCATAGTCTCCTTCACGTACTCTGCACTTTGTCAAGCACAAATGCTAGCGCTGAACGAAACTTTTCTACTTTGCGCCAGATCAAGACTTGGCTCAGAACAACCATGCTCCAGAAAAGATTGAACAGCTTAGCACTCCTCAACATAAACTAGGACATTACTGTGGAATCAGAAGATACAATAGAAAGATTTAGTAAAATGAGTAAACACCGTAATGATTTTATGCCGTAAATTAAATGCTGAAATATGTATAAAAAATAAAACTATAGTTTAAAGTTAAACATTTCTCAAATCAATGACAAAATCAAAGAGTTACCCTACCAAAACACTACTCTGGATCCGCCCCTGAATATATCAGGTTGTCAAAAAAGTATTGCGGTATTTTCGAGTAGTTATAGTTTTATTTGTCGCATCGGGTCATACTATACCTTTTTGGAAAGCTAATTTCACGCGCTAACACGTATCGTTTCTTTTAAGTCGTTCGTGAGTTATAGCGTCGCAAACATGAAGCAAAATAAAGAAAAAATACGGCATATTTTACAGTACTACTACGATAAAGGCAAAAATGCATCTCAAGCCGCCAATAAAATTTGTGTAGTTTATGAACCCGATACAGTTTCCATTTCCACCCCACAACAATGGTTTCAAAGTTTTTGTTCTGGTGTAGAGGTGGTCGAAGATGCGCCACGCTCCGGAAGGCCTGTCGTCGAAAATTGCGATAAAATTGCTGAATTGGTCGAAAGAGACCGGCATAGTAGTCATCAAACCGTTATAAACCATTTGAAGAAGCTTGGAGTCACTAAGAAGCTCGATGTATTGGTGCCACACGAATTGATTCAATAAAAATACCGCAAAACTTTTTGACTACCAATATATAAAAGAAATTATGGGATTATCCTTTTCTTATAATGACATATCTGCGTGTCAAAAAAGGATTGAATCGGACCAATACTTCCTTTAGCCCCATATACTTTGTGACTTTGTATCGCATATACCGGCCAATCTGTGAGTTATCCCATTGAAAATAAAAAAATAAAAATAAAAAAAGCTAAAATAGATAAATTTCAATGAAAACGTCGCCTAGCCCTTATATAACTATTATCGGGATTTTCGAGCTTCCGGCTGACTTTACTCTATATGATAATTTTCATACTTGTAGTTTGATTTTTGCAAGTAGCAAGAGTATAGGATATTCGGTTGCACCCAAACTTATTCCCTTCTTACTTCTTCAAATAATGATCTTTTAATTAAGTTAAGTATCACTTTCATCCCGCAAATATTTAGCAGTGGTGGAAAGAGAAGTTGTTGCACCATCAAGTGAGGGCAGATTGAGTTGAGATATTTTGGTTCTATTTGTGAAAAGCACCATCTCCGTTTTACTAGGGTTAATAATCTCACTGATGATTGAAATAAACATCCCTGATAATATCAAAACTATGTCGTCTGCATATGCTGCTTCTTTAAAGCTTCCAGCATTTGGTTTAAATACTATTCTATTCAGTACCACCACCCATAAAAGAAAGGAAAGGACACCTTCTTGAGAATATATTAAACGAGGTGTGCTCAAAAAGTATCGCGAATTGTAACTGACAGTTTTCTACGATTGCAGGGGCGCGGTGCATCATGAGTTCTTGCCACAGGGAAGAACGGACAATAAGGAATATTACCTGCAAGTTATGCGCAATTTGCGCGAAGCAATCCGCCAGAAACGCCCGGATTAGTGGAAGAACAAAAATTGGCTTTTGCACCACGATAACGCCCCTGCTCACACACATCGTTGCTTGTGCGCGACTTTTTGGCAAAAAACAACACACTAATGATGTCGCAGCCACCGTATTCCCCAGATCTGGCCCCCTGTGACTTTTTTTTGTTCCCTAAACTGAAGAGGCCCATGAAAGGACGCCGTTACGCTTCTCTTGACAAGATAAAGACGGCATCGAAGGAGGAGCTGAAGAAGATAAAAATAAATAATTTTTTGAAGTGCTTCGAAGATTGGAAAAACCGTTGGCACAAGTGTATAATATCTCATGGGGATTACTTTGAAGGGGACAAAATAGGTATTCATGAATAAATAAATAATTTTTGAAAAAACATAAAATTCGCGATACTTTTTGAACACACCTCGTAGTATACAATTTTACAATTTTTCTGAAGGATTTTTCCGTTCTTTTTTCTTTCAAATTGCAAGAGTATAAAATGTTCGGTTACCCCCGATCTTAGCACTTCCTTACTTGTTCCAATTTCTTTTATTTTCCAAACGTTTTTACAAGAAAGGACCCATGATATTCGAGTGAACGGATTTTTATCTAGTCCTTGAGCTGACAGCTTTGGAGAAATCTAAAAAACTGTGAGGAGTAGTAGAGGTATGGGGTTGCCGAAGGTAACGTCTTTTTTTTAGATTCACTAAGTTAATCTAATATGTAAGTTTAATTTATTTACTGTTGTTTGTGTCGCCTTGCCCTACTTAGCATCTAAATAATTGTCACAACATGAACTTAACTGCAAACATATCCCTGCAGTCAGTTTGCAACCCATTTTTACGCATTTTAAATATTAATTTCTTTTCTTCAATAAGTCTTCGTATGGCAATTTTGAATTTTGTTACTTCTGATTCCGTAAAAACCTAATAAAAATATAAAAACTCTTCGCCATTAAATCAGCAATTGTCGCCTACCACAAAGTCTTACTCTCACACCAACCTTCAGACGCTTCAAATAAAGACACTCAAAAGTAAAGTTTGCAATTCTTAATCAATATTTGGCAACTCAATAAATTGCGCTACAAGTGAAGTGTCTGCGCTTGTCAGCTGCAGAAGCAAAGAGAACAAAAGTGGTTGAAACGAACAAACAACCAAACAAATTTCCACCTACTTAGCATGACAAAGCGGGACAATGAGCAAAAAATCGCAAAATAAAGTAATAAAATTGTGAATAAATACGCGTGCAGGCAAAGTGGCAGCCAGCTGTGATTTCATTTAGCGCCGAAGCGGGTACAACACCCCCCCAGCATCCCACTGGGAATCAATAGTTGCTTTCCCACACTTAAAAATGCGTTGAATTTGTGCGTGAAAAAACTTTTTAAATCTCGGCGTATTTAAACTGTCAACGTCGAATTGCTGGCTGCGGCAATTATTGTTGTAGCCGATCGCTTTTGTTGTTATTATGCCACATATAACCACGTGGTATGGGATAAAATGCTCATAAAATGCTGCGTGTAACTGAAGCCTCGGCAAACATCGTCGGTGCGGCTGGGGGCGATGGCGATGGCTCTTGAAATCACTGTGGTTACATTTGTTGCTGTTGTTGTTGCATTTTATTTTCTTATATTAAGTGTGTCTACGGCAGGCGTCGGCTAAGATTTCACTGGCAAATGTAAAATAAATAAGAAATAAACAAAATTATAAGCAAAATGTGCTCGAAAATAAGTAAGAAGGCGAAGTTATCCAGCATTTCACTTTGCATCCTTCTTCAAAATCATACAGCTTCTGCTCTGCTTCTTGTTGCTGGTGTGTGTGCAGCAGCAGCGAACAAGTTTAAGTGTAAACAAAAGCAAGAAAAATAAGCTATAATACCCTTCACAAGGCTTTCCAAGAACTTGATTTTGATCGGGCAGTTTGTATGACAGCTATATTCTCCTTATGGTCTTTCCAACAAAGTGGAGGTCTTTCTCTTCCTCGGGTTTTCCCTTCGGGTACTGCGTCGAATATTCCCAGTAGAGGAGTATTTTTATCCATTCGGACAACATGACCTAGCTAGCGAAGGCGCTGTCTCTGATTCGCTCAACTATATCTATATCTTCGTATATCTCATACAGCTCATGGTTTCATGGAATGCGATATTCTCCTTGGCCAACGCGCAAAGCGTCATAAATCTTCCACAGAGCCTTTCTATCGAAAACTCGTGTTGTCGACTCATCAGATGTTGTCATCGTCCATGGCACTGCACCATTAGCATGACGGGAATAATGAGTGACTTATAGAGTTTGGTCTTTGTTCGTCGAGAGATGACGTTATTTCTCATTTGCAAACTCAGTCCGAGGTAGAACCTGTTGGCAAGAGATAATCTGCGTTGGATTTTGAGCCTGACAGTATTATTGGTGTTAAAACTGGCTCCAAGATAAACGAAATTATTTACGACTTCGAAGTTATGACTGTTAGCAGTGACATGGGAGCCATTTCATCTTAGTTCTGAAGCTGAAAATATTTTGTTCTAGTGTAGATTGAAGAAGTCGTAGGAAAGGGAGTCGCTTTGTCTAAAACCTCGTATGGCGTCGAACGGCTCGGAGAGGACCTTCCCGATCCGGACGGAGTTTTTGGAATTGCTCAATGTCAGTTTACACAGTCGTATTAGTTTTGCGGGGATACCAAATTCAGACATAGCGGCATAAAGGTAGCTCTTTATCGTGTTGACAGTGGGCTTTAATCGTTCACACAATATGCTCGGTAGAACCTTATATGTGATGCTGAAGAGTTTTATCCCACGGTAGTCAACGCAGATTGGTCTTGATTTTGGCAGCCCACACTTAACTTCAAATCGCCGGACTTGCTTGCGTTCGCCCATATTCTACAAGGAAGCTGATGCATGCTCCTTATCAGTTCTTCGCCGCCGCGTTGGCCGGCAATCCATTGATCCCCGCTGCTTTGTTATTCTTCACACGGGTGATTGCTATTGAACCTTCTGCAATTCTTCGGCAATGGCACGTCAGCTCCATCGTCATGGATTGGGGAATCGGATCACCACCTCCTGGTGTTAGGCTTTCAATGCCATTCAGCAGGCTGGAGAAGTGTTCTTTTCATAATTTTCGCATGCCGTGGGCGTCAGTCAGCCCTGTTCTGGGTATAAAAATAAATGAAAGCAAAAGTTAAAAAACCTTTAAAAATAAAGTAAACCTACAACAACAATAAAAATAACAATTGTACCGTTTGCTGGAGCGGCAGCCACGCACATGCTTCCAGTGAAAATAAATACTTATGAGTACACAACATTAATGTATCGCATCATGTGGCGTTAGTGCCGTGCCAGTGGTGGAGCTGGTGGTGGCGTCGATGATGGGGACGTCTGAGTGTTTATGTGCGTATGCATGTGTATGATGTGTGATGGTGTGTTGCGTTGATTGGAGGCAGTGGTACCAGCAACACTAAAAATTTTCACTTTTGTACTTTTTTATTGCTTCACACACACACACACGCACACACACATCGCATGCATATAGGCATTTATACGCATGTCTGTGCGTGTGTGTGCGATACCATAATGATTGCGTCGATGGTTCAACGTTTGCTGATTGTAGCAGATGTTGTGAGTATTGAGTATTTTCTTTTATTTCTTCGTTTATTTGTTTGTTTGAGCTGCTCTTAGTCGTGAGCTTGCGTAGGCGTTTGTTTGTATATGTGAATGTGTGTGCGCGTGTGTGTTTAAGGAAAAAGTTTAGTGTATACGGGAGGCGATTGGAATAGCATTACAGCGCAGTGGCGTCAACAGTTAGAGGTACAATGAATTTTATTTCAATAATATTATTTTTATTCTTGTTGGAGCAATTTGTTATAATAAACGGAATAGTTAACAGTGCTTATCACACGGCTGTGGGCCGCTTCGTGTTGAAGCTACTCAATTTGGTCTAGATAACCCAGCAATTTGTAGAAGCAGGCTCAAGGTGGCAGGTTCCAGTCGCGCTCAGCAAACTTCTGGAATTGTTCAGAGTACTGGACCTATGTAACCATATGTGATATATGATGATATAGGAGAGGGCACAATAGACCAAAGATCGCAGTACTTTCTATTCATCTATTTACTCAATTTTGGCAATTTAATGCTATTAGTATAATAATTATCTTCGCCAAACGGTAATATTCTGATTGATTGTGTGTCCGTTCGTCCATCCGTCTGTCTGTGCCTGTTTACAATTTGTATAAATATATTTACACGATGAGAGGATTGGTATTGCAGATGGAATCGAATCATCGCTATGTCCATAAAACACCATTTATCAAAAACCCATTAAGTGTACTATACAACCCAATACGCATTTTTAAAAAGGACGGTTTTGGGGAGAGACGTTTGTGGTTGTAAATATTTTGAAAAAATGGGCTTGGTCAAGCCCTCCAATTGATTTAATATATATATGTATGTATCTCTCAAATCACTTAAACTAAATACATCCAAATTGCTCAGCACAATTCTTTTAAGCAATTTACGGTGTGAAAATTGGCAACCAAGCCTATTTTCCATATGACACAATTTCGAGTTCCACCTGATTTTTTTACTTCCCAGCATACAAAACAAGCACCAATGAATATATGTATACCAAGCCTATTTTCCATATGACACAATTTTGAGTTCCACATGATTCTTTTACTTCCCAGCATACAAAACAATCACCAATGAATATATGTATCAAGAAATACTTTGCAGAAATAGTGCCTTTAAGGTATGCAAGAAAACTATTCGTAAACCATTGATCTGTTCCAGAAATGTGACGTCATTTTGACAAACCGTGCAATTTCACGATTTATTTTAGGTTCGGAAATGTTAGAATGTCGATTTGATTTAAAGTTTTTGAATATATCGACAGTTTGACTACATGTTTCTTTCGGTAATTTCACCACTTTTTAAGGGGGTATTCTATTCTAGAAATCTAATTTTTAGCATTTTTTTGAATTTTATTAAAAAAAAAAAAATATTTGTACCATCCATTTTTTATGGTGTTTTTATTGATATCTTAAGAATACAGAAAAAAAAATTTTACAAAAAAATACTAAAAATTAAAATAATTAGAGGGAGAGAGACAGGTGTAAAAAAATGGCGCATCCTGGTGACATTGATCCTGACTCTCCTGGTGGTCTGAAAAAAAAATCTAAAAAAATTCTTAATTAGTAAGGATGCTGTTATAGTCCGGGAGCACGAAATTTTTTTTTTTTTGAAAAATGGCGACTGCCTAAAAATAAAAATAATTTTTTACGCTTTTTTTTTTGAAACTCCTGAATTTTTTTAAAGTATTAAAAACTAAAATTTTGACACGATTCTGTGTGGAAAAAAGGAGTTTCGAGAAAAACGCGTTTAAAGTTTAGGAGACAAATATACTGAACACGGACGCCACCTCGCAAAATCGGCTGTATCTCCGAAAATAAGTCGAATTTTGAAAAATTCTTCCAAGGTCATATTTTTGAAAGTCTCAACTTTAAATATATGAAAAAAATCGAATTTTTCAAAATTCTAGAGTAGAATACCCCCTTAATTAGGTATGAGAATCTTCTAGAATTTTTAGAGATTTGTTACGAACAGCGCGAGTTTGGAAACATATTTAAGAAAAATATTCTACATAGCCCAAAAGAGAGTAAACCTTTGTAATTTTATGTCCCCGCTTTTACTTGTAAAACCAACTTTTTATGTCACTAACCTATCCATATATAGTATTTGTAGATCTTAATTTAAAATTGGTTTGGTATTTGTGGATTACATGGTTTTGTATAGAATGTTCCGATTTAGATCAAATATGTACCGTTTTGTTCGATAACTTGTTGTTATTTTGAAGATAACGTCACAATGCCGCTGTCATAGAAACACTCGTTCTTATTGGTTAAAAAACCATTTTCGCAATCTTTTTTTGAGGTCAATTTTGCACCATAAAAATCATTCGCTAAAGACAGGAACAGGCAAAAACCATTTGGTTTTAGTTCCAAACTTTAAGAAGGATGGAAGAATACGCTAAAGAAGTTCCCGAAGGTTTGGCGAGTCACTATCGATGTGTCCTGATGGAAACACAATTCTTCTCCTATTCGCCAAAGTAGTTCGCAGTTAGCAAGAATTAGTTTGCGTTAGATTTCGTCTTGCTCTCGTTCACCCAACCATTTACTTCGTTTCTTTTATAACCTGGATGGTGGGTGGCCTCAGTGGTAAATGCCACAAGGAGCGGGCAGAGGCACCTTCCCAATTGAGAAACCAGGCATTCCAGATGCATGTCCTTGAATCGTAATTCTTAGTACGTTTTGCCGTCATCAATGGGAGGGGCTTTCATCCGAGGCAGTTGCGCCTGAGGCATAGGGGATATACAAACCTGTAGAGGGATGCCCAGAGTACACTTTATCAAATACCAGAAGTCGTGAGCTGCTTGAGCATATGTAAAAGAATCCATTCCCAAGTGAATTTCGGTCAGATGACTTTCCTCACTTGCGTGAACTTCTACAACTGGCTCCATCCGCCACCTACCTCTATAATAAACACATACATATGTCTCTATTAGTTGGCGACGGTAGGTAATCGTGAGAGCCGTGTACGCTACTGAAGGGAGCATTTGAAACAGAAGCGACCGATCAAGTCGAACACCAGACACGCATTAAAACACCTAACAACAACAACAACGTACTGGAAAACAAAAACAATATAAATGCCGCACAGCTGAACAAAATTATGGGAACGCAGATAATTGTGAGGGCAGTGTGGTTTAGGGGGATTAGTCACCTGGGTTTCTTTTCCTCTCTTTTCCTACACCTTACGATGTGATCCCAGTGTCGTACGAAAATATCATAAATCGTTGTTTAACTTTAAACGCCAACGAGCAGACAGTGGCGGCAATAAGCGACAATTGCTTTTTAGTTGTTGTTCGATTTGGGAAAACCCATAAACGGTGAATGTGTGGCAATTGCCAACAACAAAAGCAATAACGACAAGCCATACATATTATATTATCAAGTCAAAAAGAAGAGAGGAAAAGGCATACAAAACAAGGTGAAGAAATCACTGCGGAAGGCAAGTGAAAGAAAGTTGAGCCGTTCAACGGTTAACTACCGTTAAAGAAAGAGTGAAAGTCACAATTGAGCGAATGAAATGAGCAGCTGATTAGCGGTAACTGATGAAGCTGTTTGGTGTAGGGGATTGATGTGGCGCTGGAAAAGTTTAAAAAGAGGGTTTATGGACCTATATGTTTGCGTTTGTGTACGTGTGTTGTTGTAGATGTGGATATTCGTTGTAAACATAATTGTAAGTATGTACTCGACTCTGGGCATGCCTGAATGCGTATTAAATAACTGACTTGTCTAAGGATATATATTTACGTATACATACATACACTTGGGTCGCCTCAATTCATGCAGCGATACTATTTTGACACTTCCCTTTCCTACGATTGGCGCACATGGGGTTAAATAGGCATCTAAGTGTAATCTTATTCAAAAGTAAAAACACAACAAAAATCAAACAAGGAAGTAAGAACACATTAAAAGCCAGTGATTGCAAAGAAGAGAGATGGGAAACGCGGCGAAACGAATGTGGGAAGTTAATGTGAATAACTTTTTGTGAATTTTTGGTTGATTTTGCTTTGAAGATTGTGCGTAAATTTTGTGAACTCTGCCCACTAGGCGACAAACTCGCCTCCAGTTAGCCGATGGTGGTGACATGTGGCACGCAGGGGGTCAACCAATTCACTTTTTGGCTCGGGTTTCTATTTTTTTTACATAATTTTCGGGGGTATAAAGTATTTTTGATATTTAAACAAAAAAATTACGGCAAACATTGTTGTAGTCACCATCTGTTATGCGTTCGCCACGTGCTGCTGGTCGTGGAAACTTTTTCGATTTTTCATTGACGACGACATTGCACTTGGCAGGTAAATTGTCTTGGCGTGAGCGAAAAATATTGGAAAATAATGCAGAAAAAATCTTAAATTATAGCTAGGGAAAAGGCATGACAAGAATAGCAAAGAAAATAAATTAAATAAATAGGCTACCAGTGAAGTCGTCACCTCAACCACCGACGAAATAATATTGGGAGTAATGATTTTCGGCCATAAACAAACTGCGCAGTCAATCAGCCACAACTCATTTGGAGAGCTTTTGCGATGGAGGCTAAATTTTCCGACCGTTGTACCAACGATGCCTTCTTTGCCTACTCTGGCTTTAAAATCCACAAGCTCAAGTTGTCATAAGTGCCCTCCGGATTGTGTGGCTGGACGCTCATTCAACGGAGTAAAAGCCAGGAATCGACGACTGAGCCTTTTACTCACCAAGAATCCTACACTGAATTTGCGCTCCTTTATAAGACCGCTGTGGTAATTGTCACAAGGATCTTCTCGTCTCGTCCTTATCGCACCCATCGCACTTCTTGGGTGGCGGTGATGTCAGCATTTACTTTCATCTATTTCATCCGATGCCGTTGTTTCCTTTTCAAAGGGAGTAGTTTCTACATAGGGTTAGGCGCGCACTACCAAGTTTTATATACTTTTATATAGCAACTCGCCAGTTTCGATATCAAGACCCATTCGCAGCCGCAGCTCTGCTGAACCGACGTAGCAATTAGACTTCCGAGAACCTTCAAATCGAATATGTCGGAGTGGCTCCGCTGAAGTTTCCTCTTTTTGTATACCTAACCCTAGGCTACAGCTACGTGACTGGGTTGGCTACAGCATTTTACAAAAAGGTTACTCAAGTTTCTTCGGTGTGCGACGAGGACAACGGAGTAGGAATTGGTTATAGTCCTACAACTATAACTGATTATCCAAAAGCATAACTATATCCCAGTATGAAGAGCTTGAGAAACTGGGCGACAGAGGTAACACTTGAAAAATCTACGACCGTGATTAACAGAAGGTTTCAAGACCGGAGCATACTCTTGTAGGACCCACAGTGGTGATCCAGTTCGAGTAGCTATTGGCCGCGTGAAGAACAACAAAGCGACTGAGCCGATGGACTTATTCTATTCAAATACGAAGACTGAACAATTTAATTGAAATTATTACGGACCAAAAGCTTGATTCATAAGAACCTCGCAGAGTTTCTGGCCTGTCGCTATCAATAAGGTCTAAAGTTGTCTTTTTGCAACACAATTCCTCTTCTATTGACCAAAGTTGGTGCCTTCTTAGCTATTGCTTAATTCAAACGGTTTTTTTGCAACAGCAACTCAACTTCTGATTTTAATGATATGTGGAACAACTGGCCCTCCAGAGTAGCTTTGACATAAAAATTATCGGAACGGAATTCGCGAAAAAAAAATTTTTCATGCTTGGAACTTACGTTATCAGGACTATAACATTACTCACTATTTTAACCGACTGGCTTGCATTTTCGCCGATATTGATTGTATTTATGCAACGAGATATAGATTATAAAAGCCATCGATTGTTAAAATAATTAACTTCTTTTTATTAGACTTTACACTTATCTATTAAAAACATAGGTTGCTATATATATTTCTGGCTTAGGCAACACTAAGTGTTGCCAGGTGCAATCTGACATTTCCATTGGAAAGTTTGACATTTTTTTTAGCATAACATAACTCAGAACATTTTGTCATTTAATCGTGAATTGTTTTATTTACTCGGGCAAAAAATGGAATTAACTCGTGAACATTTTCGTGCGATCATTTTTCACAACTTTCGATGTGGATTATCAGGACAAGAGTACATCGATCAACTAAAATCTTTGTATGGCTATGAAGCACCATCCTATAGCACTGTGAAAAGCTGTTACAACGAATGCAATCGTGGCCAACGCTCGCTCAAAGACGAATTCCGTGAAGGTCATCCAAAAACAGCCGTTGTGCCAGAAAACATCGATGCCGTACGTGAAGTGATAATGCAAGACCGTCAGGTAACATATTTTCAGATAGAGGCATGCCTATGCATTTCTCCCACCAGCATACATTCGATATTGCATGAACACCTGGCCGTAAAAAAGGTTTGTTCTCGTTGCATCCCGCACAATTTGACAATCGCTCAAAAAAAAGCTCGTGTGGATTGGTGTAAAGAAATGCTAAAAAAATACGATCGCGGTGCTTCAAAAGACGTTTATAAGATCGTTGCAGGTGACGAATCATGGATCTATGCGTATGAGCCCGAAACAAAACAGTAATCGACCGTGTGGGTCTTCCAAGACGAGCCAAATCCAGCGAAAAAAAAAAACAAAAAAAAAAAAACATTTTCGTTGATAAATATGCCTATTTTCATTATTAGGCTAGAAATATATATAGCAGCCCTCGTAAAACTTGAGTAAAATGACAGCCTTTTGTACTAAATTCTGTGCAAAACAAGTCTATTTCCCTTACTTAGATATTAACATTTAATTTCGTGCTGTGAAATGGGCAAATAACACCTGCCGTGAGTTTCTGTACGAGACACGAACTTAATTTAAATCTATTTTTACAAGATTGCTAGCATTAAAAGAAAAAGCGCAGACACCAATTTTTCGTTTTTAATTTTTCACTCTTGGCCATGTGCGGAGCTGACATTTTACTTGGCTGCCACCTGTGAGAGCTTGAGTCAACACTGAAGAACACCTTGTAGGAATTTTAATGTTCCACAGATCTTTGTGTACTAAGGCTAACTCATCACAGCAGAATTCTTCTAGTGATGGCAGCAACTACTTAAAGTCTGTTCACATATGCTCAGATGGATTTTTTTGTCGAAGACTGAAATAGTTTTTTGTCGGAAGTTAAGTTGCATCAGAGAGTCTGGTCGAAATAACCCACAAAATGTATAAGTAACCGCGCTCACAGCTGCACATACCTTCAGCAAACGTTAGACCCTTAGATGCTCCATCGGCAAAAGGTATGGTTCATGAGCTGCGACTCTTTTCGGTTAGCGACCGCACTTAGGATGTAGGTAGAGAAGTTAGAATTATGAACCTTTGCCATTTATTGATAACAGATATGCCATAAGATTACTGCGCTTTATAAATGGAAAGGTGCAAGGATGTGAAGCGTCTGGGTTGCAGTGTGGACTCCATCGAATACTCTTAGATGAGTTTAATTTCGGTTACGTAAAGATTCCAGACTTTACTATTTGTGTGACATATTTTTTTGGTTATAAGAAACAAAAACAACACTGAAGTCAAAGGAAATATTATTTCCGAAGCCGTTTTTCTACTTTGATTTTTCATTCCTACAGGGTAACATCCAGCAACCATATTACCTTCGCCTAGAATTTCGTTGATCTGACACACACTCACAACATAATACACAAGTCTATGCACATATGCTTAATGTACATACGTTTGTGTAAATCTACAGCCTCCAACTAGAGCGTCCCCATAAGTAATTTCCAAATGCCCAAAGGTGCTGGAAGCGAAGATGAGAAGCAGTCCCAAATAAACCTTAATAAACACACGCGCAATTACAAACAAACGCACACATATGCTATTGTAGCTAACGCCGGCGCTGACGCTGTTGGTACAGCCGTCGGCGATGAGAGGGATGGCACACACGGCTGATATGACATGCTGTAATCATGTTTTGATGTCGGGGCCACTTCGCCACATATGAAGGTTGTTGAAACACACACACATACACACACGTTTACACAGCACGAGCAGGTATTGCATAAACACGAAAACTGTATGCAACAACAAAGTCTGCCGCGTGTGTGTGTTCTTTTGGTTGCTACATACTCATTTGGTCTCACAGGTGGCTGAGTGGCGAAAGCACATGGCAACCCGAAGATAATACCTACAACATTGCGCACTTTAAATATAGCAGTAAAAAAACGTGAATGCGAAATAATAGCAAAATACAGCAACAACAAAAAACGTGCGTTAACTCACATGTATGGCATGGCGCATACGCAACTTTTAGATACTTGCTCCAGCAATTGTATGAATTATTATGTGCGCGCGCGTGTGTGTGTGCGTAGTCAGCAATTGCGAATTGTGGCGAAGTGTTGCTGTTGGCTGTAAGTATTGCATAGCAACTTGTTGCCTTGACAGCTACAACCACAGACTGGTTCACTACACGCGCACACTCAACCCCCACACACACACACTCAAAAGCTTTCGTTGCTTTCTTCTTGTTGCTGGGCACACCACCACCGCCCCCAACATCGGTCGTCTATGTTCTGTTGCTAATTGTTGTTGTGCTAAAATTATCACAACAACAGCATAGCTGGGAGCATTTTGTTTTAAGGCGATAGATGGCGCGTTTGCATTGGTGCAAATAATATCCATTGTGTAAATATAGTATATGTAATACTCGTATCGCTACTTCTGTGCAGATATATTTAATTTCATATGTATGCACATAACACATATATGTTATACATACATACATCTTTTGGTTGAGGTATTTATTTGACCCACTATTACAAATATTATTGTGTTCCAGCGAAAACATTTTGGCATCTGAAATAATATATGCCACTGCAACAACAAAACGCGTTGAAATAATCAACGCCAAAAAGCAAAAATTATAAAAAGACACAGACGAGTTTGTAATAGTAGAAATGGGAATATCAAGTTCTTTATCCTGATTTCGATCGGCTAGTTTGGTTAGCAGTTATATGTTTTAGTTATCCAATATTTGCGACAAATGAGAAAGGAAAAGACATGTGCAAAAATTCGCTTATATTTAAACTAAAAATAAAAAATGAGATGAAAACATCTAAACCTTACCTGATGAAAGATATGGTGTCCCCTTTTTTTAATATTTTTTTTAATGCCAGGGTGGACAGGGAAGGTATCCTTGGCACAACAGTCGGTAAATTCAGCTTCCATGAGGAAACACTCGAAATGGGTTAAGGCTGATCGACTTCACCGGGACCCGAAAGTAATAAATTCCAGCACAAGAAAATTCATCAAAATCAAAAAGCCACCAACCAGATCGATCCTGTTGTGATAGACGAAGACACGTCCCTTGCTTTAATGATTCGGGCCCGTCTCTGTGCAGCAAAAAACGCACCTCAACAAACACAAAGAAGGTTTTACGTTGAGAAGCTGCAATCACAACAGACAGTCGAACGATTTTCTAATCTATTTGCACTCCTGCTCTCTGAGTACACTAGTCAACAACTCGGTATAAGGGAACTGTGGAACGGCATTTCAAATTCCTTACGTAGCACTGCAACCAAAACAATTGGTTTTCGAAAAATACAAAAGAACAGCTGATACGACGAGGAGTGACGTGTCGCAGCGGAGAGAAAACAGGCTGCCTACCTCGCAACGTTACGATCGACCACACCACATGCGGGATGGGATAGATACCGAGAGTTGAAAAGGAAACCGAGACGCATTTATAGACAAAAAAAGAGAGAGACCGAAATGCGTAAGTATGAAGAGCTTAACAAGCTGGCCGACAGGGATGCTGTCTGAAAATTCTATGAAAAAATGGTTCAAGGCCGGAGAAAACTCTTGTAGTACCCCATGAGATGATCTAGTGACCGATGCTCAGAGCATGCTGAAATTATGGATTATGCTACAACCTACTGAATGACAATGAATGCATAACGCTAGGAGAAGGTGAACCGGATTACCCAATCGATGGCGATGGAGCAGACGTTCCGATGCCCGATCATGACGAAGTTCGAATAGCAATTACCCGTCTGAAGAATAACAAAACGGCGGAGGTCGAGGGATTGCCGGCCGAGCTATTTAAGCAAAAGGCAAAGAACTGATGAGGAGCATTCGCCAGCTTCTTTGTAAAATATGGTCGGACGAAAGTATGCCCAACGATTGGAATTTAAGTGTGTTATGCCCAATCCATTAAAAGAGAGACCCCACAATCTGCGCCAACTACCGTGGGATATCTCCTCGAAATCCCGTACAAAGCGACTCCCTTTCAACACCAACAACAATGTCAGCCTCCAAATCCAACACAGAATATATCTTGGCTTTTGCTACGACTTAGTTGCCTTCGGACTAAGTAGGTAATTGAAAAGTAAAGTCCTTTCTCAACGAACAAAAACAAACTCTCGCTCATTATTTTCGTCCTGCTATATGGCGCAGAGGATTGGACACTTACAACTTCTGATTAGTCGACTTTACGAGTTTTCGGGAGAAAGGTTCTGCGAATGATTTATGGTCCTTTGCGCGTTGGCCACGACGAATTTCGTATTCGATGGAGCGATGATCGGTTTGTATGAGATATACGACGACATTGACATAGCTCAGCGAATTAAAAGACAGTGGCTACACTGGCTAGGTCATGTTGTCCGAATGGACGAAAACACTCCAGCAGTACCCGCCGGGGGAAGCACGAAAGAGGAAGACCTCCACTACATTGGAAAGACCAGGACCTATCTGTGCTTTCAACTGGCGCGCTGTTGTTAGCTCGGCTATAACCGCGTAAGCGCCTTCTACGTCAGCAAAGAAGAAGAAGAATGAAACTTGGTACACAAATTCCTTGGAAAACAGTGAGACGAGTTCGGTGATGAAATTAGTCGGACCATTGTCACTGCCACAAAACGCCATTAAACGAAAACAAATAAAGCTAGAATCAAGTGCACGTGTAATAATTTGAAATTGCTTACTCTTCGATAGTGCGATTCAGCTGCTTTTACCTTTGATTTCTACAGTGAATATTTTTCTATATCCTCCCTGCATTTGAGCTAATGAAACATTTGCTTGCTTCAGTTGAGTTTTTCTTACATCCTTCATGAGTGGGTTCTTAAGTTTTACTCTGTAAAGTCAATCCGATTTGAAAATCCTCATATTCGATATTTGAAGGCTAGGGACCAATTAGATCAGTTAGATCAGATGAATACAGTTTTATTTCCCTAACTCACATACTGACTGCTGTAATATTATATATGTATAGTATTATACTTAGGTGGTATAAAGTCAAGTTCGTGCTATGGTAACCGAAGCCACTTTCAGCTCCGAAACACATTATTAAGTGGAAACAGCATTCTCACAGTTTCATATTTATTTTTAGAGATTGACCACAATTTCGGCTAAATAGATGGCCTTAGACACTCATATCCATATAAGCATGTGAAGGCTTAATAAGCTATGATTCGATTTCGACAATTTTGATACGTAAGATGTCACATCTTAAGGTATTTATATATATATATAATTTTTTTTTTTGTGTGTTAACCCTTCTTTTAATGGTTTTAATGGTCAAATTTTATATTATTGGAGGGTTCCGAAGGGTAAATATTCCAAAGATGCTGCCAAGGTGAACAGAATTTCTTGACTTTTAACCCCCTCTGATTTTCGATATGACTATTTTATACGTCTCTCCTGACGGATTCTCGTCTATCTTCTAGCTTCTCATATAGTTCTTTAAAACTTGAGGACCTACTTCTTGCTGGGTGTGTTAGATTGTGTCTGATAGTTCTCCGCAGTGATAGATGTCTATTATATTAATTAAAAACAATATCAATAATAATAGGAATAATAATAAAATAATTTAAATTTATCTTCGTTATTTTCTGCAAACCTTCTAAATATGGTCAGCAATATTGAAAATATAAAAGAATAATTTAAAATATGTTTTTATATATAATATTTACAATATATTTATTTTTCCATTTAGTGAGAATTTTGTTAATTTTAATTTTAATAGCAAGTCAACTCCTTCGCGGAACTGCACTAAAAAACTTTTCCAGATTCCACTTAATTCCCAACTAAAGCGTTCCGTGAATATTCCAGAAAATGAGACTGAATTTCACTGCTAAAATTTTAAATATTTTAAATACTTTCAAATATGTTAGTGAAAATACTCAAGTGCTTTCAATGTAAAAATGACATAACTCCATATTCAATTTCATTTTGAGTTTAAGGCCAAAAAAATGTAGAAAAACATTCATTAACATGAATTTTAAATGATTTCTTAATAAACGCTCACCAAACGCATGCATTTGATTGTGTGTGTATCTACTTGTATGTGTGCTTGTGCCAACATGTTGGCGCACTCATATCAACTTGATTGCAGTTTTCGGTGTATGCAATCACTCATGCAAATATATGCATGTATGTTAATTCACTTTTGCACCAGCAAACATACATATATGCATACACATACGCGCTTATACATATACATATTGTGGTGTATGAGTCCTCTTTGCTGGAAACTCATTGTAAGCATACTATTTACAATCGCAAAAATGTACCTACTCTCATTGAGGGCTCTTGATGGAGCCAAGTCGAAGTGCTCATGAGTGCGTATGCACACATTCGCTGCAAAATAAACGCACTTGCACAAACATACACAATCATACACATTTATTTACACATACTTGCGCATTCACAGTGTGGCAATCCTCCTGCTTTTCCATGAATTTGTATAGTATTTTGTATAATAAGTTTGTGTGTGTGTGTGTAGGAAGTGTCGGCGGGAAGGGGTTGAGTAATGTGTTAGCTCCGCGTAGACTGCCCGTATCCTCATCTAATCGCGGTTCCGTAAGTGAACTTCGGTATGAAGAGTAATTTTTGACGTCGTGTTGAAACTTTGGGAGCCGAAGGATTTTTTTCGATCGGATTCTCTAAAATATTGCCTTAAAAAGTTATGAAGCACACCATAAAGTGCTCACCTTGTCTTTTCATGTTGTTGTTGTAGACAAAAAATGTTAAGTTCAAGATCAATTTTTGATCGTTAGCTGTCGTTAATTTCTTCTTCTTCTTCTTCTTTACTGGCGTAGACACCGCTTACGCGATTATAGCCGAGTCAACAACAGCGCGCCAGTCGTTTCTTCTCTTCGCTACGTGGCGCCAATTGGATATTCCAAGCGAGGCCAGGTTCTTCTCTACTTGGTCCTTCCAACGGAGTGGAGGTCTTCCTCTTCCTCTGCTTCCCGCGGCGGGTACTGCGTCGAATACTTTCAGAGCTGGAGTGTTTTCATCCATCCGAACAACATGACCTAGCCAGCGTAGCCGCTGTGTTTAAATTCGCTGAACTATGTCAATGTCGTCGTATATCTCGTACAGCTCATCGTTCCATCGAATGCGATATTCGCCGTGGCCAATGCGCAAAGGACCATAAATCTTTCGCAGAACCTTTCTCTCGAAAACTCGCAACGTCGACTCATCCGTTGTTGACGTCGTCCAAGCCTCTGCACCATATAGCAGGACGGGAATTATGAGTGACTTATAGAGTTTGGTTTTTGTTCGTCGAGAGAGGACTTTGCTTCTCAATTGCCTACTTAGTCCGAAGTAGCACCTGTTGGCAAGAGTTATCCTGCGTTGGATTTCTAGGCTGACATTGTTGGTGGTGTTTACGCAAGCCATTTTTTTTATTGACTTTTTAAATTTAAAATTTTATATGGCCCACGCCGTTCGCAGCAACTTGGGCTGACTTATGGAACGACTAGACTCGTACAGCTAGGCACCGACCTTCCCAAGCCACATCACTTAGCTCAATGGGATCTTAAAAAGTCGTAAGAAGATCCGACGTTTTCGAATCAAATTTTGTTCAGCGATGAGAACCATTTTCGTGTCAACGGGTATGTAAACAAACAAATATGCCACAATCGGGACAAAGAGCAACCTGAAGAGATTCAAGAGCTGCGACTTCATCCAGAAAAAAATGTTTGGTGTGATTTGTGAGCCGGGGGAATCATTGGTTAATATTTCTCCAAAAATGAAGCCGGTCGTCAATGGCTACCAATTTTGCGTCATGATAACCAACTATTTGATGCCTGAAATTGAAGGTCGTAACCTTGGTTTCAACAAGACCTTGCCACTTCCCACACATCACATCAATTAATGGATTTATTGAGAGAACATCACGGTGAGCAGATATTTTCACCAAGATCATGTGATATCACAGCGTTAGACTTTTTTCTGTAGTATAGGATATGCGAAGTCCAAAGTCTATGCGAACAATCCCGCATCGATTCAGGCCTTCAAGGAAAACATCCCGCGTGCCATTCGCCAGTTACCAGTCGAAATCCTCGAACGAGTTATCGAAAATTGAACTCAACGGGTGCACCATCTGAGACCTAGCTTCGACCAACATTTAAAATGAATAATCTTCAAAAAATAAATATCAAAGCATGTTCTTTCGAATGATAAAAAATATTCCCCAATAAATTTAAACTTCCTGCGTTTTTTCTTTAAATATAGCGAAGCTCGAAATGGTGTACCTTTTATATCTGTCTTTCCATTATTATCTTATTTTAATGTACCTGAAAGTCTCTAAAATCTATCTATGGATATCTACACTCAGACACATAAATATCAACTATCCATAGTATATGTTCAATGTACATAATTATGTACAAACACTTACATAATTGTATGTGTGTATGTAAGTGTGGAGGTGAGTCTGCTGCATATTGTAATTACACTTTGCATGCCTGATGAGAGCGATGCGTTTGATTATTGCGAATGAATTCAAGTGAAAATTTTGCTAGAAGACTACAATAACAACAACAAGAGCACTAGTACCAGCTGAAACAGCAACAGACTGCAGCGAAATGTATTTTGTTGCTTTCATTTTTCTATTTTTCTGAACACTCGTGGAACTATCTACTGTCGGGGAGGAGGGGGATGGCAAGAGTCAAAATGATGCGCGCGTGTGGTGTTGATGTTGGTTTCAGGTGAGGTCAAATTTACTGTTGCAGACACAGATTTGCGCACACAACCAAATTTACGTATTGGTCACGAAATGAATTTTGGTATTGCTATTTGCTCACAACAACAACAACAACAACTACGTAAATGTGCATTATTATATATGTATGTGTAAATGACTTATCCAAGAGCGCAGCGGGTGCAACCCTTGCACATACATACATATGTACATATCTTATGTCTGTATGTATCTATGTTCCTGCGGTTATAACTACAGACAATTAAGCGTGAATCAAAGTGCCCAAAGTCAGTGACGCACGAAAATATTTTGCAATATGTATTTGCACTTCCTTGTTATACCTAGAACAAGGTATATTATTGCTAACAGTGAAATTCTCCCTTAAGTAGATACCTCATCATCCGGACATCTCCCATGACTGGACAAATTGCATGATCACCACGTTTTCACTATTTTTTACATACGAAAATAATTCCCACAACCGTACAAGAGTACGTTCCAATGCTCGGACAAGGCCACTGTTTTGGTAATATTTCCTTCGAATTATCCCTCATAAACGGACAAGACTTCGTCAAGAAAATTGTGTACAGTTTATATTACTGTATCCAAAAAATAAGGTGACATTTGAATTTAAACTGAAATTTGTTGAGCAAAGAATTTGCATTAAATTTTGTTTACGGAATTAATTTTCTGCTGCGGATATGTTGAGGATGGTGCAGAAAGCCTTTGGTGATGAGGCTATGTCTAAAACAAATGTTTACAAGTGGTATAGTGAGTTCCACGGCGGCCGTGTCGAAGATGAAGAGCGTCCAGGGCGACCATCAACCTCAACCCACGAAGCTCACGTTCAACAAATCAAAGGTTTGGAGTTGAAAAACCGTCGATTAACAATTAGAGACCTTGCTGATGAAGTTGGCATATCGAAAGGCTCAGCCAATACCATTTTGAAGGCTGTTTTGTGCCTCAAGCGCGTCAAATCTCGACTGGTACCGAAAACATTGAATTTTTTGAAAAAAAGGCGTCGCGTTGAAGTGTGTGAAACGATGTTTTCCGACTACCAGGGTGTCATGAAATGCATTATAACTGGCGATGAGACTTGGATCTATGCTTACGGGCCCGAAACAACCGATCAATCGAGCGAATATCATGCCAAAAGAGAGCTGATACCAAAAAAAAATCGCGCCAAAGTCACTCAAAAATCAAGGTCATGTTGACTGTTTTCTTCGATTATCGTGGTGTTGTGCACTATGAATTCCTTCCAACCGGTCAAACAGTCAACCAGGAATATTATTTGAACGTTATGCGTCGTTTGCGTAACGCTATCCGCCTAAAAAGGTCGGAATTGTGGAAAGACAATTCTTGGTTTTTACACCACGATAATGCACCATCCCACACTGCCCTCGTAATTCGTGATCATTTCGCCAAAAACTCAACCCATATCGTTCCGCAACTACCGTATTCACCTGATCTGTCGCCGTGCGACTTCTGGCTGTTCACCAAGCTCAAAAGACCGCTCCGCGGACACCGTTTTTATACGATAGAGGAGATTCAGTCCGCAGCGAAGACGGAACTGAAGGCCATCCCGGGAAGAGATTGCAACCAGTGTTTCGAAGATTGAAAATCCATTGGCATAAGGGCATTGCATCGGGAGGGGATTACCTTGAAGGGGATGAAATTGATTTGGAAGAATAAATAAAGAATTTTCAAAATAATTACAATGTCAATTTTTGGGCACAGTAGTAGTTCCCGCTGTTTTAAATTCTTATTATACGAGTAATGTACGTGATGATCCTAATGCATTTAGTAACAAGTTGCATTTACGTGACCCTACCTGCTACTTCGGCTTTCCACTTACCTAGCGATTCTACCATTTGATGCACTAGATTTTCTGGATTTGGGTCTATCCCAAATGCTTTTTTCAAAATTTGCCTTTCTTAGTAATTTTTTGTACAATGGAACTAAGTGTGCTCCACATGCTTGATGGTCTCGTTTCGGCAATATTCGCAAATGTCATTGCCTTCGTGATTAAATCGCTTCAAATTTGAAACAGCCGTGTCCGTGGAAAATAGACCGCCCCGATGCGATTTAATCTCGACAGCTTGCTCCCATATTTGGACGCCGAATAGAGCAATTGACCTTAATGCTCTGGCTAGTAGTCGGCTCCAATTTTGTTTGGTTAGCGAGTATTGAGCATTAACCGGGTAAGAGCTCTGCATACTTTGGAAGCCTTTTCACACGTATAAGCCACGTGCTCTTTAAGAGACATTCTTGCTTCAAGAACATTTCCCAAATATTTGATGGCTAGCTGAGTGGTTATGCTTATACCATTTGTTCAGAATGTAACTTCTTTGATTTTTATGCCAGTAATAGAACGGCCCTGTTAGTCCATTATTTTTTTGCTAGTTACTTATTTGCGATATGTTGCGTTGGTTGTCGTAACGATATCCCATATATTAGGTATATACATATTAGGTAATCATATGTATTACCACCTCAGCAAATGTTATCTGCAAGCTCAGTTATATGTAAGTTTTTCGGTACTTTGAGTCGTAGTACTCCATCATACATTGTATTCCAGAGTAGAGGCTTGGGTGCAGACCCTGTGGCATTCGGCCGGCGATTTTGAATTTTTTATAACCCTGATTTGTATTAAGCTCAAAGTCCTATCGTTGAAAAACTAAGTATCAGGTTGTAAATATATATATAGGGTGATTTTTTAAGAGCTTGATAACTTTTTAAAAAAAAAAAACGCATAAAATTTGCAAAATCTCATCGGTTCTTTATTTGAAACGTTAGATTGGTTCATGACATTTACTTTTTGAAGATAATTTCATTTAAATGTTGACCGCGGCTGCGTCTTAGGTGGTCCATTCGGAAAGTCCAATTTTGGGCAACTTTTTCGAGCATTTCGGCCGGAATAGCCCGAATTTCTTCGGAAATGTTGTCTTCCAAAGCTGGAATAGTTGCTGGCTTATTTCTGTAGACTTTAGACTTGACGTAGCCCCACAAAAAATAGTCTAAAGGCGTTAAATCGCATGATCTTGGTGGCCAACTTACGGGTCCATTTCTTGAGATGAATTGTTGTCCGAAGTTTTCCCTCAAAATGGCCATAGAATCGCGAGCTGTGTGGCATGTAGCGCCATCTTGTTGAAACCACATGTCAACCAAGTTCAGTTCTTCCATTTTTGGCAACAAAAAGTTTGTTAGCATCGAACGATAGCGATCGCCATTCACCGTAACGTTGCGTCCAACAGCATCTTTGAAAAAATACGGTCCAATGATTCCACCAGCGTACAAACCACACCAAACAGTGCATTTTTCGGGATGCATGGGCAGTTCTTGAACGGCTTCTGGTTGCTCTTCACCCCAAATGCGGCAATTTTGCTTATTTACGTAGCCATTCAACCAGAAATGAGCCTCATCGCTCATCGGACACGGACGCGAAACACATTTCGAACCGAACACTGATTTTGGTAATAAAATTCAATGATTTGCAAGCGTTGCTCGTTAGTAAGTCTATTCATGATGAAATGTCAAAGCATACTGAGCATCTTTCTCTTTGACACCATGTCTGACATCCCACGTGATCTGTCAAATACTACTGCATGAAAATCCTAACCTCAAAAAAATCACCCGTTAGGTGCAGAGAAGTCTTTTAGCGCGCTCAGTAACTAGGTCAAGATGCCGAGTTGAAGGCAATTTTAACATCGCGAGTTGTAACTGTCCATCTTTTTCCACTAATGATCTTTTTAGCCGTTGTCTTCAATAGAGACCAAATTGGTTTGGGGATAGGACGCCGGCGTCGTGAATCGCTTTGATTCAATAGGCAAAGTGGTCGGTAGTGGGACGGATCTGTCAGAGGATTGTTTGGTTTTAGCAGTAATATTAGATGTTGCCTTTTCCAAATTGGATGCATATAGTATATTAAACAGTACTCTAGGGTTTATGCTCCTAACATTCACTGATTTAAGCGCTATATTGGGAATGTATGCTGTTCTTGAGGTCTTAGATGAGTCAAGCTGGTCACATGCCTCTATAATTTCTTTGTTGGATTTTTCTAGGAAAATCTGGCTTTGGAGGATGGGGTCATGTGTAGAAGTTCACGCAAGTGAGGAAAGTTCTCTGATCGCCATTCACTTGGGACTGGCCAGAAACGATTCTTTTACATATGACTCAAGCAGCTCACGACTTCCGGTCTTTGACCAAGTATCCTCTGGGTAGCCTAAGAACATCCGTTTGAAGGCGAGCTAAAGTGAGAAGGCGAAACACCCCTGCATAGGGTTGTGCGCTGGGTTTGGGACCCGCCACGTAAAAAAATACCCCCAATGAAAACCAACAATCAGCCTCGGATGAGAGCCCCCCCTTTTGATGACGACCATGGCAAACGAAATAAGGACTATGATTTGAGGGCATGCACCTGGAATGTCCGTTCCCTTAATTGGGAAGGTGCCGCTGCCCAGCTGGTAGATGTCCTCGTAAAGATAAAGGCTGACATCACCGCCGTCCAAGAAATACGATGGACGGGACAAGGACAGAGACGAGTAGGTCCTTGTGACATTTACTACAGTGGCCATATAAAGGAGCGCAAGTTTGGTGTTGGATTCGTGGTGGGAGAGAGACTCCGTCGCCGAGTACTATCATTCACTCCGGAGAATGAACGTCTAGCCACAATCCGCATCAAAGCGAGGTTCTTCAACATATCGCTGATTTGCGCCCACGCCCCGACGGAAGAGAAGGACGATGTGACCAAAGATGCCTTTTATGAGTGCTTGGAGCGCACTTATGAGAGATGCCCCCGCCACGATGTCAAAATCGTGCTTGGCGACTTCAATGCTAGGGTGGGCAAAGAAGGTATCTTTGGCACTACGGTCGGTAAATTCAGCCTCCACGCGGAAACATCCCCAAATGGGCTGAGGCTGATCGACTTCGCCGGGGCCCGAAATATGGTTATCTGTAGCACTAGATTCCAGCATAAGAAGATACATCAAGCTACCTGGCTGTCTCCAGATCGAAAAACCACCAACCAGATCGATCATGTTGTGATAGACGGAAGACACGTCTCCAGTGTTTTAGATGTGCGTGCGCTCCGAGGTCCTAACATCGTCTCGGACCACTATATTGTTGCAGCCAAAATACGCACCCGCCTCTGTGCAGCAAAAAACGCACGCCAACAAACACAAGGATGGTTCGACGTCGAGAAGCTGCAATCACAACAGACAGCCGAACGTTTTTCTACTCGGCTTGCACTCCTGCTCTCTGAGAGCACTCGTCAACAACTCGGTATAAGGGAACTGTGGGACGGCATTTCAAACTCCTTACGTACAGCTGCAACCGAAACCATTGGTTTTCGGAAAGTGCAGAAGAACAGCTGGTACGACGAGGAGTGCCGTGTCGCAGCGGAGAGAAAACAGGCTGCCTACCTCGCAACGTTACGATCGACCACAACACGTGCGGGATGGGATAGATACCGAGAGTTGAAGAGGGAAGCGAGACGCATTTGTAGACAGAAAAAGAAAGAGGCCGAAATGCGTGAGTACGAAGAGCTTGATAAGTTGGCCGACAGGGGTAATGCTCGAAATTTCTACGAAAAGATGCGGCAGCTTGCAGAAGGTTTCAAGACCGGAGCATACTCTTGTAGAACCCCCAAAGGTGATCTAGTTACCGATGCCCAGAGCATACTTAAATTATGGAGGGAACACTTCTCCAGCCTGCTGAATGGCAGTGAACGCACAACACCAGGAGAAAGCGAACCCGATACCCCAATCGATGACGATGGAGCAGACGTTCCATTGCCCGACCATGAAGAAATTCGAATAGCAATTGCCCGCCTGAAAAATAACAAAGCGGCAGGGGCCGATGGATTGCCGGCCGAGCTATTCAAACACGGCGGCGAAGAGCTGATAAGGTGCATGCATCAGCTTCTTTGCAAAATATGGTCGGACGAAAGTATGCCCAACGATTGGAATTTAAGTGTGCTATGCCCAATCCACAAAAAAGGAGACCCCACAATCTGCGCCAACTACCGTGGGATTAGCCTCCTCAATATCGCATATAAGGTTCTGTCGAGCGTATTGTGTGAAAGATTAAAGCCCACCGTCAACAAACTGATTGGACCTTATCAGTGTGGCTTTAGACCTGGTAAATCAACAACCGACCAGATATTCACGATGCGCCAAATCTTGGAAAAGACCCGTGAAAGGAGAATCGACACACACCACCTCTTCGTCGATTTCAAAGCTGCTTTCGACAGCACGAAAAGGAGCTGCCTTTATGCCGCGATGTCTGAATTTGGTATCCCCGCAAAACTAATACGGCTGTGTAAACTGACGTTGAGCAACACAAAAAGCTCCGTCAGAATCGGGAAGGACCTCTCCGAGCCGTTCGATACCAAACGAGGTTTCAGACAAGGCGATTCCCTATCGTGCGACTTTTTCAACCTGATTCTGGAGAAAATAGTTCGAGCTGCAGAACTTAACAGAGAAGGTACCATCTTTTATAAGAGTGTACAACTGCTGGCGTATGCCGATGATATTGATATCATCGGCCTCAACACCCGCGCCGTTAGTTCTGCTTTCTCCAGACTGGACAAGGAAGCAAAAGAAATGGGTCTGGTAGTGAACGAGGGCAAGACGAAATATCTCCTGTCATCAAACAAACAGTCATCGCACTCGCGACTTGGCACTCACGTCACTGTTGACAGTCATAACTTTGAAGTTGTAGATAATTTCGTCTATCTTGGAACCAGCGTAAACACCACCAACAATGTCAGCCTGGAAATCCAACGCAGGATAACTCTTGCCAACAGGTGCTACTTCGGACTAAGTAGGCAATTGAGAAGCAAAGTCCTCTCTCGACAAACAAAAACCAAACTCTATAAGTCACTCATAATTCCCGTCCTCCTATATGGTGCAGAGGCTTGGACGATGACAACAACCGATGAGTTGACGTTGCGAGTTTTCGAGAGAAAGGTTCTGCGAAAGATTTATGGTCCTTTGCGCGTTGGCCACGGTGAATATCGCATTCGATGGAACGATGAGCTGTACGAGATATACGACGGCATTGACATAGTTCAGCGAATTAAAAGACAGCGGCTACGCTGGCTAGGTCATGTTGTCCGGATGGATGAAAACACTCCAGCTATGGAAGTATTCGACGCAGTACCCGCCGCGGGAAGCAGAGGAAGAGGAAGACCTCCACTCCGTTGGAAGGACCAAGTAGAGAAGGACCTGGCCTCGCTTGGAATATCCAATTGGCGCCACATAGCGAAGAGAAGAAACGAGTGGCGCGCTGTTGTTGACTCGGCTATAATCGCGTAAGCGGTGTCTACGCCAGTAAAGAAGAAGAAGAGAATCTGGCTTTGTTGAACTTATCGGTCTCTTTAGAATGTAGGAGTCGGGTCGGAAGGAATACCGAAACAATTTTTTTTAAGTTTAGGAGGAAGTTGTCGACTGCGAAGTTTTCCCATTACGATCTTGTATGCGAGCCCCTAGGCGTTGTTTTCAATATCGTTACAGTAAACAGTGCTTGCAGAAGATTCTATTTGAGGGTACCACATAACCTTTGGTACAAGCGTCTTACTTTCTGGCATTCTTTGCGCAGTTTAGCTTCACAAGTAAATGGCGGGTAGTGGTTACAACGTGAAAGCTAGGATATTGATGCGTCGTATGCACTCTTAATGCGGCTCATAATCAATGAGGCAGTTTGGTTAGCCGATCATTTGAATTTCCGTCCGTCTGTCTGTATACACATACGTGATCTAGTTCCTCTATTTATGATATATTGATCTGAAAAGTTGTCATGTCTTTTTCTGCTTACTTGTCGGAATCGCTGTTATCGGAGCTTATCGAATATAGCCGACATAGAAACTGAACAATCGGGAATGAGTGCTTTTATGGGTAATTTTTTATTTTACAAGGTATCATCGTGAAATTTGGCACATATTATGGTCCAAAGCAACGCTAGGTTCTCTGAACACATCACTGTAGCTGTACAAACCGCACGATCAAAATTGAGATAAAAATCTTTTTATGTTTTTTTATGCTATAAGAAATGCTCCGCGAAAGAGTGTTAAAGCTACGGTTTAGTCAAATTTAATGTTTTTTCTTGTTTTATTTCCCTTGTTTTATTCTCATTCAGAAAATATCCAACCGTTGTTTATTAAAACAAAAATTGTAAAGCTTTCCAAAATTGAAAATTTGTTGTGTGAAAATCTTGTTGATTAAGCAAGTGGCCTCTTGAAAATGTTTGTATTGAGTATGTAAAAAAATATTTCCAAACAGGATTTCCCAGTAATTTTCTGCATTACTTGCAACATAGTTATTTGTTTGATTTTTGCTGCGGAAACTTGAGCTACGTTGAGTATGTTGTGTTAGTGCAAAAGTTGCACTTAGAATGGAATTTCTTAACGAGGGATTTCTTTCGAAGTTTTGCATGCGGATTTGGTAAAGTGAAAATATTTCTTTATAGTTGCATCTGTATGTATGTACTATATATACTCGTATATGTGTATACGTACATATGTATGTAGAATATATTGCTCCTTTTTACAAGTATTACTCCGCATGTGCTCTTAAGTGCTCACTGAGCTTGTAAACTGTATAACTAATTTTAATTGCAACTAAAAATCAGTGATGCAAATGTCGGTACTGTTGTACCGGTTTTCGGTATTGATTGAGAGTGTGGTAATTTTCATTATTTGGCTAATTAATTTTGCTATAAAAATATTTATCGATTTTCGGTACAAAATCACATTTCGTTTTCGGTACACAATAACAGTAAAAACCCGTTTTCAATATAGTTCCAAGTATTTGTATTAATTGGAATTCCTGGATTATGAGGTTTTAATAGAGCATGCTTGATTCCCTTTTGTATAAGTCGAAATGAATAGTGATAATAGTTCAAAAAAAATTGTTAAAGTTTGGGTGTATTATTGCCGGACTTAGTTTTGTTTTATCGTTTTCTGTTATTTCGGTACAAATACATGATTCAATATGGTAATTTTCTCCAAAAAACTCAACACGTATCAAGCTAAAATAAAAATTGGTTGGTTTTATGAAATCGTCTAAAAAAGATCGTCTAAGAAAGAGAATGTACACGATGACCGTGGAAAGTCGATTCTGCGCCGTTCCCAGCAACTCAGACTGACGTATGGAACGACCATCCCGAGCGTTCTCCCCAAGCAATATTGCTTGACTTTATTATGTAAGTTTAAGAAGATCCGACGTTTTCGAGCCACATTTTGTTCAGCGATGAAATGATTTGGGAGGCTTGTGGACCGGTGGAGTCATTGGTACATATTTATTCAAAATGATAACTGACTATTTGATATTTGAAGCTCGTGATCTCGGCGACATTTGGTTTCAAGAAGACGGCACCGCTTCTAACAATTTGCATTTTTCAATGGAATTATTGAGGGAACACTTCGGCGAGCAGATATTTTAACGTTTTGAGACGGTCGATTGGCTAAGAAGATCTTGTGATATCACACCGTTAGATTTTTTCTTGAGAGGATATGTTAAGTATAAATCTATGCAGAGAATCCCTCTTTGCGTCAGGCCTTGGAGCAAAACATCATGCGTGTCATTCGAAAGTTATGAGTTGAAATACTCCAACGAGTCATCAAAAATTGGTCTCGACGGATAGACCATCTGAATCGTAGCCGCGGCCAACATTTGAAAAATATAATCTTCAAAAAATAAATGCCAAAGAATATTGTTTCGAATGTTGGTAAACATTCCCCATTTAACTTGAAGTTTCTGTGTGTTTTCTTTAAAAAAAGTTGGGAATCTCGAATTACAGAAGCAAGGCGAAAACGTTCCGTTGTTAAAAAAAATGCTTAAAATATGTTAGAAGTAAGGTCTTTTACACTGCTGATTTGAATTGTGATTTGAAAATTCTCGCGTAGGAATTTCATATCAGCAGAACTCATATGTAGCGTTTATTCCAAGACTTCTTTCTTTAGAACTGCCAGTGGTCTTGATAATTTGAATATTGAGCAACTTGAAAGTCAAAAAACGAAAAGTATCCCATTTTATGAGATCATTCAAAGTCGCCGTTAAGAGTCTTACTGACTCTTTAATTTGTTGTTTCGTATAGGACGATACTTTCTAACAATTTTCTTAAGAAAGTTAAGTCCAATACATATTTTCCGTTATTAATCAGATCCAACTTGTAAAAGTACCATCTCAGCAAATGTTGGTATGATCAGTAGAGTGCTGAACCTTTGCCCTCTCTCTTGTTTTCAAACTAGTAAATGCATTCATCATTCTGTTTTTTACATATATATATACATGTATATATACACATACTCACTGTAGTTCAAGTGCAAGCAAAACGTGGAAGTACGCATTTAATTGGGCTAGCTTGAAAATCTAACTAACTAATAATAAAATAGTTTTGTTTTCGAAAAGTTCAAAAAGAATTTCACTTGTTAGTTACATTTGCATCAACCAAAACCAATATATGGCACACAAGCACACACACTCACACGCACTAACGGACTTGCTCATGCAGCATAGACAAAATTGGATATGTGAAAAATAAATTAAAGCTTTTTAATTGGCACATTTAAAAAAAAAGAAAAATAAAACTAGTTTTGTGAGGAATTGCAGAAAATTAAACACATTTTAACTATTTGTTTTTGGAATGAAAAAATAACTTTATTGGTTTCGGGTTTTTATTTGAGTTGGATTTAAAAATTTTCCAAATTAATTTGATAAAAGTGCAGAGTTTAGATTCCGTTACAGTTAGCTAATGCGATTACGTTCGCATTCGGCGCTTTTCAATGTTTGCAAAGCAATTTTTTATTAGCCAGAATGACGCGCCAATTTTTTTTTAATTTATTTCTTTTATGTCTGACATTTAATTGAAGCAACGGTAACACAGTTAGTTGAATTCAGTGAAAAAAAGTATACAGATTCAAAGGATAGATCCATGTTTTTGTAAATTTGATTATATTAGTTTTGGCTGCTAAGCAGATTATACTAAGTTTGTAACACCGAGAGAGAGAGGGTATATATAGGGTGATTTTTTAAGAGCTTGATAACTTTTTTAAAAAAAAAAACGCATAAAATTTGCAAAATCTCATCGGTTCTTTATTTGAAACGTTAGATTGGTTCATGACATTTACTTTTTGAAGATAATTTCATTTAAATGTTGACCGCGGCTGCGTCTTAGGTGGTCCATTCGGAAAGTCCAATTTTGGGCAACTTTTTCGAGCATTTCGGCCGGAATAGCCCGAATTTCTTCGGAAATGTTGTCTTCCAAAGCTGGAATAGTTGCTGGCTTATTTCTGTAGACTTTAGACTTGACGTAGCCCCACAAAAAATAGTCTAAAGGCGTTAAATCGCATGATCTTGGTGGCCAACTTACGGGTCCATTTCTTGAGATGAATTGTTGTCCGAAGTTTTCCCTCAAAATGGCCATAGAATCGCGAGCTGTGTGGCATGTAGCGCCATCTTGTTGAAACCACATGTCAACCAAGTTCAGTTCTTCCATTTTTGGCAACAAAAAGTTTGTTAGCATCGAACGATAGCGATCGCCATTCACCGTAACGTTGCGTCCAACAGCATCTTTGAAAAAATACGGTCCAATGATTCCACCAGCGTACAAACCACACCAAACAGTGCATTTTTCGGGATGCATGGGCAGTTCTTGAACGGCTTCTGGTTGCTCTTCACCCCAAATGCGGCAATTTTGCTTATTTACGTAGCCATTCAACCAGAAATGAGCCTCATCGCTCATCGGACACGGACGCGAAACACATTTCGAACCGAACACTGATTTTGGTAATAAAATTCAATGATTTGCAAGCGTTGCTCGTTAGTAAGTCTATTCATGATGAAATGTCAAAGCATACTGAGCATCTTTCTCTTTGACACCATGTCTGACATCCCACGTGATCTGTCAAATACTACTGCATGAAAATCCTAACCTCAAAAAAATCACCCGTTACTTACATATATAAAGTACCAGCATACCGGTAGCGCCCGATCCTTTTCTTCTTGGGATAGTTTAGCTACATTAAATTACTTCCTGCAATCTTTCTGTGTTAACTTCCATTAACGCCTCAATTATTTTTGAAGAAGACTTTACTTACTTAATTTAAATATGGCCCATATATGATACCCATATGCTTCCTGAAAAATAGTGCCAAATGAATCTTTTTGCCTTTGACTACGATTTTTTATTCTTCTCTTAAACAAAGTATATTTTCTTCAAAATGGAAACATTTATTTATTGTCCCTTTGCATAAAAATGGATTTAGGTTATACATTGAAAACTATAGCGATATCGCAACCATCAGTCATACCCAAACTTTTTGAAGCTACCATTGCGACCATATAACTCATGGATTTTGTAAAGAGAAATGTGCTCTAACAAAATTACATCAATTTGTAAACCATGTGTGGGTTTTAAGGAACACAAACATACGTATGTTGTACACACTAACTTTAAAAAAGCTTTCGTTAAAGGAAATCTGGACTTTCAATAAATTCCTTCAATGGCTATCTTCCAATCTTAATAATAGAACGCAACGCGTGATATTTAAGCATACTCTTTCAGATTCAGTTAATGTATTTACAGGTGTTCTACAAGGTAGTCATCTCTACCCGATTCTGTTCTCGTTAATTATTTATTAACGATATCTCTTCTGGTATAGAATTCTCAAATATTTTATTACATGTCTTATGTAAAGCTTTTTAAATCATTCACTTCAATTGATGGAAGGTGACTTAAACAATGTGGTTGCATGGTGTAACAAAAATGATTTTCCATTGTATCTCAGAAAATGTGGGGCAATGTGCATCTCTCATCGATCTAGGTTCCCCTCGCCTTACGTAATAAAATACTATTTGCTAGAGCAAGTTTTTAACTTTGTTGATTTGAGAGTTACTATGAGCCCTAATCTTATTTTTAGTTTTCATATTGATACTAAGTCTTGGAAGCAAAATATATTCTCAGTTTTGTTAAAAGTTGGTCCAAAGAATTCAGAGATCCATATGTTACTCAAACACTTTATACAACTTTGGGGAGATTTATATTGAAATATGGCTCTATTGCATGGAACTCTAGATATCAAATCTATGCCGACAATTTTTACTTTTCCTCTTAGAGCATTTACAATGGGATTCTAGAGTAAGTCTTTCTTTATTTACTAGTATTTCAAAACTTATAAATTTACCTACACTTGCGAGTCGTAGAGCACAGCTTGGTGTTATATTTTTGGTAAAAATTCAGAATGGAACAATTAACAGCTCTGTCTGAAATTGAAGTTAATACCTGGGTTAGATTTTCGAGGCAGTTTAGAACCTTACTGTTGAAATATTGTAGATAAAATCTTGAACTTAACGAACCATTTCGTCGCATATGTCAAGATTTTAGTTCTCGTTATTGGACTAGACACCTATAGTGCTTATCGGTAACCGTGAACTATTTAACAAACGAGTTTAGGCTCTTCTTGTTCTTCAGATGAATTGAGGAATCGTAGAAATAGGTGTTTTTTAACTCTTGCAAGTTATTTTTCTATGATTACTGAAATTGTTGACAACGCTCTTCAATAGCTGTGATATCCTGTTGGTTTTACGAATTCTGACCTTTTTCATCGATGTCTATGCTAGTGTATGGTGTGCGTTTGAGTCGTATCCAAGTAAAATCATATACTTGGATGCCTCGCTGTCCATCCCAGCTGAGATGGTGCTTGCTCCTCGTCCAAGTTGTATGATAGTCAAGCATATGGTAACATGTAGCTAAGTGTTCTCAGACCGCAAATATGGCCCGAATTAACACATGTACCTCCTAAACTTCGTTTTTTGATGTTATGTAGTCTGCAGCATCAGTGACAGACTTGCAGGTTCATAGGTAAGATTTCGCCAAAGTTCCAATGTCTCCCTTGGTAATAGCAACATGATCTGTATTGTGTGCATTTAAGTCTCCACTTTAGATTTTGCTGCGCGGTCCTCGAAAGCCTTAACGAATTTCACTCCCCTGCATTGGCAGATTTGGATTACAGGCTCCAATGTGCTGCATGTGCAACCAGAATTCATACCCTTGCCTTGGGCCTGAAAGCGATATCCTTCTTGTTGACCTCAACCAGCCTAGCTCCGAGTATAAACCCCAGGCTTGGCTTTAGTGCCATTATAGAGTTGTATCGATATTGAACCACTTTTTTCAGTAATTGGGGTTATATATCAGTAATTACTTGACGATTATTTTCCTCCAAAGCATCAAACATCTTGTTTCATTGGCTGTATCACATGAGGTGATGTTGAAACCAAAGGACGTCGAATTCATACAAGAAAAGTCATCAGTCATGGCTCGATAGCGTTCCCCACTAACTGTAGCATTACGACCGGATTCATCTCAACAATGACTAATGAATTACCATCACTCCAAAATTGACAATTTTCTTTATTAACACACCCTTTCAACCAAAAGTGAACTTCATCGCTCAACATAATTTACGTTTCATCGCGCTTTATAATCATTTGTCTGAAATTCTTACACGAGTTGGATTTTGTAAGTTCGCAACCTAGATCGAAATGATGGGTTCATCCGGCATTTTTCGATATTATTTTCCACATTGGCAATAGCGTCTTCAGTGTGTGCTGTACGGCGTCTCAGAGGATGAGGTTTATCCAATAGGGTAAACGTGGTGCGAAACCTATCCAGAGTCGCTTGAATTATTGATTCCGCATCGTGATTATATCTACCGAATATTGAGCTCAACTTTCAATGCGTTGCACGAACTGAACCAATAATTTGGTAAAAAAAATGCCGCAATTTTCCAAGGTTGTTCTGCAGTAAGTCCGGTTGCACGGTCCATATTTAATGTCTCTCCTTGTTGTCCCCTGTGAGTCATTGTGCATGTTGGGATGTATTCGTTGGTTTTTAACCACACTGGAAATTTCGAAGAATTCCTTAAAATTTTGCTTGCTTTAAGGAATGCATTAATTGAATCTATGTTTATTAAATTATTATTTTTCCTCGAAGCTCAATTTCATTCGAACATATTAATATCAATTTTTCTCCATCGAACATCGTCTGTCTTTGTTCATATCGAATTATTTTGATACGAATTTCTTCCATTAAATCTCATTATCATTTATTAGCTACTAATAAAATATTATTTTCAAAAGTATAAAATTACACATGTACGTATGTATATATTTGTGCCTCACTTAAATATGTGAGCGGCTGTGTATTTCTGAAAAGCTTTTAAGGCGAACTGCCTAATCAATAATTCTTGGAGCCACCTGTTGTATTGAATTAATATTTGCTTATCATGGCTTACCGAAATATTAGTGTACTGTATGTATTATATACATTTGTATGTACGAGTATATAGTGTATTGTGATAAAAACAAAACTGCAAGCTAGTATGCTTTTGGGTTTTGAAAAACATATTGCATGTTGGTATGTCAGAGTTAACATTGAAACGAATAAATGTTATTAAATTCCAAGTATATTTATTGATGTGTTTCTATTTTATATGTAAATGGTCTGAGTTAGCGTTTTCGTACATTAAGGTGCATACAGTTTTGAATAGAATGAGAATAATTCACTTTATTACTGTTCAAAGATGCTCCTTTGCCAAATCAATTACAATTATTTTGCTTTCTTTGGATGAAATGTAGTAAACTTGCATTTAATGCTTTAAGAAGTGCATATATTGTGGCTGCATAAACAAGACAATGTTTGGGAAAAATTAATGCAATTTTTTTTTTTGAAATTTTAAGAAAATATATATTATATGAATATTTTAAAAAACACAGCACAATTTTCGAATAAATAAATTACTTATATTTATGAGTGACATGTGATCTCCGTGGGGTCATCCACTGTTACAGCGATTCTAGCTACATCGTACGAGCAAAAAAAGATCGAAAATAGTTGCTTAAAAAAAATTAAAGTGTCTTAAAACTGGGGTAATTTTGACCTGCTCAAATCCAATTTTCGATAAGATAGAAAACTGGCATTTCAAAGGCAAATATATATAGAAAACGAGGAGCATGGAGTCATGTGTACACAAGTACACGCAAATTAGGAAAGTTCTCGGAGTGTCATTCAGTTGGGAATGACCAGAAACGATTCTCTTGCTACCATGATCAATCATTCACTGGGTAGTCAAAAAACACGCCACGTAAAAAAACGTTCTAATGAAAGGAAGAAAACAGCATCGGATGAGTGATGAGGAGTCTTTGGATATAAGGGAAAAAAAGACAGTCTTAAATACGTAAGTACGAAGAGCTTGACAAGCTGGCCGACAGGTTAATGCTCGAAAATTCTACGAAAGATACGGCGACTAACATAAGCTTTCAATTTACTGATGCCTATAGCATACTGAAATTCTGAAGAGAACACTTATTCAACCTGCTAAATGGCAGTGAAAGCAGAACGACAGAAGATGGTGAAGCCGACCCGGCATGTCCGACAAATGGAATACAAGTATGCTCTGCCCAATCCAATTCAGTTTATCTGGAGAGGCGCCCAGCAAATAGCGAAGACCTGAATTTTTAGAATATTATTACAAAATTGATATATTAGTGCTAAAAAGACTTTAATAAATTTTAGATTGCATAGCATAATAAAACATAATGAAAAGTAACATGATACACCATAACATAACATAATATGTAAATAACTTAAGATATCTTAACTTAACTTAACTTAATTTAATTTAACTTAATTTTACTTAACTTAACCTAACATAACTTAAATTAACTTAACTTAACTTAACTTAACTTAACTAAACTTAACTTAACTTAACTTAACTTAACTTAACTTAACTTTACTTAAATTAACCTAACTTAACTTAACTTAACTTAACTTAACTTAACTTGACTTAACTTAACTTAATTTAACTTAACTTAACTTAACTTAACTTAACTTAACTTAACTTAACATAACTTAACTTAACTTAATTTAACTTAACTTAACTTAACTTAACTTAACTTAACTTAACTTAACTTAACTTAACTTAACTTAACTTAACTTAACTTAACTTAACTTAACTTAACTTAACTTAACTTAACTTAACTTAACTTAACTTAACATAACTTAACTTAATATAGCATAAAATAACATGGCAAAGGTATCATATCATAACGTAACATAACTTAACTTAACGTAGTTTAAGGGGGTATCATAGTCTAGAAGCATGAATTTCAGGTAATTTTTAAAGTGTCGTAAGAAAAAGCAATTAATATTTTTACTGTCCATATTTTATTAGTTATTTGGTAGTTTTAGAAGAGTAGAGAAAAAAATTAAAAAGTAAAAGAAGTAAAAAAAATTATGAGCTGACGAAGTGGGGGGTCTCTAAAAATTTCTACGTAACCATACCCATGATTTCAACCCTCCTAGTTATGTGAAACCAAAAAAAAAAAGATTATTAATCTAGAATAATGTCCCAACGGCCGGAACTACGGAAAAGCGAGAAAATTTTTTCACTAAATGGCGACTGCCTGAAAAAAAGTTTTATTGGATCCCATTTTCTGACTATTTCGAATTTTTTAAAAATAATAAAAATAAAAATTTTGGGATGGGTCTAGTTCCAACCATAGACAAGCATAAACATAAAAAACATAAAAATATCAAGTAAATTGGTCCAGTAGAACCTGAGAAATCGTGGGTATTGTTCCGAAAAAGTCAGTTTTGAGAAAAACGCGTTTAAATTTTCGCGTTCCGGCCGAACCAGTTTGGATGCTGGGTCAGAAAAATGCCTATATCTCCGAAAATAATTTGAATTTTGAAAAATTCTCTTGTACACATATTTTTGAACGGTTAAACCTTGAAGATATAATAAAAGTTCGCTTCTTTTAAATTTCTAGACTAGAATACCCCCTTAACTTAACTTATTATAACAAACCTTTTCATATCATAATATAACATATCGCAGCCTAACAAAACACATATTAACAAAAAAACTTTGCATAGCATAGTGTTTATATATGTATATGCAATAGCTACCGCCTTTTTTCGATGTTTGCAGCAACAAACCTATGTAAAGAGTTGGTGCTAAAATTAAAAAGAGTTATGGTATATTCATCCAAAAACAGTTTTCAAAACCTTAATTTTTTGGGATGATTCGGGGTTAAAGGCTATAAGACAAAATTTCGAAGAGTTACGGAATTCATTTTTAAAGAAATTATCATTTCACTAATTTGCCTTCATCCCCAGAAATAAAGGTCCAACCCACCCTAATATGTGCCTGTATGTATGTATATCTGGTAATTTTCGTATATTACAATATGCTTTATTGATTGGCAGGTATTACAATTGATTGATACCACAGTCGAAAATGTTATATAATATGTGATGTCAATGATAAGGCAGTTACATAAATATTTTATGCCAAAATGGTGGCAAATGTATCATCTTCAATGATTAGAGTAAATAAATGAAACAGGCGGATAACTGTATGTGGCGAGAGTCAGTAGAAATATTTTTTTCCTGGAGGATATTACAAAACCTCACATGTATACATGAAAATCAACATATGTACTTGCTTGCTAAATTTTTATAAAAACCTCCTAAATTGCACAAATTTTCTCTGTTATGTATGTGTGCTTGAACCCACAGGTAATGTTTTGTTTGAGTGATTTAACGTGTGCGTATTTTCGAAGTTGTATTTTTTCCTTTTGTTGCTTTTGTTATGATTTTTTTTGTTGTTTTTGACGAACACTTATGACTGCTGTCTAAAAATAATCCAAAGCCATTTGTTCACTCTGCGTGTTTATTTGTGCTTTCTGCTTGCTTTCGCGCAGTTGGTAACAAGCGATTAAACTGATAAGTGCACGGCACATGTTTTGTTGGTGCAATGAACTTAAAACGCTTACGCATTGCGCGTTGTTGCTTAGTTCTAGTTGCTTACTTATTTTTTATTCTAATGTTGAAATGCACTTTTCTACTTATATACTTATATAAGGGCTTGTTGGTCTAGTGGTATGATTCTCGCTTCGGGTGCGAGAGGTCTCGGGTTCAATTCCCGAACAAGCCCTCTGCGTAGACTTTTTGATGATATTCTAGAAAAACAATAATAAATAGAAGTATTTGAATATCCTTCTTAATAAGAAGATATCAGAAAGTCACATAAGAAAAAGTCGTACATTACTTTCAAAAAAAAAAATGTTATTTTCGATGTAAAAATCGATTAGAGCTCATTATTAGCAGAAATAATAAAGTTTTGGCGCGTGATTTTGGCATCAAAGTAAGATTTTTGGAAGTGAAATTAACATATTTTGCCAAGTGGCCGTTAATATGTCTCTTATGTACCTGGAAGTCGGAAAAATTCACGGAATTCACCATAAGAAGTTGAGATGAAATCGTTGGTAATGGTAATCGTAGATTAAATTATTTTTACCTAGCTGCAACTAATGGGGGTGCTATAAAGCTATAATTTATGGCTTGTCGTACATGAATTGGACGATGTTGATATGGGCGACCTTTGTTTTTAACAAGACGGCACTACATGCCAAACAGTCAACGAAACAATATACACATTTATTGAAGGACGCTGTGGGTGAGCTTATTATCTCTTATTGCCTCTAATAATGTGCGATTTAACACCTCTGGACTATTTTTTGTAGGATCATGTGACGTCTCTGGTCCATGCAGGTAAGCCCAAGACAATTGATTGACACCGTGGAAGACGATTGCTGGAAAACGTTTTCAAATAGCCGCGGCGGTCAATTACACAATATTGCTTTTAAAACATAATAGCAATAGAGCTAAATTCTTTTCCATAACATCAAATTGTAAGTGTTTTATTTGTTCCTGAAACCGACATGTTAAAAAAATATACTTTATCAGCGAAGAGGGGGCTTCTTTTGGAGATAAGAAGAGTATCACATAGCATTGCTAATATAAGTGAAATTACGCTGATTTTCCATGCTGATAATAGCGATGTGATTTAAAATGTCATGAATCCGATGATCGCTCGAATACATATGTATGCTGAATGTTTGCAAGCTATTGTTATCTTTCTCAGAGGACACGTGTCCACCACACGGTGTTGTGAAGTTTTCGCGTAATTGTATCAGTTTTAGGAGCAAAGATACACTGTTATGATTATGTTCTGCAATTTTCATTGAGATGACTGAAATATTGGCGGATATATCCAGCATAAAGTGATCTAGTAGTTCTAAAATCTTTATATTAGGTATATAGGGGTTCAGGAAAGTATTGACCCGATTCAACCTATCTTTGATACAATGAAATACTATTGCCAAAAAGGGCTTCTGGGTGAATTTCAGGTCCATATATTCGGTACCTAGGGGTTTGAACAGTTTTGGTTGGATTTGGACAATTATTGGTCAAAGGTTGCTTATTTTAAGGGAATTATTACCGCCAAATTTTATTCCGTTATATTAATTAATTCCTTATTTGTGTACTAGAAAGTGATAGAATCAAATGGAATTTTAAATTGTGTTATATGGGAAGTGGGCGTAGTTGTAGTCCGATTTCGCTCATTTTGACAGAGCGACATAGGAATATGAAAAGAATGTTACGTTCCACATTTTGACGAAATTGGTCAGTCGGGTCCCGAGATATGGGATTTCACCAGAAAGTGGGCGGTGCCATGCCCATTGTCCAATTTTCCTACGGGCTCCGAAAAAGCCCCTCATACTATTTATATACCACCCGTATAGAATAATTTAGCAGAATTTCAGTACTTAATTAAAAAAATGAAAAATGAATAAAACAGTACTAGTTTTATGCAAGTGACCAACCTAATTCAACGCGCGGATGAGAAAAGGGGAAAATGTTTAAGCTTATATGTTAAGTAAAAATCCTCTAGTTTACTAAGAAAAATAATTCATAGTTCGACCTCGCCCGAAACTGTAACAAAAACCCTAATTTCTAAAAAAATTAATAAAAAGTTTTAGTTTTTTTAATGATTCATTGTTTTTCCGAAAAAAAAAAACCAAATTATTCATTAACTAAATTAATCTTTATATCATTACTATTAAATATATACCATGTTGTCTAGAATCCATAAAAACATATTCCAGAATTCACTTCACGCAACACAAGAAACCACTTGCAATTTCGAGAACAAAAGAGAGTTATGAAAGAAAGCTATGTTCCGACTACATGCGTGAGCTGAAGGTCATTCATTTAATCGGTTCTTTGTTGAACGGTTACTTAGGTACGAAAAAAATAAATTTTGAGTAGCTTCGCTGAAGTTTGTAATTTTCATTTTTGTTCGGTTTTTGAAGGAAAATGTTCCTATGTGCGACGGGCCAAATGGTCAACAAGAAATACTATTTGAGTGTTATGCGTTATTTGCGGGAAGTTATTCGAGTTAAAAGGAAATTGGAATTATGGGCCTACAACTCTTGGCTTTTGCACCACATTAATGCACCGTCGCATACTGCATTGATTCTTCATGTGTTTTCCGCCAAATTTTCAACCAATATAGTGTCGCAACCAACGTATCTGCCTGATTTAGCTCGATGTGATATCTGGCTATTCACACTCAAACTACCTCTCTCGGGAAACTGTTTTGAGTCAATTGGTCAAAGGTTATTTCGGAAATTTACTTCAAGGATTGGAAAAGATGTTGGCACAAGTGCCATTACCTTGAATAAGACGACATAGGTTTTGAAGAATAAATAAAGAATTTTAAAATTATGAACAAAGTATTACTATTTTCTGCTCATATTATATATCGAGCTATCTTTCACGCGGTTTTTCCGAAATTTGGCGGATGGCGATACTAAATTTTCTAGGTCTACAGCCGCACTGGTGAAGTCCAATCTTGGTGGGCCTCAGTTTTTTACACACTACGCTCGATAAGAGATTATGTTTGATATTAAGGATATTTATCTTACGGTAATGAGCGCAGATTTTGGGATCCTTATCGTATTTGAATAGCTCGGCCGACAATCCATCCGTCGCTTTGTTTTTCTTCAGACGGGTAATTGCTATTCGAACTTCTTTAGAGTGGGGCAATGGAATATCTATTCTATCATCATCGATTGGAGAAATGAGTTCGCCATCTGCAGATGTTACACTTTCACTGCCGTTCAGCAGCGTGGAGAAGTGTTGCCTTCACAACTTAAGTATGCTCTGAGCTTCAGCCACCAGATCACCTCGTTCTACAAGAGTAGAGTCTTTTAGTTTGTAATCCTAACAATAATACATCTATTCATCTAGGTACCTATACTCGAGTTACCTTCCATAAAATAAATTGTTTAAAACCGTTCCAAAAATAGTGGCATAACAAATCCGTTTCCTTGAAAGAAAAACGGTTTCTGCTCTGCTTTTTAACTCATTTTCAGAAAGATTTTATATTTCACTTTTCTCAGCTATGGCAAAAGCTGCCGGTATTAAAAACTTATGATTACCCATCCTCCTTGGCCTGTAGTAACAATTTTTTGGGTGTTGTTATATGATCAGTTTAATTTCTGGTATCATCCCTGGATTTTGTTTTATTTTTTAATACCTATATTGCTTGTAAATGGTCTGTCTTTTGTAAATTGTCTTCATGAATAATATTAAAAGCAACTCTAAAGAAATTTTTTTCTTGGTAAATAACTTGAGAATTAAGGTCTTAACTCCTAAGGAGTTATATGCAGTTAGAAGGACGAAAAAATCGCATTGCCAGTTTTATTGCGGGAAAATTTTTAAATTCATTGATCCAAACATTTGTGTCTTTAAACTGTATTTTAAGATTTAGTATTAGTAAAAATATTTATTTGGAAAGAAACTACAGCTGATCTCCGGGAGCTCCTCTTAAAAAAGACGTATGTGGTGACCAAGTCCCTAAACTAGATTCTCTAAAATCAAAAAACCAACAGATTTATTTAAAGTAATGTAAAATCTAGCAAAATATATTGAAGAATTAAGCAAAATAAAATTTTTTGACAAAATAGCGGTTTCTTAATTTTGCACACGTCCTTTTCTCCAAAAGAAGTTCCTCATTTGACGGAACCGCCGATATCGGATCGTTATCTAATATAACTGCCATACAAACTGATCGATCGAAATCAAAATAAAATTTTTGTTATTCCCTGCTATGCTATAAGAGATGTACCTGTGAAGGGTATTAGAGCTTCGGTGCAGCTGAATTTAACGATATTTTTTTTCATATTTTTAATTTATCAAAAATATATATTGGGAAAGCGAATTTGTCAACAGTCGGTGAATGTGCTTTGCCACGGATTGGCATGGACCAATATACTCGTATTTGTCGCTCATACGCACTGATGAACGGCATCAACAACACGCAGCAAAAAGCGCTAAAAACAAGAAGTGACAGCTGTAAAAGGGAAATGTTGGATATTGCCAAAATAATTTACGCGCTCACACACACACGCGATATTTTGTCAAGGAAATGTACGCACACACTGCCACTCAAAGGCATGAATATTCAAAACAACATTTAAATAGTTGCCAAAAATACCGGCCGCTGGTGGCTGGCTGTGAGGTTGACAACTGCCAAAGTTACAATGTAAAATAGAAACCAAAATAAAAACAACAACAACTCACACATGCTGCTTTGTTGTTGTTGTGTGAATATAACGTTATCCACTGAGCACTGCGGAAAATTCTTCATTTTTAGCCGAAAATAGATGTTGGCGGAAAAGTGCTTTATTGTTGTTGTGCTGCATGAATGTAACAGTGTAGAATGTTGCTATTGTTGTTGGTATTCTGTTTATGCATTTAAAATTACATTCGACGAAATGCATTTATACCCGCTGCTTAACGAAATTTTCCACACTAATTTGCCAGCGCCGAGGCGCATGCAAAAATAGACGCACACACACACAAGTACATGCGAACAGATAAATTGACGCAGCTGCGTGTGCATTTCCACATATGCATGTAAATAGTATGCAACAACAACAAGAACAATAACCACATGAGAGTCGCTCGTTTAGCATAAATGGCAAGCGACAAAGTGCCAGTCTGACCTCCGACCGCCACCGCCACCGCCACCGCCCCTGCCCGCCAGGTGCCTGTTATCGTGCCACCTGCTGCTAACCAGCCAACTGCTGCGCTTGCTGCACACACACACACACACTCACGCACACACAGCTTAAGCGGTGCAATGTCAAATGTGACGTCATTGCCATCGACTGTTGATGACAGCAGCAATATCAGCAACAAAAACCAACAACAATAACATGCGTTCAGCTGAGTTAAGGTGCGGCACTTGTGCTGCTGCTGCACCATTTAAGCCCGGCAATATTTCCTATTTGCCATGCTGAATTAGTGGGAATGCGCCAACAACAACGTCGGTCTGATGGTGTTATTGTTGTTGTTTTTAACCAGTTTTTACCTACACACTATTTTGTTTTTGGCTTCATTTTTGCAATTTTTTCGTCTTCTGCTCACACACTATAAGCGCCGCTTGCCACAGCGCAGCATTTAGTGCAGCAACATTTGTGCCGAATGACCTGCAGCAAGCACGAGTGAGTAATTGTGCAAGCAGCGCTTGCAACAAAATACCGTTGTGCATATGTATGCAGCCGTTTGTTTGTTGTTGTTGTGTGACATAAATATTGGGCAAAACATATGCTGGGCGCACTTTTGCGCTGCCAAAGAGTAATATTTCCCTACGAGGCGTCCGAAAGCAACGCACGAAAGTGGGTAATTGTTGCACTCTTTAGTTCTTGCAACTCTACAGAAGTTTTAGCGAATGCTACTCTTAGCCGTTGGCGTGCGCATGCCTCGCTCCTCGCGCTCTCTTAAGCTGTCTACTTGATAATTTATTATACCGGCGATGTTGCATGCCGCACGCCATAAACTATGTACACAGACAACTACATATATAATATAATATATATCTAAACTTACAAACAAATATACATGTGTGCATGCTCAGCAACTGATTTGTGTTGTTACTGAATTAAATTTAGCAATTTCCCTGCAGAGCCTAGTCCTTATTAAAATTGAACCGCTCACTCTTTCATATAGTCTTTCATTAGAATATTGTTTTTTTTTTTATCCAAAAAGCTGTGGCTTTCCCAATTCGTGTAATGGAATTGAAACAAAACAATTACAGTTGTATTTACACCAACACATGTGTGTACATATATACAGTTATATGAGCTCTTCTAGTGTAGATATGTACGCTTAGTTGTTTGCCTCTGACACACCTTGCAAAATTCCCACTATTTTCTGCATAAGAGGGGCAATTCCTACTTTTCTCAGCGTCGGGGAAATTTACCGTTAAATATTGTTAACGAGTTGATCACAATTTTTTTTTCGGGAGCAGCGATCAAAAATGAATGAGTGTTAGCTGGGTTAAAAAGACGATACGCGGCAGAATGTTATGGGAACGTGTTCCACGCGCACTCAGAAAACTACACCCATTTTAATTGAAATCTTTATTAACACCTTTACAATGAGTTAATATTCTTGAGTTAATACAAACATACCAAGGCTTAATATGACGAATTTTAGTTTTTTCGGTTGCGATTTGGTTTTGGAGCGCCCTTCTCCAGATTATGCGACTTCTTAATCATGACCTACGTCATGTTGCCTTTTGATGAACCATTTGATGAAGGCAGGATTCTAATCTAATCTTAGGGATCCAGATCTTCTGGTACAAGCCAGTATTGACACGCGTCATACCAAAAACATTAACCAAAAAGTGCTGAGTGGATCCATGAGAAATTGTGAGATCCTTTGCTTCATTCTGACGCCAACAAGATGATTTACAGCCACTGTTTTTTTAACTTTGTCGATTAAGAGAGGTGGATTGACGAGTCGCATTAGGCACGTTTGCGATGTTTTCACGGATTTCCCTAAATACTTTGTGCTACTCAAAAACTTGTGTTTACCATAAAATAGACTTTCCAAAACACCTTTGCAACATTTTCAATGATTCTTTATTCGTTTTTCAACAGCGAGCACAAAATTTTAAGCAAAACCGAATGTCCATCTATCTGTCCGTCTGTCATTATAAGCGATGGCTTGAGTTGAAATTGAGATATGTATTTGGATATAGTACACGTATTCCCTTGTCTTTATGACGTCTGCTACTGCTGATGAATAAAAGCGAACCATTGCCACTCACACAAAATGCCGTTAAAAAACTTTTGTTTGAAACTGAAGAACCATTGAGAAGGAGCTCCATCCGCTGTTAGGATTAATGTACATTTCCTGCTAATTAAACTCTTTTAAAATATTATTCCTTATCGTTTCATGACACAGTTTGGATAACAGTCTCGAGAATCGAGTCACCATTCGATTTTAACCAATAAATTATGAGTCTGGTCGTCACCAAAAATCATAGAGTCAATAAAGAAGTTATGCGCGATCCGCGCCAAGCAATCCGTCAAAAACGTCCGGATTTGTGGAAGTACAATTTTGTACTATAAGCGTGCATTAATTCTGGAGCGCGGATATTAGGGCAAAATAACGCGTTAATTATGCCACAGCCTTCTTATTCTCCGGACCTGCCTCTTGTAACTTTTTTTGTTACCAAAACTGAAGAGACCCATGAAAGGACGACGCGACGCTATGATTGAGGAGATAATAAATTGCACCGAAGGAGTAACCAAAAAGATCACTAAAATAATTTTTTTTAATGCTTTAAGAATTAGAGTAAACGCTGACCAAAGTACAATATATCTGTAAGTAATTATTTTACATATAGCTTAACATACAAATAGTTCATTATACTTGATCGTAGAGCCATATCTTCTGTTTAGAAATATCGACTCCGTCTTGATGTTAACGTTGAACCGTTTTTCCTCAAGACAATTTGAAAATAGAATCCTTACTTTAGAATTCATGTAATGATTACCAAAATGGCTCTCATTGCTAAATAAATTCCCTGTAAATTCTGGAGTAATCCATTTCCCATATATTTATGTTTCAATAACTGGGCGATCGAGTGTTTCTAATAACTTAATATAAGGAAAGTAGCGATAAAATGCTAAAAAAATCACATTATGTTGAAGGAAAAAAGCTAATTTCATTATTTCCTTTGGTACATCATTATTTTTTTAAATATATTATTTTGAGTGAAGCAACTTTTATAATTGTAAAAAAAATGTTGTTAAAATGAGTTAAATGTTGTTAAACTGGTGCACCCTAATAAAACACAGCTTACCTCAGCTGACGATACCACAACAGAACACCAACACATCTCACCACAGCTCTGCACATCAACCCACTCATCAAAAAGGATTGACAAAAGGGAAAGCAGACACAATTCGTTTTCACATTTCGCACATTCACATTCATTTTTGGACTTTCTATTCGACACTGTGCCGCACTTGCTTCGATCGACATCGTTCCGTCCCGGCCGACTTACAGCAATCTAACACAATTCGACGCCATAGGTTATTTCGCAAAACCATTGTTCTGTAAACAAAGGATAACTCTAAATAAATTGTATATTTTAAATACACTAGTCATTTTCATAAAATCTTGGAGTCCGAACACTGTCCCAAGAAAATCAGTAATTACCGAAGACGGTAAACGCAGTGGATATACAAAAGGTATTGTTGCCGACGAAAACATCTCGCCGTAAGTGAAGTTTTTTGAGAAAGCAGGCACTCCTAAGATATTAAATAAACGAGTACATCACATCATTTACGAATATGTGACAATAGATGAAACATGGCTCCATCATTTTTCTACGAAGTGGACCCACTTCAAAGCATGGTAAAAGATAACAGCCGGCTGACAAGGTTAGGACATCCTTATTTTGGATTTATATTGACGTCCTTTGAAAAGGAAAAACCATTACATGTTTTTTTTTCAAAATTATTTTATTTATTGGATCCGCTTTTTCTTAAAGCTTAACAATAAGTTTTAAAATCTTAAATCTATTTAAAAACTAGACAGGCGCAAGCAAGTGATTGAGCTGTTTTGGTGATACGTCGCTCTTTAATACGCATATCTCTTCTTTTAAGTCGTGTTTGATGGCAGGAATGTACCAAAGAATTAGCCAAAGGGTTTGGGTGATCTCGGAGTTTAGATATATATTTTATTCTGCTGTCTTCTACTTCTTTCTTTACCATATAGATACCAAGGCTTTACCAAAGACCATTACATAGCGTTATTGTTCCATTTTAAGGATGAAATCGCCGAAAAACGGCCACACATGAAGGAAAATAATCGTGAAAACAATGAAAATATCAATGAAAAGTTTTCGAATTGTTTCCATATGCACCGTATTCTCTAGATCTGGCCGGTCAAAAAAATGATGGCAGGAAGAAATTTTCGGGGTTTTCGCTATGAAGTCTATTTTGTAGCAAAGGAGAGTTCGTACTACAAAAATCGTTTCGAAAAGTTGGAAGGTCGCTATAATCAGTGTATCACCATTGAATATTGTTGAGTAAAAACGAATTTTGTCAAAAATATGGGGTTTTACTATGGTAGGCCAGGGAATCGGTAAAAAAATTTGTTGCTGGGCATGGCAGCAAGCACATTTAGATGAAATTCCATATTTCAGCAACTGCACGACCAAATTTACCAAATTAAGTACATAATGTATATAAGTTTCTCTTGTCGTTCTTATGTTACGATTAGCAATTGGGCTACAACTACATCTACTTCACATACTACGCCAGTTCGCTTCCCTTTACAAAATCACAAATCAATGAATAAATAAATCATAAATCAATGACTGCTTCCGAGCTTCCAAGCGATATTCAGGGTCGCAATATCTTAGCTGACTTTTGACTTCACTCTTACCTTTAGATTCGTTGAACTCTAAATTGTTTTCTAGATTTATTTTGTAATTTTATTGCTTTTAATTTCATTCAAAGTTATTCTTTTTGTTTTTTTTAATAATTAAATAACAACGCCAAGTTTATATTTAAGTTCTTACACAATAAAGGTTTTACTCCAATCTGTGCAAGAAAAAAATTCAAATCCTCAATTGCAAACACATTTCTCAAAGCAACTGTCAGATAAATCAACAAACAAAGATAGTCAAAAGAAATAGCGAACAACAACATTAGTCTACAAAGATTACACAGCAGCGACTTGAGATTAATTTACTAAATTGCTTATACCCACATTTCACACCACAAAATTTAATTCCAATTTAGAAAAAAAATAGGTAACTATATAAATAGGATAGAGGAGAAGAGAGCCAACTAAGCAATGAAATATCGGCTGCCCGTATGGGATATATTTTTCGCAAAAATAGGTGGTGAACCTCCCGAATTAAGGAAGTCAAGCAGACACTACGAGTTTTCATAAAAAAACAGCATAGTTTAGTTTACCACCCAAGCATTGACTTAAGATGGAAAATTCTACGGTGTTTAGTGTATAGTTTATTGTACTATAGGCGCCAGTGGAATACGAAATGTAAGACAGTTTCTGTAAGGTTAAACGTCTTCAAGTTTTTTTTTGTTTCTCCTTTCATTCGTACCGAGGTATGGATTTCTTTGCACCCAACAAACTTTTGCGCTGGTTAACAACTTTTATAGAATGTGTATACAAAAAACATCCGTTTGAAGATGAGCTGAAGTGAAATGTCAAGTCAAACAAATCAAATGCAAACAAGCGTCACTTCGGACTAAATAGGCAATTAATAAGTAACAAAGACCAAGCTCTATAATTCCTTCATTATTGCCGTCCTGCTATATGGTGTAGAGACATGGACGATGGCAACATCTGATGAGTCGGCTTATGAGTTTTCGGGAGAAAGGTTTTGCGAGAGATTCATGGTCCTTTGCCAATTGGCAACGGCAAATACAAGAAATACAGTCGATGGAACGATGAGCTGTGAGAGATATACAACGACATTGACATAGTCCAGGAGACAGCGGCTGCACTGGCTAGATCATGTCGTCCGAATGGATGAAAACACTCCAGCTCTGAAAGTATTCGAGGTAGTTCCCATCGGAGGAGACAAAAGAAGAGAAAGAAGAGAAATACTTCCAATTCGTTGGTAAGGCCAGGTGGAGAAGGACCCGTCTATATTTGGAATCTCCAAATGGCGAGAGAAAGTTGGAGCTTGCGAAAGTTGTGAAAGAGTTAGAGTCTCAGAAAGGCTTGAATAAAGCTTGAGTTTGAGAAAGGTTTGAGAAGAGTTATAGCATGAGATAGGTTTGAGTTTGAGAAAGGCTTGACGAAAGTTGGAACTTGAAAACCTAAAAATTTCTTAAATTTCATTTTATTTCAGGTTTACTGGTTACAAATCTGCATACATAAACCACATGTGGCACGGGCGCATTTTTGTGAAGTGTCATCATGCAATGCTGCTGTTCTTTAAGATGATTTCCTCTTCTCAACGCATTGTTGTTTCGCGTGCTTGAACGAAACACCTTCTGCGGCGCTTAGAGGCTTTGTACGGTCGCCATCTGTGGCACGCCATTGTTTGTTGTTGTGGTCATAAGTGTTGCCACTACCAACTGCCACTCCTACAGCCATTGCAGCTGTTGTCTTCACAGTACCAACAACAACAACAGCATTCTACTCAGCGTCAGCTTTACTGCATCTCAACTTGTTTGATTGTTGGTGGCTGATGGTTGATGGCCACCTGACGCCAACACTTGACCTGCTTTGCCTGTTGTTTTATACCCTCTTCTTATTAATGTTGTTGTACCGCTAACATTTATTATGACTGTTGTTTTGTTTTTGTGTTTATCCTTTTCTTACTGCTTCACTTAAAATTGCTTTGGTTTATATTTCGCTGCAAAGAAAACAAAGACTTGAAGTGCCAAGAGGCAGTCAGCCAAGCGCAGTTATCCTCAAAGGTGTGAAAGAAAGAATGCGAGAGAAAAGAAATGTTAACAGACACCAAGCGACAGCAGGCAACTCCTAAGCGACAGGCTGGCGGTGGGGTGCGAACCTAAACTGGCTTGTATCCGCCAAGTTGTGCGGAGCTTAGCTACCAAGATTTGAATGTTTCTTGCAGCTTAACGCCTAGTTGTAGACGACATCCAAACAGGCTTATGGCGAACACACTAGCTTTTGCCACTCGCTTAACGACGTCCGTCAGCTGAAATTCGTGAAATTCGCATGTCATTTTCTCATTTCGGTAATGGAAATGTTGCGGCCCCCACGCGTGTCTTGTACAACCGCTTGCTTCGACCCTGCTGCGCTCTTTGCTCCCGAGTTTTATACGAGAGTTTTTTCGAGTTTCTTTTGTAGGTGAGTATTGTGTTACGTCTTGTTGTTTTTTTCCTTATGTGTAGCAAATAGCTGTGTATAATTGTTTTCTTTTTTGTTATTCGATGTTGGTTGTTGCTGTCGTCTTAAGCAACTCGAGTACCGGTGTTGGTTTTCAAACGGCCGCTGCTATAATTCTATTGCTTCATCTGGGTAACTATGTGACGAAAAGCATGACTGACTTGGTAACTTTGTATTCCTGTCTACAAACGCAACTGGCCGCTGAATATTTTTATTAGCTACAGACATATTTGGCTGTATGTATAATTGACAAATTAACAGGTTCAGCTGTGTTAATTTGACATACCATTTTCATAACCAAATTCTACTGTTTTGTTTCTGAATGACAAATTCTACGATTTGTTAAGCTTCAGATACTATAAAACATATTCATACTATCTCTTTCTCATATATAAAAAGGAATCGCAAAATATGTTGCTAAGCGCACAACTCAACTACGTCTGGACCGGAAACCCCCTAAAAACAGCCCTTTCCGTTTTCCCATACAAACGTTATATAAAAATGAATGTTTGCTTGTTAGCAACGCTAAGAGAACGTGTAAACCTATCTTAATGAATTTTTCAGAGGTTGTTCGTTGTGGATCGGGAAAGATTTAGAAATAAAAATACCTTATACTCTTCATGAGGAAAAGTCGGATTCCAAAAAGTAACTTTTTCCATAAAATTCTTTTCCTATTTTTGTTTGTTTTATTTTTCAATATTTGGATTTGTAAATTATTTGAATTGTTCAATTTCGGTCGCTTGCTTCTTCATTCTGGCTATTCAAAAGAAAAATTATTTAAAATTATTCAGTGAAAACTTTTGGTTTTTTTCAGACGAAGTGGTCAATTACAGATTGAAATTTGTTACGAAGTCACGAAAAGGTCGCGCTAATATTGGTCGGTTTCTTTTTGCCAACAACGCATGGCAGCCTAAAGCAAGGCAAGGCAAGAAGTACTCCCAGGACTCGTTGACATATGTACGTGCGGAATTATGGATCGCGGTCAATCAGCAAGCGATCGTCACGATGTCACAGCACGACTTTTCAAACAACAGCTGGGACGTTTGATGGACTTTATCTTGAAGCAACGTATGGTATATATAGTGCTGTACTCTGTTGAGTGGCACACATTCTTCTTTGGATGGTGGATGGTGGATACATGAAATCAAATTGTTGAAATCATTTTTGCGGAAATTCCTAATCCAGAGATAAATACAGAATTATACGAAGTGGTGAAAACCGATTTGGTTCATTGACCTTGTGGACATTACAATCCCACATCGGTTTGTATGTCTGACAATAAATGTACGAAATACTATCCACGTGCTTTTCTTTCGGAAACGCAAACTAGAAATGATGGATATCTACAGTATCGGCGTCGCTCACCAGATGACATTGGCAGAACATTCAGCATTCAATTTAGAGTTTCGAAGTCGACAACACATGGATCGTACCATGTTCGCCATTATTGTCTAATTCACATTCAAAACTCATGTAATTGCGGAATACAGTTTGGTGAAATCGATTAAATATGTTTGCGAGTACGTCACCAAAGGAAGAAGAAAGACGGTTATTGGCCTTGAACGAGATGAGATAAGTATGTATCAAATGGGTCGATGCGTGAACTGCAATGAAGCGTTTTGCAATTCATGAACGTTTTCCTACTGTTGTGCATCTCGCAGTTCATTTGGAGAAAGCCAAACAGTGTTTTTTTAACCCAGAGAATACAGTAAAGCCCGCGGAAACACTTCCAACAACAAAATTGACATTGACGAGTTTTTTCTTAACTTGCGTCAGTGATTCGTTTGCGAGAAGATTGCTCTATTCGGAAATGCCTTGATATTATACATGGGCTGCATCGTCGAAGAAATAGTTACGCAGAAAGCAAGGCCAACCAGTAGATGGACACCAGGTGTGTTCTCAACTAATTCCTTAGGACGAATTTACATAATCCACCCGAAAACCGACGATTGCTTATACCTTCGATATACCGATGTTAATGACTTAAACTAGAACATTCAAAGTCAAATTCCGGGAGATTTGCGCTCATACAAATCGATCGATCGTTTTGATAATGAAGACGAACCGTGAATTATTCAGTGGAATTTCGAAATTCTTTGGAAAGGCTTATAATGCCGCCGTATCATTTGCGTCTCAAAGTTCATCTGTCATTATTATTATACGAGTATCTTTCCCAATCTTCCTGCGCCGAAACTGTGAAATGGATCCCGACTGATTGTGACGGAGCTTTTGAATACAAGGGGGCAGAATGCTTGATTGTACGAATGTCTTTGAGTTCCAACGATTTGCCATTTTAGTTCACAACAATGGTCGCTGGAAATGTGTGGCATAAATCTGGAAATGTCATGTTTTTCACTTGGCCAGCTATATTTGACGTATTCACAAGTTATTAAATTATCTTTTCTGTCCATTTACGCACCGTAATCGCAAATAAATTTTCAACACAATATAAATTCAACTATCTCTTCATTTCAAAACACATAACTTCACGCAGGACAATGCCTGCGGGGTCAGCCATTACTATATACAATTGATATGATGCATGACGATGTGAATCGAAAAAACCATGTCCGAGAGTCAGTGCAACTAAAAATACGAAAAGTAGTCTCTCCATTTTTGATTTTTTGATATGAAGTTTTGCTCCAAGAATTTGCTGATTTGTTGGAACGGGCCATCCGTGAAATATAGCTGCCATACAAAATTCTTCGTTGTCTTCCTCTTTACTGTCGTAGACACCGCTTCTCCTTCTCCAATGGAGTGAATGTCTTTCTCTTCTTCTACTTCCAGCGGCGGGTACTGAATCCAAAACCTTTAAAGCTGGAGTGATCTCCTCTATCCGCAGGCGTTGTCTTTTTATTCGCTGAACTATATCAGTGTCGCCGTATATCTCGTACAACTCATCCAATCGACTGCGGTACTCGCCGCTGGCAATGCGCAATAAACCATAAATCTTTCAAAAATCTTTTCTCTCGTACTTAGGAATGGCCGACAAGTCAGATGATGTCATTGTCCATAACCCCTTCTATATAGCAATATTTCAAGCTGATATTTTTGTTGGTGTTGATGCTGGTTATAATATAGACGATATTATCTACGACTTGAAGTTATGACTGTCAAGGTGGGAGCCTAGTCGCGAGTGCGATCACTGTTTGTTTGATGACAGAAGATATTTCGTCTTTTTCTCGTTCACAACCTTCCTTGTCCAGTGTAGAGAAAGGAGAACTAACGGCAAGTTGTTCAGGTCAATGATATCAGCTGCATACTATTTTAGTATACTATTTTTCCAGCAATATGTTGAATAAGTTACACGACAGGGAGTCACCTTGTCAGAGGCCTCGTTTGGTATCAAAAGGTTCAGATATAGTCTTTCCGATGCTGACTGAGCTTTTGGTGTTGCTCAACATCACTTTACATAGCCGTATTGGCTCTGCGGGGATAACATTTTCAGACATCGCGGCATAAAGGCTTCGTTCTGTTGAAGGCGGCTTTAAAATCGACGAAGATCTTTCTTTCAGGGGTCTTCTCAAAGATTTGCCGCATTGTGAAAATTTGGTCGAAAGTAAACTCTCCTGGTATACAGCCACGTTGATAAAGTCAAATCAGTTTGTTGACGGTGGTTTCAGTCTTTCATATACTACGTTCGATAAGACCATACTGTGGGGTCTACCTTTTTTTAAATCATTGGGCGTACTTTCATCCAACCATATCTTGCAATGAAGCTGATGTAAGCACCTTGTGACCGCCGTATTTGAATAAGTTCGGACGGAATGGCAAAGGCTCCTGATACTTTGTTGTTCTTAAGGCAGGCAATTGCTATTCGAGCCTCATCAACACTTTACTGCCGTTCAGCAGGCTAAAGAAATATTTTCCCCATAAATTCAGTATAGTTTGAATGCCAGCCAATAGATCACCACTTTGGGTCCTACAGGAGTACACTCCGATCTTAAAACCTTCCGTTAGTCGACGCATCTTTTCGTGGAAAACGCATTCTGGTCTTTTTCTTTTTTTGTCGTCATATTCCCCTCTTGAAACCTCGGTATCTATCCCATCTCGCTCGTGTTGTGGTTGATCAATAGGGTCCATTGCGGGATAGGCTGTCTGCTTTCTCTCCACGTCGACACGACAGTTCTCATCGTAGCAGCGACCTTTATAAAAAACAATGGTTTCGATAGCAGCTGTACATAAGGAGCTTGAAATGCCGCCCCCTAGTTCCATTATACCGAGTGCTGATGAGTGCTCTCAGAGGGCAAGAGAACTTTCTTTGTCGGTTGTCGTAGTAGCTTTTCGGTATTTCCCCTTCCCTTTCGGTGTTTGTTAACGGGCGTGCTTTGCTGTACACAGGTAGGTGCGTATCAACAAGGTAGTAGTACGAGTCCTCGGAGCATGCTCAAGTCAAAGGGACTGGAGACGTGTAATCCATCTATTACAACAATCGAACTTTCGGATCCGGGAACAGCCAGATAGCTTGATGACTTTTTGTATGCTGAAATCTATTACTACAGTTAACCATATGTACTTCGAGCCCCAGTGAAGTCGATCATCTTCAACCCATTTGGAGAGGTTTCGCCAGGAAAGCTGAATTTTTTGAGTGTTGTTCCAAAGATACCTTCTTTGCTTTATGATCGGTTTTCGTTATAAGATCGTTTTGTTTAGGAAAGTGTTCGAAATTTAGATGTCGGTTTGTTGAACATTCAAACGTAAAGGCCTTGAAGTCGTCTCTGTTTCTTATGACTTGTACTACAATTTTTAATTTATTTTGTAAAGAGGCGTGACATTACATTTGGGTTTAATATTAATATATTGATATATGGAATACTGATCCACAGTCCCTCAATTACGTACCGATTCATCCTAGATTTTTACCAAGAGTCAAGTCAAAATGGAATTCCACACACAATTTTCTGCCGAGGCATCGGAAGGTACTTCATATTCTGGTTCATATTCTGTTACTTTAACAAACAAAAAAGTCAAAAGTAATATTAACAAGCAACTCATAACCTTAAACAAATACCAAGAACTCATACAAAAGGACATATTACGAAATGGCCGCTCGGTTAACACACACGAAAGCCGAAAGGAACGGCAGCGCTGCCGAACAACTGAAGTGACCTTTAAGCAGACCGAAATTATGCGTTGGCATCTCAACAAAACAGAACAACACTGCTGGCCAAAAAAGCGTGTAATGACAAATGCCCCAAGTAGCAGGGAAGGATTGAAGAGGGTGTTACGTTGCAGCCCCGGCTCCGCATTATGCTCGCTAAACAAGTGCCAACAATGAATGGCAACATCAAACGACACATTTCAACTACAACATACATAAATATAATACATTCGCACACATACATGGCTGCGTGTATGTGTGTCTACGGCGAGTTAGTTTAGTGAATAATGTGACAAAACCGAGATTTGTGTAAATTAGTGTAAATATTCGTTTTCGCACGAGCACTCGTCAAAGCACTCATCAAAGCGCTCGCTCTTGTACTTGTTTGCGTAATCCCCCGTTAGTCGTGGAGGCGAGGGAAAAATGTGGGTGTAGCTTTAGCTTGTCGTGCTCAGCCCTCGGTGGGCAAGTTTTGTATAAAATATGTTAATCATATGACTGCTTGAAGTGCTCGTTTAGGCCCCTTTGAAAATCGTCATTCTTAAATGGTTCTCACATTATGCAAAACTGAATTGCAAATGAAATACTTACTTCTATTTGTATTTGTAGATTTTGCGCATGAATAATGCGTCTAATGAATTATACAATTGTGTTGTCATTGAATTCGGTTGCTGCAGGTTTTTTTTAATAATTGGTAAAAATATCGTAATTTTGAGCATGTAAGGGAAAATTAAGGGGAACTATAGATTTCAGGATGTAACAGCTTCTTCAGTGTTTCAATTTCTTTCAGAACTTAGACGGCATGACTTAGAAATTACCTAAAAATATGTGAATTTATGCTTAACCATAGGTTCACAGCTTTGTTTATCATCGCTGATATCGTAATAACAACTGTCTTAGGATCTGGAAATATATACCTCATTATATAAATATAAACATAATATATATGTATCTCCTTTTTCCTGATAGATAATAAAAATTAACCGTACAAGCCAGCCGACTATTGCTTTTTCCATGTTTTAAGCTGGTTCGTCGTGTCCACTCAGATCACTGTTGATTGGACTTCGGAGTGAAAGATGAAGCCATGTTTCGTCCATTGTCACAGATCGACGCAAAAACGCAGGTTTATTACGCTTAACGTTCATATCCAAATATTCGTGAATGACATGATGTACATATTCAGTTGTTATCTTTAGATGCCTGCTATCTCGAGCATTTCTACTTTACTGTCATACAAACTTATTTTGTGGACTTGTTTGATGTTTTCGTCGGTAACAAATTCTTTGGGTGTCCACTGCGTTTACCGTCGTATATTTGTAGTTGACCTGTTGGCTTGAACCTTGTCAATCGTAGCAAACACTCCACAAACCTCTCCTGACAGTTTCTCCTGTCTCGGATGTCGTTACATCATTTCAACCCCGACCGTTTTTGGTTGACGATGTTGTAAGTTACCCGCTTTTCATCATAAGTAATCAGTTTTAGAAATGTATCGATTTTGCTGTGATTCTATAGCCATTTGCAGATGAAAAGTTGGTCCATCAGTTTTTTCTTTTTTTGCTTTAACTCGTGTGGCCGTCCTACATCGAAGTTTTTTGTGCAATGTTTAGATCCTGGGCAATCAACACAATGCCGACATGACGGTCGGACTCGAAGATTTCTATTGTTTTTTCAATATTTTCGATGCGTGGTGTATCTTTGACATCAAATATAATGGAACGGAATCGAATGCACAGAAATTGCACGATGTTGACTGTTACAGTATCAGTACATAAACACTATTCACATTTATCGAAGGAAAGGAATAAAATATGGCTAGCTGCTGCTATTTTCGTGATAATTATAGTAATCGCAGTTTTCAAATAACTGTTAAAGACTCTTCTCGATACAGATCACTTTTGATGCTCTCAAAGTTGCAGCTTAACAAATTGTCTAGAAAGACACAAGACCTGAAGCGCTGCATTGAGGAATTTCTGAACCTTCTCAGTCCAAAATGTTTAACATTTCAGTGAGTTTTTTGACGACGTTTCGTTTTTTTTGCATTGCCTCCATTTGGAAACTTTTTGAAGGTTTGTTTTTCAAAAATTTACTGGGATGCCAAAAGATTTAAGTTTCGCAAAACTATCACAATTCTGTTCAAGAACCGGAAAATTGACCATAGTTTGATATGCTATATGTATGTGAGGTTTGTGAAATCTTTTGCCTGGAGAAAACGTTAACCAGGCCAACATCATGCCTACTAACTCGTTCAATGATGTTCGGATTATCAAGTTTGACGGTGGACTCTCCAGTTTCTATTTTTGCAACGTCATTTCTGGGAGACATTCGTTTGCAACCGGCAGATACAATGAAATAGCGAAGAAATTGTGCGTGGTAAGAAGCCGTTGGAGAAGAGGGGCAGCGAGGTTCTTTAGGATGGATCAAAACTTTGGGGAAAGGCTGGTGGAAGGGTTTACTATCAGGAGCTTTGTATCAATTCCAGCTTCAGACTTCCTTACTATTGTGTTTTCCAAGCCGTGATTGCAGCCGTGAAGGAAACAGTAAACTCCGGAGTTCAGCCTTCTTCAGAGCAGCCTTGAACTTGTTAACAGTGGGTTCAGTGTTGATCAAGGAGTGCCTAACCTCGTTGTAGCATTGAGCGCCTTTGTGATAAGACTGGTATGGGTGTCACAGCGGATTCGAAAGAAATTGTAAAGCTGACGAGCTAGCAAAGAAAGGCACTCTAGCACTGATATCAGTAGAATTGGAACAGGTCGGTTGACCCAAGATCGATCGCAAGAGATCTAGTGATCTTTGCTCTCAGTAAGGCTAGCCTTCTCCTAGTTCTGGGGCTTTGACAGGCCGTTGCCCTATTGGCGTCTGTGCTGTTAGGCTGGAAATCTTACCATACGCTTTCTGTAAAAGCTGTATGTAAGGAGATGAGTTAGCAACAACTCAACGCTTTCTTCTTGAACGTCTCGCATTTGGGAGGTTAAGAGCTTTACTTTTCTATGACTTCACAAGGGACTGCATATAGTAGTCCTAGTCGGATCTCTCTAGATCAGTCATCTAATCTAACCTAACCTTTGGTAATCTCTGAAATCTCATAATAAATATTTGATCACGACTTTAGTAATAGAATGGACTGTACTCTTAACTAGATCTGGGTTGATTGATGATGTAGGTATCAGTTAAGTTGGCCACTAATTGCTATCAAAGTTTTGTGGATCTAAATTCTGAAAGCGCTGACTTCAAAAAACGTTTCTGAAACCATTTGTTTAGGTTCAGCGGTTTTTCAAGTGTTCCAAAGATAGTAGCAATAGCTATAAAAGTCAGACCAAAGACCTGGTACCACGGAGAGCAGTTAGCCCTTGAAGGTAATTCCAATATGCTCATTCGGTTTGGCCTTTTGTGGAGATTCGTGGTGGCTGTGGTTTAAACCTAAATGCGGGTAGGATAGTTTTTCTAATATGGAGTCGCACTGTGGCCAGGTGCCGGACCCAAAGTACGGTAGACGTTTTAGATGGGCCTCGAACCTGACCAAGGTGGCTAAGGGTGTCCCTATTCACCCGAACCAATTGGAACCAAGGTATAAGCTCAAAATGTGTTTATGCCTTGGGGCGCTGTATTGATCTATGTAATTCTAGCAATAGAAAGCACCGTGAGGTATACTGTCGACAGTAGGTACTCACGTAAAACACAAGGATTCTCTGTTTCAAATGATTCTTCTAACAAAATAGATTCTAAAAGCTGAATGAATTCATGAGAAATTCAATACAAACACAAAAGAACATAGGAAATATATTTCTTTTCGCAGGGTAAAAGTCGATTTATTGAGTTTGTGTCTTCTGTTAGTTCTTATTTTTACTTCAAAGCTCTGTACCTTTCCGGTTTCGGTTTATTGTGAAAATCGCGTCTGTTAGACCGCGTCAACGGGACCCTTAATTACCCCGCTCAGCGGCTGAAGCATACGTTGTGAAGAAAAAGCATTTTGACTTTGATAGCTTCTGTCATCTTAACTTGCAACACAGAGCAAAAGAAGAAGAAGAAGCAGCACCGCAGAAAAAAGCGCTCAATTGAAAATCTAATCAACATCAATGCAAAATTATTGAATTTAATGGTGCGTGCGCTGTTTGCCATGTAAATATTTTCGCGCAAATATTAAACAAATAACGCCTTACAAAAACAAAAAGTAAGCAAACAGCGTAATTGCCGCGAGGCATGCGGCTGCAAAGCGCTTCATAGGCTCGTACAACAAATAGATGCAAATAAATTGGCTTGGGATAGGTAAGCGCCGCACTCTGGCGTATGTGTGTTTGTGTGTGTGTGTGAGTATGCGAGTGTGTGTGCGACTGCATGACAGTTCTTTTGCCTCAGTGTCGCTTGGCTTGCGCACAAATAAATATTTAAAATGAAATATTAAAAAAAAGAAACCTCAAAATCCTGCCTCTAATAAACACCTTCCGACGAATGCGAGTATGCATGTACACCAGCATGAGTATATGTGCGCGTGTGCATGTGTGTTAATGTGCGATGTAAAATGAAGCAATAAAAAATCTGCGCGCAAATAAAGAAGTAAAATCAACTTCGGTATGCTTTGCATTTACAATATTTAATTTCTGTCACTGGCGTTGCGCACACACACACTTACACGCTTCCACACATACGCAAGCGGCTGTACATACGTACTTTTCGTTGGAATTTCTTCGCCTTGCATGCGCTGTGTGGCAATAAAAAGTCCAACAACACTCGTTTTAAAGCGTAAAAAATGTCACGAATGCGCTACGTTAGACGACAAATAAAAGAGGAGATGAAATCGGCAAAATGCCACGTTTGCAACGTTTCCATCGAGCTGATCAAATCAGTGCTTCATACGCGCTAGTATTGACAGACACGTCACAGCGATTTCGATGAGCCCACAGCGCTGCCTTTAGTTGTGTTAGTGTGAGGTGGGTAAGGGGGGTGAACGGGTTCGTGGTTGTGTGGCATTAACAGCGAACTAAAATAGAGCTTGCTTACAAGGTACAGTAGGCAGCAGAAGTCTGGTACACAGACGGCTCGGAAACACCGAAAGACATTGGAGCAGGCATTGCGGGACCGCATACCAAACGAGACGTTTTGCGAGTATCTTTCAAAGTCTTTGAAGTCTTTGCTATAAGTCAGTGCGCAGAAATCAATCTCCAACGCAACTATTGCAACCAGCGTATCGCTATACTCAGCGATAGTCATGCAGCACAAAAGCGATCTCAGCTTATGAACTCAAATCGCTATCAGTGGAGGAGTGTATAGGAAGTCTGAACTGCCTATCAGTTTGCACTGTGTACACCTGATCTGGGTGCCAGGGTACCTAAGGAGGAAGTCAGCAATGAGCTAGCCGACGAACTAACGCGGTCTGCGGCGACTTCCAGGATGATGGGGCTAGAACCATGCATTGCGGTGGACTCCCACACCATAGAGGAGTGGCTCTGCACGAAGGAGAGAGTGGGGAGACAACGGCATTGACAGCAGACAAGAGGAATGTTCCACGCCAAGTTACTACTGAGAGGTTACACCCTAGCAAAGTTTAGAGATGCGATCAACCTCCCCCGAGACAAATTTCGTTTCCTTGTCGCACTCTGTACTAGACACTGCAGGCTCAAGAAACACTTGTCCAACATGGACATTCCTTCTTACGCAAACTGCCGGTTTTGCGACATGGAACAGGAGACTCAAGAACACCTTCTCTATCTAGAAATTCGTCCAACAATTTGTAGTAGCAGGCTTAAGGCTCAGGGATCTCATCAACTCCATTGCGCCCGGCAAGCCCTGGAAATATTTAGAGTAATGGATTTTCGTGACCTTATGTGATATAGGAGACGGTCTATAGGTCGCAGTGCAAATCCTCAACTATTTTCAACCTTTTTATATAAGAACGTCGGACCTTAAGAGGCAGTCTACCGATATGGTATTTCGTCAAGAGATTACTCTGCATTTATCTGCTGGTTCTTCGATTTGGTTTTTTGTCAAGACCGTGGAACTGGCGGTACTCCGACTTGATTTTGTCAAGTTACAACATATGATGCTCGAATTTGATACTTTTTCAAAGAGGTTATCGGCTCTGAAAACGGCGATTAAAGTTCTCTCAAGAGCTCCAAAGCCTTACAACTAAAGGTTTTTTTTTTTTTTTTTTTTTTTTTTTTTTTTTTTTTTTTTTTTTTTTTTATTGAAACGTAATAAATGAGGGGTTTACATTTCATTGAAATTGCAACTAGTGATAAATTTAAACTAACAAGCAATATTTTTCGCAATGTATGAACAAAACAATAAAAGCTGTAATAGCAAGCTTTCCTTTTTTAAACTAAATTTTATAACTAAATATAATGATATTTGTTACTTTCTCAGATTGGTAATAGATCATGGAACGTTGTTCTTTTCAGTCTGCGCCTGCTATTTCAACCATAGTTGAATTCCATATGTCCAAATAGGTTTCAAAGTTTGGTTGTAGACTAGGAGTTTATTTGATGTTGTTAAGGGTGATTTCTTGCCGATTAACCAGTTTATTTTGTGGGATTTTAGTTTTAGTTCTGAAACTTTTTTTTGTATATGCTCCCTCCAATTCAACTTTGCATCCAACGTCATACCAAGATATTTCACCGAGGTGGAATACGGGATTACTTCGTTTCCAATATGTAATGGGATGTATGTAGCACTTTTGTTAGTGAAGTTTACATGGATAGACTTCAACTCGTTTAAAGTAATGTACCATTTCTGTGTCCATTCTACGATTTGATTTAGTGAAGATTGCATTCTGTGCGATGACTCAACTATATTTTTGCCGGTCGTAATGATGCAGGTATCATCTGCAAATGTGGCGATTGCGCAGTTTGGCGGCGTAGGCATGTCGCTAGTAAACAAAATATATAAGATTGGTCCCAGGACACTTCCTTGGGGTACACCTGTTTTTAAGTTCTTTGATTTGTATCTTCGACTAGAGGTCGGTGCTAATATATTTGTTTAATTTTAAACCCTCCATGACTTGCATATGGGAAATAGCTACTAATGCAGCCCTTGTCCTATATATTATGGGAGAGAATCGAATCTATTAGGCCAGTGATCGTATTTTTAATATAATCACGCTACTTATAAGCATATTATTTGTCTTCCTTGAATACTTGTGAGAAGTTATCCGAAGTTATTATCTCGATACTAATCTTTAGGGTCAGGAAGCTGCCAAGAACAACTACATAGCAATTATATTACTAGAGAGCTTCGGTCAATACTGTGGCTTACTGAGGCTCTGAAAATTTTCTTTTTCTGTTAGACTCCAGTATTACTGAACCAGAGGTGGTCATCCGTCAGATCAAGACCCTCGGCAGAGCAAAAACAATGGTTTCCGTCGAGCTCGCTGCATCAGAAATGAGACTAATTTTTGCTACATGATTTTTATCAGGACCTGTTGGTGCAAAAGTGGATCAACATATACTATATATACAGTTTTGTGACTTATTTTCCGGGTTCTATGTTTTTGTCAAATTCGAAGTCTTTAACTTTTCGAATATCCAGCTTTTCATAAGATTACTTCTTTCACATATCCAGTGGTTCAGCTGTGCCTTAGACATCTTCACATTCTAGCGAGTACTTTTTTATACTGAGAAAATTACTGACGGTGATGCCGAGTAATAGTTTATAAACTCTTCTAAGGAGGAGATCATCGTTAACTTATAGACACATAATATCTCTTCAATGAAGTAATTTAATGGAGTGGAGTACTGGAACCATAAAACTGTCTTGTTTCATTGTCAAAGTGTCTCTCTCTTTCAGAACATACTGTATCGCCTACACTTACGCAATGACAGACACCGTCTCACAACGCTGATTGAGACACAGTGTACACACAAATCCCCACACAAGCTTGCACCCATGAGTCCACAGCCTCGCGAGCATAAATAGAGCGCTTTAAAGCGAATCAGCATGGCTCATGGCTCAAAGAGTGCGGAGTTAAGCCATATGCCATTGGCGGCGGTGTGGCTCCCACCAGTCACCAGCCTGGCGGGTAACTGAAGGCTTAACGCCGAACGCTGCTGATACACGTAAAAGCTGACAAGGCTGAAACGCGCAAGGCGAAACGGAATGCGAAAGTAAACAAACCAAATCAAGTAATGTGCAAAACGCAAAAGAAGTTAAACTCAAGCGGTTGACGTTGTTGTCACTGGTGTTGTTGTTGTGCAAGTTGCTGTAAAAAGAAATGAAACGTGATTGCCTCAAATTGAAAAATAGATTTTTTGATGTCCTCATCACACCACAAGCATCGCAACCGTCGTAACCAAGCGCGCGAAGATGAGCGAGCTGGGGCAGGGCATGATTCTCATCTCAAAGATATTTGCGCTGATTACACAATGTATACACGCGCTGACACACTTGACAAAAACAGCAACACACACTCAGAGTCCCTGCAAGGAGGTAAGTACATTTGCTAGTGTAAGTAGCGGCATTTCGTCGCTGCAAACGGCGCGGCATGTACGGTATGAGATAGTTCTGCGCTTAGCAGCTGAAGCAAAAGAAAATCAAATAGCATTCCAAGCGAAAATCTATTACCTACCTATGCACACACACACACGCAGTCCTACTTGCGAGGAGACTAGCCGAGCTGCGCCCGCAATCGTCATGTGTGTGCCGTTGCCTTAGATTGCAATCTCCTTTCAATTATTTCAATGACATACTAAGAGAGAAAAAAACACGATCTCGTAGTTGGCACTTAATATCGGAATTCTTTTTCCCTTTGCTAACCATCTAATGCCGTATTACTGAAATTAAATCTGCGGATTGTGCGTAAAACTATTTAATTGGAAAGTTCTCCTTTTGGTAAAATATACTTTTGCTTACTTGGTTGGTTTCATATTGTCAAATATTATAAGATATATATGTCTAAAATTCAGTACCAATTGGCATCGTGAAATGGACACACTAGCCACCTTGGTAGTGTTTGAGGCCCATCTAAAAACTCTGCCGTATTTTGGGTCCGGTTGCACTGCAGCTCCACATTCAACTGCCAGTTCTTCCTGTACTAATTCTTAGTTAAATGCCTTCACCCTAAACATTTCATGCTCAAAAGATCCTAACTGCTTGGCATTCCAACTAATGGAGCATTTCGACACTGCTCTAAACGACCATTAGTCCAGCTGATCTCCATACCACCCAGATCCCTATGTGCGAGTATATCGGGCATTATGCAATTACATGCACCCAGTCCTTTACCCTCGCCCTATCATATAGATGCCTCTGATGCAAAAATGCATTCGGAATCCCATGCTCCGTAAGTAGAAAACCCAGACTCAGACAAAATCTGAAGTCTGGGTTACCCTCACCGTCCCGAATGTCCTCATAAGTCGCTCGGCCGGTAGGACTGTTTTATCAGCGGTCTTGCCACCAACCCATAACCTTATCATCTAGAAGACTTCTGCGTTTGTTAAGACGATGCGACATACAGGCAAGCATCATACAACGCTGTATTGAGAGGAGTAGTTGGGACCCTTAGACTGTCGTGGCTGTTTCCCACCATACAGCGCCTCCATAAGTGACACAGACCACAACCAACCACGATGTATAATGCGAGACTCCAATCGCACCGAAAAATGCGTCGGCGGCCTGCAGTCGCTGCTTCATATTAGCCAAGTGTGGAGTGAAACACATTCTTTTACACATGGTCATCCCCAGGTATCTGACTTGCGTCACGTTCCTGATGCTTGGACAGTCGATTTTTAAAAGAGAGTTTCAGGCGTCATTTCTGACGTTGTCGTTAATGACCCAGTAACCAACCCCTTTAGAAATAGATCCATTAGGTTGCGCTTCAACGGTCATTCGCTGATTAAAATTTAGTTGTGGTTTTTCTTCGTTTACTCGTGTGTTGCCCATACATCGAGCCTAATTTAAATGGTTGCAAAAGGGGGTTTTTTTGCGGAATATTCAATTCCTGGAATATCGAAAAGGTTATTAGTCAAAATTACTGTATCGGAATCGACCAAACCAAAATTTGAAGGAATTTTGCAGTAAAAAGAGCTTTGGTCTTTGCCATTATAAATATTCTAACGCTCCGAAGGTCTTCTGAGATAATACGAACTGAACTTTGACTGTAGAAGCTAATTAGCTTCTCAGTCCCTGCTTTACATCTCAGCTTAGTTTCATTTGCGCAAATAGTTAAGCAAGGCCATACAAATACAATGCAAAAAAGTAGTCCGTTATCCCGAATCTTGGATAAACTAAATGAGCAAGAGAAACTATTTAAGTTCTTTAATCCGCGGCTCAACGCTGGAACGCTAATGGTCTTTCTAAAAATAAGAATGAATTAGAAGTTATTCTACACGACAGAAATATTGATATTGTCTATTATCTGAAACGCATTTTACGAACCAATCATTTTTAAAATTTAAAAATTACGAACTATATCACACACCACACTCGGTAAACTCAGCACGAGGAGGGAGCGCTATAATTATCAAAAGCAATATTGAACACAGCGAGAAAGATCCGATTAAGATGGAAGAAATTCAAGCTACGACAATTTCAGTTAAATTGTACAATCACCCATTGCAACTTATTGCTCTGTATAGTCCACCTAGACATAATATAAAAATAGAAACGTATATGAAGTTATTAAAAAAATATGACGGAAGGTATATTATTGGTGGCGACTATAACGCAAAACACACTTATTAGGGATCTCGTTTAACTACAACCAAAGGTCGAGAACTTCTCAAAGCTATACAAGCAATTGGATGCAATTTTGTTTCTACAGGAAGACCCACTTATTGGCCTACAGATAAGCAGAAATCGCCAGACCTTCTGGAATTCTTTATAATCAATAAAATACCGAAACTCAATTTATGTATAAAATATTGCTCAGACCTAAGCTCTGACCATTCTCCAGTGCTGCTAACTCTGTCGGCCGCCAAGCAAACATTATGCAATAAACACACTAATTGGAATAAATTTAAAAATATATTGAATAAAGTCGACCAAAAGCTTAAGCACATACCGACTGGTACTGAGTTGGACTGTGAGGTTGAAGATTTTAGAAAAATAATTCAAAATGCTGCGTGGAAGAGTACACCAAATACTAATACCAGCACATCAATTTGGCTTCCTTGACCACCATTCAACAATTGACCAGTTGAAAACGACGGCCTTTTTGGACGTGTCTCAAGCTTTTGACAAAGTTTGGCACACGGGTCTACTGCTCCCAAACAATTTTGTGAAATAATTGCTTCGTACTTAAAAGATAGATACTTCCGCATTAAACAAGAGGATGCATATTCAAACTTGCAACCGATAGAAGCCGGTGTTCCCCAGGGAAGCGTGTTGGGGCCAATGCTTTACTTGCTTTTTACCAGTGACCTCCCGTCTGATTCTAGTTATATGACAGCGACATTTGCGGATGACACAGCTTTGTTAGCAGCTGGAGAGTCAACTTCAGTATCTAGTCGACGAGTGCAGACATTAGTCAACGCAATTACTAAGTGGGCATCTAAGGGGCGCATCAAATTAAACGACACCAACTCAATTCAGGTCGACTTAACCTTGAAAAAGCCGGCATATTGTCCAATTTATATAAATAACATTCTTATACCACACCATAACGGTGCTAAGTACCTAGGTATCACCTTACATGCTAAGCTACGCTGTAAAGAGCATGTCAAGAAAAAAAGAAGCGAGCTTGATATGAAATTTGGCGAACTTTACCACCTAGTTGACAAGAAATCCAAGCTATCAATACAAAACAAACTGTTATTATATCATCAAGTCTTAAAGCCAGTTTGGACCTACGGAGCCCAACTGTGGGGTTGCTCATGTCAAAGCTGTATTGCCAGCATCCAGCGCTTTCAAAGTAAGGTACTAAGGACTTTAGTTAATGCTCCTTGGTACATTAGATCTACTGACCTGCACCGTAATCTAGGCGTGAATTCAGTGGTAAATGAAATCTCCAAATTCGCAAAGTCTCACGAACTGAGGCTTAGACAGCACATTAATGAGGAAGCCTCCAGACTCATCGAAACTGCTGGGTGAGAAATCCGGTGAAATGCAAGAAGCCTTCCGATCTAGTAAGACAACAGTAGCAGCAAATGTATTTCTTAATATTTGGCTTTTAAGTATCTCTCTTAATTAATTAGACTAGAATTGTTGTTGGTGTTTTACTTTTATATACTAGGTACAATGTAAAAAAAAAAACAAAAACTTCTTAGCTCATAAAAATCGTTCGTTCAGTCTGTATAGCATATGTTATAGTGGTCCGATATAGGCCGTTCCGACAAATGAGCAGCTTCTTGAAAAGAAAGTGACGTTTGCAAAATTTCAAAAGGATAACTTAACTGAGGGACTATATGCATATATACAGACAGACGGGCAGACGGACATGGCTAAATCGACTCAGCTCAACATACTGATCATTTCTGTACATATATACTTTATAGGGTCTCCGACGCTTCCTTCTGGGTGTTACAAACTTCGTGACAAACTAAATATACCCTGTTCAGGGTATAAAAAAATTTGTTCCATCTGGTCGTTTATAGAAAACAGAATGTGTGAAGAAAACCATAAGCTAATCTTGCAACACAACTCCATAATCTTCAGGCGGAACTCCAGAAAAATATTTATGCAGTGTTCTTTTAAGCCAGAAATTTTGCTCATACGCACTGGTGAGACAAGAGCGTTGCTGCAGGACTGGGAAGCACTGCGAAATGGAGCAAACGCAATCAAACACTTAACAGCAAACACACGCACTCACTCATTTATATAGTAAACAAACTCCAGTTGGCGGCGTCGCTGTCGAGCTGTGAAGCTTCCTGAGCGTTGCAGCAGAATTAAATACGATTATTGCGAAAGTTCTTGCGGCGCGTTGTCGTTGCAGGAGGCAGACTGCGGGGCGCAACGCAACCCAAACAGTTTACATACGCATGTGTATGCGTATAAGTGTGTGTTGCAAGCTTTACGGAAGCAGGCCGCTGCTTTTAGTTGGCTATTACTTTAAATACACACGAACGTCAATATGTGCCAAGTCTGCGAAGGCAGCAAAAGAAAGCGCGCTCATATCCCTTTGCCCGCGTCCAAGAGTTGGATTTTTCCCTTTACAGCGGTTAACAGGCTCAGAGATATGTACATATGTGCGGGCCTACCATCCAACCTTGAGGGGTTGTAAGTAATGGCATGCAAATGGCAGAGCGGCTTTCGCGATAACAAGTGCGAGTCGTTGGCATTTAACCCTGAGTAGCCTGTGTGCGCGTTGCCTGTGCGGGAGTCAGCGGAGTGCCGGCTTGTTGATGGCTGCGGGCGTTGCGTTCAGTCCAGCTTCGTTTTGGGTTTCTTTCGCTTTGTCTTTATGCCTATGTGTGTGTATGCGTGTATGCGTATGTTTGGTTGAAGCGCTAATACAGCGTTGGCCAACTTGCCATAATCAAAGCAAAGCTCAATACAAAGTAATGTTTGATTTGATGTTGTTATTGGTATTGTTGTTTTTGTTATTACATTGCAAACTTTGCTTAGCTTGCTTTGAAGAGATTTTACTAAGAATTTTCCATTTGCTATTTCCTTTCTTGCTTTGGAACATCGAAATTGCTTAGGTTTTTTTATACCCAAAGTCTACTGCGGTTAGGGTATAGTAATTTTGTTTGTCTGTCTGTTAGAAAATGGTGTAGAAAGTGTGGAAAGTTTTAAAAATCACTTTTAGAAAAGGACGTTTAGGAAGTCTGGGACACTCCGCTACATATATCGTACTGGTGAGTTGGATGTTGTTGTCAAAATTTGATAATGGGCGTGTCATCGCCCACTTTTAGGTGAAATTACATATCTCGAAACCCGCCCAACTGATTTCAACCAACTTTGGTAAGTGACATCGTCCCGTTTTCGTGCCACAGTGTAAAAATGGGTGAAATCGGACTAGAGCCACGCCTACTTCCTATACAAAAGAATTTTAAATTCCATTTGAAGCTTTCACTTTTTAGTATACAAATCAAGAATCTTGTTTATATATATATCAGATGTGCCTTCTTGTAACTAAGAATTTTCCAAATTGAACCAAAATATGTGAATCCAGTGATTCAGAGAGTATCGTTTTCTGATAATAGTGTGGCTGTGTGCCACAAAATGGTCGCATCGGGTGTATATTTCCCTTAGCCCTCATACATATACCTAACATAAAGATTTTCGAGCTTTGGGGTGACTTTATATCTTATAACGGTGCATCTTTGTGCAATGAAAAATGAATGAAAAAATTGGGTGACAACTCGCCTTTGGACCCCTAAAAGCCTTATGCACCTGAAAGTACTATCCTTTATTCAAACCTTGCAAGTTGCAAGAGTATGTCGTACTAGTAGCCTTAATAATATTCCATATGCTGCAAATTGAAGAACTTAGTTATAATCCAGAGAAATGTTACTCGACTTGGAAGGACATATTTAGTGATATGAACCCACACCTTCTTTCTTCATAAAACAAGTAATGACGGAAGAAGATGCAATGCTTATCTCGAGGCAAATGGATAGTGATCCTAATGCTTTGGTTTGAACAAATAATGCTATTGTAACGGCTATCTAGTTCCCGTTAGAGTGGTATGGTTCAGAAAAGTTGTCATTAAGCTCATCCAATAGTGAGCCCAGGAAACGTGTTTTTCGACGGTTTTGAACTATAGGGAAAGGTGTCAGATGAGTAGGGTTAGCATGGCATGTAAAAAGGTAATTAGAGACATGCGGCGTCTCGTTGAATGCTGGACATATATTTCGTACGTCGCGGTCCATTCTGGATAAGTAGAAGTTTAGCTGTTACAGTATCCAGAACGAAACTGCGCAAGGGTCACTCTCGATTCTCGTGGCAACTCGAGTTCTTCGTCTGCAGTGGGTGATGGTTTGACTCCAAGTGCGCCATTCACTGAGAGGAAGTCGGTGAAAGTGTTTACGTCGTACGTGTTCGTCGACGTAGTTAATGAAAACCTTTTGACGCTCCTGGGAGATGGTTCCGCTTCAAGCAGGAAAAAACTGCTTGGAGAGGAGTTCATTATGCTCCCTAACTCGGAGCATACGGGCTTCACTGTGTAGATGTTCGATAGTAGACATTTATAGGCATCCGTTAATAGTGCGGAGTGCAATTTGCTGACATAGACTGTTCAGTCTAAAACTTTGAAAACCGACCTTCGCCAAAATATTTTGATTCAACAATGACTAGAGGTCATAAAAGGGTCATTGGTTGAGAAAGTAAGCTACCGAGAGTTTCTTTCACTTATAGTTGCATTAGATATCCATTATTTAATAAATGAGAAATTAAAGGAATGAAATGCTAAAGTATTTACTTATACGTAAGACAAAAGTGAAACAGAAAAATAATCTAGCGAGAAAGACAGATATAGAAAGGGCCAGAGATGGAGAGAGTAGGTGAGTAAAAGAGAGAGGAAAATGTTCAACAATTACAATGGTCATATACCCGACTAGCTCTAGTCAACTTCATCTAAGAATATATTTAGGTTTGAGCACCAATGCTAGATTGGCTTAACGATTTTATAAACTTTATTCCTTGCCACGAGATCAGCTTAACTATAGTTACGACCTTGATTTAGTACTCGACCTGGTTTTAGTAAATATGTACGGAACTTACAAACACGCCCAACGGAAGCAAGGAAAATTCTGAGTTTAGCCACAAAGCGTCCACTAGTTCAGTTGCTTCTTTGAAGACGCCGGGGATCTTTAGTTTTTTCTGTTGTAACCCAAATGAAGAAGCATTTTTTCCTATACTTGTACAATTTATAAATGTTTCTGTGGTGTACTTCGAAATTCAAAAATCGTGTTAATTGTAAAAAACGACTGAAAACGAATATACTACACGAGTTGTTGTTGTTTTTCTAGCAGCAGAAATCTGCCGAGTTGACAGTCCTTAGCCTAATGGGAGTCTAGGTACGTTTCGGTAACGCAGACCCGATTATTGTGGGAACGAGTCAGTGAAACCGCTTCGTATCGAACAAGCCTTCTTGTATTATATTCGGTTTCGTTCGTGTGGCTGTCGTCCTTACATGTATTATTTTTGTATTTTCCTGTTTATTGTCTGAGCTTTTGTTGTTCTTTTTGAGCTGCTTATTTCGCTGCCAACAGATTTCGGGCTATCGGCAATTTTAAGCAACTTTTTTGCGCTGCGCAAAGACGAGACTTTGCAACGTGGGCGTTGGAGATGAAGGGCGGTAGACACTTCACTGATGACTGGTGAATATGGGTGAATGCGAAAAAGGCGTTGAATACAATTTGCGCCAGCAAACATTGAAATGTTCTGTTCGAATTATATGCCGCACCCCAAAATAACAACAATAACACCAAAAAAGCGTGGAAGACGCCGGAAAGCTCCCATTATAGGCAGGAATTGTTTGTGCTTACGCATGGCCTTCTGCAAGGCGGTCTGGTTAAGTGCCAAGGTGGGATTTTGCTTAACCTTGATGGCTCCGTGTAAAAGCTGTCGATATTATAGCGGCGGCGGCGGTGGCGGTGACTGGCGTTGTGGCTGGTGCCGTTATTGCTGATTGCGTCGGCGAGAATTGATTGTAAGTGCGTCGAGTAACGAGCGCGTAAGTTTAGTAGACGATTATTGACAATTGCCAAAAATTGTCGGTAACGCGAGCACAGACACCCAAACGCACACCCTCGCATTTAGCGAGCAGCCCTTCGTAACCTAACCGCACTTTACTTGAACGCTGAGCTCCGTTCGGAGTTGGCAACTTTTATGTGCGTGCGAGGAAGTGTGCGGATCAGCTTAAGGGCTGCGTATCACATCGATTTCGCAGCAATGAAAATGAAATTGCTGGCTTCGTATTTCCTTCCTGAAGAGGTAAAATTGCCGAAAGAGTTAATGCCATTAAACGGTTGCTATCGAATTAAGCTGCCTTGCTAGGCGTGTGTGTGTGTGTGGGTGCGCATGGGTGTACCTGTGGCGGCAATAAAAGTGTTGCTGACGTGTGTAATGCAAACACCTTAGGCGGTGTCTGTCTGACTGTCTCCATACACATACATATATACAAGCCCACATATTTCGTGTGTGGCACTTATGGCCCTTGGCTGGTTGGCTGATACATCTACAATACATGTGCGCAACGCACCGTTTAATCGAAAATTTATGCCGCAGCGAGCGTATGAAATTTTAGAAAAACTCAGCAGCTCATTTCTTGCGCTTATTGCAACACATATCTATACATACATACACACGCGCAACGCGCTGACAAATTGGCAATCATAATATGTCGCATACTGTGCAGTTTGCAGCAAAAACGATTACTACAACAACAACAAAAATAAACAAGTAAAAGTCTTGACTACGACTGAGGCACTGCTATTATATATGATACCCTTCACAGGTGCTGCATAAAAGTGTATAAAAATGTATTTACCGCGATTTTGATCGATCAGTTTGTATGGTAGCTATATGCTAAAGTGATCCGATATGAACAATTTTTGCCTTGAATACACCATTGCTGTAGACTATAATCTATGCCAAATATCGTGAAAATATCTCGTCAAATGAAAAATTTTTCCATGCAAGCATTTGATTCCGATTGATCAGTTTGTATGGCAGCTGCATGTTATAGTCATCCGATATCGGCGATTTCAATAAATAAGCGGCTCCTTAGAGAGAAAGAAACGTGTGTAAAATTTCAAAGCGATTTCTCAAAACTTAGCGACTAGTTCGCCTGAAAAGACTAACTCATGAACATACATATACATATATATTTACTATATTCTTCATAATGTTTCCGTCGTGTGATGTTCAGGATATAAAGTCACTGAGCCACTGAAAATACTTAAATGCGTTTTCAAATCTGCTTATCGCCGAGAGTTCAAATAAAATTTAATTTTTTGTATCGCCAACAACATCACTCCGCCGCCACACCCCACGCTAGCATGACAAGCGCTTGTACGCATTATTATTGTTACTTTTGCATGCCTCAATGCGCTGCACAGCTGCTTACCTGTTGGCGCTTATATAAACACACGCGTCACACACATACGTTCGCAAACACCCGCACCTACCGTCGCCTATCAATCAAGGAATTTTGTTATCATTTATCGCTGTAGCGCATTACATTCAATCGAATTGTTGTCGTTATTGAATCGTCGCAATATCGCTAAATCTCATTTTGTTGCACATGCAATCGTGTTTATTTGTATACTGTTATTATTGCATTACACGGCAGTGCGATGTGAAAATATTATTGCGTTGGTGAGCACTTAGCAGCTGTCATTCATAATATTTGCAAAAAATTATCTGCCACGAGCGCTGTTTGAGAAGTCAGTAGTGAAATGTGAAAAACTGTACATGAGTTTAAAAAACGGTCAAATAATGTTCTCTAATTCTCCGAGGTTGGTTTTTCTAATGTAGAATCTTAGGTTAGGTTGGGCCCTAAATCTTACGAAAATTGCGAAGAAGCACTTCAGTAGAAAACACCAATCCTCCGAACATTTCATCCGCACATTGCATCTTCCACGCGTCAAAGGCGGGAAGGGTAAGTCTTCACCCGATTTCCTACATTTTATTACAAATTTGTACCGTTATTAGAAAAACACGTTTCCTCATTTTTACTAACGTAAAGTATACATTTGACGAAAATCGTTCAATGAAGTGTATCTGGACAAAGGGACGTACTAAACCGATTCAACCCTTTTGTGGCCCACAGACATACCGCTATCAAGAAAAGTTTTTGTCTGTATTTCAATTATAAATCAGACACATTGACCAATATTTTCGGTTAAAAGTCAACTATAGATGCTGGGATCCAAATTTTCGGTACCTGGTGTATTGTACAGTTTGGGTTGGATTGGAACCATTCTTGGCCATAAGCTGGCATACTCTAAAGGAGTTATTAGTGCAAAGTTTTATCTCGTTGTATCAATTGCTCCTTGATTTTTACACTCGAAAGGAAAAAAATCAGATGGAGGATGAAAATTTTTTTCTTATATGAAAAGTTGGCTTGGCTGTAGTCCGATTTCGCCCATTTTCACACTGTAACATAAAAATGTCAAGGGAATTTCATATGCCAACTCTGGTGTATATTGCTTGGACGGGTCTCGAGATATGTATTTTCACCCGAAAGTGGGCGGTGCCACGTTCTTTCGTCACTATTTTCTTTGGAGTGCCCAGAAAAGTTCGATGAACTTGAGTAAACATTTTTATTTATAATTTCATTTGAGATATTAGTGGTGTTTTATACCTGGTTCCAGAAACATACTTTGTGCATCAAAAAAGGTGCTTTGGGAACGTGAAATTATCTGCTCACCCATGAGTGGGAAGTGGCGCCATCTTTTTGAAACAAAATGTCAACGAGATTGCGAGCTTTAACTTCAGGCGCTATAACATTTGCCACTGACGGTTATCTACTCACCTGCATCATTTTTGAAAAAATATGAACCGATTATTCAATCCACTTCAAACCATTTTTTTTTTTTCTAGATGAAATGGTAGCTCTTGAATACCTTCAGTTTGCTCTTCGTCTCGAATGCCTTCCTTGTTTAAATACTCTTTGAGTTAGAAATGAAATTCAGCTCGAAAACTTTGTATCTTCTTGAAAGCTTTCAAGGGCTTATATTTGGTACGCCAAGTCCTTCCATATGTCTGTCCGAGTTGCTGGGAACGGCGCCGAATCGACTCTACACGGTTTTCGTGTACACTCTTAAGTATTGCTTCGGTTGCTATATTTTCTTCACTGCGTTCTGGACGTGGTCTATTCGGTCGAGTATTATCCTGGACTCAGTAGGCTAATTATGGTGATCATAAGTTCAGCAAAGCCTTGGAAATAATGATTTACAGAACACGTGTTTTCGTAATAAAGTTAAACAATTTATAAACATTGTTCAGGCGTAAGTCTGTTGTCTGTCTGTCTGTCTGTATATACCCCAAATAATACCTCATTTTCCGGACATGTGGATCTGAAGATTTTTCCTTTTCTCTCCAAGAAGTTTTTTGTTTGTCAGAGCCATCGAGTTCGGACGACTACGGCATGTAGCTGTCATTCAAACTGAAAAATCAAAATAATGTTCTTGTATGAAAAACGTTTTCATTTAACAAGATACCTCAACGAAATTCGATACAGATTATTTTCCAAGCACACATTAAAATATCTGAGAAAATTTTTCAGATCGGATGTTTATGGCATATAGCTAGCAAATAAAGTGAATGATCAAAATTAAGTTCTTGTTTGAACAACTTTTTTGTTTGGTAAGATTTTTTGATCAAATATAGCTATGATTATTGTTCAAGCTAGTGCTATAATCTTCAAATATATTGCCCAGATCGGATTAGTATAGCATATGGTTGCTACTGATGCTTAATGATCGCATGGGTTCTTTCACTGAAAACCTTTTTATTTGCTTTTAGATCCTTTCGGCTTGTCAGCATTTCAAGTGTTTATGAGTTGATGCAATTCTTTCGAACAGTTTCTTGCTTCTGTTTTGCATAACTAAATGCTATTGGTTGGTGAGCGTGTGCTGGGTTAGGTTAGATGGTTGATCAAAGATCGCACCTTGACTGCTATCGGTAGTCCTTTAGGAAACCATGGAAAAGAAAAACTTCTGTGTTCGAATTTTCATTTCCACCTCATCGTATTCCATACAGCTTTTGGACATGACGTCCGATAGTATTCCCAGCCTCACTAAAGCAATGGCCTGTAAGAAGTCGCATAACTAGGTAGAAGAGGGAGAGGCTAGCCTTTCTTAGGGTGGTGAGCATATATGGAACCAAAATGTGCATTTTTTTTTAAATTAATTGCAGATTCTATTAAATTTTATAATGTTACGTCTGAGTTCACCAGTTTGTTTCATAATAGCCGTCAAATATTATCAATAGACATTGTCAGAGCACCCGGAGGGCAACGCTTTAAATTTACTCGCTGAAACATACACATGTGGCAAGTGCATGCAGTGGTCATTTGTGCCTCTGTTGCCAGCAAAAATGAAACGGCAACATTGAGAATGCCAACAGCAACCGTCCAAGAACAAAATAACTTCGAGTCAGTTTCTGGCTGCCAGCGGCGAAGCGACAAAACTCAAAGCTCGAGCAACTCGCTCGCTGTCAGTAAAGTGTTGCACGCACAGACACCACACACACGCACGCAATAAAGCGACCACAGCGATAAGAAGCACCTGGAACAACTTTTGCGGCGGCGTGTGGTCGAGCCACAACAGTGCAACAACCCAACAAACAAACATGCCGAACAACGGACAATGCAGAAATGCTGGCAGCTTCGTGATTTGTGCGTGCAACAAAGCAAAACACGAAAAAGTGAGCGAATAGTGTTGCTGCAATTAAAAGCTGCCAAACACCAGAAAGAAAGCAGCGCAAAAACTACTGGTGTTGACAATAATAATGACACAAACAACAACAACAAGCATGCGCAAACAAAAAAACGCAAACAAACAACAACAACAAATATTGATGGAGTCAAAAGTTTATGCCGCAGCAACAATTGTGGCAAACACATGCAATTTTATGAACGCACATGGAAAAAATCGGTGGGCGGGGCACAAAAAAGTGTAGATGGTGGCGGCCCTTAATAATGGAATATTTTTAATTAACATGATTTTTGCAAAGTTGCAAATGTCAACTGAAACAACAATAATACTAACAACAGCAGCACAATAACAATGACAACAACAACACGCTTTGGCTGCACAGTCGCCTCCAACCGGCACACTGCGAGCATATTTTTACTAAAACATGTATGAGCACATGTCCAAGTTTGCTGGGGCATCGATGTCTGGTTTTTTGCTCGCATGTTGCAGCTGAAAATTTTCGACAATAATTAATTTTAATCAGCAAAGTTTGCACGATTTTCATGGTAATTTGCCTCTGTAGCATTGTCATTGCCACTTGCCACATGCCACTTAAGCGTCGCTGCAACTAACTGTTTGTTTGATTTGTTTTTTGTTTAAGTGTTTCCGTTCTTGCACTCGTTTTTTTCGGCAAAGAGTTTCAGCAACTATTTGTCGGGGCTTTTGATGCGCGGTCGTCATGATTGTTGTTGTCGCAAATGGTCAAAATCTGAAAATCACAATTTTTGACAGAAATTCATTTTTGGTTAGAGTTTTACATTTTTCACCCACACATTCGTAGTCCTTCTTGTTTTTAGGTCTTCTAAATATAATGAGTGTGTCTTGTTTTTAGTCAGTATTTAATAAATCAAAAATATTATTTAATTTGAACTATGTATACATTTCATAATTTTTCTTTTGAATTCGTTGCCATTATTGGTTTTAGCAAAGGGAAGATCAACAACCGTTTTTCTGTTTTGCCCTTTATTTCTTCTAGCAGCTCGAAAGTTATAGCGATGGTTGTTAATGATGCGAGTAATTCTGGCGAATACTTTATTCATTAAAAGGAGTCTGCAGTGGTCAAATCTGAGTTTATAGGTAGCCAGTCAAAGCCGGTCAGTTATTTTGGACATAACAAGTGTAGAGGATTTTTTGCTGTGAAGACCATTTTAATGAATTTCCGGGTATATTTTGTATTATTCATTCTATACGTTTTTTTATACTAAAAGCGCCATGGTGGGACGACAACTCTTGGTTTTTGTACTACGATAATGCCCCGTCGTGTACTTCATTGATTCTTCGTGAGTTTTTCGCAAAATGTTGTGCAACAATTGCGGTATTCGCTCTGTGTGACTGTTTCGAGGATTACAAACAACGTTGGCACATGTTTATTATATCTATTATTTTTTAATTTTAAAATTACGAACAAAGTCTCTATTTTTTACTCATACTAGGACACTAATTTTTTACGTCAGCTACTTCCAATATATATTTTGGTTAGAGAATGTCAAATTATAGGCAGAAAAAAATTTAAAAAAAGAAAATTGCATATGGGTATTTCCATGGTCGAGAACGCGACAGTCGTACGTCTTTGAAGTGCATAAACCAAAAGTAAAAAAATTAACAAAAAAAAAATGTGTTGTTATTATTCGAAAGCTTTTCATTATTACTATGTATAGTACAAAATGTAGGAGCTTTCGATAATTTGTTTCCAATTCATTAGCAATAAACATGGGATCAAGAACGCGACAAAAAATAGAACTTGCTTTCGACTACATATAGAAAAATGCAAGATTCTGCGAAACGCAACAATATATTTTAGAATGATTAATTTAAACTAAAAAGCACTAAAAAGGGCTTCTTTTGATACATTTCTTGTTGATATATTTTCATCGGTTTTTTTTTACAAGCTTAAATCTAATTTAGCACGTGACATTTAGAACGCGACATATTTGCCATCCATGATTCTAATGACGATTACTATAATAATTCCAATTCAAAAAATGAAATTGAAAACAAAAATAAAAATTCATATAAGAAAATAAGTAAAAATAAATGAGAAATTTTTTTTATGAAATATTTTTTTTTCAATGAATATGCGGTTTGAGGTACTTTTAATTTCAAATGATCGTCACAGGAGATCGAATGCAGTTTTCGTTTAGTTTGTCAAAGTAGCGTTTTGATATTTATTTTCTTGCTAAGCCACATGTTTTACCCATCTATATAAATAAATATACATGCTAAAAAAAGCAAAAAAAAAAAAAATATTTTTCAAAAAAGTTATACTTACGGTAGCGAACGCGACACATTTCAAAAACCAATTAAAATATTTTGTATGAATCTATGATACTGAAACTTTTTTTTTAAATTTAGGTCACTAAAATTGATTTAAATATAAATTTTCAGCCACGTGTTACGATCGATCGCAAACTACTGATAAAAAATAATGATTTACGGTCAAGAACGCGACAAAACAATATCAATGAAAGCAAAATAAAAATTTACCGTTATCGAGCTTCGTTTGGTCTCGTTGAATTTTTTGTATTCATATTTGTTCCTTGCAAGATTTAATAAGACTAGTGCAAACAATAAGAATTTACGTATTATCAAAAAATACAAAAATTAAAAAGGCATTAAAGGTACACAAATGCTACTTTCTACGATATTTCAACTTTTAGGTCATTTTTCTAGTAAAAACATTTGAGATAAGCCGCAAATCATATTATATTATAAAAATATATATATTTTTTTATATAATATCAGAAAAAATTATTTGTTTATCACTATTTTAATTTTTGCTCCCGGTAGACCTTTCTATGGAAAACCCCATATGCGTCCATTTACTTTATGGATGATGAAAATAAACAAAACGAGATTGCTACCGATTCCGATTTTCACAGGATTTTTTCAGCTCACTTTTTGTTGAATGGATACGTTAATAAACAAAATTGTCGCATTTGAAGTGATGATAACCCACAAGTCATTGTTGAAATACTGTTACATCTATCAATGGGTAAACTCCATTGATCCATATTTCTTCAATGTGAAGCCGGTCATAACGTTGCAGCTAACGAAACAATCAATTTATTGGAGGAAAGTTTTGGTGAACGGTGGATTCCATAAAAACCGTATATTTGAAAATTATTCTACAACTCTGCCATCCCCTTCAAAGTAGTTTTATTTGGGCAGCTATACAGCGATTCCAGCGCGTTTTCCATACATTTCTGGAACGCTTCGACTGGGATGTCCGCGAGTACCCTCGTCATGGCCGCCTGCATGTCCGTAATCGACTCAAAATGAGTTCCTTTGACCACCGATTTTGTTTTAGGAAACAAAAAAGTCACAGGGTGACATGTCGGGCGAATAAGGCGGCTCTTGCTACATGACGATCCCTTTAGAGGCCAAACACTGGGACACGCTGAGGGCGGTGTGGCACGGCGCATTGTCGTGATGAAGGATCCAGTTACGAGCGATGTCTGGGCGCATCCTGTTGACTCGTTTTCGCAATCTTTCGAGTACTTGACAATAGTAGACCTGATTCACAGTTTTCACCGGTGGAACGAATTCTTTGTGGACGATTCAAAAAATCATATATATCAAAACAGGCAATAATCATCGTTTTCACCTTCGACTTGCTTATGCGAGCTTTTTTCCGGGCGGGCGGCGCGCGGAGACAACCTTTGTGGGCTTTGGCGTTTGGTTTCCGGGTTTAAGAGCACTATCACCATTCACTCTTACAATTTTAGCGTACGTTTCCGAAGCTGTTTCGCCCAATCTGGCACAAAATTTTATCGCGACGCACTGCTCTTGATTTCGTTTTTCCATTTTCGTGACGAGCACTACAAACCCACGTCTACTCAACTTGACGCAGCAGGCGAACTAAACAAGCTAGAGCGATGGTACATATATCAATGGAGAAGGGGGGATGCTGAAAAATAAGGAAGGGAATTCCAAGGTCACAGATTTACCACAAGCACGGCAATAAAAATAGTCTCATTACTTAATTGTCAAACCTCGTATGTGAAGTTTTATTTCAATCTGTCAACTCATTATTTGTTTACAAACCATTTAGTGTTTTCGTGTCACAGTATTTTTTTACAATGGAAAAAATTGAATATTGTGCAGTGATAAAATTCTGGTTTTCGAAAGTATAACACCAAAAAAAAAATACACGAACGAATATAATAGTAATGATTGTTGACCTACAATGAGAACAGTAGAGAGATGGGTTGCTGAACTTAAACGTGGCCGGACAAGCTTTGAAGACAATACACGTGAAGGACGTCCATAAAGCGCATCAACACCAGTAATCATAGCGAAAATACGGGATATGATTTTGGAAGGTCTAAGCTTGACTGGGGAAGTGCGAGCCATACTTTATGTGAAGTTTTGGGGCTTAGAAAGCTGTGTGCAAAATGGGTGACGCATTCGCTAACAATGGAACAAAACAACATTCGAATGCGATTTTCTCTGCAAAGGATAAGTGGATTTTGTGCGTCTATTTAACACTATGGATGAGACTTGGGTCTATTACCATGATCCTGAATAAAAACAAGAGGCTAAAGATTGGTGTGAACATGGTTGTTCGCTTTCGAAACGAGTGCGTGTCCGGAAACCGGCCAAGAAGGTTATGGCATCAGTGTTTTGGGATGCAAGAGGAATTGGACTTGCAAACTGGTAAAACAATTAATTCTGTAAATTATTGCAACCTTTGGGACCAGTTGAAGGAACAAGTTTGTGAAAACCCGGTTTTCAGAAGAAAAAAATCTTCTTCATCAGGACAATACATCGTGTCACAAAAGCATTTTGACAATGGCTAAAAACCATGAATTAAAGTTCGAATTGTTGGAGCAACCATCGTATTCTCCCGATTTTACTCCCAGCGACTTTCATTTATTTCCAGAATTCAAAAAATGTATGCGTGACAAGCATTTTTGATTAAATAAAGAGACCATAATGACTGTTGAAGCGTATTTTGCAGACCTTCCGGGTTCCCACTTCAGAGATGGGATCCAGAGATTGGAGATCGTTGGAGCAAGTGTATTAAAAGGAGATTATACTTAATAATAAAGTGTATTTTGAATCATAAAATTGTGTTTTTCTTATCAAACGACAAAACTTATTGAACAACCTGCTATGTCAATTTCTTTGGCTGAGTGGGCTAGAGTGTAGGTGTATGGTTCTAATGTAAGGTAGAATGGAAGGTAGTAACCGAACTCTGATATGCATAACTAAACTTAATAACGAGGAGACCATCTAAAGTGTGTTTTCTAACAACACTATACCTAATATATATAACGGGGTTTTCAAAAAGAACTCGATTTCTTTTGTATGGCTACCAACGGCACGCTTGAGACGCATTTAGACGCTGAACCCAATTTTCATCGGTTTTCAAACATAAATTGGCCTATACTGCCGTAATTTCAAGTTCAATGTTCGTACGAAGCTCATCAGTCGTGGCTGGCTTGATGACATAGATCACACGCTTGACGTAGTCCTACAGGAGATAGTCTAACGGTGTCAAATCGCTCGACCAAGGCGGGCAACTGACGGGGCCATTTCGTGAAGCAACACGTTCACCAAATTTGATTTTCAATAAATCGATTGTGACATTCGCTGTGTGGCCTGTGGCTCCGTCCTGTTGGAACCACGACTTGTGAGGGACTTAATTGGGTATTGCTCGTTTAATGCTGCAGCAGCAATATTTTCGACACTGTAGGCACTTCTTTGTCTCACTTGCACGGGAACAATTTGTACTGTGCCTGTGGATTCACAGTTTTTTCACTAAATTTTAATAATTTGGACTCGTTGTTGAATTGTCTATCTTTCCATGATGAAATGGAAGAGAAATGTCAAAATAGCGGAAAAAATTAAGCCGTTGTTTGCTGTCCCTCTTGGTATATTTTGTAGTGTCCCTTTTGAAAAAGCCGTAACAATAGTGAAACTGTGATTAACTTCTTGTTTGTATTAGAATATCATCTTCATCTTAATATTTGAAATAAAAAGGAAACTCAAATTATTCGAAACCAATTGTAATAACTATGGTCTGTTCGAGGTACTATTCTGGAAAAAATGATGATGAAATTTGAAGGAGGATCTACGGTTGATGTCATACGCCTGCTATGACTTTCAAACATTTCAATGGACTTCGATGTTCGACGATGCTTTCACGGTAGACGTTCTGTTAGTAGTAGGTGTTGTATTAGGTATATTTAGGGAAACGATTCTTGTAAATCAATTCTAACCTAAAACTTCAATTGGCTGCTTCCTGCGAAAAAATATAATAAAATTCCGAACTTAATGATTTAATTGGCATTTAAAATACTTTCAAATGCACATAATTCATGCAAATATGCCGAAATTCAATTAACCGACACACTCAAGTTGCAGCAGGCGCATCTATGACTAGACAACAACAAAAAACGAGCAAATAAAGAGACAATTGCTATTGATTTTTTGTTTAATTTTCGTTGCAAGGCAACGGATACAGCGACAACCGGAAGGAACAATCTAATAAATTGTTCAAATTTGTGTGGGCACACACAGACATATGTATGTATATGTTGTGCGTATGTGTTTGTATTTCGCTTGCCTACATACTTATGTATGTATGTATGTGTGCGCTGACGTCAATCGCCTCCAATAGCCATGAATGCGAAACAAGCGTCTGCTACATATACCTTATATATGTATATAATTTTGATTGTATGTATGTATCCAATTTTTGTTGTTGTAAAAAAGTTCATACATAAATTGTACGCTTCTGCGGTTTCAAGTGTCTAGCCAATAGTTTCATCAACTGCCATACAACACCGTCCACTTTCGATATTTGCTCTGCCAATTTATACATAGAAATATAAATACACACTCACACACATACACACTTGCATGCATGTTGCTTTGGGTGGGTGGGTGTGTGTGATTGGCGTGGTTGCTTTGCCCACTCGAACCGACTGCTTACTGACCGTACCAAAGAACGAGTAAACTCATTTAGCGCTCTTGGGTGCTTTGGGGTGGAGGAGGCTACGATGCGGGGAAGGCATTCGTATTGCATACACGCTGCTGCTCTGTTGCTCTGCTGCTCGCTGACCATTGCCAACCGGATTGGATTAATTTTAATGAAATTTAATGAAGGACAAATATAATGTTTTATTTATGCCATGAATTAAGGTCATTCACACATTCTTACCTACAACACTACATCCATAAGTATGTATGTATGTAGACATACATTTCCATGGCAATTTATTCACCTAAATTCAGACTGCGAACTCTCAGGGTAGCCTTTCAACGGCGCTCATATAAGCACCACTTCGACTTCAACTTCCACTAGACTCGACCTCAGGCTTCGCTTTTGCTATTCAAGTGCAATTATGCATGGCACTATTTATATAAATCCACACACGCACACATACACATTCCTGCATGTGCATGTATGTAAAGTGTTTGTAAACAAAAACACTAATTCTCACACATCGCTCAAGCACACGTGCGCCTATTTGTTGTTGTGTATACTGTTATTGTAAGTTAGCTAGGTGATCAGAGCTACTGTGTGGAGAACTATGTCCGTGTGTGTGTTTTTGTAGAAATATAAGTTATGGGTGGCCACTGCAGTCGGCAGTACGCAGCTGACCCAGCTCATTTATTTATTATAACCGTTGGACTTTGCTTAGCCAACACCGGATTTTTTCTACCTCCCTTCCAGCTTGCCTCTATTGATGCGTAGCAATCCCTGTTCTTTGTCTGGCTTATTCCCTAACTCATTGTTGCCAAACTATCAAAATTGTAGTCATATTGGTATTCATGCGGTGGCTAGTAGTCCCCATAATGCTGGACATACTCTTCTATCACCCAGCAGCCAATTTTGAGGGGTGCTAGATGATTTCAGCGTTGATATCTTTAAAGTATAAGAAAATTTGTTGTGGTATATCTTGGCAGTTTAAAATATTATGAACTGGAAATAAAATTATCTGAAGATAGCTCAGAAGACTATAACCTTAGACCGGTTTTTCAATAAGAGGGCTACTAAAGTTATAGAGATAGTATGGAACTCAATTTCTTATAGGTCGATACTGCTGCAATTTCACGTTCGATATTGTACGACGTTCATCAATCGTTGTTGGCTAGTTGGCATTGACCATAGACTTGACGTAGCCCCACGGGAAATAGTCTATCGCACGACCGAGGCGGCCTTTTGATGAAAAGACAGTATCAAAATTGATATCTCAAACACTTAAGAACGAGTTTGCGAATATATAGACAGGTAGATTTCTATCAAAGTAAATATAACTTGTTCAAGCGAAATGGAGACTTTCCAGCTTCACTTACTTATTTTCACTGTTTTTAGTGCACTATTTGTTCTGCATTGTGGGTTAAGTTACGCTTCCAGTCTCAAATAAGCAGGAAGATGAGCCGGAAACTCGTAAAGTTAGCATGAATATGAAGAAATCCTCAACGTATTAATTGGTGTCCCTAAATTGGATTGAACTCAATACCCACCCCTATCATTTTAGAAAGAGCATCTTACTAGAAATTCTCAAATTTGCTTATATATAGTACTACTGACCCATAGATATTATTAAAGTATGTGCACGAAAAATATTGGTCGAACAGATAACGTTATAAAACTTATGTTTATTATTTAATTTCAGAAATATTTATACAAGTTATAGTTTATATGTAGATTTATACGTATTCAAGATATAATATTCAGGATATTTTTTTATAAGCGAATAATCGTAATTTAGACTTGACATCCTTCATAAGCGCTTGCACAGAATCCTTATTGAAGTCTTTAGTGACGTTTCGCCACTTATTTCTAAATTGCCTCTCATTTTTCACTGTATGCTGCGTCTTTAACAATTTCGCTTTAATAATGGCCCAATAGGTTTCAATCGGCCTGAGTTCTGGGCAATTTGGAGGGTTCACCTCTTTAGGAACAACGACCACTCTATTGTCCTGGTACCACTTTAAAGCCGTTTTCCGTAATGACATGTCGCAAGATCAGGCCAAAAGAGTACTGGATCCTTATGAAGTTTAATTAAAGGCAAAAGACGTTTCTGTAAGCACTCATTAACGTAAATTTTTGATTTATTGTTCCATTGCCTATAAAAGATTCACTTTTAAAACCTTACTGTCAAATCGCCTGCCATACTAGAAATTTTTTTGGGAACTTGTCAAGCTTTTTATTTTTAAATTTATCAGAAACATTCCCCTTTTGTTTGCTGTGTAAAATTGTCGCCCTCGAATTTGTGTTAAAGTCTGCTTTTACATAAGATTCATCGTCCATTACAACGCAGTTAATATTAGCATGAACTTGTCATATAATTGTCGAGCACGTCGTTTTGCCAAAAAATGTTGCTTATCATTGCGGTTTGGTGCTGCATTCACTTTGAAGGAACGTAATCCATTCGTTTGCGTACTTTCTGAACATATGAAGGTGACATTTGAACTTTTTTGGCGACATCTCGAACTGAAAGTCCGGGATTTCGTTTCAAATAGGTCAACACTTTTTTTGCTATAAGTGGAGATTCAAATCCTTGTTTTCTACCACTACCGGCTTTTCTATTCAATGATAAGGAGTCACGGTATCTCTTAAGAACAAAAGATACCGAAGATTTTGCAAGTTTTAATTTTTTGGCGATGTCGCTGTGGGACATGCCTGGATTTTCCAGCTTTTTGCGCAAAACCGATTCGCGAACGTGTATATTCATTGCTGACAAATTTTACACTAACCACATTTTTGAAAAAAAATATAAAGCAATTATTTAGATAATGTATTAAACTTTGCGTGTAAATTTTAATTTTGATTTTACCGTTACAAATTTCTAAGCTGTGCGGGTTTCTATGTGACCAGTTTTTTTCGTGCACATACTTTACTTATATCATGACATACCATAAGGGTACTATCAATAACGCACCCTTCAGCCGAAAAGACCAAAAGTCGTGTTACCCGACGGCTGCGCAAGAGACTGCGTAGGTTAACATGTTGATGCTAAAATATACCCTGGACTGGGGTTGTAAGGTAATTAACCAAGGTCCTCAAATCTTCAAATACCCGATGCGTGGAAAGTCGGAAAGTGGTTCCACCTTATCGCCCGATAACTCTCCTTTTCGCAATATCGAAGTAGACCACCAACATTATATCAGAAAAATGAACAGAATCATCACATTCCGCACAAATAAACATTCCTGCCAAATCAAAAATTCATGTAAAGTGTTTGTAAACTAAAACACTAATTCTCACACATCGCTCAAGCACACGTGCGCCTATTTGTTGTTGTGTATACTGTTATTGTAAGTTAGCTAGGTGATCAGAGCTACTGGTGTGGAGAACTATGTCCGTGTGTGTGTTTTTGTAGAAATATAAGTTATGGGTGGCCACTGCAGTCGGCAGTACGCAGCTGACCCAGCTCATTTATTTATTATAACCGTTGGACTTTGCTTAGCCAACACCGGATTTTTTCTACCTCCCTTCCAGCTTGCCTCTATTGATGCGTAGCAATCCCCTGTTCTTTGTCTGGCTTATTCCCTAACTCATTGTTGCCAAACTATCAAAATTGTAGTCATATTGGTATTCATGCGGTGGCTAGTAGTCCCCATAATGCTGGACATACTCTTCTATCACCCAGCAGCCAATTTTGAGGGGTGCTAGATGATTTCAGCGTTGATATCTTTAAAGTATAAGAAAATTTGTTGTGGTATATCTTGGCAGTTTAAAATATTATGAACTGGAAAAAAATTATCTGAAGATAGCTCAGAAGACTATAACCTTAGACCGGTTTTTCAATAAGAGGGCTACTAAAGTTATAGAGATAGTATGGAACTCAATTTCTTATAGGTCGATACTGCTGCAATTTCACGTTCGATATTGGTACGACGTTCATCAATCGTTGTTGGCTAGTTGGCATTGACCATAGACTTGACGTAGCCCCACGGGAAATAGTCTATCGCACGACCGAGGCGGCCTTTTGATGAAAAGACAGTATCAAAATTGATATCTCAAACACTTAAGAACGAGTTTGCGAATATATAGACAGGTAGATTTCTATCAAAGTAAATATAACTTGTTCAAGCGAAATGGAGACTTTCCAGCTTCACTTACTTATTTTCACTGTTTTTAGTGCACTATTTGTTCTGCATTGTGGGTTAAGTTACGCTTCCAGTCTCAAATAAGCAGGAAGATGAGCCGGAAACTCGTAAAGTTAGCATGAATATGAAGAAAATCCTCAACGTATTAATTGGTGTCCCTAAATTGGATTGAACTCAATACCCACCCCTATCATTTTAGAAAGAGCATCTTACTAGAAATTCTCAAATTTGCTTTATATATAGTACTACTGACCCATAGATATTATTAAAGTATGTGCACGAAAAATATTGGTCGAACAGATAACGTTATAAAACTTATGTTTATTATTTAATTTCAGAAATATTTATACAAGTTATAGTTTATATGTAGATTTATACGTATTCAAGATATAATATTCAGGATATTTTTTTATAAGCGAATAATCGTAATTTAGACTTGACATCCTTCATAAGCGCTTGCACAGAATCCTTATTGAAGTCTTTAGTGACGTTTCGCCACTTATTTCTAAATTGCCTCTCATTTTTCACTGTATGCTGCGTCTTTAACAATTTCGCTTTAATAATGGCCCAATAGGTTTCAATCGGCCTGAGTTCTGGGCAATTTGGAGGGTTCACCTCTTTAGGAACAACGACCACTCTATTGTCCTGGTACCACTTTAAAGCCGTTTTTCCGTAATGACATGTCGCAAGATCAGGCCAAAAGAGTACTGGATCCTTATGAAGTTTAATTAAAGGCAAAAGACGTTTCTGTAAGCACTCATTAACGTAAATTTTTTGATTTATTGTTCCATTGCCTATAAAAGATTCACTTTTAAAACCTTACTGTCAAATCGCCTGCCATACTAGAAATTTTTTTGGGAACTTGTCAAGCTTTTTATTTTTAAATTTATCAGAAACATTCCCCCTTTTGTTTGCTGTGTAAAATTGTCGCCCTCGAATTTGTTTAAAGTCTGCTTTTACATAAGATTCATCGTCCATTACAACGCAGTTAATATTAGGCATGAACTTGTCATATAATTGTCGAGCACGTCGTTTTGCCAAAAAATGTTGCTTATCATTGCGGTTTGGTGCTGCATTCACTTTGAAGGAACGTAATCCATTTCGTTTGCGTACTTTCTGAACATATGAAGGTGACATTTGAACTTTTTTGGCGACATCTCGAACTGAAAGTCCGGGATTTCGTTTCAAATAGGTCAACACTTTTTTTGCTATAAGTGGAGATTCAAATCCTTGTTTTCTACCACTACCGGCTTTTCTATTCAATGATAAGGAGTCACGGTATCTCTTAAGAACAAAAGATACCGAAGATTTTGCAAGTTTTAATTTTTTGGCGATGTCGCTGTGGGACATGCCTGGATTTTCCAGCTTTTTGCGCAAAACCGATTCGCGAACGTGTATATTCATTGCTGACAAATTTTACACTAACCACATTTTTTGAAAAAAAATATAAAGCAATTATTTAGATAATGTATTAAACTTTGCGTGTAAATTTTAATTTTGATTTTACCGTTACAAATTTCTAAGCTGTGCGGGTTTCTATGTGACCAGTTTTTTTCGTGCACATACTTTACTTATATCATGACATACCATAAGGGTACTATCAATAACGCACCCTTCAGCCGAAAAGACCAAAAGTCGTGTTACCCGACGGCTGCGCCAAGAGACTGCGTAGGTTAACATGTTGATGCTAAAATATACCCTGGACTGGGGGTTGTAAGGTAATTAACCAAGGTCCTCAAATCTTCAAATACCCGATGCGTGGAAAGTCGGAAAGTGGTTCCACCTTATCGCCCGATAACTCTCCTTTTCGCAATATCGAAGTAGACCACCAACATTATATCAGAAAAATGAACAGAATCATCACATTCCGCAGCGTTAGAAATGCCCAAATAGTTCGTAGCCGAAATCAAAAACTTCCTTGTTAGAAGATGTTTCTGGTAGCGTTGAACTTATAAAAAGTCTTCGACACAGTCAATAATGCAACGATACTAGAGGACGTTACGCTCACTCCAGCGCTGAAGAAATGGACCATATACTATCTGAGCGGTCGTCGATTATCCGTACCGTTTAGAGGACAAAACTCTAATTTAAGAAAAATTAAACAGTGGCTACCACAGGATGATGTTCTCTCCCTGCTGCTACTTGTGTCCGAACTGTTACAAGCTACCCATTGATGTCTCCTATTGAACATTTATATAGCGATCCCAGCATGCTTGCGGTTAAGGAATATAACAAGCTTCTCTGTAAGTGGCAGCTTCATAATACCCCCCTCGTAGAAGCCCCCCTCTTTATTTACGAAGAACTCGGACAGCCACTTTTCACAAGCCTCGTTTGGCCATATGGGGGCAGCTCATAGTGGATGATTCCCTTCCAATCCCACCAAACACACAGCAAAACCTTCCTGGCAGCCAATTCTGGCTTGACCACTGTTTGGGACGATTCACCGGCCTTCGACCACGACCGTTTTCGCTTGATATTGTCGTATGTCATCCATTTATCGTCGCCAATCACCATTCGCGTCAAAAATGGATCGAGTTCTTTCGGTTTCAGCAGCATATCGCAGGCGTTGATTCGGTCCAGAAGGTTTTTTGCGTCAAATCATGCGGCAACCAAACACCAAGCTTTTTTGTGTATCCAGTCTTCCGCAAATAGTTTAAAATAGTTTGGTGACTAACTCCCATGTTCTGGGCGATGTCACGAGATGCCACATGCCGGTATAACACGATGTTGTCCATGATTTGATCGGTATTCGTCGTCACAGGTTTTCCGTCAGCTGGCTTATCCATGGTGACGTTTTCATCCACTCTGAATCGTCGAAACCATTCATCCGCAGTTCGAAGTGATTGAATACCATCTACCAAAACACCATTAATCTGGTGTTCTTCTAAAAGAAGGAAAAATTTAAAATAGCGCGAATTTCCGCGTTAGTAAACTCCAAGTTTACACGTCTTTAACTGTTGAATGCAATATCCAAACTAATCATGCATAGCGTCGTTTTGTAGGTTACGTCAAGATCTTTTAAATATACTATATATTGTAATGCCAGATACGAGCACTATAGCGCTTTATACATAGCCGCGAAATTCAAAAACAAAGAGGGGGAAGGGAGATATTTGACAACCTAATATACATAAGTCTGCGCATGACTCTAAACACTTCTTTGCATGCCCACCGAACCTCACTTATCTGACACCCATCTGCTTATAGTTTGACCCTGTCGAAACGGCACGTTCCATTAGATGATTTTGACGACAACTAACCATGAGCTTACCATCCAAGCGTAGAGTAAATAACAGCTACAACAACAACCAGACAACAATGTGAACGTTTACTCCGAGATAAAGGTGCCAGCAAAGTACCGGTTCTTCAACGAACGTCGTTTTTCAAATCTTTCGTGGAGAAATTCAAATTCGATCCCACACAAATTATTGCTGGGTTATGTACTATACGAATTACCCATACCTATAAACACAACGCATATATCTTTAAGAGGCAAAGCTAAGCGGGTGTGCGGTGTTTTCAATTTCACTGTCGCCCCAAAATTAGTTGCTTAATTTTTGTGAGAATATTTTGGTTTTGATTTATTCAACTTTCCACTTCACCAAATTTCGAATTTCTATTTCCTCGTGCGCCTAGTCCCTTATCCTTGTAAACCTGCACCCATTAACATCAAAACATTCACATCTCTGCGATTTATGGAGAAGTCGTTGACTGCCACCACCACGCATATCGCCACGCATAGCATCACATGTGACAAATGGTGGCATTTCTTTGCTGCAGTGACATTAATTAGCCAATAACTAAACACAGGGGGAAACTGATAAAAGCGAATCCAAGTGTACACATGTATTACTTTAATAATTAATTCTAAGAACTGGATTAATCGAAGAATATTGACTCAATAACAAAAGGCTTTTTATGTGGTAGTGAGATGGATTCTAGTTTTCTAGTGAATGATGCCAAACATGATAATGCGGGTAGTCAAAATGGCATTGAGCCATCAGCCCAATTGCCAACTGCATTGACGTCTCATCGATCTTCCTCGAAATCATGCATGGCTGCCATCTACTACTTTAATTTTTAGCATCTCTAACAATTTCCAGCTGAAATTCAGCTTAGTAACTTACGAAAATTTGAAGTAGTGCTGCGGTTTTTCAGAAAATATTAAGAAAAAAGAGTTAAATCCTGTGTCTCCAAATAGATTACAATTTACAACTGTGCTGAAAAAATGGCTAAGAAAGTCGAAATGTGGGGCTTCAATACCACAATGTGCAATAAAACTTAATTTTAGTTAAAATCAGTGACAAAGACATCCTTTAAAAATATATTTAAAAAAAAATTAGGTGACATTTGATTGGAGAATTATTTTTTCTGACGTTGGTAGTGCTGTCAGTCACATTTATGTCAAATTTCATGTTAAAATATTCATTAGTGTTTGAGATACGTGTCGTTCTGTGAGCTGCAAAAAGTGAGTTTTTCGTTTTTTGCGATGTCAAAAATTGTTGAGCCAAGAATTTGCATTAAATTTTCTTTACGGAATCAATTTTCTGCTGCGGATACGTTGAGGATGGTGCAGAAAGCCTTTGGTGATGAAGCTTTGTCTAAAAAAAATGTTTACAAGTGGTATAGTGAGTTCCAAGCCGGCCGTGAACGTGTCGAAGACGAAGAGCGTCCAGGGCGACCATCAACCTCAACCCACGAAGCTCACGTTCAACAAATCAAAGATTTGGTGTTGAAAAACCGTCGATTAACAATTAAAGACCTTGCTGATGAAGTTGGCATATCGAAAGGCTCAGTCAATACCATTTTGAAGGATGTTTTGGGCCTCAAGCGCAACAAATCTCGACTGGTAGCGAAAATATTGAATTTTTTGTAAAAAAGACGTCGCGTTGAAGTGTGTGAAACCATGCTTTCCGACACCAAGGTGTCATGAAATGCATTATAACTGGCGATGAGACTTGGATTTATGCTTACGACTCTGAAACAACCGATCAATTGAGCGAATATTGTGCCAAAAGAGAGGCGAGACCAAAAAAATTGCGCCAAGGTCGCTCAAAAATCAAGGTCACGTTGACTGTTTTCTTCGATTATCGTGGTGTTGCGCATTATGAATTCCTTCCAACCGGTCAAGCAGTCAACAAGGAATATTATTTGAACGTTATGCGTCATTTGCGTAACGCTATCCGCCTAAAAAGGCCGGAATTGTGGAAAGACAATTCTTGGTTTTTACACCACGATAATGGACCATCCCATACTGCCCTCGTAATTCGTGATTATTTCGCCAAAAATTCAACCCATATCGTTCCGCAACCACCGTATTCACCTGATCTGGCGCCGTGCGACTTCTGGCTGTTCCCCAAGCTTAAAAGACCGCTCCGGGGACACCGTTTTTATACGATAGAGGAGATTCAAGCCGCAGCGAAGACTGAAGGCCATCTCGGAAAGTGACTACAACCAGTGTTTCGGAGAATGGAAAAACCGTTGGCATAAGTGCATTGCATCGGGAGGAGATTACTTTGAAGGAGATGAAATTGATTTGGAAAAATAAATAAAGAATTTTCAAAATATAATACAATGTCACCTTATTTTTTGGGCACAGTAGTATATACAAAAATACCGAGAGGAAACTTACTTCTTCAAGTGATATAATTTTCGGGAATTTGAACTATTTGTATAAAGGGAAATCGACTGTGCTTCAAAATACAACAAAGTGTTTTTCTACAACTATATTGGCTGATCTATGTCGAAGTTCCCTACTTTTTTAAAGAAAAAAACAGAGAAATTGCAAATTAAATGAGGAATGTTTTATCATTCGAAGGAACACCCTTTGACAATAATTTTTTGAAAATTATCCATTTCAAATGTTGGCCGCGGCTACGCCTTAGATAGCCCATTCTTTGAGTACAATACTCGATGACTCGTTTGAACATTTCCACTGACAATTAGCGAATGACAAGCTTGATGTTTTGCTCTAAAGTCTAAATCGAGGCAAGATTGTCCGCAAAGTTTATAGACTTTATTCACCGAAGTATTTTTTCCATGAATCCATTGATTTTTGTGATGTGTAGGAAGTCGCGCCGTCTTGTTGAAACTGAGATCACTAGCTTCAATTTCAGATATCGAATAGTTAGTTATCATGATGCGGTTTCCATCGGCTCACAAATCACACCAAACCTTTTTTTGGGATGAAATTTCAATTCTTGAATCTTTTCATGTTGTTCTTCGTCTCAAAGGCGGCAGTTCTGCTTGTTTACATTTTACCGTTGAAGAAAATATGACTTGAAAACTTTGGATCTTCTTGTAACATTTCAAGAGCCCATAGACTTTGTTTTTTATTTTTGTTTTTTAATCGAAAGCAGAGGTCTAGCGAGTGATATCTTTTCAATCTTTTAAATTGTAAATTATTTTCATGATGCTCAAAACGGTAACGTCTGCTAAGTTCTTCGATTGTTTCCTTTACAATGAAAAACTTTACGTTCCAGTGGAGGACCTCGTTCCTCACACTAATGGGAGCTCAACCCTATAGTGCGCAGAACTTTATTTTGAATTGCTTGAA